>OU612036.1:9146500-10368000 GCA_914767945.1 Eilema depressum | reverse complement strand
GTACAAGACGCACGTGAACCTCTCAGCGATAAGATTAGATGCTATTTAATTAGAATCATTAACATTAACCCTGATTGATTAGTTGCCATTACTGAGCTGCATGGCTTATGATAAGATTGATGACGTACCTAATTGTTACGAAAGCCGAAGATATAAAACATCTAAAGGCTGATTTTGACTGAAGAGGAGAATAAAGAGTTGAATACATTGACAAGCGCGATAATGGTCTCATTACTATAACTTTACGTGCCCATGATCGTGTGGAATGAAGGCAGGAAGGAAGGCGGACGCCAGGTTCAGAGGTGACTGCTTCGGATGTAATGAGGAGAAGAGAGATTGCGATAACTAGGGGCGTAATAGGCAGTATCATCAACATCACCGCATCCCGGTTATATCCAAAGCTTGTATTACAACAGCTAGGTGTATCACAACGGCTCGGTGTATTACAACGGCTAGGTGTATTACAACATCTAGGCGTACAAAACGGCTAGACATATTCTACCACAGCTTCGACGGCGTAACAGGCGTAACAGCCTTCTTAATTACCTGATGAGACAAGAGCCTGCGCTGGAACCTCTTCCTTTATTCAGCACGTGTACCATTACTGATTAGCAAATGAGGCGTGGGCACCGAAAATCTTGGTGGAGCCGCCTCTTCACTTAATGAAACGGGTCACTAGTATAATGTCCACTTTGTAAAACGTCTATGTCGCTCTAACGTCTTGATTTAACAGCACTTTATGAAGAGAAGAAAGAAATGCCTTGACGTCACAGTTAGAAGTGATGAACCAATGGTGAAATTGGCTCGGAATTTATTGAATAAATTAAATGGTGTCAATTGCTGACGACCAATTGTTGAGCCATGACATAAATTAATAATTTATGGTCATTGACTATGACTTAAAGAACACGAATGTTACTGGAATGTTACTGGACTGGACTGGATCGGATGTCAGGGATTGTAGACAGGCAATTTAGGGGAGGGAGGGGGAGGGGGTTACTTCTTTTTAAGTGCAGATTGGGGGGAGGGGGGCAAGTATCTTAATATCGTGGTAGCTAAATTTTCAGTACAATTAATAGAGTTTATAGAATTTACATTTTTTATACCACTTAGGTCGCAGACAAGCACACGGCCCACCTAATGGAAACTGGTTACCGTAGCCTATGGACAAGTACAATACCAGGGGAGTCACACTTGTGCTGCCGACCCTTTAAGAACAGAGAGATTCTGTGCGGTTAGCGAAGAAGACAAGCAGGTTAAGCCTTTGGTCTTCCCACTGACAGACCTAAACCTCTCCAGTAAACTCTGGCTACCCTACTCACCGCCGGGAACACAACACGAGGTTATTATCAACTATTAAAGTAATTATTCACTATTAACTTCCTCACTAACGTTAGTTCTAAACACGATTCTTCAAGTAAATTTCACTTAGTTTCCATATTTGACAGTACTTTTCATACACACATCATAATTGTCACACAAATAATCACTTTCTAGTGTTAAACTGTCCTTGTATGGTCGGTAGCAACGGTGCGCCCGCGCAGCGAGCGAAAACATCTGTTCTACTCAATTGAGCTAGGGAAGTTTATAATATGCATTGACACGGTATATGTACAGCGTGTTGTTTTATTTTACATACGCACTTACATGTTATTAACCAGTGTTTATGTAATTTTTAAATGTGCACTAAATAAAAAAGAAAAATATTCACGCCTGTAAACTGTAAAGTCTTTCAAGGGACAGGAAGAGGTATAATTACTCATATTTCGCTAACTTACATTGGGGTACCTAATTAGGATATAGGTACTTATATTTAAGGTATGATTCCGAAGCTGACCACATACGACAGCGACAGACGTATGCAGCAGATTGAAAATAGAGAATTTTAGATGGTGAAAACTTACATGCTGGAAACTTTACGTCAAAAAAATCGGGTGGTATCATATTCCACTATTGGGTACTGTTTTTTTTTTATCTAAAAGAGCGCTCTTTTCGATAAAAAAAATACTTCTTTGCCTATCCCTGTCCTGCCTGTATGATTTCCTATTTTTGATAAGTTTGTAAAGACAACGTTTATATGTGAAATAATATTTTGAAAAATAAATGAAAATTGTCAGTTAGCGGGTGAAGCTAAACACGAACACCTAGTATAGCTAATATAACAACATTCCATTAACTAGAGAAGTTAATCGTGTGTCAGATACGCTTAGCGCGATATCTACAAATCCAAAACACCTGATAAAGGCAGATAGCGCCGAATGAAATCGATAAATCTACACAAATATGTTCCGGATCAATGTTGTATTACGCCAAGGGCTACTAACAGTCGAATTGGCATCATCATCGTCGCCATAAAGACGCTGTTGAAATAGAGCGCAATATCAATGGGGCCCCACCAAGACCTTTGGAACCTAAGGCAATCTTTTGCGCTGACGATGACGGCACAAAATCTCT
The DNA here is from genome assembly GCA_914767945.1 of Eilema depressum. NCBI lineage: Eukaryota > Metazoa > Arthropoda > Insecta > Lepidoptera > Erebidae > Eilema > Eilema depressum. The sequence goes on along the minus strand of OU612036.1, from coordinate 10,365,546 downwards.
CTGTTGTTACAGGGTCGGTAGCACGAGTGTGACTCCTCTGGTGTTGCACTCGCCACCACTTACCATCAGGTGGGCCGAGTACTTGTCTGCGACCTAAGTACCTAGTATAAAAAAGGCAATGCCTTCTGAAAATCGGTACACTGCTAAACAACGGACAAGGCTCCGGCGCAAACTTTTCTTTTAGAGTTGGAAGGTAAGATGGCAGTCTTTCCAAAAAATGTCTACATACCAACCCATCTCAAATAAAAAGTGGACCCCAGGAGTCAATATGTAAAATGACGTGTCGTGAGAAGCCGCAATGAATTAAAACAATAAAAATAATATATTCAAGTCTATTCCGCGGTACGCTGTATCTGCTGCATGCGTCTGCAGTTGACATATGCGGTCAACTTCGAAATAAAGTGACCTTAAATTTTATTTTACTTCACAACTCTCAAATGTATCACCCTGTATATCATTGTTAGTGTATATGGCCGTCCTAAATAGGCATCATTGTCGCATACCAAGTGTGAATAGATTATTTGATAGGCTAATAGGTGACACATCACGGTTATTTCTCTAAGGGCAGGCAGAGGTACTTTCTATCACTAATTGAACAAATCATGAGGTCAACGTGATATAATTGGCTCAGAGTTTCGGAGTGAGTTTTTTAATGGTATTCTCTTCTATTAGCTTTGAGATTAGAACTGTCCCTTTGAGAGAAATTTGTACGATAAAAAGGGAGGACCTACACTTCCTCATGACTTATCTTGGCATTGATAGTAACGAATGCCGTCTGATAGGACCCCCTCTCCAGGAGCAAGATGAGGACACCGGAGAGGGCCATCTAGAAATCGAAGATAGCCCTGGTACAACGGATATGTCTTAGATTTGTCTAAGACATATCCGTTGTACCTGGACAAACCAGAAAGCGTGCGGTTTTAGTCAATTCGCGTTCGAAATAACCGCACAGACCCGCGGGCGAGTGGGTTTCCGAGGGGACTTCCGCACGAAAAAATAAGTTAGGTACTTGTGCTAGGGAAAGCATGGTGGTCATCTATATACTATTATTTATTTGTAAAGTGGTCGTGTCTGTACATTGGAGATATTTTAAAAAATACTTGGTGGCTTTGTTAAGATTTTTTTTTAAAATTTCTTGTCTGTTTGTTCGAGGTGGACGCAAAAACTACTGGACGGATTTTGATGCGGTTTTTTTGTTAGCTAGGGCTTAGTCAGACTTAAAATCTTACGTTTGTTTAATCGCAATCGGTTGAGTAGACCGAAGATATGAGCAAAGGTCACGTTAACCGAGATCTATGCACGCGGGCGGAGCCGCGGGTGGATGGCTAGTTCAAAATACTTGCAAAACTGCTACCTACTGGACTTAATAAACAGATGCATTCATATCTTCAACGCGAGTGTACTGTAGGTAAAAGTGGAGTGTATAACAAACAGTGAATAACGCAATGATATCACCGGTTCAATGCCACGGTGATGTCACGCGGAATATTTAAACAATTACTGTAAATTGCTTTTAACGAAACAATTATGGCACGACTGAGTAGTTACTTGCAAAAGTAGCATTGAAATTGATGTGAATAGAACATAAAAATATACCCTCGGCTTCTAAAGACCCGAGGCGACGTGCGGTTTTAGTCTCCGACATAACCACCACGCCCACACCGGACGGCAAGGGAGCGGAGCAGTAATCATAAATGTCAATAATTCCGGTAGATTCTCATTTGACCGGGTTGCGAGGGATAGGTCTACGATAATCTCACCTCCGGCAACCGACGGCCCACAGACGACGTACGTTTTAGTCAGTTCGAGTTCGACATAACCCCCCACCGGTTCTGGCGGGGGAGATGTCCGTGGGGATTTTTCGTACGATAAAAAAAGGTAGATGCCCATACCACAGAATAAGTAATAGTACTACGTCCCATACATACGGTCATATAATTACATATATGGGTTAAAGGGATACAATGGTGTTTCGAAATATGTCACAAGCGAAACTGGGTAGGGTCAGCTAAACGAAAGGTGCAGCGGGAACGGGCTCACAATTCATTGCAAGCGAAGCCTCGGGCAGTAAATAGTTACTGATAAATAAAGTAATATGTACCACTATTACTTGAGCAAATAGTGTCGGTTATCTAGATATCGCCCGAATAGCCTACTTCCGTCTCCTATTGTATGCCAATAGGTCGCCGATACGGCTCAGATATATTGAAGTGGTATATTATGTTAGTACACGGACACGTATCGGACCTAAAATGTGCTCAAAATGTAGGTACCCTATACGCGCAGTACACATTTCTTGGGTATCTTTTGAGGATAGCATGGGGTGCTACGGCGGTGGACGAACTCAAATTCACCAAGCATAGACTATTACAAAGCAATCTGCGAGCTCCAGAGCCTCGTTTGTCTTGTGATTTAGGTCCAAGATACGTGTCCGGAGATATATCAATATTGGCCGCGTGGTTCCCGGCAAAGTAGAATTTGGGCCACCCCATCTCCTACCATGCGGTGTCGTACAAGGCGACTAAGGGATAGCGCTGTTTAACATCAGACAGATATATACAGCCTAGACTCAGCCTCAGATGTATGACTCGAGTCAACAATAGTGTCCGCAATACGGCACTAGGCTCACCCCCTATTACGTGGGACCTAATGCAATTTTTGATTGGTGAAATGTGGGTGTTTGAGTATTCACCTCTGCCTAACACCCTAACTCTTCGGGGATAAAGGCGTGATTGTATGTATGTTTGTATCAATATAAATACCATCACTAGTTTTACCCCTCTCACTCTGTTCTACTCAGACGGGACATGGTCTTATTGTTCAGCTCTTGAGTGTCGTAGCGTGATGTTAAATAGCCTTATAACCTTCCACAAGAACTGGGCTATTAAAAACAGAGTTATCCAATGAAAATTGCTTCATAATCGATCCAGACGTTTCAGAGATTAGTCAAGTTAAACAGACAGTGCCCGGAATACGGCAATATGCTCACCCCCTATTACGTGGGACATAATACAATGATTGGTGAAATGTGGGTGTTAATTCACCTCTGCCTCCGTTAACCCTCCGGCAATAAAGGCGTGATTGTATGTATGTAAACAGACAGATGAAAAACTAAACATGCTATATTATCCGTACATGAATTCAATTTGTATTGAATTACCATTTGCATGACATTTTATTTAAGCATGAATGTATGGAAATTAAATTAATAATTGTCTACGCTTAAACATTTCAACACAATGTAAAAATTGTTCAGAAATAAATAAATGAAAATGAAATGAAATGCTTTTGAATATTAGTAAGCTAATGTTAATGCTACATGAATGGACAAGGCTCTTGCTCATGCTTCCCTTGTGGAGTTAGGCATCGTCGTTTTCAATATGTAAGTATTAAAAAACAAAATTGCAAGACTATGACTAACATGCCCTATTTCTAATATTGTTTAACTTCAACTAATCGTGCCTAACCATAATATGTCTGCGTGTTATCACTAGTATACAGTGGCGGACACGTACTTATGTATACTGTAGAAGTGTAGAATTGCAATGATATGACCTTGTTATACTCATTAGCCGACTTAGAAATAGGAGTAAGATATCTAAGGGCGGTTTTTCGGTTTGGTCGCTGATCACGCGCCGGGGAATGTCCACTGGGACTTTGGTTATTCACGTTTAAGTTGACATTATTTAAAGTTCTGAAATAATTACCATCAAATTCTTATCTGAAACTCAGTCTTGGCTTGATATATGCGCATGACCTGCTAGGTCATACTGATATCTATAATAACAATCGGTTAAATGTGAGTCTCATGAGTACATAGGGGTCCGTAAAAACTTTAATTGTGCGAGTCTGACTCGTACACCCAGGGTCCCGTACCTCGGTACAAACTTTTACTTCGATAAGTTCTCCCAGTTTATAAAAACTTTCGGGGCTAAGCGAACGTAATCTGCAAGCCGGTATGCCGCTGCTGATAGATGGACACGGAATCGTGACACCCGAAACCGGCGAGCATGTATGAAAACAATAATTATGAACGTAAAAGAAGCGAAAGATGTATGCCAGGATCGTGGCAAGTGGAAAGCTGTGGTCTCTGCCTACCCCACTGGGAAAGAGGCGTGACTGTATGTATGTATGTATGTTTCTAAAAAAAAATCTTCCTACTTATTACTACTACACATATAACAAATCTTACAACTTAAACCAAAATCAAGTTCCTATTAAGATAAAAACTTCTTAAATCCAATTTGTCAATATTTTTCACTATCACCGAACTCACTTTCGCTCGATATTGTGTCCCGTACAAATGTACGTATGTACACGTCCACGGCTGTATGTGTACTGACTTATCTTATCACTAAGTTTATTGTGTACGGATTCATGTTAGCTGAGTACAGCTGAGTACAATGGGTCAATGTAACTTTCGAGAAAATTTACTTTTCCAACAATGTTGTTTTGAATTGTTTGAATTTCGTTGATCTTGTGGAATTGAGTGTCTCCGGTGTGGAATTTGGTTGTGGGTTCAGAGATTCTGTCTGTCGCTTACGAAAAAGGATTCTTCAGTTCAAATTAGAATATTTATAACACTATCAGCAGCCTGGGTCCCAAATTCCGGGACTACATTCAATGTATTCCCGGAGAACAACATTAAAAAAACAACAACGAAATTAAAAAAAAAAAGTTTTAATGTAGGGCTATCTAGCGAAGTGAAAAAGTATTACTAAGAACCTTCTCTAAAGCGGGTTGTACGTTGTGACAAAATTTGAGATCAATAGCAGAACTTTTTGAATTTTGTCAGACGAAGCACACGACCCACCAGATGGGAAGTGGTTACCGTGGCCTATGGACGTGTGCAACACAAGGGGCATCACACACGCAATGTCGACCCTGTGGGAACCTTCTAATGCCCTTCTTGAAGAATCCCATAGCATAAGCATACAATTATTTTTTCAAATATTAAAACTTCATACACACATGTACACAGGTGGACTTAATGCTATAGGCATTCTTTACCAGTCAACCTAATTTCGGTTACGGTCATAAAAAAGGATATTCGCAGTGTTGTCTAGTGTGGTGATGTCATATTACCTATTAACAGCGCCATCTAGCGCAATGACACTGAACTACTTCGAAACAACCTATTCTACATCGCACTATTGAAGTATTGATGTTAATCAACAATATCATTATGTAATCAAGTCAAGTCCAATCACGAAAACATATGGAAAGTGATACTTACTATTTCTTTCCGTATCTTTTCCTGGATATAATATATTATTTTCCTGATTGCATCAGAGGCCAAGGTGACCTCGGAGCCTAGGGAGGAAGAGCCTCCATGATATTTCGTGTCCAAGGTAGTGAGACCATTGCCACGCATGTCACCTCCACGACGAAAAGTCAGGAATTCTTGGGAAAAACCACTGGACCGATTTAACAAATAATTTCGCCATTGGAAAGCTACATTATTAGGTACCAACATAGGCTATATTATCATCACGCTGCTATAGACGAACGGGATCAGAATTACACGCGGATGGAGCCGCGAGCAACAGCTAGTCTATCTTCTTCTTATATATAAAGTTCCCCGTTTCATTAGTCTCGCTAAAACTCGAGAACGACTGGACCGATTTGGCTAATTTTAGTCTTGAAATATTCGTGGATGTCCAGGGAAGATTTAACCGGTTTAATCGGACCAAAAAAAAAAAATGGCGGAACAAAGTTCGCCGGGTCAGCTAGTAAATAATAAAAAAAGTACTAACCTTTCTTCAAAAACGCTGGAATTGGCAATGAAGCTATCGTCCAGTAGACTGGAGTCATCCAGGACGCTCCTGTCGGTCTTCTCCGCGGGTAGACTGTGGCACTGCTCGGTAGAATCCAAAGACTTGCTGTGTTCAGAGCGGTACTTCTGGTCCCAGAGCTTCTTGGTCTCGTCTTGCACTCGACGTTTTAGTTCCAAGATCTTCTCTCGTTCGTTTTCTATTACTTGGCACCCTGGTGAAAAGTAGTGGTATGCTGTGACATAAATACTGAAGAAGCACGCGGGTCATTTGATGGTGGTTGGTTTTTCAGGGTATGGAGGCACTAGCAAGATCTTCGGAGTCCAAGCCAACCTTATAATAATACACAACACCTGCAAGCAGGTCCGCCTTCCAATTAACGAATGAGACCCTAGACGTCGAACCCTGAGAGGAAAGCCGTCCTCTCAGGGTTCGACGGATCAGAGGACAGATGCTTCAGTAAAAGCCGATATCTATATTAATACTAGCTGCCCCGGCGAACTTCGTACCGCCATATTTTCGGCCCGCGTGGTATTCAAATCCCTTTTCCGCTGCACCCTTATCACTTAGGGGGATGAAAAATAGATGTTGGCCGATTCTCATAGATACCGGATAAGCACAAAAAATTTCATCAAAATCGGTCAAGCCGTTTCGGAGGAGTTCGATTACGCACCCCGTGACAGAAGAATTTTATATATTAGATTATAAAGCTGAACAGTTCGTTTGGTTGAACGGGAACTGGCTCGAATTAAAAAAATATTTTTGTGTTGAATAGTCCGTTTATCGACGAAAGTGTATCAGGATATATATCATCAAGATACTACTTAAGGGACCGGAACAGTCTCTCATCCTAGCTTTAATTCCCAGTCGCATCCGAAGCTTTTCAGCTCGGAGTCTGGAGTCCGCTTTACCAGTCTTAACTACAGATTTGGCTAGACCTCGATATTTTTTCGTGAAGCGATTGCCATCTGACCTCCACAACCCAATGTTAACATTAGGCGATATCGAAGCCTTTGCAGCTAGACCGTTGTTTTTGGACTTTTTAGGGTTTCAACTACCCGTAACGACCGCCATAGATGTTTTTATGGCAACCGGGACCGACGGCTTAACGTGCTCTCCGAGGCACGACCAGACCAATGCAAATATCCATATTTCATGCACACAAATATTTGCACTGAGCGGGGATCGAACCCGCGCCTCCTGCGTAGCGGCCGCGTTCACTACCGCTACGCCACGGAGGCTGTCATCATCAGTCGACGAAAGGGTATCATCACGATACTACTTAAGGGACCGGAACAGTATTTGTGAATGTAAACAAATCCGGCATATTACCATACGTTATTTGGAAATTAATAAATGGTGGGAATAATATGGCCAAAGGAGTGATACGAGAAGCGAGGGTACGTCGGCTTTTTTTTTTTTTTTTTTTTTTTTATACCACTTAGGTGGCAGACAAGCACACGGCCCACCTGATGGAAAGTGGTTACCGTGGCCTATGGACGTATGTAACACCAGGGTTACACTCGCGCTGCCGACCCTGAAGAAACCTTCTAATGCCCTTCTTGAAGAACCCCATATTGTAGTCGCTTGGGAAAACCATCGCGGGGAGTTCATTCCACAGCTTGAGTGTGCGAGTTAACTAATAACGGATTTTCGTGGGGCTCCCCATACTCTCAAGAATTTTTCAATCAATTAGCCTATTGCAGTCCACTGCTGGGCATAGGCATCTCCCAATATGCGCCACGTTTGCTGATCCAAGAATTTTTATGTGACCACTTTTTAATTGCGATTGCTTTATTTTTTTAAGCAAGTGCATCAAACAGTCATATATTTCTAAAGTTATACTTCAAGCAAAAATAATAGTCTTTCGAACTCACCCTGTTCTTCTAACATTTCATGTCGTTTCCTCTCAACCTCCATCAGACTGTCCAAGGTTCTCTTCCCAAGCGAGTTCACATCAGTGTCGCTCGACAGAATAGGGGCATCCATCGTCACCTTCGATATCCTATCAATGTCATCTTGAGAAGGAATCTTGTTCGTATCAGTAATCTTTTGAAAATCACTAGTCTTGATACTTGGTTCGTCTCCACAGCTTTTTCTATGCAAAATTTTAGCTGCCTGCGCTTTTTCAACGATATTATCAATTTTCGTTGTATTTTCAAAGGTAACTTTATTCTTCTGTTGTTCGTTTTCGATGTCTTCTCCTTCTTCTTTTATGTCTTCTTCTTTCTTCTCGGGAGAAAGAGATTTAGCTTTAACATATTTATTGTCAGGACTGACCGGTTTAGGATTTTTGATATATCGATTTTTAGAATTGTTCTCTTTATCCGATTCATCGCTCTTAATACTGTTTTCTCTAGATTTCCTACCGAAAGAATCTTTCTTTATAATCTTTCCTAAAGCAGCAAAAGTCGGTATTTTAGATGAAGAATTACTTTTCACTGGTCCTGCATTCTTTTCTTTTTTCTTAGAATGTCTTAGACTGTTAAATTTATCTAAACTAACATCCGCTTCAATATTATCGTTATAGAATAAGTTTTCGTTCAAACTCTGCGACATTATATCGATTTTTTCAGGAGATTTCGGCTTTTTCTTCCGTTTCAACGAATCGAAGTTCCTTTCCCAAAATCCTTTCTTCTCTTTCGAAGAAGTTGATGATTTTGAAGGACTCTCACTGTATCTCTCATCTGTATCTACAAGATCGGTTATAACTCTTCTTTCTATATCTACTGTCATAGATTGGGACATTTGATCTATAGAATTAAACTTATCCTTTAAATGTTTTGTATGGTCTTCAAAGGTAGATAACTTTAGATCAATGTCGTCACTATCAGAACTTTGTGGGGAATACCCGAATTCGCCTGATTTGGCTCTAGTCTGGTCAGTAAAGAATGCGCTATCTGGAGACTGAGTTCTTTCAATATCATTTAGTTTAGCTACGACTGGTTTTAGTTCTTTTTCTATGATTTGGACTTTGCTTGTGTGTTCTTCAACAAGATTAAGTAGTTTGACGTATTCTGCGTGTAATATTTTTGTTTCGTCTAACGCTGATGTTAGGTTATTATTAGCTTCAGATTTTAGAGTTAGTATACGTGTCTTTTGAGCTTCGATTTTCTTTGTCAGAAGTATTATTTCGTTTTGTATGTCTTCTCTGTTGGATAACCTGTGAAAAATATTACTTGGATTAATGTTTGAACCCATTTTATTGGAATCTGGGACTTCCCGATCGTAACGCTGACTTTAACCACTCACTTTTTAAACATGTACTAAGACTCCGACAGATATTGAAGTAAAACACTTTTTAAAGCATTCTATCGCGATTTATTTGGTAACACAAGCTAGTTAAGCTATGCTTACTTTAGGTCTAGATAGCGATGTGTAGAATGTCCTACAATATTTATTTATTATTTTCATTTAGCCCAACATTTCGGCTACTTATCAATAGAATCTTGAAAATAATATGTTATTTGAAAAGCACACGTACTTTACCAAAATATTTTATTTTTGAACCTAACCCGTTTCGCTTTACGGCATTCTCAAGGGTTTTTAAAGGTTTTTGTTATTGTATCTTTACGTTATAAGGTGGTGGTTATAATATGATTAAGTTATATCTTACAGTTCAGACTCTTCTTCAAGATGTTGAAACTCCAGATCCTCAAATATCTTAGTCTCGTTGTCCAGTATGTCCTGTGCGTTCTGTAGCTCCTCCAACGTGGCTGTGTTGTCTTTCAGATCTTTCTCTATCCTGGAAACAGAATACAGAATAAGATGGTGATAATTGTATGCACACTGAGATTTCGAATTTCACAGTTCGAATCCCGGGTTAAAATGGCGGATCATGAAGTGTGAACATAGATGCAAATGGTAAGCTATCTCTGCCTTCCCTTGTGAGAAAGAGAAAAGCGTGTATATATTATGTAGTTATACCATACCATACCATACTCCCAAATTATTTCTAAGACACTTGGTATGTGTAGTAGGACCTGTTCTACAGTATTTTTCCATTATTAGCCATTTTTCCGTGGTCATTAACGTCAATTACTATAATTTTCTGTATTTTTTTTTTAATTACATATACTTAACTCGTGCTACTGCTTATTTCAGAACTATTTAAAACTATTCAATATCATAACATACGGCTCCTAATAGTTTTTGTGAACTTTGGAAACAAAATAAAATACTTAATTGACTTTAAAGTCAACATGAAATTTAGATATTTTCTTTTAGTTTTGTGAAATGTACAAATAGACGTTGATTCTTTTAACGTCCGCTTGTAATTTTGGACAACCTGGGACGATTTCACATAGCTCGTCATTATCATTAAAAAAAAAAAAATTCAAATCATTCATTCAAATTCAAATAATAAAAATCAATTTCAAAAGTTTCCAAAACATTTCAAAAATCCAAAAATATGTGTAGCAAGTTCCACCAAGCGCCATCAATCTCCAGTATAATCATTTTCAAAAACTTTAATATTTTATTATATGAAGTTCTTAAAGAAATTTCATTAACAAGTTTTTAGGGTTCCGTAGCCAAATGGCAAAAAACGGAACCCTTATAGATTCGTCATGTCTGTCCGTCCGTCTGTCTGTCTGTCCGTCCGTATGTCACAGCCACTTTTCTCCGAAACTATAAGGCCTATGCTATACTTGGTAAGAAGATGTATTCTGTGAACCGCATTAAGACTTTCACACAAAAATAAAAAAAAAACATTAAATTTTGGGGGTCCCCATACTTAAAACTGAAACTGGTTGGTTCGAACGAGATGCAGTCAGTAGTTTTTTTTAATACGTCATAAACCGCAATTTTCACCTTTGCTACTACGGAACCCTTCATGGGCGAGTCCGACTCGCACTTGACCGATTTTATTCAAAAGGGTCACATATCTCTGAACTATAAACTCACCTCTCAGCTTTCAGCGTAGCGATCTCCACTCGATCCCTCATCTCGTTCTGTCTCGCTTCTTGCTTCTGTTTCAGCTGTCGGATCTCCTCCTCAATCCTCTTGGCGTTCTCTACTAACTCCACTTTTTTCTTCTGTTCTATGTTCAGGATGGCTATCTCTGAGTCATATTCACCTTTGATTAAGGCTTTCTCCATTTCAAGCTAAAAATTAGAAATAAATAAATTTGATGGCGTATTTTATTCTTTCTAAAAAGCACTGTCAGTGATCGCGGGTTCGATTACCTCTTTGCAAATATTTGTATGTATGCACGAATATTTGCATTGCTCAGTTTTCTATGTATAATAAATGTATGTAGGCATTTAGAAAAAAATATCTAAGTATGTTTATTTGAATTCTAGAACTCATAATATATCTAAGTATTATTTACGCATTCTAGAATTTGTAACACAAGTTAGTTATGCTATAGCTTACATTAGGTCTATATAGCGCTGTGTAGAATGTCGTAGAATATCCATTCATTATGATTATGCATAATCTAGAACCCATGACACAAGCTAGTTAAGTTATTCCTTACATTGGGTCTAAATAGCACTGTGTAGAATAATATTTATCTAAGAGAAAAAAATGTTTAATTTTAAAAATATACGTTATTCACAACGAAGGTTACTATTATTTGAAGTGCTTAACACAATACTACCTACAGTGACTTATTCACAATTCCTAACCTACCTATCTTTTTCTTACAAAACATTCGCATATAAAATAATCTGAGATTCCACTCACCTCTCTCAAGATGTCATCTTCCTGTGATCTAATCTCAGTCATCTTACATTTCAACTCATGAATTTGCGTCACCAATTTCTTCCTGTCTTCTTTTAACTTCTCATATTTCCCTTTCAAGTCATCCACATTATCATCTAACACTGCACTGTCAATAGAATCTGCTTCAATATCTATATTCTTCATATTTTCCGTGATATTCTTTATAATCTTATCTCTCTTATTCTCCTTCAAGTCTTTCTCAAACTCTTCTAACTCTGGAATATCAGCCATTAACTCTTGTTTCATATCATCGAAACTCTGATTCTTTGTTAGTATGAGTTCAGGACTCTTTTCTGCTGCTTCTTCTTTCTTATCATCAATGATTGTTGAGTATCTTAGTTCAATATCATTAATTAAATCATCATCTATCATTGGAATCTCTTCTTCGAGACTTAGTTGCTTTTCTATTCCAGTGAAATTAGATCTTTCAGTATTATTTACATCTTTATTTCCTACTTGATCAAAGTTTGGTTTTTTAGAATTATCTACAGGGGGTGGTGTTGGGAATATGAAATATTGGGGTGATGGGAGATTTTTATGTGCAAAAGTCGTTTTTATTCTAGTTCTAGGACTTTGTGTGGTGGGTGACTTGGGTTTTAAGTTCCCATATGCATTATTTCTATAGTAAACATTTTCGTAAGGGCTTCCTATTGGAGAGGAGAGTGTTGGGATTCGATCCCCGTTTTGGTTGTGTAGTTTTCTGATCATTATTGGACTAGACAAGTCATGCATTCTTGGAGAAGCGTCATCAAAGACAGGGATCCCTATTTCGTCCATTCTGCCTATGTTTTCGTAGTTGTTTTGGGGTATGACGACTTCTGGGGTAAGTTCTGTAGGGGGAGACATGTCGAAGTTCTCGTAGCTGGAGAGGTTTCTTGGCAATGAGGAGCTTAGAGGAGGGTTCTTGTTGTGACTAGATTCAAACCTGAAAATTGAATTGTATATTGTCAAGATTATTTTATAAAGTTTTAGAGTTTTTAGTAGCTAAAAACCTAGATTGTCCAATTTAATTTTGTATTTTATGGTTGCATTATCCATATATATAGGTCCAGAAACAAACTACATATTAAAATAAAAATTTTAAAAATAAATTTATTGTATCCTTCAGTTACACAATTACATACAGTCTCTGTCTCCCGAACTAGGTCGTAACCTGTATCTCAGGAGCCAGTTCCTTCCACATTACAGGTTACACCTTGTGGAATCAGTTAAATGGTAACATAAATATAAAGTAATACATAAACAACGTAATATAATAAGCCTATTGTGTTCGATGTTACTGTGTGTGTTTGTGAGGGTATACAACCCTGATTGTATAATGTACAGTCGACAAGTCAGCAAATGAGATACGGTAGCAGCATTACATATAAATTTATATGAAAAAATGTACCTATACTCAATACGTTTACACTTTTTCATATAAATGTGTATGTAAAGGTGCAACCGACTGTACATGCATGTTATACACAATTTGTAGTAAATCATTCAGGCTGTAAACCTTAACAGCGTATCTTTTTAAATTCATAAAGCCTATTGTGAAAACTATTCACATGAGAGCACACAATTATAATATTGCACATTCTTTGCTATTTATATACATAAATATTACATTTTTATGCTAATACCAAAATTATCACTTTTAAGGCGTTTTTATAATATGTATGCCTTATTATTTAAATAAGTATGATGTTCAACGACCTCTGTGGCGTGGTGGTAGAACAATTTTGGTATATACACATTTTGTTGTACTTGCATTTTGAGATGTGTACAATTTGTCACTAAAACATTATGACCATGTTTATATGTACATTTGAACACTGGGGTATTTTGACGTTCATACTTTTTGTCAAATAGACTGCCGGTCCGTATTGACATTTTGACCCCTGCACATTCTAGCTGTTGAACAATTGTTCATGTTGACTCCCCAGTCCCCAAATGGACGGCTAAGTCAGCAGTTGCAGTTTCGATTCACGCGAAGTGCAAAAATGTAAATTTCGAATTGATCTAGTTGTATCTATATATGTATGAACACGAGGAAGTTTGTCAAATATGTACAACTTGAATGCTTTGAAACCAATGGTATGAGAGGCGACAACACTAAACCAAGTCTGATCAGATTACCAAATGATATTTATATCATTAGTCTCGTCTTTAATTGGAGAACACGAAATGGCTATGCTGCAAGGCTAAAATCCTGGTGGTGATACTACAAACCAATACACAGAATAGGCTATTTGACTAATGTTCAAAACCCACTTTAAATGATTGCTTATTACAGTATAAACATATCACATTAATATTTCGGTAAAAAAACAATGCATTATGTTAAAAAATCAATAATAAAGTTTAAATTTTCAAAAGTGCGCGAAAAACGCTATATTTAATCAAAATGGTGATGCGTGTGAGTATTGACGTCACTGTAAGTTACTGTTATCATCAGCTCGCACAAAATTTGTATCCATTTCGAACTTAATCACAAAATATGTCCATAAAACTAGCGATAATCAAGGAAAAAGCAAATAATAACACCGAAACAAACAATAATAGCTCATACAGCTGGAGATATTTTGTAGGAATGACGTCACCCAGAGCTCTGACCAATCACGAGCGTTTTTGACATAGACAATAAATCAACAAAATATAACATTTTTGTAATTGAAATTCTCATAAAATACACATATTTGAGAGTAAATTGTAGTCTCGTAGGTCTTTTAACGTTATTTTTTAATAGGATGACCATAATTTGTAGTATATTTTTAATGTTGTCAAATAGCCTATTTGATGATCTTACAAATGAGTCGGGTCTTTTCTGATAATGTTATCATATTAGATATAGAATCTTTTTTATTTTTTAATACTGATTTTTGGTATTGGTATCATCGCCAGTAAATTAGCCTGCAGCAGACATTTCGTATTAGCGTGTAATGCATAATACTGGGTGGCGCAAAAGTACTGGCACTAAAGAAAATACCTTTATTTTTTTTATATGACATTTTCTGTCATTCTGTTGTTGAAAATTGTGTAGTGAACAAATGTAAAATACACTGAAAATAAACATGGACCGTTTTACTCCCCAAGAACGTGGAATAATTGTGTCAATGTTCTTACGGAATAATTCATCAGTGATAAGAACCCAACGTGAATTTCGTCGACGATTTCCCCACCGTCCGGCACCGATTGGTCGCACAATTCGCACACGCCTTGAAGCAACTGGCTCAACATTGGATAGACCTAAGTCTGGGAGACCAAGAACAGGCCGTTCAGCTGAAAATATCGATGCTGTGCGCGAAGATGTGGAAGAGTGTCCAGAAACATCAACGAGGCGACGTGCCACGCAACTGGGCATTTCCAGACGGACCCTGCAGCGTATTTTGGTGAAAGACTTAAAGATGTTCCCGTATAAAACTCAAATGACTCATCAGCTGCTGCCTGCTGACCACCGAGCTCGTCTAGATTACTGCCAGCGCGTCATAAACCTCAACCTTGAAGAGGATGATTTTCCTTCAAAATTGGTTATGAGTGACGAAGCGCATTTCCATCTCTCAGGGCATGTCAATAAGCAGAATACTCGGTTCTGGGGCACTGATAATCCGCGCATTATTCAAGAAACACCTCTACACCCACTAAAAGTTACTGTATGGTGTGGCATCTGTGTTGACAGAGTGATCGGACCCTATTTTTTCGAAGACGCTGGAGGCAATTCGATAACTGTCACTGGAGAACGCTACAGAACCATGTTACGTGAGTTTTTGATACCCAGTTTGGACGAATTGGGGCTGGAGCACATCTGGTTTCAACAAGACGGCGCTACGGCACACACAGCGCGCGACACTATGGACTTAGTGAGGGACGCTTTTCCAGGCCGAGTTATCTCTCGTTTTGGCGATTTGCCTTGGCCTGCAAGATCACCCGATCTGACCAGTCCAGACTTCTTTCTTTGGGGTTTTTTGAAATCTCGGGTGTATGTGAACAAGCCACAGACTCTCGCAGCTCTAAAAGAAAACATTCGTCAAGAAATAACGAACATATCGCAGGAAGTGTTACGGCAAGTTATGCAAAATGTCATAAATAGGGCTCAAATGTGTATCAACTCTGGAGGTCACCATTTAAAAGACATCATCTTTAAATCCTAATGGTACGAAATTTAATGGTACAAATATACATTTAAAAAAACCTAAATCTAGTTTTCTAATTTAGAAAAAATGTTATAGCCGAACCAAATAGGGTCTTTACTTTTGCGCCACCCATAACTCATAAGAATGATAAATACATAATCATCAGAAAAACTTAAATGAGTTTATGTGACATCATAAGCAAATAAATAAATAAAATCTGGTTATCTGTTCAGACTAGGTATAATGTTATCGCCTCTGATACTACAAAGGACGTTTAGTTATACTCACTTATAATATCCATCGCTGGTCTGTACAAAGTTGGGGTTGTTCAGCACGACGCTGCGGGGGAGGGAGCCGTTGGTGATGATCTTGTTATGCGCTCGCTTTTCCGTAGGGGTGATAGGTATGCCTGTAAAAATATAAAAAGTGGTATTTGCACACGCGTCTAAAGGGTGGTGTCTGTAATGGTAAACTAAAAGTGCGATAATAGTCTTAGTTATTACCAGAAGCAGAAACAAAAACGGAAGGTGGGACACCCTCTAGCCAGGTGGACTGACGACCTGCGAAAGGTGGCTGGGACAGACTGGATGCGGAAGGTGGAGGATCGGTAAACGTGGCGCATATTGGGAGAGGCCTATGTCCATTGTCCAGCAATGGACTGCAATAGGCTAATTGATTGATTGATTACCTGAAGCGATCTGTCTCTCATACTCAGCACACATATTGAGTATCTCTTCGAGGCGAGCCGTCTCAGCTTCTTTTTGCTCCTCTTCCTTTATCCGATCCTGGTACGCCTGGAACAATTTTAATATAACTTTAATGATCTAATTTGCATATGAATTTGAAAAAAAGGGGAATCCTTATAGGACGGGTTATTCCCAGTTGCCACCACTGGTGAAAAATGGGATTTGTTTCCAAAAAATGTTCCACTTGCCACCACTGGTGGCATCACCAGCGGTGGCAACTGGACCACTTCGTTGTCTGTCTGTCAAGATCTTTTTTCAGGAATGCGTGGAAGTATGAAGTTGAAATTTATACCACATGCTCGGTCTGTAACGGCTTGAAACTATGCAAAAATCAACACAATCAAAACATGCATTGTGGTTTCTTTTTTTTTCATATGTTTATGTTCATCCGTGAATACAATTTTGTACGGAATAGTCGGAGCGCGAGTCCGACTCGCTCTTGACCGGTTTTTTCGAGATGATTGTAGGTACACAGTTATGAGAAAATCAATAAAATAACACAAATCCGGTACCCTAGTCCCACAATAAACTATAACTTGTCAATAAACCAAGAGATATAAGGTGTACCTCGAGGCCCCTCGAGGGCATTACCTTCGCAAGACGTATTAAGTTATCAGATAATATTTAATTACAATATCTTTGGCATTTGAGTCAGTTACATACTCTAGGGTGTTAGGGTTCCGTATAGGTACGAAACGAAGAGTTTACAAGAGGTTGATGTGGCCCTATACGCTGCCCTTTTTCTTAGTCTACTATTTTTTTAATGGTTTCTACAGCAGAATTGTCGTAATTTCGTAAAATGATATGTATTTATTTTTACAAAATAATGGCGAAATATCTCTAATTTAAATTTAAAAAAAAAGTACCTAGCCTATATACTATTTCTCATAGATCGCAATAGTTGCAGTTGAAATTTTAAGTGTTGCCTTCATAACAAAAATTAAAAAAGTAATCTTGATATTGCTATATCGCCTCTCGTTTCTTTTACAAAATTAAAAAATATACGTTATGTTAGGAGAAATTTCTTTACGAAATAAGTAAATACCATTGTATTATGTTCACCATTCATTTGATGTTTTTTTTTTGTCTGTACATATTCTGCATAATGTATACTATTATATAATTGAAAAGCTGTGTCTGTATATAGAAGACTAGCTGTTGCCCGCGGCTCCGCCCGCGTGGATGTCGGATATCGCGACTAAAAATAGCCTATGTCCTTTCCTAAGGTCTAATCTATCTCTGTACAAAATTTCATCAAAATCGGTTCTGTGGTTTAGCCGTGAAAGTATAAAAGACAGACAGACAGACATAGTTACATTCGCATTTATAATAGTATGGATACTTTAAAAAAAAACGGAAGTTAGCTCAGATGGGACTCGAACCAGCGACCGTTAGTAAGACTATCGGTAGATGGCTCCCATCATCGCACGTCGCCCCAAGATGGTAGTATAGGAGATTTTGGATTCTTTTTTATAATATTTTTTTATGGCCCAGATTCAGCCTCAGATGCATGGATCGAGTCAACAATAGTGCCCGGAATACGGCAATAGGCTCATCCCCTATTACGTGGGTGTTGAGTCACCTCTGCCTATCCCTCGGGGGATAAAGGCGTGATTGTATGTATGTCCTTAGACCTATTTCTAAAGATTAAGATAACACTCACCATGCCACAAAACAGCTTATCAATCTTCCTAATAATATTATTGTACATTTCGTTTTTAGCGTAAAGCTGGTTGAACTGATTACATTTCAAATCGTTGCCAATTAAAATGACATTACTATTCTGTATCGGCGACGAAATATTCTGGTTGGCAACACTGACCGATGTCATCTTCATTAGTTCCAATTTCAAATCGTCGTATGACTGTTTGATTTTTTCTTCTATTTGTAGGACTTTGGCTTGGATGCAATTTTCTTGGTCCTTTGTAACTTTAATATAATGATTTGTAAGTATTGTATTGATCGTTTTGTAAATTTTAATATCGTTTCGAATTTTGTGAACTATGTCGAGTTTTTCGTTTACTGCTGTCGATATGGCGACAATCTTGTCGTAATCGCTTGGTTGATTGTCAATGGAATTTTTTAACTGTTTTAAAGCAACAGTATTTTTTTTCAAACTGTCGACGAAGACTTTTATCATGTGCTTATGTGACCGTTCCTTCTTAGTTTTCGAAGTCATTTTGACTTTTACTTTATATTATAATACACTATGTCAACTAAAGTCACTTGCAACACTTAACACACTAGCACTTTCTATTTCCGTACAAAATATTTAAATATTAGTTACACTAAAATATTTAATTGCAGTTTTTTAATAAATATAAATTAATATTTTTAAATGGCCAACCTAAACACAACACGACAGCATCAAAAAATAAACTTCAGTGTGAAAAAAATGAAAGTGGAAACAACTGACATTGATCGCCGGTATCAAATATCATTAGGATTGACATACTTATTTAAATCTACTATGATAGAGTTGAAATTCGTTTGGCAAGTCGTCTATTATACTTTTTTTTAGATAGACTTTCTTGCGAGACTCTATTTGAGTTTTTTTTTAATGTATGCGTCTAAATAATTGAAGAATGAAATTGAATTTTGTATTCATCACGACGTGCTCAGTCACAATTTGCACACTTATTATATTATAAAGAAGGAAAGATTTATTCCACTTTAAAAGTAATTATAATGAAAGTTGCATAATAGAATTTTAATTAATACAATATGAATAGGTAAGTTAAACTGTGTACGTGCTATGAATCCTTTGCCATAGGCTATAAAGACGAGTAGCTTAGTTGGTTGAAGTATTTCTAACTAGAAAACAGAGTGTCACGGGATCGAGTCTTACTCTGTACTTGATTGCACCCCGCCTGATGTTGCGGTGAAGTTCAAAGAAGTATGGGTCACTATTCTAGATGCTATCCTTCCTTGTAGCCCGCTCTAAAGAACCCTTATTTTCATGTGGAAATTCCTTGGGATGGGTTTTCGCGTACCGACGTCTCGGGTCTTCAGATACCGGGGAAGAAGGTTGCCCATGAAGCATTTCCCTCGTACCCCGGCTGACCCAGGGCCCGGAGTCATCCTAGAGATTAGGACCCGGTATAATAAGAAGAAGCTAACACAAGTGTGAGCATTCCTGTTCTTTATCGTGCCTCAAAGATAAAAGTACTGAACCGATTGATTCGTGACGGTTCAGCATTGTTCCGATTTGATTTAATTAAAGATAACCTTGGATAGAAATTAAAGGAGATGATATAATGTCTAGTTTATTAACCCTCATTGACTATCTTTGGTAAGGTCAACGACCTAACGTCCTAATTAAGGGATTAAAGATTCTCTCTTCGGAGCTTTTTTCATAACTAATTTGGGGTCAGTTTTCAGACTAACTATGAAACAATCAAACTACGATATTTTCAGTGAAGTGACAGTCATTGACCTCCACAATTCAATGGCAAAATCGAAATTCTGTAGTTCGACTAGATTATCGGACTATTTAGGACTCCAAATACCTGTAACGAATGCAACAGATAATCGTATGGTACTCGAGATCAACGGTTTAAAGTGCTCTTTAAGGCACGAAGTGATCTTAATATGAATTAATCGTCACCCATCCTGAAATTGTCCTGACTGAGCTTAACCTAGCAATATACTAAACTTCAGTCATAATTCATAATACAGTGGGTGAATGGGGAAAGTAAAATCACCATTACACCTTCTGGGTGAACGCCTCGTGTCATTTTCAATACTTTTTCAAATTTATGGCACGTCAAGATAATTTCAACACGCCTATGCCGTACTCCGAGTAAAGTCTAAATATCGAAGGTCATCAATAAATATACCAAGTAATACCAAAATAGTGGTTTCCAGTTACCAGGAGGGGGATGCTTTTTCACAACCGGGATATAAGAGTAAACACGTGTGAGAGTATAACACAGCAAAGAAAAGAGGTACTTCAAGAAGATCATTAGAAGGTTGCTACAGGGTCGGCAGCACGAGTGTGACGCCCCTGGTGTTGCATGCGTTCATAGGCCACGGTGACCACTTTACATCAGGTTGCCATGTGCTTATCTACCACCTAAGTGGTTTAAAAATGTACTGAATGGTTTGGTTCGAGATGGAATTGTGTACACCGTATACAGGTGACGAGTCAACTCAATCCTACACGTGTTGTTCTAAACGGAAAGAGAATGGTGAAATAATTTTTTTACAAATAAACTTTATGCGAACGTTTGAGTATTAATAATTATTTGATTCACTTTAAATATAACACACACACACATTTCAAAGTCAATTAACACTTTTTTATTTGACACACATTTGACACTTTTTATTTTTAGTTTTATTTTTTTAATTTAATATCGTAAGGCGACACTTGCCGCAGTGTTTCCACAGTTGTTTTGCTATCGTGAGCTCTGTTATCAACTGATAAGGCTATTGTGTTTAAACGTCAATTATACCGGTACAAATATCTAAAGATTAATCCTTTGATAACATTTTATTTATTTTAGAGAGCTGTTAGCTGTTATACAACAAAAACGTGATATTGTTTATATTTTTTATGTGTTTAAGTAAAAATCCATGTAGTGACAGAAAAAGAATACAAGTATCACCACACCATCTCATCCGAAGGGTGTCGTAAGAGGCGACTGACGGAACAATACGCAGACGATATCACTGCGAGAGAAGGAACACTCGAAATAAAACCCTGTACCAACCCGTCTGGTCACCGTGGAAAAGGCCAAAGCCTCCCAACATTGGGAGAGGCCTATGTCCAGCAGTGGACTGCGATAGGTTAATTGATTGATTGATTTTTATCTACCTAAGCTAGGCTGCCTTATCTACCAAGTATATGACCCACCGGATTGAATAATGCGGTCTATGGGCGCGTGCAAGACCAGGGGCGACACACTCGCCTCACGCTATCGACCCTGTAAGATCTTTCTAATGCCCTTCTTGTAGAACCCCATATTGTAGGTAGTCGCTTGGGAAAATCACGGTAGGGAGATCCACAGCATAAGCAGGTGCGGTCCCAGTCCCAGGGGTGGGGGGGGGGGGGGTCACAGGGGACACGACCCCCCCCAAAACCATGCACTTCATATTGAAAAATCCCAGTACGAGGGGAGGGGGGGGGTTGAATTTCTTAAGGAATTTCCGAAGTGACCCCCCGCCCCCCCCCCCCAAACTTCAAACTGCGATCGAGCCTGAGCATATGCGTCCGTGGAATGAAGTTCCCGGTCGCAACGTGTGAGGATGAATTACCTGCCTATCGCGAGAGGTGCGGTGATAGATGAGGGCATTATGTAGAACAACTCTTCTGAACACACACTGTTTGGTAGTCCCATTTAGCTCACTTATGTAGGTATAGGGGCGATGTCCATTAATCACGTGAGGCTCAACAGCGGGGAAGGAGGGGGGGGGGAGGTTCGGAAAACATCACGAAACATCACCAGGGGGGAGGGAGGGGTATATTAGGACATCACGTCTATTTATTTTTTCTCATAACTGATGATTTTTTTCCCGATTCTTAGTTTTATAGCATTAAATAACAAATAAAAAAATACACGTGATTTTGGCTAGGGGGGGGTTCACTAAAACCTCACCACGTATCACCATGGGGGAGGGGGGTTACAAAATTGCTAAAAAAAAACATCACGTGATTAATGGACAGCCCCTAGGCACGAAATGTATGTACAGACAGCATCAGATCGCTCTTGACAGGCAGGGTATTTGCTGACTGTACTAAATGGTTTGATGACACGTTCATTACGCGTACTACATAACAGTGGAACGCCCTACCCGATTTTGTGTTTCTGGAAAGCTATAACGAGAAGCTTCAAGACTAGAGTGAATAGGTTACTTCTCGGCAAGAGAGCTCCACTGTTGGCCAAATCGTCACTTACCAACAGGTGAGAGAGTGATCTCACGATCGAACGCGATCCTATCGACTATGAAACAGGCGGGACGAGTGAAATCATTGTATCTACCACTATTCTATCCCAAAATATATTTTTTTATCTATCCTCCTGGAATAAAAACTAAATTTCAAACAAAATGCACAGGTGAATGGGGATTTTCGAGTCATACTTACTATATAAATTTTGCATTATCATGTTCACCAAGAATTGCAAAATTTCTCTTCTAATTTAACTAAAAGTGCATTAACGAATTCCCAAATCTAGATTAAGCAGATAAATGCAGATACGAAGACATTAAGAAATTACTTAACTCATATCTAGTCTAGTTGGTAGCTAGGATCTGCATAATCTAGATTTAGGAATTTGCTTATGCACTTTTAGTTGTAATGGGAGTGAAATTTCGTAATTCTTCATGATAATCATGAAACTGTCGGATGTTTACGCGCATAATTACGTATTTAGTATTATTTACATTATGGTATTATATAGGACGAAGTTACGGTTGCTTTTCAGCAACCATGGTCATGGGGACACTAAAGATCTTATCTCAAAGAACGCTTCCAGTTCCTCCATGACACACATGCGAGATGTCTGAGGTCATCCGAGAATTTGAGGCTGAGAATGCCAATACATTCCACTGAATTTGTTGACAAATCATTTACTGTCAGGGCTGTGCGCTTATGGAATGCACTGCCCTTGAATATCAAACAGGCAAAAACCCTTAACATCTTCAAAAGAATGGTAAAGGACTACTCTACCTATTATCGTGTACACAATGATTACTTGCATTCATATACTTAATCATTATTTTCCCTCTATATTAGTATCTATCTCATATCTATTTATGTGTTTAGTATGTTAATAATTACGTGACGTTAAGCTGTACCTATATTTATTTATTTTGATTTAGTTGTACTTTTCTCTCTCTCTCTTTCTTTTGTATTAGTACACCTTGTATCTAGTTTATACAATAACTACACTATATCTTTTGTGCTGTCTCATCACTGTCCATCCCAAGGTTGCCTGGAAGAAATAGCTTCCAGCGATAAGGCCGCCCATTGTACATTAAACTGTATACATGATACCTACTTGTCTCTACTGTAAATCTATTGGTGTACAATAAAGTATTATCTATCTATCTATCTATCTATCTAAAGATGGTAGTAGTTTTATGGCAAGAACTAGTTTAAGCTGTAGGTATAGGTATTTAATTGAATTTATTGGGATATTTACCATGTACTAATAAACAGTACATGGGAAATATCCCGTTAGCTCTAATAGTTTGAACTAGCTGTTGCCCGCGACCCCATCGGTCATCGCGACCAAATAAAGCCAATGTCTTTTCTCAAGCTCTAGTCTATTTCTATATCCATCAAAATCGATTCAGTGGTGTAAGCGTGAAAGCGTAAAATACAGAGTTACTTTCGCATCGCAATTATAATATTAGTATGGACTGTTGTATTTTTATTATTTCTTCGTTTTTTCTTAGGTTCAATTACTGACTGGATAATCCGCGATGTTTTTGAAACAAAATAAGTACCTATGCTGATTTTAAAGAGAACATGGTTGGAATGTATATAATAGATATGGAATAAGCTTTTTCAATTAGGAGCCCGGGTCCGCCTATTTAAAATTGCCTGATTTTCTCAATGACAATAAAATATGATAATACATTATAAAAGCGAATGTCATTTTATTTTCCAACCCTAAAAAGGCCACCTCTGTCAAAGCCTCGCCTTTCAGTTAGTAGGTGCACTATCTAGCAAGTGAGGTTTGCTTGGCAAAACTTAATGGACCTTTTCACTACAATACAGTAAAATGTACTATAATTACTCATTGCAAATGTTATCATACAAAGTCGAATCTTATCACAAGGTCGTTTAAAGCTTATCAGTTGACTTATAATTATAAATAAGACAAAATTTGTACAATTTATTGAGCCGTGGCACATGACATAACGTCATCGTCGACAATAGAATCGAGATTCGGAATGTTTAGTAAATATAGTTGGGGCTCTGAAGTTAAGTGGTTATGAACTATTATTTATTTTGTAAATTGAAATATTATGACCATAATTGCTCAACATGGTATTCGAAATGGTAATTTGGCGCCAAATGGCAGATCAGCCGCCAAATATGGAGGAGCTGTCAAATATATCGATTACTACCTATTACCCGCGGTTCCGCCCGCGTGGATGTCGGTTATCGCGACCAAACATAGCCTATGTCTTTTCCCAAGGCCTAATATATCTCTGTACCAAATTTCATGAAAATTGGTTTAGTGATTTAGGCGTGAAAGCGTGACAGACAGAGTTGCTTTCGCATTTATAATATTAGTATGGATTGTAATACACCACGCACCTCGACACTGACTGGAATGGAAAGAGGACCCTTCTGTCCACACTTAGCCTCTTTTTTGGGCCATTGTGCGTGCATTCCGACACGTATAGATATAGGTTGGAAGAGGTTACTTTTGCGCGGTCGCGTAAGGTAACTTTTGTGATGACGCACGAAGAAATGGGTTCCGCGATTCAGAGCCCCGTTGACGTCGCTCGAGACTAGCTTTCGGCGGCAGATCTATTTTACGGACAAAACCTATTATTTTGGCGATACATTAAGTCGATTAAAAGTAATTAAAATATGCCGGCCCATAAATTATTTACGTTATTTTTGTCTTGAAACAATAATTTTGCTAACAATGTTTTTGCAGGCATTTATAACAAAACAAAATTACTAAGTGCCTGCAAAAAAATAGTTAGCAATTTATTCTAATGTAAAAATAATTCGACAAATTACGAATTCAATATATTTTTCGTGCTCCAGGCACTCGTGCACAACCAACTGGCGATATCAAAAGTCTGTAGTTAGACTAGTCGGACTTTTGAGGACTCCAACTATACTATACCTCGAGACACGTATCTTGGACCTAAATCACGAGACAAACGAGACCCTGACGCGCGCTGATTGTTTTATAATATTGTATACTAGCCTTCCGCCCGCGGCTCCGCTCGCGTGCATCTCGGTTAACGCGACCTTTGTTCATATCTTCGTATATACATAACATAACCCAAGAATTTTTTTTTTAAATATCTCCAATGTACAGACACGACCACTTTACAATTATATAATAGTATGGACTTGGTGAATTTGAGCTCATCCACCGCAGTAGCGCCCCGTGCTATCCTCAAAAGACATTCAAGCAACGTGTACTGCGCGTATAGAGCACATTTTAGGTTCAAGATTATATGTCCCAAGCAATATGTGCTAAAGTTGCACTCGCCTATAGCCACGGTAACCACTTACCATCAAGTGGGCCGTGTGCTTGTCTGCGTATATAAAAAAGTAATCGATTAAGAAAGAGAAAACAGAATCGACTTCGGGCGGGACTCAATTCTCTTTTCTCTTTCTTAATCGATTTGAATAGTTAGCATAATACATACATACAATACATACAATCACGCCTTCATCCCCGGAGGGTTAGGCAGAGGCGAACTAACACACACATTTCACCAATCATTGTATTAGGTCCCACGTAATAGGGGGTGAGCCTATTGCCGTATTCTGGGCACTATTGTTGACTCGAGCCATGTATCTGGCTGAGCCTGGGCTGTATATATCTGTCTGATGTTAAACAGCCCTATCTCTAGTCGCCTTGTACGACACCGCATGGGAGGAGATGGGGTGGCCCAAATTCTACTCTGGCGGGAACGAAACGAAGTGGTATAAAAATACAAAATAATACATACCCTCAATCTTCTACTTTCAGCTTCCAAACTCCTATCATACACGCTATTGGCATACACAGGAGAATACTGCGGATTTCTGTCGTAAGCTGGCGAAGGTAGGCTCAGTCCTTTAGACAGATTCACATTCCTATCAGGAATTTTCCCATACACCTCATTATTAACCATTATATTCGAGTTATAAGATTCCAGATTATTCTTTCCAGTCTCTTTCTTCGATTCAATTCCATTCTGATTGTTTTTCTCCTCAGATTTCCTATCTACATTAATTTTCCCATATATATTATCGTTTTGCTGATCATTATTCACTTTTTTCGGTAATTTAGTTGTTGGTTCGTTGAAGTTTTTAACGATATCATCAATTTTAGTTTTATTTCTGATTGCTACGTTGGCATAAGAACAGTTTTTAGGGTCGATAGCGTTATTTTCATTGATGCATACGTTTTTTATTTTGTTCATGTAGTTCGGAATTGTTTTGCCTCCTAATACGTCTTTGGCTGGAGTGTTGACTGTTAGAGAATTCGAGCTGAATACTTTGGGAGATATTTCGTTTTCGTTGCTCGTGTAGAATTGACTTCTACCGATCTTTTGCTGTTTAGCGTAATATTCAAATTTTGATACTTTAGCCATAATTCCGGTCATCTTCGGTCTAGATTCTTGGTCTGAATTCGAGTCTGATTGGTCTAGGTCTCTGTAGGGTTTCTTGGGTGCGACTGGGGGTTTCTTTCTGGACATTTCTTTTAATGTGATGTCTAATTCTTGTTCTAAATGCGTTAAGGAGTTGTCTTTGTATATTTTTTCAATGTTGGTCGTTTGGTAACTTTCTGTGTGGTTGACGTAACCTGAAAGAAGAGAAACGTTGTTATAATTAATTGTTTTCCATTTTAAATTTGTATAATAGCGACCCATTATTGCGTGGGATCGAAAATCATAATTGACGAAATGTGGGTGTTAATGGACCTCTGCTTACCCCTTCGATGATTTAGAGGCATAAATACGTATGTATGTAGGTATGAATGTATGTATAATGTCCGGCAAACAACTTGACAATGTACCTACTCTCGTTTGTAAATCGTTTTTATGTCTCTTTAGAGATACGTCAATTAACCAATCATAGACTAGTTTAAACCAATCACGGGCTCTTAGGGCTGTTGTCGTTGGCTGATTAGTCCCTTAGATTAGGCCCTTTACTGGTTTTTTCTTTGATCTGTCTAGTTCTAGTGCATAGGAAAGCACGAACTTTCTTTCTGTTCAAAAAGTTCGCTCCTAAAAATGTATTAGTTTGAAATTTTAAAGCAATTAGCCTACTAACTATTCAAAGAAAGAAAAAAAGAAATGACTCAGGCGGGACTTGAAGCCGCGACGAGTCCCTTACAGGAGGAATGCTCTGACCACTGAGTTACCAAGTCACGCTTTGAGTGCTCAAAATTCTGCTATACAAAGTCCCACCTAAGTCGTTACTCTTTTTCCTATCTTAACGATCTAATAGTTCATGTCTTCGAATGAGTCATAGAACAAGTTGCAAGAATTTACTGAATCGACACGGCTATGTGATTGTTTGCCACGTTACTACAAAACGTACAAACTTTAACTTCTTCCTCTTAGCGTTAATTCCCAGTCGCATCCGAAGCTTTCAGCTCGGAGTCTGGGGTCCGCTTTTGCCAGTCTTAACTACGGATTTGGCTAGACCTCGATATTTTCTGTGAGGCGATTGCCATCTGACCTCCACATCCCAATGGTAACATTAGGCGATATCGAAGCTTTGCAGCTAGACTGTTGTTTTTGGATTTTTGAGGGCTCCAACTACCCGTAACGACTGCCATAGATGTTCTTATGGCAACCGGGACCGACGGCTTAACGTGCTCTCCGAGGCACGACCAGACCAATGCAAATACCCATATTTCATGAACACAAATATTTGCACTGAGCGGGGATCGAACCCACGCCTCCTGCGTCGCGGCCGCGTTCACTACCGCTACGCCACGGAGGTTGTACTTTAACTAAACTTTAACTAAACCAAGGCAAAACTAGAGCAAATTAAGTCAATGTATTACCTGTAGCGACACACTGCTCGTTGGGCGTGAACTGTACGGGCGCCATCGAGACGTGAGCTGACGGTAGAACTGACTTCATCAGCTTCGCTTCCGCGGGGTGGTTGAACCGGAGGTAGTTCGACCGCCCTATCGTCAGCATACTCCCTGGAACGGTAGAAGAACAATATTAGTATGTATATGTGAAGACCGCGAGGGTATGCTAACATATTAAAAGGTTTAGCAATACTAGTCAGGGAAGATTTAGAATGGGTAACCTTTCTTAAAACAGCTAGATCTCTATGTGACTCGGAAAACTGTTGTCGGTCCCGGTTGCCGTAAGAACATTGGAGGCATTCTTTACGGGTAGTTGGATACCTAAAAAGTTTGAGAACCTGGACTACAAAACTTTGGTATCATCAGCGAGTACCTAGTGGAGTTCAGTGCCCCAAACTCGAAAAATATTAGAATTCGTAACGTAAACGTTTCAAGGAATGGAGCATTGCAATTGGCCGCCTGCCTACTATGAACCTGTGTGTGTGTGAAACCTGCCAATCAGAAAGCTCCGTTCTCTCGTTACCTTTACATTACGAATTCGAATGTTTTTCGTGCCCGGGGTCCAAATGGCAGTCGCTTTGCCGAAGACATCGTTCGGTCAAATGCTCAGCCGTATCGTAGTTAGAGTAGACAAAAGATTCGGCGAACGATGATGACTGCATCTCTTCCTTGAGTTATAAAGCTCCTAAGGTATGAGCCTGTTCTCCATCACGTTCGCGTTGTTTCAACCCTGCCTACCTATTGACACGTTAATCCCTCAGTAGATAGAGACAACGGCCCGGTATACTTCTACCCTTACACACTTCACAACAGCTTCCTCTACTTTCATTAACCCTCGCCATTTAGGTCCCGACTACGTTGACTCTCGCCCTTGTTAAGACAACAGCTCAGCATATTCCTGTTCTTATATACATCACCAGCTACCTCTACTGTAATTAATCTACATGATCTTAAATCTACGTACCTTGTGATAACCTGGTGGCCTTGTCTACCGGTAGCCCATCGAGCAGCGTGCTTCCACTCAGAGGGTACAGCGTGACGACTCCGTGCGAGTTCTCTACCCGACAGTGCACGCTCGCCACTCCAGTCCCGACTACGTAGATATCGCATGTCGGGTCCGACCCTATGGTTACACGGCCTGGAAGGAGGTAAAACAGTTTTGAAATTAAGTTGTAGGTTTCTTTTCACTGTTACCCTAATGTCTTAAAAGGAGGGTCTTCAATCAGTGCTTCCCGTTTGTTATGAGTCGACTCAAGCTGCTGAGAGTTTTTGTTTACAAATTAAAAGTAACATAGCGAGCGAACAGTAAAATTTTCAATGTAGAATTCAAGCTAAGGGAAAGGCCCATGCCCTTAGCACAACTGGGCATGTTTATGTAAGAAAAACAACCGAAGGAAGAAAAAGGAAAGGCACACGATAGGGCCTTCGGCTCTCATACAAATCTCGCAAGCTTCAGTATACTAATAGGTACTTGAAATCGGTATAAAGTGAGTGTAACACTTCCGCGACTGAACGGACCTTTGAGCAAGAAAATCATGGTACCACCCACAAATACTATCTCTGTATAATATTACATAGCATACACAATATGTAAGTATTCAATCAAGTCACTATCGGACAACCGGAAGTACGGCTGAACGCCACTGTAAGGTTGTATTTTCATTAGACGGATTCTACACGGTCCGGTTCTACACGGAATAAACAAGTGGCCGGTACCTGTCGATTTGTATGCCACAAATAAAGATATTGAACATAAATCGTATGCGATTAACTACTAATTGATATTTACTTTTGTCCTTTGTTGGAAATTGTAATTGAAATGTGACTCATGGGATCAATCACAATATTTATGCGGAATTTTGGGATATACTTTGTTGTAAAAACGATTGTTTAAGGCCTCTAAGATCTTCGGTGTCCAAACCAACCTAAAAGCCGGTACATCTGCAATATGACAGGTGAGGCTCTGGCGCAGGGTTTCCCAAGGCTACGAAGTCAGACTTCACTCCCATAAAACCGTAAAAATCAAACCAAGAGAGGGGAAAAGCGGAGTCAGAGCTTTGAGTTGAAGGTCAAGCCTGATGCAACCAAGAACAACACTAATCTCTCCGTTCTTACAGGATCGACAGCACAAGTGTGACTCCCTTGGTGTTGCACTCGCTTATAGGCCTCGGTAGCCTCTTACCATCAGGAGGGCCATGTGCTTGTCTGCGATCTAAGTAGTATAAAAAATAGTATTATTTTTAGGAATTCTGTCGAAACTTCGCTAGCCTCACTCCCATCAGAGACAATGGAGAGTGCGTAGTTATAGCGCACTGTCGACCGGACACGGTTTACCGGATTTAAGTTCCGGCGAGAATCCGTCTAGTCGAAATACCTTCTTGCATGTAGATATTCTATCCAAACTTAAGAAACGTTTTCCGCTATCTTGCATAAGGTTTCCATCTCATTAGATGCACCATGGGAGACTGAAGTATTACCTTACACTTGCTTTTACTTTAACGCTTGAGTGGATCTAGAATAGGTGCATTGGTTTTAAATATTTAACAGATATTTGCCACATTCTAATTCGGTAGTTATGATTAGTTGGAACAGTATCCAGACTCAAAATAGCTAGAATAAGCAACCACAAGTACCTATAAAATGATAATTATACTTTGTGAATTATACGTTGCAGTTTTATACTCTAGCTAGAAGTATAAAAGTGCAACGTATGATCCACAAAGAATAATCATCATCAAAATCCACTGTTACAGCAATCTTTTTAAAGTCCTAAGGAGAAAGCTAGATTTGGATCTGACAAATCTGACAGCGCTGTTAGATTTTTGATAGACAGAGAGTCTGAGAAGTCTGGATATATCTGACGTGATCCTTAATTTTACTTGATTACTCCATTTAAATTAACTCAAGACCAATTCTGACAGAACATGGACATCATAAAAGAAGGGTGAAATGTTACCAACCTTGTTTAATAGGATGTAGTGTGACTGCAGTGCTGAGTCTGCCGGTCCCGAGGCTCACCAGGTGTGGAGTGTTCGTTGCTACCCTGAAATTAAAGATAAAAAGAATTGAACATTTTTGTTCTTACTACCTTTTTGAAATGGAGACACAGGTAAACTTAGATAGAGGTAAACTTTATATTTTTTATTGAGGGATACCTTGAATTATAAAATTTAATTCAGTCTTTGAATTTGCCGTTTTGTTTGATTACCGGTGGAGTATAATAGGGTCACCCCAGTTTTTCCCATGGATGTCGTGGCGACCATAGTATAGGGCTGTTCTCAATCCGACAGTAAATATACAGCCCCTTATTACGTGGGACCGAAAAGCTGAGTTGGCAAAATGTAGGTGCCGTCCGTCTTTTGGACACACGCGTGTATGCGGCTTGTCAATGGTGCCCTTTACCCGTATCGGAGTTTAACAAGTAATGGGTACGCTGTATGTGCTGCATGCGTCGGCAGTTGTCGTATGTGGTCGGCTTCGGAATCATACCTTCATTAAACGCGTCAATCGTATCAATTAAATTTTATTGAGTAAAACGAGAGAACTCAGATTACTTCATTGGATTTTACCTGGTTAAATCAAATCAAAGATGGTAAAAAACCATTTCAACTTCATTTTCTCATCATCATTATTGAGCTGGTATGTCCATAAATGCGCACAATCAGAATCTCTGACCTTTTGCTTGATATGTTCCAAGTACCTACGTAAAGACGACGTTCATCAATTTATTTTTAATACTAGGAAGTGTAGGTCTTGATTTTCCTTGTTTGAAGCCAGAAACAGATCGTTTCGATAATGAATTCACTTTACACGCGAATGAAAAAGTGAATGACTAAAAGCCCGTTTGACGAAAATAGGCTCGCCCCTTATTACGTGACAGGACTTCAGACGGGCTTCGAAGTGCAATCTTTAGATGCAATCGGAATCCGTCCTCGGAAGATAATAAGTACGGATTCGGACCCTAATAACCCAAGAGCTTAATAAAAAGGGACAAACCTAGTAAAATTACTAAAGTAGCAATTTTTCTTTCGAAATTCGTTGAGGGAAGTTACTGGCCGTCTAAATTTCGTTTGGCGTGGTATTCGGTTCGTTGCGTTATCCGTCATCTTGATTCTTGGGTTGTTGAATAACTCGTTTATTTTTAATTTCACGTGAAAGTAATCTTTCTTGGCAGACGGGTAAAGTCCCCTAGTCCCCTTTAAACAATAAACCTAGCAGATATGTCCTACGCTGATGGAGGCGAGTGTTGAGAAACCTTGTCATCATCATCGTCATCATAAATATGTAGTGTCCCTATTGTATCCAGGATCTTTACTTCGGAGTTAGGAAACACATTGAGAAATCTAACATTTGTAATTTTCAATCACACTTTTTTCTTCAAAAACACTTTTGTAATAGTATTTTGGAATTACAAGATCAATGTTAAACTTAAGACAAAAGACATGTGGAAGTGAGAGATGCGCGTGCGCATATCGCAACCTTTTTTGTTCGGCCTTAGCCGTAGGTTAATTAATGAGTGCGTATTTAAGTGTCTGTAGCAGACGTTAATTAGTTTTGGTGATATTTCTTAGTTGGAAGTCACACCTCGCTATGAGAGTGGAAGGAGAATTGATATACAGTATACAGCTTTTGATTTGGTACGTTCGTCGGGAAGAAAAGTGAGAGTTCAACAAAGATTTTTTTTTTATCCCACTTAGGTGGCAGACAAGCACACGGCTCACCTGATGGGAAGTGGTTACCGTGGCCTATGGACTTATGCAATACCAGGGGCGTTACACCTGCCCCTCTAGACAAGTGGCAATGCGTTGCTCGGCGCATGATGGAATAGAATGACAAATGTATAGGATTTGACGTTTTTGACATTCGTTGACGCCTGTCATATACGTCAAATCCCATACATTTGGCATTCTATTCCATCATACGCCGAGCAACGAATTGCCTCTTGTCTAGGGGGGCTGGGTCGACCGGGGTGCGAAGGATATGTTTACGATAATCTCACCTCCGGCAAAATAATGCCAAATATAAAAAATGGCTGAGTTGGTTCCTGGTGGAGGAGAATCTTACTGTGGGTGTCGTAGAAAGCAACTAAGGGATAGGGCTGTTCTCCATCCGACAGTAAACATACAGCTCACGAATAAGTGCCCGCTTGACGGTAATAGGCTCACCCCATATTACGTGGGACTGAAAATCATAGGTGATAATACTGATAATAGGTAAACCTCTGCCTACCCCATTGGGGATTTTGCAAGCATGAGTATATGTATGTACATAAAAATTAGAAAGCCGACCGGGGGGGGGGGGGGGGGGGTTAATCACCTTCGAGGCGATGATGTCACTTAAAAACTTTAAAAAAACAAGATTCAATTAAGATTTATTACAAAATAAATCATATTAAAATCTAGTCGCCCACGCAGACCGCGTCTTAACAACTTGCCCATACGAGACACGATAAGGTCAATACGAGGTCAGGGAAGGAAGCGACGATCTATTTCCAGTGCGCATGCGCATTTCTCCTTCTTTTTGCGCCGGAGCCCTACGTAAACATTAATTAGTTGTGTTTAGGAGTACTGTGATGTCTTCTTGTTTTGTCTGCGAGCTTTGAACTTTAATATTCGTAAAGTGTAGTCAGCGTCAGAATATCTCTAATCTAATAGAATCTTGACTGCAAAGTCTCTAAAAGATCTTAATATTGGTCGGGACATATCTTGGACCTAAAATGTGTACAAAATGTGCTGTATACCGTATACGCGCAGTACACGTTTCTTGGGTGTCTTTTGAGGATAGCACGGGGTGCTACTGCGGTGGACGAGCTCAAATTCACCAAGCATAGATTATTACAAAGCAATCTGCGCGCGTCAGGGATTTGTTTGTCTCGCGAATTACGTCCAAGATACGTGTCCCGAAGTATATCAAGGTATTAAGAGGAAATCAAACTGTTTTATTGATTTTAATTGTAAGGTCCAACCCCACCAAACGGACGGCATCGGAACGGATTTTACAATCTTTAAACAAAATAAATCTTCTATCACAGCATTTAAAGTTTATATTACCAAGTCACGCATGACAGCTTGACGTGCGTCATGCCGCCGCACGTCGCTGTCAAGCTGTTGTTCGTGACTTGGTAATATAAACTTCAAACACTGTGATAATAAGATTTAATTTTGTTTAAAGATTGTAAAATCCGGGCCGATGCCGTCCGTTTGGTGGGGTTGGACCTTTACTGTCCGAATTAAAGGTGTGTACCAAATATCAGAACAATCAGTCAACAGGAAGGGAGGAAAACCAAGGCACCAAACCTGATAAAGTACCTTGCGAAAGAATTTTTGAAATCGGTTCATTAAGTTTTTGAAACTCAAAAACTACTGAACATATTTCACATGTTACATATCTACTCTTTATGACTCTTCTTCATCCTAGCGTTAATTCCCAGTCGCATCCGAAGCTTTTCAGCTCTGTCTGGGGTCCGCTTTACCAGTCTTAACTGCGGATTTAGCCAGACCTCGATATTTTCCGAGAAGCGATTGCCATCTGACCTTCACAACCCAATGGTAACATTAGGCGATATCGAAGCTTTGCAGCTAGACCGTTGTTTCTTGGACTTTTTAGGGCTCCAACCACCCGTTACGACTGCCGATGTTCTTATGGCAACCGGGACCGACGGCTTAACGTGCTCTCCGAGGCACGACCAGACCAATGCAAATATCCATATTTCATGAACACAAATATTTGCACTAAGCGGAGATCGAACCCGCGCCTCCTGAGTAGCGGCCGCGTTCACTACCGCTACGCCACGGAGGCTGTCTTACATACTCTTTATAATATTAGT
Source organism: Eilema depressum (assembly GCA_914767945.1). NCBI lineage: Eukaryota > Metazoa > Arthropoda > Insecta > Lepidoptera > Erebidae > Eilema > Eilema depressum. The sequence goes on along the minus strand of OU612036.1, from coordinate 10,330,614 downwards.
ATTTATTTAAAATAATTAGTCTGTCTACACAATTCGTGCCCACCATCGTGCTCTGGCAGTCCACTGACGAGTTACAGGTTCGAATACCGTTCTGTGCTCCATCAATCACTAAACGCAGTTTAATGTTATCCGTCTGTCGCATTAACAGGATCCGGGTGTTAAAACTATATTTAGATCAAATACATAACAACCTTATTCCTTTGGATTAAGGTTCAAATTCGTTAAATTTTGTTTTTACTTAGTTAAGCTTGAAAGCGGTGAGAATCAATTATATGAAATTGATCTTTATGGTTCATTGTTAAGGTATAGTTTAGCTTAATATTTGTTAATAACCAGAACATAGAAATGTATGCGGTTGTTTTAAATTTTATTTCTACAACAATAGAGTGTATTTTAGCTTGTTAAAACTAATTAAATATTTGTATTTAAAAATAGAGGTAGACTAACCACGTGTGTCACTTGGTAAATAAATACGTTTTTTATTTTGATTTGTATGAGTTATTGCTTTTTTGTAGGCAGCCGAGTTGAAAGAATGTATGAGTAAGTTTTGCTTTGTACACTCGTTTTATTGATTTAATGAAATTTTCTCACTTGGGTTGTATTGTTCTTGTTTTACTCTCTGTATCGTGGCCGCCACTGACTTTCCACTAATCCCTAGCCTCCCTAACTGAGAAGTTCCTTAGGTAATCCTAAGGAACTTCTCAGTTAGGGAGGCTAAAACATGGGGCATGGGCTAAAACGACAATTCAGCTTTGCCCAGGAAAATATTTTGGGCACAGTTTCGATGGCAAAATCGCCTGGAAGTAGATATTAATTAAAAAAAAACTTTTTATAATGTATGGAATGTACGGGTGAACGGAATAATTTATGGGTTTTGTAGGTATTTATTTTTCCGAATTTTGTTCTAGACGATTTTGCTATCGAAACTCTATCCAAAATATTTCGCTCCTAAACGACATAAAATCAGCCGGTATTTATACTATTATTATCATTATTCATAATTAAACATTGCAAATATTTGTTCACGATGGACACAAAAAACTAGTGAACTTAGACAGATCTTGGTCAGACTTAAAATCTTACAATTGTTTGATTGCAATTTGTTAAGTAGAACCAGTGACAAGAGAACCACGCGGGCGGAGCCGCGGGCGGGAGGCTAGTAAAACTATAAATCAGTTACAAGTGTTACAACTCTATCACCACGTAATAATATCGCAGCAGTAAGTAATATCATAATCACTTGCCACCTAATATCCACCTAAACCGGTCGGGAGCGGGTAACCCGATATCAGTACTTGCTAACGTAGTATTATGTTACTTGGTACGATCTCGATATCATATCATATAGTTTTATTTAGTACTAGCTTCTGTTCGGTGCTTCACCCGCGTGGAATTCTGATCCCGTTCATCGTGATGATATATAGCCTATGTTGGTACTTTATCAGGCTTTCTAATGGCGAAATAATTTTTGAAATCAGTTCAGTAGTTTTAATGGGACTTAGAGCGGAAACACACGATGCGTTGCGGCGACGCACCGCAGAAATTTCGCCGCAGTAGCGGGCACACGAGCGGTGCGACGCCGCTGCGTTGTTATCAAACAAATGAGCGTCGCGCCGCCGCCGCAACGCATCGTGTGTTTCCGCTCTTAGCCGAAAAAGCCGATATCATAAGCGGATCCCAGACGTTACGATGATGATGACAAAGGCATAACGCCTGCTATTCCACCCGTGTAGATTTTTATACTACAATTACTTAGGTCGCCGAAAAGCACACGGCCCACCTGATGGAAACTGATTACCGTGGCCTATAGACGAGTTTAACACCAGGGTAGTCACACTCGTGCTGCCGACCCTGTAAGAACAGAGAGTTTCTGTGCCGTCAGCGCAGAAGATAAGTAGGACAAGCCTTTCAAAACCTCTCCAGTGAGCTCTGGCTACCCTACTCACCGCCGAGAACACAACACGAGGTTATTTAACCGTAGTATTCTGTAGGGCGGAGGTACACACGGCGCCAGACCTCGGTTTACAGGCCACACCAACATAAAGGAAGTGTGCGTGACAGCAATACTATTAATACATTGCTTAAAGATGTGTGTCATAACAAGTAAACCAATCAGGGCCCTTGACGCACTCACACATTCGCTATTTTACTTACATGAAATATAGGTATTGATGATAGCCACTGCACCAAGTTATAATAGCATATTTAGCAAAAAACGAATAAGTAGATATAGCTGAATGGTTTAAATATGCAGCTGAACTAATAGAATCAATACCGGGTTCGGTCCTCGAGCGAGGTGCACTTTTTGTTCCTCAATATATTGAAGTCCGATTGGTCTAGTTTATTTACAGGAAACTAAGTGTATAAAATTCATATATATAATATAATTTAATATATTTTTTGTATATTTCCTAAGTATCAGATAAAAATATTTGATCTTTAATAAAAAATATAAAAAACACATAAGTATAATTAATAATTATACTTATGATTATTAATTATTATAAACTAAAAAGATATTGGAACATAAAATAAAATGTTATGTCTATTAAATTGACTGACATAAAGATGCACGAATGACAAAAAGAGAATTCCGTTGTTAAGTTCCGAACCAACGACCGGCGACAACGGTGAGGTCCAAACTTACTTAGTTGCATTCTTATCCATCTCGACTATGAGAACAGATAGTATAGTGACTAAATTTGATAACTCCTATTAGTTATAGAAACAAAATGCTGCATACATTTCATAAAATTAGTTTAGAATATGATATTATAACCTTGGTGCATTTTATGTAAGTAAAATAGCAATTGTGTGAGTGCGTCAAAGGCCCTGATTGGTTTACTTGTTAAGACACACATCTTTAAGCAATGTATTAATAGTATTGCTGTCACGCACACTTCCTTTATGTTGGTGTGGCCTGTAAACCGAGGTCTGACGCCGTGTGTACTAAGGACGTACCTCGACATCGAGCTGCGGAAATACCGTCATGTCCTACCTCCTTAAAAAATTAAGTGTAGGTAAAAAAAATACACAGATGGATCCGCAGGCATTAGCTAGTTATATAAAGCCTACCTATCAATAAAATATTGAATCCATAGTTGCATACGCTGTCAACCGGTTACCAGTAAGATAATGTAACTCAATCACAGCACTGGTGTAGTATTACTAGTAAAGTACAGATACTGTTACATGAGGTTTCGTCGTTTAAGCTCCAGTTGTTTGCGGTAAGGGATTTACAGTTATGATAAGTATCGATGTCAAAAGTTTTTAATTCAATAGCCATTCTATTAGAGAGAGTTATAATGAAATTTTTTAAATACCACTTACACCCGTATTCACAAACAATACTTCGCTATGCGTACCACCAAAACTGTGCAAAGAACGTCAATTTATCAGTGCGTTCGTTTTGGCAAGCCTTTTTATTCATTGATAACACTTTAGTAATACTTCGTTGAGGGAACGCACTGCGTTAAATACTGCTCCGTGTTTGTGAAATAATTTTACCAGCCCTATGCGCTCGAGCACACTATGAGACCTCACAGTATCGTTTGTGAATACGGGTGTTAGTGTCGGACAAGCACACGGCCCATAATGATGAAAGTGGTTACCGTCCGTGGCCTATGGACGTGTGCAACACCAGGGGCGTTACACTCGTGCTGCCGACCCTGCAGGAACCTTCTAATGCCCTTCCTGAAGAGCTCATATTGTAGTCGCTTGGGAAAATCGCCCATAATGATGAAAGTGGTTACCGTCCGTGGCCTATGGACGTGTGCAACACCAGGGGCGTTACACTCGTGCTGCCGACCCTGCAGGAACCTTCTAATGCCCTTCCTGAAGAGCTCATATTGTAGTCGCTTGGGAAAATCACAGCAGGGAGTTCGTTCCACAGCTTGAGCGTGCGTGGGATGAAGTTCCTTTCATACCACGCAGTGCGCACCGTTCCCGGTCGCAATGTATGAGGATGAAATCCCTGCCTATGGCAAGCGGTGCGATGATATAATGTAGCTGTGGGCATACTGGGCATCATGTCATGTCATTGGCATTTAAAAAAAGATAGTTAGAAATGGAGTAGTAGCTTTTGGATCCAAGCCACACCTTCCTGCTAGACAATGCAAGTTGCGGGTTTAAGATTCGGACCGCAAACTCCAGGCGTTAGCGTTTAGATGATACTACATGGAATAGAATGACGAATGTATAGGATTTGACGTTTTTGACATTCGTTGACGCCTGTCATATCCGTCAATGGCATTCTATTTTACAGAACGCCGGCCGACGAATTGACACTTGTTTAGAGGGCCTGATAGATTTAGATGGTGATATTTATTAATAGGTATGCAATTAAAAATTCAACCAATTGAGTACCGTTTTAAGATAATAGGCGTGTTATAAACTTACAATAACTGCGCCATAAAACACCATAGCCATTAAATAACTATCTATAATAACGATTTATAAACTATATAGCCTTTAAATCGCTATAAAGGGCCATAAAGAGCTATTTATTTGCTTACACAATGGGTGGAAGATAAAAATAGTTAATCTTTAGAAATAAAACATTTACTAAAAACAATATTCTGTTTGAAGAGGTAGATTTGATTATTGTCAGAGGTCCCAGGTCGCGGATTCGATTCTTGTTCAATGCAATTGCAGTTGTCTATTTGTTTATAATGAGCAGTTTTCCAGTAGGTATAATAATCAGTTGGTTTTTCAGTCATCAGGAGATGGCGCTAGCATAGCTTTTGGTAATTTTAATGTACTCTGTTGTTTGTTAGTGGTATTTTCATTGTATCAGAAAAAATGACAGAATATTTAAGTAAAGTAAATCATTACAAAACCGAAGAACATTTTTTCCATAAATTACACTAGATGTGACACCACACTCTTCTTACCAAAAGTGCCGGCTGCGCCATCTAGCGCGTCTTTAGGAACCCTTTAAATACCTACTGGAAAACTGCTCATTACCTGCATAAATAGGCAAAGACAGAAGATCGAATCTGCAATAACAGACAGGCTAACTTTTGACATCCGGAATATTTCTAAGGGGTTGGCTGATTTCATGAACAGAAGATTCTACCAGGCAGCTCATACCTAATGCTAGTTGATATGTAACTAATAAACCTTCTTAGCAGTCGGGTAAAAATATGGTGGTTAAATAGAGTGGTTTTCTATTAGCAAATCAACCTGCCCCTCTAGACAAGTGGCAATGAGCAGTTTTCCAGTAGGTATAAAATCAGTTGGTTTTTAAATCATGAAGAGATGGCGCTAGCATAGCTTTTGGTCATTTTAATGTACTCTGTGGTTTATTTGTGCGATGTTGCCAAAGTTTAATTTCATTTACCCATATTACAATAGATAAAATATATGATAAAACGCTTAATTCTTTTCACGTCACTGTCTGTAATTTCAAATAATATTATATTTAAAATAATTTTATCAAAAAAAAAAAATGTCAAAACATTTATGTAAAGTAAATCATTACAAAACCGAATAACATTTTTTCCATAAATTAGGGAACACTAGATATGAGACCACACTCTACTTACCAAAAGTGCCGGCTGCGCCATCTAGCTTGTTTTTAGGAACGCTATAAATACCTACTGGAAAACTGCTCATTCGTTGCTCGGCGTATGATGGAATAGAATGACAAATGTATAGGATTTGACGTTTTTGACATTCTTTGACGCCTGTCATATACGTCAAATCCCATACATTTGGCATTCTATTCCATCATACACCGAGCAAAGAATTACCACTTGTCTAGAGGGGCTGAGCAAGTGCTGAATAAGATATATTCCAGGGGATGCTTTAAAATCGATATTAACTGTTCCCACTACAGAGGATCAATGGACACCTATATTTGGGGCCGAATCTACAACTTTTATTCCGGGGTACGAATTTTTGGAGACCAGTGGGTTCGGAGCTTGGAGGAGTTTGGCGACTCTACTGATTTATATTCCGTTCGTGACAATAATACTTTTACCCAGATTTATAATAATCCTACCATCTGTGCCATACAACTTTTATATCCCCTTAACTATAATCCCCTTTATAGATAACGGACTATAAAAGTACCCACATCATTTCCAATCAGTGATCGTTCACCCTAATTCAATTCAGCCACTGAGAATTAAACTTTATGCAAATGTGGTAAGGTTCAAAATGCTGTTCCGTTAATGGTAAGGCCTTGAGTCATAGATAACAGTATAGTAAACAATGAGTGTCGTTTTGTTACTGGGTCATGAACTGCGTATGTAGGTGTAGGTATAATATGCAAAATATCTAATTTAAGCTACCGATAAAAAAAAACGTAAATGTAGGGCGTTTTTAAGCTATTGCATAGCTTCTATCGCGGGCCTTGAGCGTGGAGACCGAATCCAGAAATTCCGTAACGAAAAAGCCTAAGCTGAGACTCCGAGCTCGCACGAATCAAGCCGAGCTGCTCCGAAATCGGCCGATTTCGGAGCAGCTCGGCTCGATTCGTGCGAGCTCGGAGTGGGGGGATAATTGCATAAGTTGATAAAAAATGCTATGCAATAGCTTTACCGCGGCAGTCCCCGAGTGCCACACATCTTTTTTAATTGCTGAAGCGAAGAACCTGAATGGCGGGTCAGTAGAGCATGCGACTGGTAAGTCAAGAGGTCCCAGTTTCGGTGCCCCGTCAGTGTAAATATGAATACCTACCTATATCTATTTTGCCTATAATATGGACAAAACTCTTTATAACTTTAGAATAAAAAATGTGTTTACAAAAAAAGTATCTAAGTAGGTACCTATAGCAGTCTAGTAGAACTTGGTTTTGAGTGGATTTCTTTAGTTTCAAAATTTTCAGTAGTAGCAGCGGTGCTTCGCCCGGGAATAAATTAATAAAATAACCCTATACGAACTTCACACATAACCGTTCGTCACCCATTTTATCCTCTCAGCAGCGAATTTTCCAAAAATCCTTACACCATAAAATGCATCACCTCAAGTTTGTAGGTCCGGCAATTGAAGCTCTGATGAATCAGTAATCCATACTAATATTATAAATGCGAAAGTAACTCTGTCTGTCTGTCTGTTACGCTTTCACGCTCAAATCACTGAACCGATTTTGATGAAATTTTGTACAGGGGTAGAATAGACCTTGAGAAAGGACATAGGCTATGTTTGGTCGCGATAACCGACATCCACGCGGGCGGAGCCGCGGGCAAAAGCTAGTTTTACGTAAGTATATAGATAAATTGTACAGATTACAATTCACAGTACATAAAAGGTCCAAGTACCAATTTAAAAGAAATAAAACCACATCTCCGAGTCCATCCGCGCGTAAACAGCATCATAACACAATGATCTCATCTCGCACAATTCTATTTGAATTCGCTTTCAAAACATTTCCACCAATGTTACAATTTTCTTAGTCACAGTGAAAGTCGGATTAATCCGAGCGAAACCGCTGAATAAAGTATTACTCGTATCGTAAAAAGTACAAATGGCACTGTACTAACACACTTGTACTTTTTCACGATATTTATAATTGAACCTTACCGGTTTCGCCTTCTTCTTTACCCTGGCGTTAATTCCCAGTCGCATCCGAAGCTTCCACCTCGGAGTCTGGGGTTCGCTTACCAGTTTTAACTGCGGATTTGGCTGGACCTCGATATTTTCCGTGAAGCGACTGCCATCTGACCTCCACAACCCAATGGTGACATTAGGCGATATCGGATCATTGCAGCTAGACCGTTGTTGTTGAACATTTTAGGGCTCCAACTACCCGTTACGATTGCCATAGATGTTCGTATGGCAACTTGGCAACCGGAACCGACGGTTTAACGTGCTCTCCGAGGCACGACCAGACCAATGCAAATACCCATATTCATGCATACAAATACTTGTACTGAGCGGGGATGGAACCTGCGCCTCCTGCGTAGCGGCCCGGCCGCGTTCACTACCGCTACGCCACAGAGGCTGTCGGCCGGTTTCGCCATGCATTCTGAAAAGTTTACAATTAATTTAAAGGTTTACATTCACAGTTAAGGCAGTTAATTTAAACTATCAATGTGAACCTTTAAGAATGCCGTAAAGCGAAACCGGTTACGTTCAATAATAAATATCGTGGAAAAGTATAAGTCTGTTAATATCAATATGTGTAAGCACAAAAATGTTTTAATGGCCGCAAATTATTGCGTTTACCTCATTTGAATATTGATTTTCGGTTAATATTTGTGTTTGGATAGGTACTTAATGCGTGGGCGCATGGTTTTCTTGAAATTGGCGTATTTATCTTACTCTGTGTTATCAGAGTAAATATTGCGATAGGGGAGATAATATTTATTTTGGTAACATGTTGAATAGGAAGGTGTTGAATCAGTTAGTGCATTGTCCGTAATCTGTACATGAGCAGTACCGATTGAAGTTCAATAAAAAATACATAAATGTTCATGAATGTTTATCCCCGAAGGGCAGAGATGAATAAAATTAACACTCACATTTTCTTCAACATAACTATAATTTTTGGTCCTACGTAAAGAGGGTGATCCATTGGCGAGCAAGACCGCTGGTACGCCAACGAACTCGCGAGCCGAAGGCCTAAACCGCTAATGGAGCACCTACAAGTCCGCGGACTTAAAAACCGACGACAGTTTTGCTCGCTGGCTCTTGGTGCATGCTTGAAATTCTAAGTCCGCGGTGCGAATTTATTGTTTTTATTTTAATAATTTATTTGCTCTGTCTCCTGCCTGATGTTACAGTATACCCAATTAACGAAGTAACTCCGTCTGGGAACACGCCATGACTTTGCTAACGATGAGAGAGACTGTTTGGTACGCTTATGGATCACCAAAGCGGTTTGACGAGCCAACGGTTTAGACTTAGACAGTTGGCTCGCCGGCTCGCAAATGGATCACCCCTCTAATAGGGGACGGCCCTATTGCCGTAAACGGGCACTTTATCAAGGACTGTATGTTTACTGTCGGATGGAGAATAGCCCTATCCTTTTAATTAGTTCAATATCTCAAATGGCGCCCGTATAAAAATTTAAACAATTTAAATTATAATTACCTGAATAGTTCGATTTGAATGAGTCGAAGGACAACTTGAAGCCGAAATATCGGACCACGTTGACACGTAGGTACAGGTGTCGATCATGTCACAATAATATGTTTACTCAATTGTTTTGGAGTATATTAGTAGGTACTAATGACTGGATTCGCTTACGTTAGTGTTATTTTTCCGACCAAAATCAGGAAAATTAGAAAACAGTTGTTCGTTGGCAGCTGTGGCGTGGTGATGGTGAATGCGACTGGCGTGCGTTCAATTCCCGCTCAGTGCTGCATGAATATGTCTTTTTGCATTGGTTTGGGTATTTCCGGGTCAGGTTGCAGTAGTTTATAACATTTTTAAAAGTCCGGATATCAAGTAATATAGCAAATTGCGCCAAATAAAAAGCATATTCATAAAATAGACTAAACCCTCAAGGCACGATAGAAATTAGCGTCAAACATGGGTCTAAAACGCTCCAAATCGCTATTTCAAACACGTTTCTCATTAAGACGCCATCATCAAATCATGCCGAAATTTGTATTAAAAAATAGAGCATAAAAATATCTAGGGATTGGTGAAGTTATAATTTATCACGCAGATATTTTTTTTTTTCAAAAAACCGCAAAAATTGCTGTATTCGAGCTCTCGTTTCGTCAGTCAAAATATTCGAAGTAGGACGTCTCACTACAATACCCACTTAGGCAATCGGTACCGGTTGTCATACGAACAAATGTTCGTATGACAACCGGTACCGATTGCCTAAGTGGAAAATATGGCAGTAAAATAAATATGGCAGTCGTTACAGGCAGTTGGAGCCTTAAAAAGCCCTACCCAGACCCCAGACTCCGAGGTGAAAGCTTCGGATGCGACTGAGAATTAACGCTAGGATGAAGACTACCAAGACGTTATATGAAGTCTGGGTCAAGTTGTTCTCTAATCTTTTTTTAGGGTTCCGTAGCCAAATGGCAAAAAAACGGAACCCTTATAGATTCGTCATGTCTGGACAGACATGTAGGTACATTGCCATGCAATCTTCCACCGAAAATTGGTTTGAACGAGATCCAGTAAGTAGTTTTTTTTTTAATACGTCATAAACCGTAATTTTCGCCTTTGCTGCTACGGAGTCCGACTCGCACTTGGCCGGTTTATTTCTTCAACAGTAGCACGCACACCCGAAACATTATAATACATCGTACGGTTGACAACCCTAATTTACAAACAATTTCTCCACCACTAACATAATCCACTAAAAATCACATTAACAAATAAATCAGTGTTACAGACAGACGCGCGACCTGTGACCGTGCCGACAATTCGTTTCAATTGTACAATATCTATAGTGTTGTGGTCCATTAATCGATAAAGAATGGCTTTGGTATATTGTTGTAATTGTTGTTTATTGCATCAGTTTCTTTATTGCAGCAATCTGTAGTGGTAACACTTCAATAGGGGCAATGCATTGACTGCTGGTTCTATGCTGCCCGCTGAGTTTCTTGCCGGCGTTTTCTCAGGATGGGGTCGCGTTGCAATCGGTCGGTGTTCTATTTGCTAAACACTAAGGTATGATTCTGAAGCCGAACGCATACGACAACTGCCGACGCACGCAGCAGATGCGCATAATTCATTGCGGCTTCTCAATGGTCCCCTTTATCCGTATCGGAGTTTAACAAGTAATGGGTACGCTGTATCTGCTGCATGCGTCTGTCGTTATCGTATGTGGTCGGCTTTGGAATCATACGGGAAGGAATAAGAGTGAACCGATCTAGATGAAATTTGGCAGAGATAGCTTATAGTTTGGAATAGCACATGAGATTTATATCCCGCGAATAGATTCCCGTGGATTACGGGAATGGGCGAGTTACTTTAATACCAGAGCGAATCCGCAAGATACAGAGACAAAAAAAATTTAACCTCGAATACGTCACTGAGCCAGTACCAGTTCACGTGTTTCCCTCCTCCTACAGTCCCGAGTCCTTTAAGCAGGGCGTGAAAAAGCATCTGATGAGGCCGTCAAGTTGAGTGCCACAATTGTAACATGGTACGTGTCTGTAATGGTGACCCTCTTTTCAGAGCTTTGCCTTCAGCTTACAATCAGGCGAGGCGAAGTCAAATTGACGTGTCGGATATAAAAGAAAACTGATGCAATATTTTTCATTTTAATTCAGAATTAAATAGAGCAACAATAAAATCTAGTTAACAGATTACTGATTACGTAATCACAATACTGATTGATAAATTGCGATAACCACTCCTGATCCACATGATCCTAACAAATTAGAATCGGACCTCGTCATCGGTAGTGGGTGGTCCTAGATCCTGTGTACAGTCACATTCAGAAGTTGTAGAAGTATGCACGCACAATGGCCCAAAGAGAGGCTAAGTCATAGGCCACGGTAACCACTTTCTATCAGGTGAGCCGTGTGTTTATCTGCCACCTAAGTGGTATAAAAAAAAGTGCGGACTAAAGAGTCCTCTTTCCATAGTAGAACTGTGCTTATTTACGATGTTTACCCATGGTCCCACCAAAATCTACTTCGCTGACGGACCAGAATCTCTCTGCTTTTACAGGGTCGTCAGCACGAGTGTGACTCCCATGGTGTTGCATTCGTCCATAGGCCGCGGTAAGCACTTTCCATCAGGTGGGCCGTGTGCTAGTCTGCGACCAGAGTGGTATAAAACCCGCTAGTGGGATACGGATTTTTTTTTTCACTGTAGTCCCACCACTCCAAGTAAATTATAGGAGTGGCGGTTTAGTGGTTTAAGCTTGAAAGCGTAACAGACAGTTACTGTCCCATTTATAATATTAGTAAGATATTTGCCAAAAATGGGACGGAAACACTCACTGAAATTGAGGGCCCCACCCCATCTTGGGTAACTTAAGCCCGGTTTTCACTTTGATTAGGAACATTGTGAGTGCTTAGCTGATTAGTAAATTTGTGACTGCTTACTAAATTTGTGAGTGTGAGTAGCGTCTAATACTGTTTAGGTGTGGTGTTTAGTATGTGTTTATTGTGTATGCAAGCAACAACGATGGATGAAATATCGCGTTTGGTTCTTCTTCTTCATTATCCTAGCGTTAATCCCAGTCGCATCCGAAGCTTTCACCACATAGTCTCAGGTCCGCTTTATCAGTCTAACTGCGGATTTGGTTGGACTTCGATATTTTACGTGCAGCGACTGCCATCTGACCTCCACAACCCAATAGCTAGGACACGACGGTATATCCGTCCCTATAAAGCAATCCCACTGGGGAAGTACCTCCGCCTTAAAGAATACGGCGGCTAAATAACCTCGTGTTGTGATCCCGGCGGTGAATAGGGTAGCCAGTGCTCACTGGAGAGGTTTTGTGCTGTCAGTGGAAAAATCAAAGGCTTGTCCGATTTATCTTTTGTGCTGATGGCACAGAATCTCTCTGTTCTTACAGGGTCGCCAGAACGAGTGTAACTCACCTGGTGTTGCACTCGCCCATAGGCCACAGTGACCATTTACCATCAGGTGGGCCATGTGCTTGTCTGGGAACTAAGTAATATAAAACATTGCGATATTGGGCGATATCAAAGCATTGCTTAATGTGCTTCTCTGAGGCACGACCAGACCAATGCAAATAGGTACCCATACTCATGCATACAAATATTTGCACTGAGCGGGGATCGAACACGTGCCTCCTGCGTAGTAGCTGCGTAGCGGCTGCGTTCACTACCACCACGCCACAGAGGCTATCAATCGCGTTTGCATTTTATGGGAAACGGATCACTTAATCCCATCTTTTTTCTTTTTCTTTTTTTTTCTTTTTTTTCCTTTTTTTTTTAAAGAATATTAGCAACCGAAATTACTAATATTCCCGTTAACCCCTCCAACTAAACTAAATTGCTTGTGCTAGGAGTGGGTTCACGTCGGTAGTGTAATGGCCAGGATTCGAACCCGGGACCTCTCGATCGTAAGGCCGACTCCTTAACCACTAAGCTACCGACGCTTCAAATCATCCTCATCCTCTCCTTTCCTAAAATAGGACAACATGTGCACTGTGCAGGACTTAGATACTAATCGCATACGGTGCAGAATATTCCATCAAGAACCAAGCGGTTCGGCGACTCCTGCTTCTGCCGCTCCATTAAGGCCTGGAATTCTTCACGAGTTCACGTGTTTCCCTCTTCCTACAGTCCCGCGTCCTTTAAGCGGGGCATGAAAAAGCATCTCATGAAGCCGTCAAGCTGATTGCCACCATTGTTACATGGTACGTGTCTATAATGGTGACTCTCTTTTCCGAGGCTTTGCCTTCAGCTTACCATCAGGCGAGGTGAAGTCAAATTGTAACATAGTACGTGTCTATAAAGGTGACCCTCTTTTCCGAGACTTTGCCTTCAGCTTACCATCAGGCGAGGCGAAGTCAAATTGTAACATGGTACGTGTCTATAAATGGTGACCCTCTTTGCCGAGGCTTTGCCTCCAGCTTACCATCAGGCGAGGCGAAGTCAAATTGTAACATGGTACGTGTCTATTATGGTGACCCTCTTTGCCGAGACTTTGCCTTCAGCTTACCATCAGGCGAGGCGAAGTCAAATTGTAACATGGTACGTGTCTATAATGGTGACCCTCTTTTCCGAGACTTTGCCTTCAGCTTACCATCAGGCGAGGCGAAGTCAAATTGTAATATGGTACGTGTCTATAAATGGTGACCCTCTTTTCCGAGACTTTGCCTTCAGCTTACCATCAGGCGAGGCGAAGTCAAATTGTAATATGGTACGTGTCTATAAATGGTGACCCTCTTTTCCGAGACTTTGCCTTCAACTTACCATCAGGCGAGGCGAAGTCAAATTGTAACATGGTACGTGTCTATAATGGTGACCCTCTTTTCCGAGACTTTGCCTTCAGCTTACCATCAGGCGAGGCGAAGTCAAATTGTAATATGGTACGTGTCTATAAATGGTGATCCTCTTTTCCGAGACTTTGCCTTCAGCTTACCATCAGGCGAGGCGAAGTCAAATTGTAACATGGTAAGTGACTATAATGGTGACCCCTTTTGCCGAGACTGCCTTCAGCTTACCATCAGGCGAGGCAAAGTCAAATTGACGTGTCCTATCTAAAAAAAAAAACTCTACGTAGACGATTTATACACGGGGCTAGCTACTATATCTACAAAGGCAACGAAACATTGCAATAATAGAATGTCGAAGGTCAAAATCCCGAAAACCAATATTTTGAGACCTCTGTTCTCAACAAAACCATCCACCTGTTTAGTAGATTGTACGGAGAAAGGCTACTCGCAAAAAAAATAGAACGTGGTTCTAATCACGCTACTCACAGTTTCACTCACACTCACACTCGCACTCGCACTCACATTTTTGTCCAAACGTGTTTTGTACTAATCACTAAGCAGCTACACTAATCACTCGCACTCACACTAATCAAGGTGTGGACGGCGCTAATCACGCTACTCGCAGCCACACTCGCACTCACACTCACAATTTTCTGTCCAAACGTGTTTATTACTAATCACTAAGCACCTGCACTAAGCACTCGCACTCCCACTAATCAGAGTGTAAACCGGGCTTTAGGCCCGTATTCTAGAATGACACACACTCCTGAATCTCAATTTTTCTGAGGACAGATTAACAGATTTGACAGATTGCCAATACAATCTGTTATCAGATAAATCGGGATTCAAAATTGAGTTCCATCCTAGAATATGGGCCTTAGAATGTGTTAAGTTAAGGTTAAGTTAGTACCTACTGATAGCGACTGTACCTGTCTCTTAAATTAAGTTGTAAATCATAACTGGATTATTATGTGTCCGTGAATATTGGTTCGAAACAATGTTGTTGAACCGGTTGCATGCATTCAGGGTGTATGTATGGAGACACACTAAGAAGCCTACGTTCTTTGCCGATCCGACCTAGACTGGTATCTGTACCAAATTTTATCAAAATCGGTTCAATGGTTTAGGCGTGATGACTACGATTCTAACGATACCACATACATGAAAATCTGTTCAGGCATTCAATAGTTATATTGCAATAAACAAATATACACACATACCTACCATGTTTCTTATAGAGATTTGATCCTTTTGATTGACACTATCGATTGATGTCATAATAATACAGGATGTTACTTTTTCGGATTTTAGTCGGTTCGATTACCACACCCGGCAAGCGAATTTCTAAAAATCTTTGAATGCAGTTTTGTTTCTTTTTAAAAATAAAATGATGTCTCCTTTATGTAAAATGAGCTAACTTAAGGATTTAAGGTACTTTCCCTCCATGTGGCATCGCCGTGGGACGCCCTGTATATCCTGAAATCTTATATTCCTTTTTGGTTGTCGCTTTTAGTTAAATAATAACAGAAAACACATATCTCAACTATATCAAGCCCCATAATCCCCGACATTGCCCACAAAACACACTCGCAAATGAATGAATCACTCGTCGCATCTCACTAATATAAAATTAGACGTGATTTCGTCTAAAATACGAGTAAAACACATACATTCCGACTATCATTCCTTCGTCACGGCGCTGAACTAGCCAAAGATTATGTTAATATACAGATGAGACATTTTTAAAAGTTGAGTCATGATTTTCCTATAGGCTGACTCATGTAAAGAATGTAAAGTCATGCAGGAGTCCCTATAAACCGCGTCAATATGAATTCAATGAAGCTAAACTCTCAAATCATCATCATCATCATTTCAGCTGTAGGATGTCCACTGCTGGACATAGGCCTCCCCTATAGATCTCCAATATTATGACGCAAATCGGTGACGTATTTGGTTGTAATTTTGAACCTAGAGAAGTCATATTTTCGACCTCAGGTAAATATCGCAGTCAAGTATAGTGGAACTTTTAGAAAATAGTCTGAATTGTATCAATGAGGACCTTTATTTGGCTTTATGGTACTAATTTCCAGCATTATACCTTTGTTACAGGCGCGGATCCAGGCGCGGAACTAGGTAGTGGGCACAGGTACCCGAAAATGGGTGAAAAGTGCGAACTCATGTCAAGCATGTTAAATACGCCCGGGGGGGGGGGGGAGTAGGGTGGCTTTGGCGGAGTTGGTCTCACATTGACCTGTTGAATTGAACGCGGCGATACGAAAATCGAACCTTATGGAGTAGGGTGCAGAAATCGCAGGGGCAAATGCTAGTCAGCTTCCTCGAGTCAGGGGCACAGGGCCTCTTTTTCATTAATAGTTCCTTTAAGAAAAACCCCAACAGGAAGTGGACTTAGCAACGCCGGGACTCTGCGATAAAGAACAAGATAGACTTTTTCATAACGGACAGTAAGCACATAATTATTTAGAGATGTCTTTGTGATCAACAAGTTTCAAACTGGAAGCGATCACTGACTTATCCGATGCTCTCTAAATATCAACATCAAGACTGAAAGATTCCAAATGATAAGGTCAACCGACCTACGCCGCTCCAAGTAACTCTAGGGTCCGAAAAGTTCCAATTGGAACTTCAAAATCGTTTCGCAATGCTGGAAACCTAGCGGCATTGACGAGAAGGCCGACATAGTGGTCAAAATATTGCAGGAAGTGTCTCGAAAGTTGTTTCCCGGAAAACGCAAACAGCAAGAGTCCAAGCTCTCTCCTGAGACTCTCGAACTTATGAGGAAGAGGCGTGACCACTGAACAACCATACACACAGTCGTCTTCGTCAGATGGGAGAGCCTTCAATAAATAAAAAAGCCGATACGACGCGATCTTAAACGCTCCAACACTCGCTCCATCCAGGAGGCAATCGAGCGATATAGGGGGTCAAAAGTGTTCGCTCAGCAGTTGGGAAGGCCCCATCTGACGAAACTTACAACTGAGCTATATGCAGCACGGATGAGTAAACCGACGACGGGACACAGCGACGAAGACCACAGAGCCCCACTCACGCGCCATTACACCGAGGAGATACCAAATGTCGAGTAGTGCGAGGTAGAGGCGGCTCTCAGGCAACTGAAGAACAACAGATGCCCTGGTGATGATGGAAATTACTACTGAGGTGCTGAAAACAGGTGGCGCTCCAATCCTGAAAGCGCTAGCGAGTCTCTTTAGTTCCATCATCCGGCAAGAGCTAACACCTAGGGCACAGAGCGAAAGTGCGGTGGTACTGTTCTTCAAAAAAGGTGATAAGACTCTCTCACTCTTGAGCCATGTCTACAAGTTGTTCTCAAGAGTCGTCACAAATCACCGCGCGGATAAGCTCGACGAGTTCCAGCCACCTGAGCAAGCCAGGTTTCGAAAAGGCTATAGCACCGTGGACCACATCTATACTGTTCGGCAGATTGTAGAAAAGTCGCAGGAGTACAATCAGCCACTGTGTATGGCGTTTGTGGACAACGAAAAAGCCTTCGACTCTATCGAAACCTGGACAGTGCTGGATGCCCTGCAGCAGTGTCGTGTAGATTGGCGTTACATCGAGATGCTGAGATATTTGTATGACACTGCCACAATGTCCATCCTGCTCCAAGACCAGAAGACGAAACCCATTAGCCTCCAGCGTGGAGTGAGATAGGGAGATGTTACATCTCCCAAACTATTTACCAACGCATTGGAGGACGTCTTCAAGAGTCTGGATTGGACTTTGGCGGGGTACCAACATCCACGGTGAGCACATCTCGCATCTTCGGTTCGACGACGACTTCGTCATAGTTGCTTAGTCACTGGAACAACTGGGCGAAGTGCTGCACAGCTTTAATGGAACTTCTCTACAAGTTGGCCTGGGTGTAAACTTGGACAACACCATGATTATGTTCAACAAACATGTTGTATCGAGTCGATTTCCATCGAAGGGGTGACACTCAGAGTTGTTCAAAAATATATCTCCTGGGGCAGGTTATTCAGCTCGGTAAAAACAACTTCGAGAAAGAAATAGCCAGATCCAACTGGGGTGGGCAGCATTTGGCAAACTACGTCGGATCTTCTCCTCCCCCCTACCACAATGCCTCAAAGGTTTTCAACCAGCGCATCCTGCCTGCTATGATCTACGGTGTTGGATGGACTGGATGCGGAAGACGGAGGATCGGCAGACGTGGCGCATTTTCAGAGAAGCAGTGGACTGCAATATACTAACTGATTGATTGATTGAATGTACACCTCAGACCTGTGTGTGCTCCTTAAAAAGGTGTACAAAAAGCCGCAATAATAGTGTGTAATTTCTGAAATTGTAACAGTGTGAACAAATGCTGGTATATCGTCTATTGCACTATACTGTGTTCCAAATCACGCGTGATTCATGAATCATGATTCATTTTGGTTTCTTTTTTCAATAAACCATAAAAAAGTGACGTCACAGGTCTATTAAGGTGGTGGGCATGCCCATATTGCCCACCCTAGTGGATCCGCGCCTGCTTTGTTATGGCTGTTGGTCCACCGAATACAAAAATAAACCATGAAAAAAGCGGAAAAGCGGCATTCGCTTTTGCACTTTTTTCAGATTTAGGCGTTATGAGATAGAATGACCATTAATAAAAATATCTAATAAAACTACAGACATTTTATACTTATTATATTTTTAGCGACAATAATAATCTATAAACATTATGATTACATTAATCTAATTGATTGTTTATTACATATTCTATTGTAGAATTAATTGGTTTTCTATGTCAAACATTATCTTTTATCGGATCGGATATAATGAAATGTCTAATCGAACTATTTGATCGCCAGAACTAATTAAAAATTGCAATATGTTGTTTAATTTTTCGATATCCTAGTGCCCTAGTTAGTTGCATCTAGCTTTTTTTAATTTACTCCTTCACTTTTTATTATTATCAATAGGTCGTTTAATCGGTAAGTGATGATGTAAAGCGATTAATAACGCTTAAATAACTTTATGTTTGTTAAAGTTGGTTGCATAGGTATTATTGCCAATCTCCATAACTTATCCGGATCGACCGACTTATCCCCAGTACTAGATATCGTTTGCAAAAATCTCTAATGACTCTACATACTTTCCATGTTTTTGACCGAAATAACCCAACTTCCATTAAGTGAAGAAACCTAATTAAAAATATTCCGACGTTCCTAAACAATTATCTTAACATAATTCCTAGTAACTAGAGCGTTAACAACCAAACTCATTCGAATAAAATGCATTATCACATTAATTGCTGTTTCTATTATGACTACATGGTAATTTAAATAATAAACGTTACATTTCTTTTATTTCACAAACTTCCGCTGTTAATCTACTTTATATGCATATTTCCTGTATTAAGCAAATTTTAATTCGACTTTTTTCTTGTTAGGCATTAACGTATGACTCATCTGCATAAAATAACAAATCTATGACGGAAACCAGGAATACACAGCTGACGGTTCAACGACCTCTCATAGTTGCATCAATTTAGCTTAATTGTTTGTATACTGGTTAGGGATGGCGGTTACGTAATATTTCGTTTGATAATTCTTGGCAATTAATGTCACGCTTTTAGGAATAGAGTAAGAATAGATAGACTATGAATATGGGTCATTTATTTTGATTAAGTGACAGTTGGTCACAGTCTACCCTACCGGACTAGGGTATTTTTGTTACGAGAATTCCTGGGGAAGGCTTTACTCAAGACGAGAAAAATGTGTCGAAAAATAGAAATTTTTTTGAGTCGTTTTTTTATACCACTTAGGTGGCAGACAAGCACACGGCCCACCTGATGGAAAGTGATTACCGTGGCCTATGGACGTATGTAACACCAGGGGCGTCACACTCGTGCTGCCGACCCTGAAGAAACCTTCTAAAGCCCTTCTTGAAGAACCCATGAGTGTTTGGAGTTTTTGACATTGAGTTTGTATAATATGCTTCCCTTATAATCGTAAGTAAGTAATATTAGCATTTTTATCTTTGCAAAAAACAATCTGTTCCAGGCGATCTTTTTGTTATTAAAAAGTTGATCAGAGTATTCCCCCTGTAAGGGACTGGTGGCGGATTCAAATCCCATTCTGTACTACACTATTTTATGGCTATTTCCGATCTGTTTTTTTGTATACCTAATTGGATCAAGGGATAGCGTTTATGTAATAATTCATTTCAAATTTCACGGCACTTAATGTCACGCTTTCAGAGATAGGGTAAGAATAGAGCTATGAATATGGGTCATTTAATTTGATTAATTGACAGTTTGTCACAGTCTGCCGGACATCGGCTTGGCTCTGCTCTGCATCAAGTTTGGGGTATTATTGTATGGAACCACGATTGAATAGACTGCTGTCATTCATTATAATTGAATTGTATGATTATAACAATACTACCTGTTGCCCACGGTTTCGCTCGTGTGGATGTGGGATATCGATCCAGGGATGGCGTGAACGTAATAATTCATTTCAAATTTCACGGCACTTAATGTCACGCTTTTAGAGATAGGGTAAGAATAGAGCTATGAATATGGGTCATTTAATTTGATTAATTGACAGTTTGTCACAGTCTGCCGGACATCGGCTTGGCTCGGCATCAAGTTTTGGGGTATTATTGTATGAAACCATGATTGAATAAACTGTTGTCATTCATTATAATTGAATTGTATAAGTATAGCAATACTAGCTGTTGCCCGCGGTTTCGCCCTCGTAGATGTCGGTTATCGCGACCAAACATAGGCTATGTTCTTTCTTAAGGTCTAATCTATCTCTGTAAGTACCAAATTTCATCAAAATCGGTTCAGTGGTTTTTAGCGTGAAAGCGTAGCAGACAGACAGTCAGAGTACGGATTATAAACGCGAAAGTTCATGTGGGTCGTAGGAACGAAACCAGAATTTCACACAGGCGGAGCCGCGGGCAACAGCTACCGACATGTTATCTGGTTTCTTAAACTAAGTAAATAATATTTGTCTATTTAAAACCACTGATATGGTCCTGAGTGTCCTGACCGATAACATGACATAATAAACTTAATTGACTCACGAAAGTTACACACAAAATAAGAAAAGTATGTACATACGCGAATACGACTGCACCAATTTGGAAAATTCTTTTTTTGTTGTATCCTTTATTATCAGGCCATTGGCCGCCTGCCTACTGTGAAGTGTGAACCTGTTTATGTGTAAAGCCTGGATCAGATGTAATGAGGTTACGTTATTTATTTTATATACATAGATATTGAATATTGAAGCACATAAACGTGTTATAAAAAACCCTAAACAAAAATTTCATTCTACTTTACACAGCCCTTTATTAACGAAAATATATATTATTATTCCCGTTGAAAACGAGGTTACTTTGAAGTTGTCTCTGAAAAACAACTTCCTACTTCATTAATTGCTAAAAACTCCTTTGAGCATAACATTTCGTAATATGCAACTCTGTTCCCGCCAATGCTGTGGCATTATTCTGAGTGACATCGAGTTTCAAACGCTGTCGTAACGTGAGAAGACGATGGATTACAATTGGTTAGCAGCATAAAAGAAAGAAATGGCGTAGCACTAGATCAATTTAAATGTGTCGGCTTTTACGAACCCGCGTAGTTGCGAAATGGTTTCGTCCCTTAGTTTACAACACTGCTGACTGCTCCTGTCGAAAAATGGCGATTTTCAAATTTCCATGCCATTAGTTAGCACTGCTCATTCCGCGTCTAACCATTAGTCACAATACATGAATATGATATATATTTCAGCTAATTAGAAGCCGTAATTCGAAAAATAGTGACAGCGCGCAAGTCTAAATTGGCCTCTCAACACGCGAGAGTTTCTTTCGTTTCCTGTAAACTTGGTAATAATGACTTGTGCAGTGTTATAAGCTAAGGATTGGTTTGTCACTCAGAATAAGGCGCCTGATTAGTTCGTCCATCTCTACGGTCGTAATCGCGGCAACTCGTCGGCTATTTCAAGATTTATCGTGTGATAAAATATAATTTCCTTACCAGATGGGTTGCATAAACTCTTTATTTAATGACTACTGTCGTTCATGATTATTGTATGAATGATATCCTTTCTAATGTAAAGGTAGATAGGTACTAATTTATAAATCTGACAGAGTGCATTAAGGTTAGGTACTTCAGCATCTAATATTATACTCGTATATCAATGGAGTTATGTAACAGTATTTAAGGAGATGTCGAGGGATGTTTCTTATTCTTTCACGCAAAAACGGCAGAACGGGTCTGAATGAAATTTGATACATACCGGTGTGTAGTCTGGAGGATGCTCCACTATGATATTTGTGACCCCAAGCCATCCTGACCTTCTGATCCACAGACGTTGGGAGGTCAGACGGTAGTTCCGAGGAACCGGGTGAGCGGAACTCTAAAGTGCAGCTCTAAAGTGGGAGCGTGCAGTATTGCTCCGATAATCAGATTAAGAAGAAAAGATTTAAGTTTGGAATAGTACATAGGTTCTTTTTTATCCCGGGTATAGGTTCCTGCGAATCATCGCTTAAATGATGATAATTGCTCAGGAAATAAATAAAATCTAACGGCCATTCATCAAGATCAGTTCAACCGTTTAGAAGTTAACGAGGTGAAATAGCGACAGACATACTACACATACTTACATCCATACCGGACACACACATAAACCGCCGTGTTTGGCTTCGCCACATTCAGATGGCCAGTAAAATCCAGTACAATCAGGCATGTTTGTAATGGCGTAATATACTCGTTCGAACAAAGTTAGTCATTGCAGGATGAACTAAATAGGCCTAGTCACATATTTTTCAATTTAAGCGCACCCACTATTATTTGTAACTAGCTGACCCGGCGAACTTCGTACCGCCATATTTTCCGCCCGCGTGGTATTCTGATCCCCTTCTGATAAGCATAGGTACATAGGGACGGACAGACAGCGACAGCGACTTTGTTTTATAATATGTAGTGATAGTGAAGTGATATTGAAGCTACATAGTTATAATGTTAAGGTACTATTGTTTGTCTTTTCGTCGAAATTCGACCATATACTGGGTGGCGCAAAAGTAAAGACCCTATTTGGTTCGGCTATAACATTTTTTCTAAATTAGAAAACTAGATTTAGGTTTTTTTAAATGTATATTTGTACCATTAAATTTCGTACCATTAGGATTTAAAGATGATGTCTTTTAAATGGTGACCTCCAGAGTTGATACACATTTGAGCCCTATTTATGACATTTTGCATAACTTGCCGTAACACTTCCTGCGATATGTTCGTTATTTCTTGACGAATGTTTTCTTTTAGAGCTGCGAGAGTCTGTGGCTTGTTCACATACACCCGAGATTTCAAAAAACCCCAAAGAAAGAAGTCTGGACTGGTCAGATCGGGTGATCTTGCAGGCCAAGGCAAATCGCCAAAACGAGAGATAACTCGGCCTGGAAAAGCGTCCCTCACTAAGTCCATAGTGTCGCGCGCTGTGTGTGCCGTAGCGCCGTCTTGTTGAAACCAGATGTGCTCCAGCCCCAATTCGTCCAAACTGGGTATCAAAAACTCACGTAACATGGTTCTGTAGCGTTCTCCAGTGACAGTTATCGCATTGCCTCCAGCGTCTTCGAAAAAATAGGGTCCGATCACTCTGTCAACACAGATGCCACACCATACAGTAACTTTTAGTGGGTGTAGAGGTGTTTCTTGAATAATGCGCGGATTATCAGTGCCCCAGAACCGAGTATTCTGCTTATTGACATGCCCTGAGAGATGGAAATGCGCTTCGTCACTCATAACCAATTTTGAAGGAAAATCATCCTCTTCAAGGTTGAGGTTTATGACGCGCTGGCAGTAATCTAGACGAGCTCGGTGGTCAGCAGGCAGCAGCTGATGAGTCATTTGAGTTTTATACGGGAACATCTTTAAGTCTTTCTCCAAAATACGCTGCAGGGTCCGTCTGGAAATGCCCAATTGCGTGGCACGTCGCCTCGTTGATGTTTCTGGACACTCTTCCACATCTTCGCGCACAGCATCGATATTTTCAGCTGAACGGCCTGTTCTTGGTCTCCCAGACTTAGGTCTATCCAATGTTGAGCCAGTTGCTTCAAGGCGTGTGGCAAAGCGTCGAATTGTGCGACCAATCGGTGCCGGACGGTGGGGAAATCGTCGACGAAATTCACGTTGTGTTCTTATCACTGATGAATTATTCCGTAAGAACATTGACACAATTATTCCACGTTCTTGGGGAGTAAAACGGTCCATGTTTATTTTCAGTGTATTTTACATTTGTTCGCTACACAATTTTCAACAACAGAATGACAGAAAATGTCATATAAAAAAAATAAAGGTATTTTCTTTAGTGCCAGTACTTTTGCGCCACCCATTACATATGTATAATTGAAACTTTGACTAAAGCTTGCTAATTTAAACGGTTGATAAACAGAATTAATAAAGAATTATTATAGAAAGGTCTTTCTAAATTTGATTTAGGAGTTTGTTGAAGAAATCAAAAAATAATTTAAACACAATATAAGTTTTTCATTGCTACCTAATAACCTATGTATCTATAGAATTTCATAATATATATATGTATTAGGATTTAATATTGTCAAAACATGCAGGTAACCGTAAAAGATCCGACTAAAAATAACGGACATAGATTTTTGTGTCCCTCGGATATCCGCGGATACGGATATCCATCACATCACTAGTCAATACGCAGCTATAGATGTCATAAATATTTCCGGACTGATGATATTCTTAGACATCCAGCCTCAAGTTCCTCTAAGACTATAAGACTGTATGATATAAGGCTTCAGATTCTTCACCTTGAAGACTAATTGGATCGCCATCTAACGTGAGCATTGACTAGGATTATAGACGTACTTAGAACGAACTTGTTGATGTTAAATATAGAATAGTGGTGTCAGAGGTTATTTATATACTTATTCGTATTTATTAGACGGAGCCATAAGGTATGATTACCTACACCCAAAGATATTATATAAAAAGAAGTAGATATGTTATTGCGCGAAAATCGTGAAGATCCGAAAACGAGTCAATTGGAACGTTTGCCTCTAGTACCGCGTGCCGAGCGGCGCCGGTCGGACGTTGAGCGGAAGCATCAATGACTTAAAAAAAAAACGAAAATGCCATCGTATGTTAATAGACACTGCACGAACTATTACTCTAAAGTTAATACACCAAAAGTGTAGATGAATTAAAAATGTGTGTGTGTGAGTTCGGCACATTTTTCTACGTTGATTTGTAAGCATATATTATGACATGTCTATGTTATGAAATGTCATAGCCTATACCTATTACCGACCGCATACGACAACTGCCGACGCACGCAGCACATACGCAACCCGTCTGGCCTGCGTGGCAACAGTAGTCCAAGCCTCCCAACATTGGGAGCGGCCCATGTCCAGCAGTGGACTGTGATAGGCTAATTGATTGATTGATATGGCTTGTACTTCTGCATCATCTTTTATCTGACGATTCCTGGTATATGCTTAGGTGTTTGTTACTCAATCAAACTGCTGAACGGATTTGGTTGAAATTTAGGATTATAGTCTGGAATAGGATCCTGGAACATTCTGCGGACTGAACCGCGGGCAGCTGAATATAATTCGCAAGATCATTCACTTTTAGGTTATCAGCATCCCTTTTTTTATATTACTTAGGTCGCAGACGAGCACACGGCCCTCCTCATGGCAAGACGTTACCGTGTCCTATGGGCGAGTGCAACACCAGGGGAGTCACATATGTGCTGTCGACCCTGTAAGAACAGAGTGATTCTGTGCCGTCAGCGCAAAAGATAAGTAGGTCAAAGCCACTGACAAGGACACAAGGATTTCCCACTGACAGCATAAAATATCTCCAGTGAGCTCTGGCTACTCTATCTTAATCACCACCAACCTCTTCTATCTAAAAGTGAGATAGCAATACATTTGTGTGCTACTTTGAGCATTGCGTGTCGCCAGCGATCCGTTAGTGCTCAATGTTTTTGGGGACAATGCAACTATTAACCATATTCCCATGATCGTGTATATGTTACCTGCAATCTGTATAATTCAGGTATTCTATACAATGCCTAGGCAATGTATACTATTATATATATAGAATGTCTGCTGTTCCACTGGCAATGTGTAAAATAAATAGATCTTGGTCTATTTGTGGATGGATGGCTTTAAGGAACTTCTGTTTTTAGATGTTTATAAAAATACGAATACGAATGCGCATTAGCCTTCTAACCTAATCTATCCAAGGTAAATTGCACGGCCTACCTGGATAGATATAGATTAGAAGGCTAAGGCGGGAGCGGAGCTAGCAGTAGCCTTCATGCACCATTTATGTTTTTTTAGTAACATTGTATACATTACTAGCTCTGCAATCGGTACCGTATACATTGCCTAGACATTGTATAGAATACCGGATTATGCACATTGCCGGTAACATATATAAAATAAGCAATTACGTACAAGTTTTTTGTAGTGTATAATTCTTGTAATAGATTTATAACGATGTCTCTCAACAGTGAAGTTAATTATTTGTGATAATAACTGGACATTGGACTTCATGTCTGTGTACACAGGTCGTGTTCTCAATGGTTACGGTAACCAGGGCCGGATTTAGCGGAAGGTGAAGTAGACAACAGCCTGGAAACCACTAGCTAGCGTAGGATGCGTTTCCATCAGAGATGTGCGAGGATGTGTAACGAGGGATGTGTTTGTGAAGAACCAATAAAATCACTTCATTGAATCAATTCATCAATCATGATGTGTTGCTAGTACGAGCGCAGCGGGCGTCCGCTTCAACCACAGCTCACCCCGCTTGTATACCTCGGGACATGTATCTCGGATCTAAATGAGCTCTCTACCCGCAGTACAAGTTTCTTGGGTGTCTTTTGAGGATAGTATGGGGTGCTACGGTTTTGGACGAGCTAAAATTCACTAAGCATAGCTTTTAGAAAATAATCCGCACGCCAAGGCCTTGTTTGTCTCGCGACTTAGGTCCAAGATACGTGTTTTGGTATATCAGAAGTGAGCACGATGCACTCACATCGCACCGTTCATCCGTGCACCGTTTCACAGCACTTGTTACCCGACTACGACGAAGCCTCCTTCTGATTATGATTTTGACAGACTATTTACGAAGTAGTGGGGTTTCAGGGAGCAGTATTAGGATTTTTTTAATACAGTCACAGTCTAGTATACGTAAATAGAAGTGAATGACCTCGCCATTTGCTTTGCCTAGGGAATTAGAGATATGCCTAGTCTTACAACTTCTACATCTAAATCCGGCCCTGGCGGTGCCTAGGTGATTATATTGCATCTCCATTCGAAGCTCCCGCCCCGCAGCCGCCAGGGTCACCAGAGGTAATCTGCTAGGTTAATGAGTTTCTTTCTAAGAGGTATACTAAAGATAAATATTTATTAACTGTTTATATATCTTCTTTATTATTAGTAATGTGTTTATTGCTTGGTTTATGACTTCGCAGCTACAGTACTTCGAGAAGTTTGGTCTTAATTTCTTATAGGGTTGCTACTTGAAATAAATATTGATAGGATTGGTCATAAGTTTTACTAGCGATGAACCCTAAAATACGTTGTTTCTCTAGCCTCGTCCAGAGTTAATGTTTTTCGCAACATTTTCACTAAAATTTATAGGTATGGGAAATTCGTTCAGTAATTTGCTTTTAATTTCCCGTGTGATGCCGTGACTGGCCGCTAATTTTATTCATAAAATAATACAATTTCGCGGAAACATTATGCGTAAACACTTCCTTAGAAGCTGGGGCTAATCTGGAGATAACATGAATCACACTCATTGCTGTTGCTTTCCAATGAAACAGAAGATAATTATAATAAGACTTCTTACAAAGTACAACTTTGTAATCAATGTGTTGTACTCGCTCCCCTCCCCCTCCCCCTCCCATCTTCTTATTTCATTCCACATTAGATGGGACCTAGAATATAGGTTTTGTTGGCGAAATGTGATCGTTAAATACACTTCTGCCTACCATTTGAAGAAATGGCAACTTTTTTGAATTTCTTGTCTGTTTGTTCGCGATGGACGCAAAAACTACTGGACGGATTTTGATGCGGTTTTTTAGTTAGAAAGGGCTTGGTCAGACTTAAAATCTTACATTCGTTTGATCGTAATCGGTTGAGTAGAACTGGAGATGTGAGCAAAGATCGCGTTTACCGAGATGCACGCAGGCAGAGCCGCGGACGGAAGGCTAGTATATTATAATGCGAAATCTATTACTTTAGTTTTGGCTGGAAAAACTTATTTCCCGGAGAAAACCGTAGGGTATGGTACCTACTCACCCAACTGTTTTCTCCGGGAAATAAGTTTCTTTGCTTTGCAGAAACAGCTTCAATATTTGAGCACAGGGCTAGTATCGATGTAATAAAAGCGTACCAGTGGGTACTGTGATCAATTACTCACGTATTCAAATATATTCGTAACAACCACAGAGCATATTCGTGTGGGTAATACCAATTTTTCGCTCCGTTGACCACCCCTGGGCATTCTGAACATTGAAAAGTAATACCTATGCTTATAGACATAGAGTTTAAACTATAATGAGCTATCGTAATCGAATTATCTAATCTTTACAGAGAATAAAACGTTTCCCGGCAAACTGTTGCGGTTTTCTAGGAAAGAGCAAAATAATTGTTTCGCTATAAAAATAGATTTGTGGAATGATTGTATTGTTATAATATTTACACCTGCCACCGGTGGACACACCTGCTGACTGATGAACGAGGATCTGGTTCAGGCTTTCCTCTTGGGAGCTGGGAGGGGTTAGACGGTAGTCGTTCCTTTAGAGGTCAAATAATGAAAGAGAGATTGAGAGATTTCTCCGGAGCAAGAGAGTAGGTAGATTCCGGGCTCCAAAGATCAAGCTTGAATGCAATCGGAATTGGCGATTGGATGATGAAAAGATTTTTATCCCGAATTTGTTTACGTTTACACACAATTTTAGAGATAACCTTTATCTCTAAAATTGTGTGTTTCAAATCTTGTTAAAATTCACCTGTAATTTATGTGAGTGACAAAATGTAGGTATACCTAATTACCTATTCCCTTATTGGAAATTCAGTTTACTCAATAGGCCAGTTAGGAGTTACTTAAATTCCACTTCCTATTTACACACAATTAACGGTGACACTAACAAATACACGGAAACAAAAGAAAGTTTAACCCGATGATCTCCATACTTAATTACTTAGAACCATCGTTCAAAGGCCAAAGGGTGCAGGCGACAACAACCGTTGACAGAAAACTCTTCGTGCTGTATAGTACTAACGATGTTGTTAAGGACATTTTTTCTCTGAAAAGTTAATGTCGCTTGCAACCTTTTAATATCCATATATGATTCAAAAAGTGAACACAAGATTACCCAGCGTTTTGTTCGAAGTTTGAATGCACAGCAGACATCATATTATTCCATTATATGCAAATTAAAAATCCCAAGGAGCCGTTCGAAAACCGTTAATACAAAAAAAAAATGAAAGTAAATACTGACCTCAAAGCGCTTCCTTGCTCCCTGACATCAACTCCATTGATCGAATCCTCAGTCCTCGCTTGCAGCCCTGACATTTTCCACCAATCACAGCGCTGCAGCACCACGCTCCACCAATCAGGACAGCGGTCACGTCATCACGTGACGTGTCGACCTGACGTCAGCCACTCGATCATCGCTGCAAAGTGATTTTGAATTTAGAATTCGACGCGTGCGCATAAGTTGATTCTAATATGGCTTAAGGAAGTTTGTAAGACAGTTATGTAACGGCAGAATGGACTGGTTGGTGGATGTGCTGATAAATTATGTTGATTAGCGGCCAGGTGTCTGGCCAATGATTAACATAATGGTGGATATGACGAGATCTAGAACGTCTAATAGCTGCAGGGTAAACTGGATTTGGTGCAGTGGTTTAACTTCAAACACTGCAGGGCAGCGAGTTATTCCGAGAGATATTCTAAGAAACCTGATCATTTAGTTTTATAACACTGGCTCGCTTTTAGATGTTCTGAGAGGAGGTGGTCTTCAGATTGCATGAAAACGGAACTGACGTCCCCGTTTCCAAATAATATTTTGTTACTGTGCATTTTTTTGGCCTGAGTTAACCTCTAGTCAAGCCAAAAGAATAAGCAGGAAACAAAGCAAAGATCATATTGTTTGTATGTTTGTGCAATCCTGCATACAGTGATAATTCTTCGGTCTGGAAGTATATATAGTAGGTCTAGAAGTATGGTATCTTGTGGCTAACGAAATGAAGCCGAACCAGGGACTGATCCTGGATAATGCTATGGAAGTTCTAACGATGATTAGAAATTCCTATACAATATCCCAGCATTATCCGTTGAGTAGCAGCTCATCACGTATAATGAAACTTCAGAGGTACGTCAAAATTCACATGTGATTTAAGGTACAAGTTGGTAGCCGACTACACGCAGCAGCAGCAGACGACGTGTCGTCGCTTTCATGGAAATACATTGAAACCAGTAGTGTCGTTGCGACACGTCGTCCGCTGCTACCTCATGTCGTCCGCTATTTCATGGAAATACATTGAAACCAGTAGTGTCGTTGCTACACATCGTCCGCTGCTGCCTCATGTCGTCCGCTATTTCATGGAAATACATTGAAACCAGTAGTGTCGTTGCGACACGTCGTCCGCTGCTGCCTCATGTCGTCCGCTATGTCATGGAAATACATTGAAACCAGTAGCGTCGTTGCGACACGTTGTCCGCTGCTGCCTCATGTCGTCCGCTATTTCATGGAAATACATTGAAACCAGTAGTGTCGTTGCGACACATCGTCCGCTGCTGCCTCATGTCGTCCGCTATTTCATGGAAATACATTGAAACCAGTAGTGTCGTTGCGACACGTCGTCCGCTGCTACCTCATGTCGTCCGCTATTTCATGGAAATACATTGAAACCAGTAGTGTCGCTGCGACACGTCGTCCGCTGCTGCCTCATGTCGTCCGCTGCCAACTCGTACCTTTATGGGTTTTATTCCCGCTCAGTGCAAATACGGGATGTCTATTTGCATTGGTCGGGGTGTTTCTATTTGATCCATGGGATCTATGGGATCCCGAAAGGGCTTGTAATATGGGTATAGAAGTTATAAGCTAATTTGTGTAACTCATATTACGATTTACGTTTAGTTTAGGTCTAGGTTGTGTCGTATATAGTGTTCTAGAATATTTTGATCTCTGTGATTTGTGTAGCGAATTATTATAATCTGTGCAGACTCGTTAATTATAGTCAAATGTTTACGTTGGGGATGCCAAATAGTCGCCCACGATTACCAGATAGGTATGCTAGTCTTAGCTCTTTTAGTCGTGTACCTATGTTTAGACTATAATATTAAGGTTTTTTTTTCTAATAAAAAGCTATTTATATATAAAGAAAAGGTGCTAAGAACTACTAGCGATATGAAAGTATTTTAGACCAGAAAATACGAGAAAAATAATAGCTTTCCAAGGGCAATATGGGGACAGCAGACTAAACATATTTTGTAAAAAAAAAGGCTGAAAAATGACCGCAGAGTTCTTTGCCAGAGACTTCTCATGCCGGAGCTGCATTTCGAACCGGTGATCCATTTACAAACTAGTCTTTAATATACTTTTTTTTTGTAAGTTAGTCTTTTTGTTTAGTAAGTCTCGTTTTAATAGCCTACACAGAATAAATGAATTTGACTTTGACTTTGATGCCGATGGCCCTGGGTCAACCAGGATGCGAGAGATATGTCACTGACTATCTCGCTCCCACAACTGAAGACCCAAGTCAGCATGTACTTTGTGGTAATGACACTAATGACGCCGCAGAAGTGTTTTAAGGAAACAGAAAAAGTTGTCAAAAGTAAAACTTTAACGGAAGCGGTAACGGATGTGGGTGTGGAAGTCAAAGTGGCATAGTTAATATACGAGTATGAAGATGAGAGAAAAACAATAATGTTGATATAGATGAAGGAGGATACCGTCGTGTCCTATACGACGGTATTTCTGTACCAGTTCGACTGGAGGCACCTCCGCCCTACGGAATACCGCGGCTATAATAACCTCGTCTTGTGTTTCCGGCAGTGAGTAGCGTAGCCAGAGCTCACTTGAGAGGTTTTGTACTGTGAGTGGGAATACCAAGGGCTTGTCCTATATGTCTTCTGCGCTGATGGCACAGAATCTCTTTGTTCTTACTGGGTCGGCAGCACGGGTGTGACTCTCCTGACATATTGAGTTTTTTCTGTTAGAAAATTTTCGGCAGAAACACGGAATTCGGCAGAAGTGACCAATACCGGAGGTAAGGTGTAATCAAATACCTTCTAAGCGAGTGTTAGTATACCAATTTAAATAAAAATTACAAACAGAAATGTTGCCATTTTTTTTGCCTTCAAGTGTAAGTATTACGTGTTCATCGTAAAGTATATTTCCTTT
This sequence comes from Eilema depressum, assembly GCA_914767945.1. Taxonomy (NCBI): domain Eukaryota; kingdom Metazoa; phylum Arthropoda; class Insecta; order Lepidoptera; family Erebidae; genus Eilema; species Eilema depressum. The sequence continues at coordinate 10,298,331 of OU612036.1, read as the reverse complement.
ATTACAATATTATTTAAAGCCGTTTATTTTGCAGAACGGGAAGCAGAAACAGATTTGATAATATATTCGGCACTTTCGTATTTATTTAGGTAAAATTTAGATAATAGTAATGATCTATTTAGGATAATGTAACGGATATTTTTAGAGGTTATGTTTTTAAAAGTACCTAGACCTACATAAATAAAATAATATATGATAAGTTGAATTTATTTCACCAAAAAGCATAGTGTAACATAGGTAGATCACATTAAATATAACATCCCTTTTTTTGTAGGGGGTTAAAAAGGTAATATCGATTAAGATAGAAAAAAGCGAATGCCACCCAGACGGGACCCGAAGCCGCGATCTTTCCCTTACAGGAGGAATGCTCTGACCATTGAGCCACCGAGCCTCGCTGAAGCTGATCCAAATTTTTCTAGAATGATCCAAATTTTTGTATATACCTAGCTGATCTAAATTTTTCTAGACGGCTTCCACCGTCGCCTTAAGACGGATGTATAGATCAGTAGTATCAAAAAGTAGCCTTGGTTCATTCTAAGATGAGAGGATCCACGTTTAGGGTTAGTCGTTTAGGTTAGGTCACGGTGACCCTTTTCCATCGACAGAACCATGTGCTTCGAGCAAAAACAATCAGTAAAATATATCGCAATGAATTCGAAGGTTATCAAAACAGTTATTGTAGCATATCCATAAAAAAGCTAATGAATAAAACATTTGTATGGAAATACATTTTTTGCGGAGTTTTATTTACATTTTGTGTAATAAAAAAATCTGTTCTGCAATTAACTCGTACAAAAGTAAGAAATAAAATAAAATAGGTATACTCGTATACTCGTACAAAGTTGGTATGAAATGTATGAATATAAAGTAGAGGTCAATGATCCATCGATAAAGACTCGCAAGTAGCGGGCGGTTGAGAGAGCATCTATTTTAACTGTGTCACATTATGCCGCTAGTCCGGCTAACACATTGTCCTAAATTATTGTAGACTAATTATTGCATGTGATTTCACTCGCTTTCATTTAGATTTTGTTCTGGCATGATGTCACTGTCTATGCTTCATATCAGTAGATCAAGTTGTCTGTTTAAAAAAGTTTTCAATTTTTATGGAATACTAGATTTTTTTTGGATGGAAGTACCCTTCTCCTTTTCTGTACCACTGACAAATTCCATGATGACTGGTTCAGTACCTAGTTAAGGCGTAAAAGCGTGACATATAAACACATACAACTAAAGGCCGTCGTAGCGTGATATTATGCAGCTTTTCATCCTAGCGTTAATCCCAGTTGCATCGGAAGCTTTCACCTCGGAGTCTGAGGTCCGCTTTTTTCAGTCTAACTGCGGGTTCGGCTGAACTTGATATTTTCCGTGAAACGACTGTCATCTGACCTCCACATCCCATTGGTGATATCTAATATTATACAGCCAATTTAACCTTCATAAAGAACTGGGCTATCAAATAATGCAAAAAGATTTTTATAAATTGTGCACGTAGTTCCAGAGATTAACCCGTACAAACAAACTCTTCATCTTTATTATTAGTAGAGATTACTATCGATGATTAATACTCGTATTTTATTATTATAACACAGTAATCACTTAGCACACAATCTCTATAAATATAAAACTTATTAAGTGGCTAAAGATATTCTTTCAACAACTATGATATAGCTGCGTAATATAAATAACCTCCTCCTTTTTTAAGTTGGTTAAAAATAGATACGTTCGACTGCTATACGAGAACTCTGTTTACTCAATCTCGACTTGATAGCAGTGGGACCACTTGGGAAATACGATATTCGAATATAAAAGGGTTTCTAAAATAGATTCGCAAATGATATCGATGGATATTATCTATGATGGACGTTCTTTACTCCTGAAATCGGTAAAGAATAAATTAAGGGGCTGTCCATTAATCACGTGATGTTATTTTAGCAATTTTTTAATCCCTCCCCCATGATGATACGTGGTGAGGTTTTTAGAACACCCCCCTTCCCCCCAGCCAAAATCACGTGTATTTTTTTAATATGTAATGCTAGAAAACGTGATAAAAAACGCAAATTGTAACAAAAATTGAATACACGTGATATCTCAATATACCCAGCTCCCTCCTGGTGAAATTTCGTGTATTTTCTGAAGCCAACCCCCCCCTACCTTTGAGCCACACGTATTAATGGACAGCCCCTAAACTCACAAAAATACTTTTTATCATTCTTGGGATGGGAAACTATTCTCGGGATACGTCTATGTTTTATCAATCAATCAATTCGCCTATCTAATTGCAGTCCCCTGCTGGACATAGGCCTCCCCCAATGTGCGCCACGTTTGCCGATCCTCCGCCTTCCGCATCCAGTCCGTCCCAGCCACCTTTCGCAGGTCGTCTATGTTTTATTCCAGACTCTATTCCTGTACCGAATTTCAGCCAGATTCCCTCAGCCGTTAGGACATGATTAAATATAAAACATCTTCAAAAACTTTAACATTTAATATTAAGAGGATTATTCATAGATAGTTAGATATAGGATAGACAAGTAGATGGTAATAAAAGGAGCGCGTCCATATGTGTCGTGTTATGTCACTGCCCTGATTAACGCAAGTGATCCATATCTTTGAGTTACGCATGCGTTAAAGATGAGATACTGAGTGATAAACAAAGCATATAATACAGATGCTTGCAACTTGCAACACCACCATGCCACTTCTTGCAACACCTTCACTGTCGTTAGCTAATATGGCATCACTTGCTTTTTATTTTTATGAAAATAAAAGGAAAGGCCTGGGGGCAAGTTGGGGACATCGGGTCTCCACACCGGAAGAGGGCCAGATCGAGAGATATGGCCCTTGACCGGTCGGGGTGCGAGGGGTATGTCTACGATAATCTCACCTCCGGCAACCGACGGCCCACAGACGGCGTGCGTTTAAGTTGGTTCGAGTCTGACATAACCTCCTCTACCGGCTCCGGCGGGGGAGGTATTCGTGGAGATCTTACGCACGATAAAAAAGGTAGTAAGGAAAACGAAAAAAAAAAACCTGTCTACTACGCTTTGCAATATCTTTAGTTTTCGTTATGCAGTGTGTCCAGTGGCAAGTACTTTCCGCAATTTCTTGCAGAGGACCGTTTCCACTGACTGCAATTAGTCTATGTGTAATGCAAGTCGTGAATTAAAAATATTACCAGCACTCTCAAAAACCCGTACAAAATGTAGTTACATTTTAGTTTTGGTTAATTCTGGACAAATATATTTCGACGAATTATAAGCCTGTCGACACGATAAAGGACAAAAAATTCCATTGATATAATCTCCGAAATAAAGACCTTCATTGCTTGCTCTTTATCTCTCTCTTTAAACCTACAGGAACAATAACGTGTCTACAAACGAAACTAGACCAAAGTTCTTGAATGCGGATAGATGCGTTGTAAATGGCGCCTAATGAATTATGTCGGTCGAATTGTCGGAAGCGTATGCTATTCATAAACACGATGCTACTAACTTTGCGTTAAAGAACATAAAAGCATAGAATGGCATCCCGTTCTTGTTTATACCATAAACAAGAACGGGATGACCCATTTCTACAAAGGATTCGAATGGAAGAACGTTTTAAAAAAGCGAATAAACGCCAGCGACAAAGTGGATAATTTATATTTTATGTTGTTGTGGAATGCAGCAATGCAATCTGTTGATGGAGGATGTTACTGTAAGTGGTTGTCTGTCAAAATAGTACTGCATTAGGTTAGGCCCCTGTGGCCAGTTTTTGTTTATGCCAAAAAAAAAAATCCATTTCTTCAAAGGAACCAAATGGAATATTTATAGGCGAATAAAAGCCAGCGACATGGTAGATGATTTATATTTTATGTAGTTGTGGAATGCAGCAATGCTTTCTGTTGACAGAGGATACGGAGACATTACCGTAAGTGGTTGTCTGTCTAAAGAGTACTGCATCCGGATCTCAGCGTATGTTTGTGATTCCCAGTTTATGTTTATGACAACAACAATGATCTATTAATTCAAAGAAATCAAATGGAAGAACATTTTAAACGGCATATAAACGCCAGCGACAAAGTGGATACTCTATAGTTTATGTAGTTGTGGAATGCTTTCTACTATCTGTTGATGGAGGATGTTACCGGTTGTCTGTCTAAATAGTACTGCATTGAGGTCTTAGCGTATGTGACGCTCCTGTGACCAGTTTCTGTTTATGCCAACAACAATGTTCTATTTCTTCAAAAGTACATTTTAAACGAATCGAATGAATGCCAGCGACAAAGTGACCATTTATATTTTATGTAATTGTGGAATGCAGTAGGCATTTTACCAGTTCTACTATCTGGTTGGTATTTGGTGTTTGTCTGTCTAAATAGCACTGCATTTGATGTTGTTAGAGAATCAATTTGCTACTTTGAATCGAGGCCTTAGAGTATTCCTGTCCTGTGAACTGCTCTTGTTTTTACTGTCACCGTAAATGAACTATTTCTTCAAAGGAGCCAAATGGAAGAATGTTATAAACAACGACAAAGTGGATAACTTCTATTTTATGTGTATTTGTGGAATGCAGCAAAGGAAGAAACGGCAAACAAATTATGTGCAATGCAGCAATGCTCTCGATAGATGGATGATGTTACCGTAAGTGGTTGTCGGTTTAAATAGCAATGTAGTGTTGTTAGACAATAAGTTATTGTTATTCACTGATAGTTGCTCTGAATCTGGCAGAATGTTTGTAAAGCCCCTATGACCTGATTCCCTAGCTATGGCTCCAATTGTCTCGTTTGCAAATCAACAACTGACAATGATTCACAGCTATACAGTGGTCATACTAATTTTGTCTACCACTCGAGAGTTAAAAAACGTCGATGGTTGGCATCCGCAGACCTTTGGGTGATATCTCCAACTTTGTAGCCTATCATTCGTCTGTAAGGTCTATCCCTCAACAAACTCACTACATTGCTTAGCAGCAGTTTGATGTATAGGCAGACAGATTCAAAAGTATTCGAAACAGGCTGGCTCATATGAAAAACTTGATATCAGCAGTGTGTTAGGACAGAAAGCACTGGCGTGGACAGAAGCTTTTTTTTTGGCTATTTGCTCCTGCCTACCCCGAAGGGAAAAAGGCGTGTGTATATGTTTATAGTAAGTTAATAATTCAGTCTTAGTCATGGTCAGAAGTTCAGGGTACGTTCTGGTAAGTGGTCAAATCGTATATCTTAATTCATTAAGAGTTACCATACCGTAACGCGATAATACTTTTTTAGAATGTACGTACTAAAATATCTTTTAGTAGATAACTTTTTAACATCCTTCCACTGAATTACTTACGACTGTCGAGATTTATGGTAAGACTTACCGGTAAAATGCTTAAGTACCAGAGGTTCGTTTTCTACAAATTACCTAATAGTATGCTGCCAGTTGGCAACTGTTGTCAGTGCGTGAAAGAGGTCGTGGAGCGGTAACTGAGGGGATGATTGAGGAATGTTTTAACCGACTCCAAATAATGTGACAAGTGCAGGTAGAAGATAACCGTCGTCCTAACAGAGCAGATCTAGGGTGGTGGCGCATAGTGTTTTCGGTCGCGCCTTCTTATAGGAGGAGGGGAGAGGGGGGGATTTGATACCGAACAACAAGACGTCGAATGTGGTCAAGACCACGTTTTAAGAGACATCCTCTCTAGAACATACCTGGTTATCCGTCCATGCAGGTCAATATGATGAAACACCGTGAGGTTTTAGTCGGTTCGGGTCCGTCATCCCTACCTCATAGTTAACTCTAGTGAGGAGGTTTCCACACACAAAAAAGGCCGATGAAGATAAAAATTTGTTCCTTATGAAGTGTGATTACGGATTATCCCACGATATCCAAGGTCTTCAAAGCAATCATCATCAAAATAATTTAATACAGTACTTTCAAGATAATTATAAATTACTCGACTTAATTACCCGATACCAGAAATAAAACAACAACAAAACTAAATTACAGTTCACGTTTTAAAATAAATCCAGTAAATTTGCTGCGCGTGCGCCGATTACGTCACCGCGAAACGCGGTTTGTTTATACCGTACGGGTATGTCGTAATCATAATAATACTCGAACTAACGACCTCGCTCGCGGTCAAGCGCTGATGGTCGCTCGCGGTCTAGTCATAGACAACTTCAAGATTTTTTTAATTCTCCTGTACACTCAGTACCTATTAACAGTGACAGCCTCTTTGGTGTGACGATAAGCCCTTGGTCCCGGTTGTCAAACGAACATCTATAGCAGTCGCTATACATACAGGTGAAATGGGTGGACCCAAACAGAAGGGCTGATCACCCAGCCGGTTGCCATACAACCGGGACCGGCCGGGTGAGCAGCCGATATATAGGGGAAATGGGTTAAATTCTCCTACACAACTATATTAGAACATCTTTAGTTCCCAGTTGCCACCAGTAAGTACAGGTTGTTTTGTCACCTTGACAGATGACAAAACAAAATTGAGTGTGTCAACTTAAATTCAATAAAAACGGAGTTACAATGCTTTTCTTTGCCGCTTTCGATGTTCCCTTTTTGATACAGACATAATTTCCGTAAAAGATTATCATGCTGTATCATACATACAAGTCATACAACCATAATTGCCAGGCAGTTAAACTGTCATATTTTTGCTGCAAGAGGTCAGGAGTCACGTCGTTAGACATCGCAAAAGGGAAAGTTAATGTGTGTGTACTGTATAGTTATGTTGAGACGGGTAATATATTGTCGGAGAATCGTGGCTTATTACATACAAACAGTCACGCCTCGTGCCCAGTGGGGTACAGTCAGCGTCAGAGAAAACAGACCCCCTCAATACTTAAAGAATATCGCCGCCTGCGCCGGCCGCGTCACATGACTCACGAATGACGTCACGCGATGCGATCGTCGCTGAGCTGCAAACAGCTTCATCTGCCTTTTATTTGCATGTTCATATTTGTAATTTTCTGATATTTTTCGTCTTTCGGCTCAATTGTATACCAATATACAACATACTCACAAAAAGATGCCACATTAATTTATGTGCCGTTTGAGGATTCGAACCCGCATCTCCAGCGCTAGCCGATTACTTAGACCGCGCCTTACTCCACTAGGCTACGGTTCACTTGATAATAATGGCGAAAATATGAACCTATACCTACTCCTATTATCGAACAAAGTTGATTACGGTGTTATTTTGTAGATATTAAGGTTTAAATTTCAACTACACCATATGTGATAATAATAACTGCTCAATTGACTAAAAGATAAGGTTGAAATTAGTATAGATTTCTCGTTTAGTTCAATAGATTACGCTTGATACAGCTTATTGCACTACCGTCATTTTGTTTTTTACTTCAAAAACTTATCTGCTGTATGAGCTGCGGCTATAGTATTTTAATATCTGTGACAGCGCGCTAAGGTTGCAATTAGAATACTTCTTTGTCTTATTTACTAAACTGTGATTGAAGGTAACTTTATAATTCGTGGTAATTTGCATTGGTGTTAATCCTCCTCGTAATATTATTCAATTTATTAAGTTGTTGATCAGTTTTTTGAGTAAATTGAAAGTATGGTTCGAATAACAACATTTTTGAAAGCTAAAATTGTTATTCTCTGGGAGCAAGAATAGAGGCATAACGGTAAGAGTTACGATAAAAATATATTATATACCTATTTATTGCTTAATCATGTTACATTTTCATTTACAAGTTAGATTTTTGGAGTTTCTTTTATTTATTATCATTTTCATTACAGAGAAATACAGTGCGTAGATGGATTCGAAGGTATCAAGCGACGGGTGATATAAAATGTGAACGCCAAGGACCTCGCCCAGTTGCTTACACTCATGAATCAGAACGGCGCCATGATATTGTGGAAGTTCACTCAGTGGCACCCTTCAACCCTAAAAACGTATAAGACTTAAGAACAAGCGGGCGGTTAACATTAGGTAGGTAAGTAAATGATTATAATAATATTCTTTAAAATAAAATCACAAAAAAAAAAACAGATTTGAAAAGGTTTATTATTTCAGGTTACTGGAGATGGATGTCCTCAATGGGCCCAGGCGAGCTAGTGGTAGATGAAGTGTTGAAAGACGTAATGCTGCGCATAATCAGTGCGGGTCGCATATCCAGAAGGACAAATTTACCTGGTTCAGGATAACCCTTCAGTGCATCCCGAATTGTGCAAGACTGGCTAAATGCACAAGAAGATATAACGGTGTTTGAGTGGCCGGCTAAAAGCCCGGATCTTAATCCTATAAAAAACTTGTGGGGTCAGATGGTTTTAAACTGGAACTAAGGTAAACAGAACTTGGGAACTAATGCAAAATAGTGTCCTAACATTCATAATAATAATATTATATTATTATTAATACCTAATCCCATTACTCTTGTTTACAAGTTTAGTAATCTTCTAATGTGTTAACGATGCACCATCTGACCTCACATATTTTTCTAATGTTGTGTTAAAAGGGTTACTTATCAGAAAATGTGATCAAAGAGGAAGATGTATATTGCTATACTGTTATAGTTTAGCATGTTGGTTCTTTCTTTGTGGTTCACAGGCATAAATAACATTTCATTTTTCAACCATTCTTTTATATTCAAAGATTATACAGAGTGTAAAAAATTAATGTTTGCAACTTTAAATAAATAAGTAAATAAATATTGTAGTTATGTTTCTAGAACTATGTATAATATTAAACATTTTATACTTCACTTAGACCTTAAGTGAAGTAAACATTTTATACTTAGGGTATTGTGTTTTGTCAATAAATTTACGTTCTAAAAATAAGTAAATCTAAAAATAAGTAACCCCAATTTAACTCAGATAGAAAAACTGTATACTCAACCAGGAAATGGACTCCATGTAGTCCTAGAAATGTAATTCGAGAAATAAATTAATATTGTTTATACAACAAGCCTATCTTTTCTTACAAACCTCATACCTACTATAAAATTAGATTCCTTAAATAATAATTAACAAAAGTGCTTATGAGAATAAAAAAATAATTATACGAAATAAAAAAAGAACTTTGTGTCCGAGGATTTGAACCCCCGGTTACCGTAATCACAAAGCATAGGTCATAACCACTAGACCAACATGACATTTACACAAAGTTTCAAAAAACTTCAATGCTTTCATGTCATTATCAAGGGGGGTCCCTTTTCTCTGAAGCTTACTGTACATTGTTTGTTTCCACCTGCTACGATCCTGGCATACGTCTTTCGCTTCTTCTACTTTCATAATTGAAGATGTGAGTGGATGAAGGGGGTATCGGTCAATCTCAAAATATTCAGATACTGAACTTCGAAGCTTTAATACTTCATTGAACTTGAACAGTCAGAAAATGCCATTAATTTATCTGTAAATGAAGTATTAAAGCTTTGACGTCTATTAATATTATGAAATTGAAAGAAAGAAAGAGAGAAGAAAGAAAGAAGAAAGAAATTGTCAGATAACCCCTTCGTCCGCTCATATGTGTTGAATTGTTTACAACTTGCTCGCCGGTTTCGGGTGGTCTCTTGACATCTTGGTGGGTTGTATGAAATTTGTATTTCCGTGTGGTGGGGGGACTTTCCCCCTCCTTAACACTCATAGCGATCCTCAATTTTGTGTCCAATGTTTGCACTTGGTGCTAGTGCACCGACTAGTAGGTGAGTTAGTTTGGATCTCATTAGGGTTAATAGGGCCGTGCCACTTGAAATGTCCACATGGGAGGGTCCTGAACAGAATGAAACTTGACCTATTCATCAAAATTTCTAGATATCTATAACGACTCTCTTTTTCTTTTTCAGGAAGAATTCTTGCGGCGACAGGCTTTCCTTTCATGATTGAGACTAGTTGAGAGAGTCAGATGGCTACAGCTCCCGTAAAATAAGAAATGCCTTTGGCGTGATCGGGATTAGCATTGGGATGATGATAACTCACGTATTTGAATCGTTAGTCTAAAACCTCACCACGTATCACCTTGGGGGAGGGGGGTTTAGAAAATTGCTAAAAAAATCATCACGTGATTAATGGACAGCCCCTAACACAAGCAATTAGTATATTAGTAATTTCAGTTGCTAATATTCAGAAAAAAAATGCCCGCAGTAGCCGCCGTGTTTCCCGAGCTTCGCTTCTGCCTTAGCCTTCTAACCTATTTCTATCCAAATCGGGGCGCAGTGTCCACACCGCGCAATTTGACTTGGATAGATTAGGTTAGAAGCCTTCGTAGTTATTTTTTTTATAACCATCCAGAAATAGAATTCCCACAAAGCCATCCGCAAATATAGACCAAGATCTATTTATTTAACACATTGCCGGTGGAACAGCAGGCATTTTATATAATAGCATACATCGCCTAGGCATTGTTAGGTCGTGCCTCGGAGAGCACGTTAAGCCGTCGGTCCCGGTTGCCATGAGAACATCTATGGCAGTCGTTACGGGGTAGTTGGAGCCCTCAAAAATCCAAAAAAACAACGGTCTAACTGCAAAGCTTCGATATCGCCTAATGTTAACATTGGGTTGTGGAGGTCAGATGACAATCGCTTCACGGAAAATATCGAGGTCTAGCCAAATCCGTGGTTAAGACTGTTAAAAGCGGACCCCAGACTCCGAGCTGAAAGCTTCGGATGCGACTGGGAATTAACGCTAAGAGGAAGTATTGCCTAGGCATTGTATAGAATGCCTGCATTATACAGATTGCCAGCAACATGTAGGTATATTAACTATATTAGATAACCTGTTACTCTATACGTAGACGCTGCCAATTATTTACGTGCAACACTATAATCTTAATATTCTAGATTCATTCATACATTTTTGTGTGAATTTTTACGACATAATAACTGGAATTTCTTGTTTTGAATTATCGGAAACGGAACCGACAAACAGATGCGATTAAAATCGATAATTATTGCACGTTTTACGCGATTCGGCAGAAAATTTATAGATGTATTTTTTATAATATTTATTTATACGTTCATGGCTTTTTCATCCTAAAACTGTATACAGAAATAGATTATACCTACGTTTCGCTAACGGAAGACTGAGAGGCCGCCTAGCTAGCTTTACTTTTCTAGAGCATTATCCTTATCGTTCATCGAACGAATTTTCCTTAACTTTATAGAGTAGTTAAAACCGTTTGAGTTTTTATAGTATTTTTTTTAGAAACATTGAAACTGTAACTTTAGTTTTAACTAATCTAAAAGATATCATGCTGTAGACATGAATTGTATGATAGAATACGATCTACAAACTCGAACAAGAGCTATTTTAGTTTTTATTTCAAACGTTTATTGTGTATAATAAACATCGAATAAGTTCTATACAAGCATGTATTGTAGATGACAATCGCTTCACGGAAAATATCGAGGTCTAGCCAAATCCGTGGTTAAGACTGGTAAAAGCGGACCCCAAACTCCGAGCTGAAAGCTTCGAATGCGACTGGGAATTAACGCTAGAAGGAAGAAGAAGCATGTGACTGAAATAAAAGTTTTTAAAAACCGATATTTTGATTACTTGAAAATTAATTAAGAAGGTATACCGTATTTTAGAACCGCAAGCGCAATTAATCCTTAATTCCCGATAGGTCATTAAGATATGCTCTTATCTTAATGAATGACTCTTCAATGTTATCTAAGTGGTACAATTAGCACCTTATGCAGGCAACTGGTGAAAGTACCGCTATTTGAGGTTGTTGTACTAAGTCTTGAAGCTAAGGGCACTTCCTCGGTAGAACGTCCTTGAGAAATCATTTCCTCTTGTGGCTAAAGAACGGTAAATACGGACGTGTGCATAATTTTAAATTCAAATTCTTTAATTCTCAAAATTATGCAATACCACAGGTAAGTATTACATCTTTTTGACATTAAATTCGGCTTAAAACTAGAGTAAGAAGGTGGTAAGCCACATCAGCCGAAGGACTGATAGCCGTTGGAGCAAACGAGTCCTAGAGTGGAGACCGCGCGTAGGAAAACGGGAGGTGGGACATCCCCTAGCAAGGTAGACCGACGACCTGCGAAAGGTGGCTGGGACGGACTGAATGCGGAGGGCGGAGGATCGGCAAACGTGGCGCACATTGGGAGAGGTCTATGTCCAGCAGTGGACTGCAGTAGGCTAATTGATTGAAGCTTCTTAGGCGCTATTGGAGAAGAAACGGCGCCCCCAGTGGTCTATGCAACAGTGGTAGCCAGTTCTAATGGTCTACGCACCTGTGGTAGTCATCCCCAATGGTCTACGCACCGCACCTGTGGTCGACGCCCCCAATGGTCTACGTAGCTGTGGTCGCCGTCCCCAATGGTCTACGTAGCTGTGATTGACGCCCCCAGTGGTCTATGCAGTGGTCAACGTCCTCAAGTCAGTTAATTTGGTTCAAAACAATTTTTATTACAAGCTTGTATTTAACATGCAATTAAACAGGAACTTAGAGAAATTTACAATCCGCTAAACTTTCGTACATATTTTTCTAAAGATTGATACTTCCTATATAGTAATTATATTATAACTATATAACTTATTTTTATTGCAGCGCAGTTTTTTTTTATCTTATTGCATAACAACATTTGAAATTATATTTATGTGAGTATAATTTTTTATAGAACATTAAATGTTTTTATTGGCGTCTGAGAACTACAGCTTGTTACGTGTGTTTAAGTATATTTAAAAACAAACACTAACATAATTATACTGAAAAAAAAAAAAAAAACTTATCGAATTGAGAACCTCCTTCTTTTTGAAGTCGGTTAAAAAATTGAAATATGCTTTTAGTATTATGTTAGTGTTATTTTTGGTGAGACTGGTAAACAAAGAAATTTACATATTTATTCGCCCCAAGACGTAGGTATCAGGGATGTTAGGGAGCTCCGTAACCGTAACCGAAACTATCGGATATCCGCTAGAAAAAAATATCCATAACCGTAACCGAATCCGAAATAAAAGTTTCGGATAGTATCGGATAGATAAAATCCGTATCCGGTATAATAATCATTCCTATATCCGTATCCAATCCGTATCCAAAATTTCATATCCATAACATCCTTGGTAGGTACAGGCGCATTTCGAATATACACGTGTATAACACGTGTCCAAGTCACAGCCTCCGTGGCGTAGCTGTAGTGAACGCGGCCGCTACGCAGGAGGCGCGGGTTCGATCCCCGCTCAGTGCAAATATTTGTGTGAATGAAATATGAGTATTTGCATTGGTCTGGTCGTGCCTCGGAGAGCACGTTAAGCCGTCGGTCCCGGTTGCCATAAGAACATCTATGGCAGTCGTTACAGGTAGTTGGCCTAAAAAAATCCAAAAACAACGATCTAACTGCAAAGCTTCGATATCGCCTAATGTTAACATTGGGTTCTGGAGGTCAGATGACAATCGCTTCACGGAAAATATCAAGGTCTAGCCAAATCCGTAGTTAAGACTGGTTAAGCGGACCCCAGACTCCGAGCTGAAAGCTTCGGATGCGACTGGGAATTAACGCTAAGAGGAAGAAGAAGAACACGTGTCCAAGTACCTCAGTTGGTCAGAGTACTCCCCCTATGAGGAACTGGTCGCGGTTTCAAGAATCAATTTCGTTTATTTAGTTTAGGCACATAAGAGCACGTATGATGAACTTCAGAGTTTAAGTTTTATTTACAACTAGCTGACCCGGCGAACTTCGTACCGCCATATTTTCTAATCCCGTTCAATATTATGCATGTATTATACATATAAACCTTCCTCTTGAATCACTCTATCTATTAAAAAAAACTGCTTCTAAATACATTGCGTAGTTTTAAAGATTTAAGAATACATAGGGACGGACAGACAGCGACTTTGTTTTATTATAATATGTAGTGATGATAGTAAAGTGATGATGACGTCAAGAAATACATAGCGAAAACAGCCCGCCATTTAACTCTATCCTTACATACGTCACGGGCTTCCTCTACTGCCATTAATCTTTTCATGCAAGCCTGCCGGTTTCGAGTAGGTACTTCTGACCTGCACTTTTTTCAAAAAAACTGCGACCCGGCTGGTTTGCCCATTCACCTGTGCCTAAAGCTGGGTCCACATCTGTATCATTTGCCCGACCCGATCACCGTATCCGTATCGGCGACGCGTATCATGATCACAATGTATATACATATCAGTGATACGCGTATCATCAACCGTCCACATATGCGATTATAATACGCGTCGCCGATACGGATACGGTGATCGGATCGGGCAAATGATACAAATGTGGACGCAGCTTTAGATGTCTGGTGTGTCATTAGCTTCGAACTCATTCGCTCTACTTGCCCAAACCACCTTACGCCCCGCTTAAAGGATCCGGGGCGGTAGAAAGTAGGAAGGCCTTCTAAAAAGTTTTTTTTTTTATATAGGACACGTCAATTTGTCTTCGCCTCACCTGATGGTAAGCTGAAGGCAAAGTCTCTGAAAAGAGATCCCTATTACAGACAGAAAGTGATAAATAACAAAAAAAAAATTAAGAAAAAAATGTAGAAATTAACCTGTGTTCCACGGACCAAACTTTGAGAACCACTGCCCTAATTAACACATATCAAGTTCAGTCATAATTTGTAGTTTCGTAAACTACAAAGCATTGAGTAGTACAGTAGGCGATAAACTATGTTAGTCAATCGTTTAGCGATTAGGCAATGTAGGTAGTAATTGTAGGTGTAAATTAGCAAGAAACATGTAATTATGTGGGATGCTGAGAAGATTATTAAGGTCGAAGAGATCCGATTCTCAGCACTCCATGGATTCACCGTGCGGTCGCCGGGTCCATAGCGTGATACAGAGAGGAACACCGTGACGGCGACTGGGACTTGCGACCCAGATGTAGGTTTAGGGTGGCCACCTTGTGATGCATCAGCGCTCACCTCCACCGTCAGTAGTGTTCCCCCCCCTACCTATCCAAATTTGGTAAGATCCTATCAATGCCGCTTTTGATATTCGATTTAGTAAAGAGCTTACTGAAGCTCTTGGCAATCCGAGGTCTTTAAGTAAGTTGTACAGGGATTTAGCTGGAATTCCCCTTGCTCCTACTTCTACGGCGTAGAGTTTAACCACGTAGCCGTTCTTGGTTAACTCGTTAGTCAAGTCAAAGTATTTGTTTGTCTTTATAGCGTGGTCTTTAGGTATATTAGTTTCCCACGGTACTGTGAGTTCTACAAGCACTGCACGCCTATGCGATCGTGAAAAAAGGAATATGTCAGGTCTGGATGATGAGGCACAGATATCCTCCGGTATTTTATAGTGCTTCTCATACGCGTCTACGAGTATTGTCCAGTCAACGGCAGCTATCAAAATTGAATATGGCTTTTGAGGTGATTTCTTTGAGCAGCCTTCCTTCACAAACACAATGTCATTTCTTTGGTTTGTGGTTAATCCTTTTTTCGCTCTAGCTACCGCCAAACTTACAGCCTCACGTATGATTTCTAATACCTTATCATGTCGGCGCGAGTAATGACCCCGGTCTAATAGCGCCCTACAACCCACTAGCAGGTGCCTAGCCGTACCAGTTGCTTCACCACATGAGTTACATGTTTTATCTGTGGCTTTTCCCCACCTGACTAGATTGCTTTGGTCGGGGAGGGTCAACTGGAATGCATTTAGGTAAAATTTAAGTAAGGCCGGTGACCAGTCGTATATTATGGTACGCCATTTTAAGGCTATGGGAATACAAAATTCACCTAGGGTCAACCATTCGTTTTGCATTTCTAGGTTCATTGCGTGCACCTTATAGGTGTTATTTTCGTCTGTTTGAAGAAAAGATTTTGTTATTTCTTTATCTGTTTGTTTCTGAATATTCCCTAGACCTACTCTACCAGTCTGCGAGCCTATCATGAATTTTTTATGGAACTGGAGGCGTGATTCGAGCTCCGATGCATTTTTATCTTTTGGAAGGACTTTTACTATTTCGTCTTTAGATTTCGATAAGACGTGCATTTTAGTTACTCTTAGGTGTTTATAGAGTTCTGATGGCTTCTTTAACGTCATTCCAAAATTATTCGCGGATCTATATAGTGCCGACGGGTCGGCCGACTGAGCTAGCCCTAGCCACGACTTCAGTGTCTTTGTGACACTCGCATCTAGTTTTTTGAGGAGGCTCTGGTTCATATCATATATAAGAAACGGCCAGTTAAGACGCGAGGTTAAATAGTTGTCATAGATCCAAGCTTTTTTAACATTACTTATTGGTTGTTGGTCTACCTTTTTTAAATCGATAATGAAACTATCAATTAATTCGTCCAAAGCTGGAGTGCAACCTCTGTTATCAATCTTTCTTCCGAGGAATTTAAAGGGCACGGTTTCAGATATAGTTGAAACGTTTTCCCCGCCTATACTAAGCCCTGGGTCATATGAAGTATATCTGGTACCCCGCCTACCCAGACATAGACAGTAGCATTTGCTAGGTTTTGTTTTCATTCCATCTGTCCATGCACAGAAATCATCCACTCTACGCAGTAGGTCCTGGCACTGCTTTGGGTTGCGAGTCAGTATTGCCAAATCGTCCGCGAATGCGAGGATGGACTCCGTAGACTCCGTATAATACTATGTCTTTTGTCTCGAAAAGTAAGTAGACCGAAATCTTGAAAAGTAAGTCAAAAGTATTATAGTGAGAAATTGATAGTCATCATCATCATCGTCTTGGTTGCTTTGGAAGCTTCCATCTTTGAGTCCGAGTTTTCTAATTTCTTATGTACCCAGTACACAGTGGCCAATGATGGGCATGCTTTGCAATTCGCAACTGTGGTCCATCATTGCGTCGAAGGTTCACATAATTTCAATTCATTTATTCCTTCAGACTACTTAGGTTCATTTTGTTAGTAACATTGTAATGCTTAACCTATGTTAGTAAATTTTAAATTAAATACACTCAAATAACATTAAATTCAAATCAAATCAAGGTGCATGTCATAGCTCATTGCTATGCCACGATCCTTTCTGAACGTTTTTTGACGTTGCCTTTAGCTTATCATCAGGCAAGGTGATCGGTATTTGAAGACCCTAGACGGCGTGCGGTGTTAATCGGTTCGAGTCCGACATAAAAGGGCTCCCACTTAGGGGGGAAGCCGAGGGGTTATCCGCACGAAAAAGGTGAAGTCCTATTGACGTGACGGTTCAAGATGGTGGAAGTGGAAGGTGAAAGGTGATTATAAATGCGAAAGTAACTCTGTCTTTCTGTCTGTTACGCTTTCACGCCACTGAAACCACCGACTGAACCGATTTTGATGAAATTTGGTACAGAGATAGATTAGAGCATGGAAAAAGACATAGGCTATGTTTGGTCGCGATAACCGACATCCACGCGGGTGTAGCCGCGAGCAACAGCTAGTAAGGCATAATTTTAAGTAAATCTAAGAAACAAAACATTTTCAATATGCAAAGACAACCAAACGTACACATCACAGCCCCTCTAGACAAGTGGCAATTCGTTTCTCGGCGTATGATGGAATAGAATGCCAAATGTATGGGATTTGACGTATATGACAGGCGTCAACAAATGTCAAAAACGTCAAATCCTATACATTTGTCATTCTATTCCATCACACGCCGAGCAACGAATTGCCACTTGTTATAGGAGGGCTGAAGTATGATTAGCGATTACATAAAGCAACTTACTTGGGACATAACACCAGAAACAACGCAACGCCACTACTATTGTCAACTGGTTTTCTATAGGATTACACTTTCAAGTCAAGCGTTTGCAAATTTGACCTGAAATATGTTATGCAAACATAATCTTCTAAAACTAGGATTTACGAGACGAGTCAAGCTCTTGAAATCCCATTATTATGATTTGAACAAGCGATACGAATACCGTGTTTTATGTGTAAACATCGTATTGTCCTCGAGTCGGTTTGTTCGTCACGCCTGTATTGCCTTTAGATGTGTGGTACAAGTTACAAGCTTTAGAACTAGATGTATACCTCGGGATACGTATCTTGGATCTTTTTTTTTCATCGTGCGAAAAATCCTCACGGATTCCTCCCCCGCCGGAGCCGGAGGAGGAGGTTACGTCGGACTCGAACTGACTAAAACGCTCGCCGTCTGTGGGCCGTCGTCGGTTGCCGGAGGTGAGATTGTGGTAGCCACATCCCTCGCACCCCGGCCGATGTATCTTGGACCTAAATCGCGAGACAAACGAGGCCCTGGCGTCCGCGGATTGTTTTGTAATAATCTATGCTTGGTGAATAGTTCAATTCGTGCGAATCGTCCAATAACCCAATTTGAGCTCGTCCACCGCAGTAGCACTCCGTGCTTTTCTACCAAAGAATGATTCTAATAAAGGATGGCTGGCACACGGTATTTGTTGACCTGTGGTATTTCATGGCGTGCTTGCGTGAAAGCTATGCCTGATTTGCCCGTAGTATGGCATTCTATTGCAATTTCAATGCAATTAGTATGCTAACTATCCAAATCGATTAAGATTGGCAAAAGTGAAAGTTGTCAGAGCATTCTCCCTGTAAGGGACTGGTCGGTTCAAGTCCCATCTGAGCATTTCACTTTTTCCAATCTTCGATATGAAACCAAAGTATAAAGTTAATTTATTCCCGGCTCGTCATAGGAAGTTTTGCCCACTCACTTACGTTTTTGAGAGCGTCTGAGACATTTCCCATCTTCCTTTTTTCTATTTTCATATTCTTCCCGTTGAACTTCTTTATACAGTGACAATGCACGAATGTCTTCCCTGGTGTTACAAGGGCACTTATGTCGGGGTAACAAATCAGATTACCGTGCAGTCCACTTAGAGTACCTACCCAGCCGAATAGCTCTAGCGCGAACCCCGTCATAATCATTAGCATCTACCTGCCCTTGTCTCAATTATTTAGGGTCGACGCAACATTCTCCTCATTCTCCTCTTATCAGATGTCGTTTCCTCAATCATTTCTTTGGTAACTTAGGTTTATAAAATCGCTATATCTTCTAAAATACACCATCGCAGATCTTGCTACGTGACCCAACTGCTTATGCCAAGTTACCCATGACACCAGCTCGATTTTGATGTCATTACATTGTGTAGCATGAGGATATGACCTACAATAGTACGAATTTTTGCAATCCTAAAACATCTTATGTACGTTATATTATTTAGTATACCGACATTGCGTGCAGAATAATCAAGCTTAAGTGGTAGTGGGCTCGCCAAATCTGTCAGAGGACCGATGGCCGTTGGAGCGAACTAACTAGTCCTAGAGTGGAGACCGCGAATGACGACAGCCAGACGGACTGACGACCTGAAAAAGGTGGCTGGGATAGACTGGGTGCGGAAAGCGGAGAAATCGGGAGCAATGGCACACATTGGGAGAGGCCTATGTGAAAGTTGATGGTCCACGGGAAATATCGAATGTCGACTACTTCGTTGGCGACTGAAAAAGTTAACCCAAACTGAGTTCTACTCCCCTAGACAAGTGACAGCTCGTTGGCTGGCGTATTTTTGTTATGGGAATTTGACGTACATTACACGTATTTTTACATTTATGACATACGTTGACGAATGTCCAATAGGTACTTCAAATCCCATGTATTCGTCTTACTATTTTACAATACGATGGCCAACGACTTGTCACGTGTCTAGAGGGGCTGAAAGGCTAGGGGTACGTAGAAGAAAAAGCGCTTCAATCAGTAGCAAAACAATACCCGTCAAAATGACTTCGCAAATAATATTTAATACGATATGTTAAATCAAAATTTTATACAACATCGTATTTATCATTCATACGTAACAAGCTATTAATATTTCTTTTACATTAACTGTTTGAATGATAGTTCAAGTACACAAACAACAGATGTTTCAACTAGTATAGTTTCTACACATATTGAATGAAACGAGATGATATAATTTTATTCAAACGCAATTCCTAGAAGGTGGAAGCCATTTGCATTTTATATTGTACTGTATATATAAATATGATTTTCAAAGGACAATTAAAATTACCCTCTAAACAAGTGGCAATTCGTTGTATTGTAGAATAGAAGGATGAATGTATGGGATTGACTTGTATTTTGACGTTTATGATAGTCGTCAACGTAATATTATAAAGTTGATTGTTAATCCATATCCATACTTCCATACTAATATTATAAAAGTGAAAGTAACTCTGTCTGTCTGTCTGTCTGTTACGCTTTCACGCCTAAATCACGTGTACCGATTTTGATGAAATTTGGTATAGGGGTAGATTAGACCTTGAGAAAGGACATAGGCTATGTTTGGGCGCGATAACCGACATCCACGCGGGCGGAGCCGCGGGCGAAAGCTAATATTATAAATGTTTCAAGTTCAACCAAATCCGCAGTTAGACTGGAAAAAGCAGACCCCAGACTCCGAGGTGAAAGCTTCGGATGCGACTGGGATTAACGCTAAAATGAAGAGGGAGACAAAGACACAAAGCCAGCTCCGTCAATCAGAAGGTGTACCCCGAAGGCCCGAAAACCTTAGATGGGCCCCCACACATTCCTATGTCACCTGTTCTTCATGTGTACATTTTTCTATTTGTTACGACAAAGATTTAAGAAATTTTGCTCTTATTTGGCTGCCTGTCATTACGTGGGATTGATACAGCGGACGAAATGTGGGTGCAACAGGTACGTGTGTGGGTAGGATACCTTAATTTTGACGGTTGAAGGGCAAATGATTCCAAGTGACAACAAAAGGCAAACTTTTAGCCGACTTCAAAAAAGGAGGATGCGATGTAACAGAACGTCCATTGCTTCGCCATTTGAGAAGCGATTTTAAAAATTGTTTTTTATTTAGAAGAGCGAACTTCCGAGTTGTTCCCATTACCACTAACGGTTCCCAATAAATTACCTGCAGTTAAAGGTAGATAATATATCCCATAGAGATTGATGACGTTTTTGATCTTTAGAATGTCAGAACTGGCAGTAGATAGGTTATTGGGAACGGCCGTTAGTCAGGATCCGATGACGGAATCCCAGGAAAATCCAGGGAAACCCTAAAATTTCAAATGTTTCATTATTGATATCTCTTGTCACATATCATCTATAAGTACCTATCTATCTACACTTGTCTATTTTTTTTCACACGCAATCAAGATAGTTTCATAACGAATTCAGTAATTAAAGTTCAGAATATTGTTAAAAACTCGTGACAAATTTAGCATTTGTCCCACGGTACCGAATGACCGCCGCATTTCTTCAGTTTGATACCAGTTGGCAACGCGTTACTGTAACGTATAAAAAAAAATAATAAAAAAAAAGAGTCTCTGTCCCCGGACTGGGAAGGTCAGACGGTGGTCCAAGCCCAAGAACAGAGTTGTGAGGTGTTGTTACAATGTTTTAGATGAAGATAAAGATAACCTGGATATTACTCTCGTAGATACATTAAACTATTGGAGTTCAAAGGCCTCTTACGTGATGATTAACAGCCTCTGGTTCGTTTTGGGAATCGACAATGAAACGATGGTATGATTTCATGCACAATTTGTATAATCCATGAGATTTTTACAATGCGCTTAAATATAGCTTTAAGATTAAGGCTTAAAAATAAACTAACAATAGCTAGACGCGAAACGTAAGTCCGCACTTGAGACACTCGCGACGCGATTACGCACGACACGTGTACTGATGAAAAATGTAACTCACGTGAACGCAGAACTGTACCCTGGCGAAAGCGTTCCTTCAGGGTACGTAATCCTCCAACGTCAGCTTGCGCGGGCGCGCCGCGTGACATGCGCCAGCCTCATAGCGCACACCTCGTGCTCAACAAAGAGAGAGCCTCAGACTCCCATGGCAGAAAAGGGGTGGAGAAAGCGACCCTCGGCGTCGTCGAACCCTGCCACACGGATCCGACATGGACAGTCCCCAGATGTCCAGCTTACGGGCGATGGCCGTGCTTCGTCTAACACGCAGACATCAAAATGCCGGCGCGGTTCGTGATCGACATCATCCGAACCAGATATTATGGCGCTCCCTCACCTTCAGGGATGCAGGGTCGAGCCGATGATTTCGGATCACTTGTCCGAGCACAAAAAAACTGTTTTGTTCTAAATAAATTTACAGAGCCATCTCTCAGTCGACTCAATGGCCGCCATTCCAAACCAGAGTGTCTTGTTCCTCTATGATTACCACAAATAATAAATATCAGAAATGCAATCATAGACAAAGCAGCTCTTGGGAATTTAATACAAAAACTTATTAAAGCTAGTCTTTAATTCTAGCTGAATTTATGACATACTGATACATATAAATCTTAAAATTATTAAATAATTAAAGACGGAATTGTTGCCGTCAGAACTCAATGGTACATTTCGCAGCTAGCTATGAGAACGAAACGTTTGATACAAATGACAAGCCACGAATGTCACTAATGTCAGTAGTGTCAGTAATGTCAGTAATGTCATTCCAGTGTAAGCAAAAAAACGTATGTTATAAATTTGTAAGTGAAATGTAAGTGAAAATAAAAATAGATCACTACATTACGTATGCTTCTATCACATCACAAGTCACAGTGTCCCACTCCCACTGGACGGTTTCAACACGGTTTGGTTTTTACGGTTACGGATAGAAACCGGCCATGATTTTTTTATACCCACCTAATGGATAGTGGTTACCGTAGCCTATGGACGAGTGCAACACCAGGGGCGTCACACTCGTGCCGTCGACCCTGTAAGAACAGAGAGATTCTGTGCCGTCAGCGAAGAAGACAAGACAAGGCTTTGGTCTTCCCACTGACAGCATACAACCTCTCCAGTGAGCTCTGGCTACCTTACTAACCGGGTACACAACACGAGGCTATTATAGCCGCGGTATTGTGTAGGGCAGAGGTACTTCCCCAATCGGACTGCTGGATTGGGACGGAAATACCGTCGTGTTCTACCTGAATTTAGGTCTTGAATTTCAAAGTACCCTATTTCCTACCAAATCTTATCCTTGTTGTGGAAATTGCATTGATATACTCTAGCTACATGCATGAATACTCTTCCTCTTAGCGTTAATTCCCAGTCGCATCCGAAGCTTTTTCAGCTCGGAGTCTGGGGTCCGCTTTATCAGTCTTAACTACGAATTTGGCTAGACC
Organism: Eilema depressum; assembly: GCA_914767945.1. Lineage (NCBI taxonomy): Eukaryota > Metazoa > Arthropoda > Insecta > Lepidoptera > Erebidae > Eilema > Eilema depressum. The sequence continues at coordinate 10,275,338 of OU612036.1, read as the reverse complement.
TCGATATTTTCTGTGAAGCGATTGTCATCTGACCTCCACAACCCAATGTTAACATTAGGCGATATCGAAGCTTTGCAGTTAGACCGTTGTTTTTTTTTTTTTTTTTTTTTTGGATTTTTGAGGGCTCCAACTACCCGTAACGACTGCCATAGATGTTCTTATGGCAACCGGGACCGACGGCTTAACGTGCTCTCCGAGGCACGACCAGACCAATGCAAATATCCATATTTCATGAACACAAATATTTGCACTGAGCGGGGATCGAACCCGCGCCTCCTGCGTAGCGGCCGCGTTCACTACCGCTACGCCACAGAGGCTGTCTATGCTGCATGAATACTATCTTATCGTAACTTTTACATTACTAATGGTTTAAGAATGTTATCCTTAGACACAGTGATCATTTACGCCTATACACGGCACCCATATCAACGCACCTACCGTTTCGATCTCACCCACACAATCACATAGCGGAACCCATTCAAATTAAGGTCAATTTTAATCAATCACTATCATAACCGTGTCAATGACGTCACGAGTCGTGTCTATGGGATCAGGTTGTGTAACCATAAGTACCTATAACAAATGTATGAGAAAGTGTGTGTGATGTACAGTCGAGGACAGAAGTAGTTTAATATATTTCAATTTACAAATCAATTTAAGACATCCTACTACCCATTATAAATGTGAAAGTTTACTAGAATGGAGCGGATAGAATACTATACGTATTTGGATGTAATTTGGCACGGAGATAGATTTATCAGGAATAGAACATAAGCTAACATCAACCTATTCCTAAGATAAAACGTAGCCTATATGCTACTACAAGTTCTATCTATGCGCAAAAATCCACCCATTCCCGTGAAGCCATTTTGGTGTAATTGAGTAACAAACATCCATCCATCCAAACTTTCAAATTTATGATAGTTTTTTTTTATGCCACTTAGTTGGCAAACAAGCCCACCTGATGCCTGATCCCCACCTGATGAGCAACTCCAGAGGTGTTACATTATGAGTACTAAAATTAAATAAAAAAATCAGTAACTTATGTCTCTGACTGTACGATTCTAGTCCTGCTTATTCCTTAGGGTTGTATGTCCTTAGGGTCCGTTGGCGTCATCTTAATACAGAACTATTGTGTTTTGTGCTACGAGTATCATCGAATGACCTTGCCGTGACTACACAAATATTTTAGTCGCGTCACGCATCATGCTAATGTGAATGACATGAGTATATTTTTGATCGCATATTCATAGGATTAAAATTAGCGCAAAAATTGCGATGACCGTGTAATAACTTTGCCCTATTAGAATAGGACGACGGGGACGCCCAAGGACGTTTTATGCATTTGTATAACTCCGGACACGTATCTTGGACCCAAAATGTGCTCAAATTGTACCCTATACGCGCAGTACACATTTCTTGGGTGTCTTTTGAGGATAGCACGAGGTGCTACTGAGGTGGACGAACTCAAATTCACCAAGCATAGATTATTATAAAGCAATCCGCGGGCGCCAGAGCCTCGTTTGTCTTGTGATTTAGGTCCAAGATACGTGTTCGGAGTTGTATCTGATTTTTACTTATAAATAATTGTTCATATAAATACGAACAAGTAGGTAATTACACAAGCACACATATATTTTCTGAAAGAAGACTTTGTATTTCTACGAATATAACTTATATTATTTTTTTTTTAATACCGGTGAATGTTTTATTCTGGTTAATCCTACTATAATACAATTTCAATATTTACAATATTAACAATAAAACTAAAAATATATACATAAAAGGACAAATTAAAAACTAAAACCGAACGCGTCGTGGAATTCCTCCGCATCGCATGCCTCTTGTGGTAACGTTCCCAGAAGACTGGCAGCATTGCCACGTTGTATGGCAATGCTTATTCTTTGACCTAAAAAGAGGCCAGCCTTCTGGTCACGAGAAGCGTCGACCATACGTTTCGCAATCTCCCTGAAGAGATTGCGCGCGCTCGGACCCCATGGTCCCAACGTTTCGACTCCAAACGGCACAAATTCATAATCTCCAATGAGATTGGAGTATTTGCGCCGCTTGAGAGCCTCTGCAGAAGCAGCAGCAGCACCGGCACAGCCAGCCGTGCCAGGAATATGGGTAGGGGCAATGGTGTCGACGCATGTTGCGTCCCACACCAGAGTCCTACCCATTTTCCATGGCATTAACGACATACCATCCGGTCTCTTGCCATCGTCGCGCGCCAAACCGTTTGGTTCAAGCACGGCTGGCACACCGGCGGTGACAAGAGCACGGCGGATAATGTCGTTTAGGCTGGCGTGTCGTGGAATTCGCCCAGCGCTCCTGCAGCACGACAGGCCATGGTGTCCGAGTCGGTCAACTGCTTCTCCACAACGGCATCGATGCGGAGAAACACACGGCGCGCCTAATCGGAGGCACGTTGCGATGCGGAAGGTAGTGTCATCTAACATAGTCCCTACGTTAGATGACGGAAGAGCTTGTAGCCAAAGACCCGATTCCCACTCACCAACCGCCAATAAACGGGCACGCTCAGCAGCATTAGAGCATGTATTGAGTAAATTTTGTCTTACTAAGCTGCAGAGCGGCCCGTCCCACCGACGTTGTGAGAAAAGGTTCTTTGGGAGATCGGTGTTTGGACATGCAATTTTCCAAGCGTTCACTGCGTCAGTCTTACACAATACTTCAGAATTAACTAGTGTAGGTTCAAGAATTTTCCTAGTTAATTCTTCCGTACTGTGGACCGAAGACAGGAACGCTGGTAAGCTGACATCGGAAATTTTTCGAATACCGAGCCCACCTAAACGAATCGGTAATGACGCTTGTAGTGAAGCTCGGTCATTCAAAGCCACATTTATAATTTTGGTGAGTGTAATTTCTATGATTTTGTCCATTTTTTCCAAAATTGTTAAATGTTTCCAAAATGGTGTGGATCTGAGAGCATGGGTGAATTTTGGAACAAAAAGGCAATACCGAAGAATAGTAAAAGCCGAATGAATATTAATTTTTAGTAGGCGGTCCGAGATGTCACTAAAATTTTGAATTTTTTCCTCTATAAATGAGGTGTAGGCATCTTCTAGGATTGGGGACCCAAGGAGGCGAAGAGATTCTTTTTCAATAATTTTGATATTAGGAGCTAAAGAATTAAATTTAGAAATAGTAGAAATTTTGTCCGAAACGTCATTTAAAAAAATCTCGCATTTATTGTAATTTAGATCTAAACCAATTAAATTAAATTCACTTATATTATAATTATAATTATACTTTTGCGTTTCACGGTGATCAGACGTGTGCAGACAACAAAATTAAAAATATAACAATTGCATTAAATTGTTGACTCGTGACCTTCTTTACAAAGTGTGTCAAATGCAAAGTACAACAATTTGTATCGAGTATTAGCGATTATAATGTACTGTTACTAGAACAGGCATTAGATATACCAACAAGATGGACAGCAGCCCATTTGGCAGGGGTAGCAGGACCGCTCGCACGCCGCCGCCGTCTTCACCCACTCCCCATCCTAATGTGGTTGAGCAGGATCAAAATTTGACCCAGGTGGAAGCAATATCAACGGCTGAGATACAGAACTGGATGACCACGATTGAAAAGTGCCTAAACGAGGTTTGCACCATCGCCACAGACGGAGGAAAGCTTAACTCAGAGCAAAAGTTAAGGATTGCCACATTGTGCCGAAAGGTGTCGCACGGCACATCCCAAATGGCCGTGCTATACCAGGACCTAAAAGTTAAAACTGCGCAAATGAATACTCTTGGCCTAGCCCTACAGGAGCGACTAAATATATCGCAGCAAATGTGCGAGATAAAAAAGGCCATTGAAGATACAGATAAGCACAAAACAGGTACGTCATTCGCCGATATGGTAAAAAAGGGGGCCAACGAATTCATACCAAGAACAAGCCTCAGCTCAGTGGTCATCTACCCTAACGACAAATCTAAGACAAGCGAAGAGACCAAGTCCCTTGTGCAGAAAATCATCCGCCCTGAAGAACTAAAACTGCAGGTTAGAGGTTTGCGCAAGACAAAAAACGGTGGCGTGATAATTAGCACAGACAAAAAGGGAGACGTCGAGAAAATAAAGCGATCAGCCCAGCTAGCTAACTCAGACCTTACCGTAGACGACCAGATGAAAAGGAAGCCGAGGGTCATAATTATCGGGGTACCTGCTAGCATGCAAGAAAAAGAAGTCTTTACCTGCTTATTCCACCAGAACCTGAGCGATAAGATACAGGATTGCAGCCTAGAAGCGTTCCTAGCCTCGATTAGGCTCAGCCATAAATCGGGTAAGAGGGACGCAGAGACCTGCAACTATATACTAGAAGTACCAGCAAGCATTCGTAAAGTCCTTATCAACAAAGAAAGGGTATTTGTGAACTGGTCGTCTTGCCCTGTTAGAGACTTTACGCTGGTTACACGATGCTTCAAGTGTCAACAGTATGGCCATGCAGCAAAAACATGCAGAGAGACGACGTACACATGCGGGCAGTGTGGAGAGCAAGGGCACCCGACGAAGGACTGCACAAAGAAGACAGAAGAAGCAAAATGCGCGACGTGCCTACGATTCAAGAAGCCGAGCAATCATGCCACGGGAGCGCCGGATTGTCCGGCGAAAGTAATGGCCGAAAAAAGGTATATGAATTCTATTGATTATGAAGGCGCCTAAGAGCGCCCCTAACCAATTTTTTTACTGACTTTTTGTTTTATAGTTTAAGTAGTTTCGGAGCAATGACTCATAATTTAATTAACGACATAGATAGCTTCTCTGTATCCGAGTCTAGGACGTGTGAGGCAGAAGAGTGCAAACAATATCTGAAATCGTGCAATAACCCATTAACCATAATAACCCAAAACATACGTAGTGTCTTTAAGAACATAGATGGTTTCCTAACTTTACAGCATAGAATAGATATGAATCTGGACGTCATTGTCTTGACGGAATGTAGGATATCTCTACCATATAACATACCAGTAATACCAGGATATAACATGTACAGAACTAATACAATATATAATCAGAATGATGGGATAGTAGTATACATAAAAAGTGAAATAAATGCAACTGTACAAGAACCAATTATGCATGAGTGTAATAGATTATTAATAAAAATAGGAACAGACTTGGTAATACTAGCAATATACAGGCCTCCTGCTTTTAGCGATAAGTATAAATTTATCAACTCATTAAATAACATCTTACAAGATCTGTCTTCCTATAAAAACATAATATTAACTGGAGACATAAACATAAACATCCTACAAGGACAGCAGGACGTGAAGGAGGATGCCCTGCATTATCTCAACCTCTGCTCATTTCATGGCTTATTCACCACGCACTCTTTTATCACGCGTCAAGCAAGTGGGTCTTGCCTTGATCATATCATGTTAAAAACACAATATCCCGCACACGTATTTGTCATCAATTCCACTATAACCGATCATAACGCTGCCCTACTAACCCTAAGTTGCAAATTACCTAAGAGAGAAAAAACTAGCTTAGTCACCAAATTAAACATGGATAAGCTTGAACACGATTTACGAGGCATCGATTATAACCCAGTTTACTATTCTGATGACGCGCAATTTTGCATGCATTACTTTATCGAAAATGTAAAGAATGCAATACAGAAAAATACAAGAGTAATACGATTGCATAACAAAAACCGCAACATAAAACCGTGGATTACACCAGGTCTCATCCGCTGTATGAGACACAGGGATCAGCTTCACTTGAAATGTAAACATAACCCTGATAATTTAACGTTACAGGTATCTTATAAGAGATACCGGAATTTTTGCAATGATTTGTTAAGAAAAGTCAAAATTAATCATGACAAAAAAGAGCTGGAAAAGGCGGGGTCGAATAGTAAAAAGATCTGGCAACATATTAAGAAGGTAACATACACTAAGAAACAAAAAGAATCGCTTTCAAGTTTATTAAACACCCATCCATCACACGTAGAATCTGCTAACATAGTAAATAAGTTCTTTATTAATGTAGGTAAGCGACTCGCACAGCAAACGCAAGCAAAAACGCTATTACCTACAAACCCATCCTTCCCGAATAAGACTACCCTGTCATCTTTTGTGCTATTGGACACTGACGAAAAAGAGGTTGAGAGGATAATCTCGAACTTAAAGGATGAGTGTGCTATTGGCTGGGATCTAATATCCAATAAAATCCTAAAAAAATGCAGGCATATACTGGTACAGCCATTAACTAACATCCTCCAAAAATGTTTGGCGACAGGCGTTTTCCCTAAGTGCCTTAAGAAAGCGGTGGTTGTCCCAGTATATAAGTCTGGAGGGAAAGACCAAGTAACAAATTACAGACCGATTTCCATACTCCCTGCTATCTCAAAAATACTCGAGAAAATAATAAACAGTAGGTTGATAAAATATTTGGAAGTTAATTCGATTTTATCAAATACACAATTTGGATTTAGGGCAAATAGGTCTACAGCCGATGCTGTGCATCATCTGACGGATTACATAGCGCAAGAGCTTGATAAGGGTAATCGTACAGTAGGAATATTTCTGGACCTTGCCAAAGCGTATGATACGGTATCTATTCCCAAACTGTTGAGCAAACTTGACAATATGGGAATTAGAGGCCTACAGCTGGAACTCCTTAAAAGCTATTTACAGGAACGTACCCAATGCGTAAAGATCGGGAGTGTAATCAGTGAAGACATGGAGAACACCTCATTTGGCATTCCACAGGGAAGCGTGTTAGGAAGCACACTGTTCTTAGTTTATATAAACGAACTATGTAATATAAATCTAGAACACGGCACGATCATATCATACGCGGACGAAACTGCCCTCCTTTTTTCTGCTGAGACAGAATCAGATGTGTACGGGCGTGCGCAGCGAGGATTTAACATTGTAAACAAATGGCTTCAATATAACCTACTAACACTAAATGCTGATAAAACTAAATACGTTACTTTCTCGATGCGCAAAAGACCGTCTCTAACCCGGCCCAACCACTTGCCTTACGCGCATCATTGTGGAGAACCCAATGATAGCGGTAATAAATGTACGTGCCCGGTTATAGCTATAACAGACAAGATAAAATATCTGGGCATTGTAATAGATGAAACCCTGTCGTTTAAAGAACATAGCGAAACATTAATTAAACGACTACGCAAATTAATATTTGTATTTAAAAAAATAAGATATATTAGCGAACTAAAATTGATTAAGCAAGTCTACTATGCCCTCTGTCAGTCAATATTAACATATTGCATAACATCTTGGGGAGGAGTGGGTAAGACATTGCTACTGCCCGTCGAGCGAGCTCAGAGAGCGATCCTCAAGGTAGCAACGTTCCGCTCTTTCTTATCTCCCACCGATCTCCTATACAAATCCTGCGAAGTACTAACAGTCCGCCAGCTATTTATATTGAGTACAATACTAAAACAGCACGCAGCGCTGCCCTACAGCACCAATATTACTAACAAAAGGCGTAAAGATATTGTATGCACTGAAAGGATTGCGATAAAACACGAGTACACGGGCAAATTTTATTTGTTTTTAGGACCACTTCTGTACAAAAGAATAAACGCTATAGCAAACATATATTCTCTAAATTATGTGTGTTGCAAGCAAGTTGTAAAGAATGTCCTCCAAAGTTTGTCCTACGATGACACAGAGGAGTTATTGTCTGTTTTGAAATAAACAGTTAACTTAGGGTTAACTTGTTTAGTAGTAGTGGGGCACTTTAGCATAGTATATTTCTTATATTAGTTAGTATATTTCTTAGTAAATAGTTGTATCTGTAATAGTATTTGAGAAGTATCAATAAATTGCACTTGACGCCTGAAATACAGGATTACCTAGTTCAGGCACAAGTTAGATAATATCCCTAAATAAAGACCTATGTAAGACACTTAAATGCACAAATATTATTATTAAATTCATACCTAAAATAACTACACATGCACAATGTATCAACGCACGATAGATTAAGAACCCATGTAAAATACTGTACAACAATTATGAAATAAAGATTATTATTATTATTATTATTATTATAAATGAGGGGACCAACGCCTTAAGACTCCTGTTATTCAGAGATAAGAACTCCTTACATTTTTTTGACATTAAATTCTACTTAAACTAAGTTTACTACCGCTTCCTAGGTGCTGTCTCAGGCAAGAGGGTCAACATACAGACACTAACAGTGTTACAATAGTGGCTTCAGTTTGACGGCCTCATCTTACGTTTTTTCACGCCCCGATAAAAGGACCTGGGACTGTAGGAAGTGTAGGAAGAAGTATTGTTCCTCCAATGACTTCTGACGCCCTATGATCACCAAGTTAATTCGGCAGTTTCATGGGCGTAGGTACCCTGTTTTCCTTAGGGGCTGGCGGCAAAAGTCTAATCTAAAGTGTTGCCGTGTTTTTTTAAATTATTAGCACCCCCCCCCCCCCCCCCCTATACATATTATGGCAATTCGTCGTCTAAAGGGGCAGAGCAGGTTGAGGCAACAACCCCATTTGCTCCCCCCCCCCCCCCTCTGGGTACGGCCATGGGCAGATCCTACTTTATCTTCAAGAAACCACACAGGTCGTTCTTCTAAGGCTTAGATAAAATCAAGCAAATGGTTGAGGATATCTGTCGGCTTAGAATCTTAGCATCCTCCACAATTTTTAAAACTTATAACTTCGATTTAATTGAGGTCGTCGAGTCATAGTTAAAGGACAAATCCTAAAACGAGGCTTGACGGAATGCAAGAACATAAAACACAAGTTTAATTGTCAATAAACCGCCATATTGGTGACGTCACCAGCCTGTAGTGGGTCAATGTTGTGTAAGTGCAATGGTGTGCGAATAATTTTATGGCGAAATTGATTTATATGTATGTGCGAATTTATTCGGGATTTAGTGAAAGTGTTAATTGAAATTAAATTATATTAATGATATTATATCTTGATTTATTACCTTTTTTTATGTAATATCTACTTACATCATTCAATGTTTTAACTACTTCAAAGCAGATTCAGGTGATGGTCGCCTCAAGTCTTAAATAAGCTCGAGCTTGTTTTTAATTGCAATTAATTGAGATGTGAAACTCATTAAACTAATGAAATCTTGAGTCATTCACCATCTCGCGATCGTCAAATTCGCGAGCGCGCGCGAGTTGGCAATTTTTGATTTCGAATTATTTTTTCGACATCATCTCGCGCGCATGCTAAAATACAGTCAGATAAAAAAGGGTCAAAGAAAACATGAAAAGGAAACTAATGTATACTCGCGTCTTTACCTGCATTGGTTGATGCGCTGCGAATGTTTTTTTTTTCATCTTAGATTTCAATATAGACTTGCGAAGTGAGACTACGCCACTAGGGGGACACGGCCGATATTATGATATCTGTTATGAGTAGCTATGTCATCTTAATATGCGTCGTATGAAATTAGATTTTTTTTTTGCTTATCTTTTCCTTTAGGCTGTAATTAAGATAAATTTCATAATGTTTCACATATTAAACTAGTTAAAATATTTACAAGAATAAAAAAAAGTAGGATTTATTGCAATTTTTATTTCATTACATATATTTTTTATGATATTTGTAATTCATTTTAAATTAGTATAGTGTTTTAATGTACTTATATATCTATTTATTATAAAAATATTAAATAAAGCTATTATTTTTGTTGGAATAAAAAATGGATAAATATGTAGTTGGGGTAAGTAGTTCGGGTATCGAATAATTCCTCCTCATCGATTTTTACTGGTAAAGTGCCCAAAAGACGGGCGGCATTGCGCCGTCGGATGGTAAGCTTTTTTTTATGCCAAACTAATTTCGTATCTTTTTCAAGGATCGTATATTTTCCACAACCTTTTTTTTTATTAGACAGTTTTTTATTATTATTTAAGCATCGTGTTTTAAAATATAATTCAAGAATAAAATATACCTAATCGATTACTATAAAAAACGATTATTTATTTCCCACGCTTCCCCAAAAGCGATTTCAGGAGTATTTTTTACTGTGAATCCTTTAAAGCAGGTATATATGTTACGGGCAACTTGAGAAATCTGGTCCCTATGAATAGTGACCGGCCTGTATACATAATGCCCTTCTCACATGGGCAATTTGATAAAATTTCATTTCTAATTACTTTTCCCGGTCAGTATGAATCCTCAATATTATGCCCTTGCCTTGGGCAAAATGATAAAAAAATTAAATGAAGCGTTTTTGTTTATTAACGTTAAAAAAATACCTAACCTAACCTGTGGTGTGGGATATATACCAGTACAGTGCAGTAAAATTTTATGCATTTAAGTTAAGATTGCCGTTTAGTAAAAATGTGGCAGCCTTTTGTGTTTTTTATGTATTGTGGAGTAAGTTTTACATTTAACTTAGGTATAAAAGCTATACAAATAAAGAAAATTGAATGTCTGTAACTTTAAAATAACAGCTTTTTAACTTAAATTGTAACACACAAAAAGACGGATAGACAGAGTTACTTTCGCATTTATATTATTAGTATGATGTATACGAGATACCTACCTATAACAAAATAGTTATTTTTTTTAATTTTGTGATCTGTCTACGAATTGTTGGCTACGGATAGTCTCCAAAGTGGCTGAACCGATTCATGAAGGACGTCTCGTAATATATTATCTCGTAGTATTTATAACATATATATACATTTCTTTATAACATACAAAATAATAGCTTCTTCCACGTCCATTTTCTAAGCTCTGCCGAAACAAACTGACAAACTCTCGCAAAACGCGGTAGCGCTTATACCTCGGGATCGGGACCCGTATCTTAGACCTGAATCACGAGACTAACGAGGCCCTGGCTCCCGCCGTAGCACCTCATGCTATCCTCAAAAGACACATTTTAGGTGCAATATATAATGTTCCGAGTAACCACTGACCTCTGTTACATGTGAAGCTAGCCTAAAATATCCTGTACATTTAAAATAGGTACCTAATTTAATCTATTACAACGTTTTTGTAGCTGACTGTACACAAATACGTCATATTTTCACAAACGCGCGAGTTGATGACACAAAAATAATTCAAAATCGAAACTTGCCAACTCGCGCGCGCTCGCGAATTTGACGATCGCGAGATGGTGAATGACTCGAAATCTTGAAGAAATTACTAACAAAAAAATCTAAATTCAAGACAGGAATCCCTCTCTAGGATGAAATCTCTGCTTACTAAGCTACCTCGACGTGTTTTGGATAGCTGATAATATCCTCTAGAGTCTAGAGGATATTCCCTACGTTAGTAAAGTAAGGGCATCTAGAGAAACTCTTACAAACTACGAAAACAAAACATATATTATTATGTTTTAATTTTATTAATTAGTCTACCTTATTACACCCGGTCTTATTCTGAATTCTGAAGTTTTCAAATTTAAATTGAAGAGTTAATGACAGTAGAGTAAGTTCGAGAAGTATATAATTGCCTATTCCAGAAGGAAATAGGCGTGAGCAAAATGTATGTGTGTAATTTCAAAACAAACTCACTTTCACATCTATAACATTAGAAAGATAATTTTGTATCCACCACATATTTAGTCCTTTGAACTCACCACATCCATATCTGTAAGCCACCACAAACCCTTTTGAGACATCGCCACCAAAAACCCACGAACCACATGTACACATAACACATTATGAAGCTGTGTGGTCGGACCACATCCAACGATACCATATCAAGAGAGCCGGTTCGAAAGTAAAAATATAAATAAACAACTTGGTATCAAACTTCGTTCGAAATTATTGCGATTCGATTCCCTGCCTGTAAAGAGATTATGTTAGCGCGGGTTAGGTATTGGGTTTCACTCCAGGGTCAGATAATACTGTTATTGAGTATTATGGAATATCATGACCGCTGCATAACTGTACACCTGTACAAACTGTACACTCTTAAGGAGGCAGGACACGACGGTATATCCGTCCCAATCGAGCAGTTCGACTGGGGCAGTACCTCCGCCCTACAGAAGACCGCGGCTTAATAACCTCGTGTAAAATTTCCGACGGTGAGTAGGGTAGACTGCTGTCACTGCTGTCAGTGCGAAAACCAAAGGCTTTGTCCTACTTATCTTTTGCGCTGACGACACAGAATCTCTCTGTTCTTACCGGGTCGGCAATACGAGTGTGACTCCCCTGGTGTCGCACTCGCCCATAGGCCACGGTAACCTCTTGCCATCAGGAGGGCCGTGTGCTTGTCTGCGACCTAAGTAGTATAAAAAAACACCTACTACTCATGAACGATGACGGACAAGGCGGCTCGAGCGCAGGCCTATACCCTATCCCTTAGTCGCCTTCTACGATACCCACAGGAAGAGATGGGGAGGCCCTATTCTACTTCACCGGGAACCACTGCCCGGGCAGAAAAATACCCCAAGCTCCAAAAAGGTTATAATTATCAGGTTGAAGATGGTTATATTAACAGTATCACAACACCCGTATTCACAAACAATACAGTACTGTGAGGTCTCATAGTGTGCTCGAGCGCATAGGGCTGGTAAAATTAATACACAAACATCACGGAGCAGTATCTAACGCAGTGCGTTCCCTCAACGAAGTATTACATAAGTGTTATCAATGAATAAAAAGGCTTGCCAAAACGAACGCACTGAGAATTTGTCGTTCTTTGCACAGTTTTGGTTCTACGCATAGTGAAGTATTGTTTGTGAATATGGGTGTAAGTCTGTCGTAGCTAAGCAGCCTAAATTCACAAAGAGTAATGGCTCTAGTCACTAGTGGCACAATGCCCCACTTACCTACTAATAGGCTAATAGATGTCGCTAGCTCAATGACCTTGAGTCACCAGTCGCCACCTACGATTTGTTACACATTTGTTTGATACAGTAAGCATCAGCTCCATCTTGACGAACAAAGTACTCAAAATGATCTTAATGTCTTGGTTTTCCCCCCTTTCTGTAAACTGATTGTTCTGATATTTGGTACACACCTTTAGTTCGGACGATAATACAATTGAAATCGATAAAACAGTGTTGGAAGTGCTCTTAATACTGGATCATTTTGAGACTTTTCAGTTATGATTTTTCTGTACGCTGCTGACTGTACATCCTACTAATATTATAAACGCGAAAGTTTGTTATGGATGGATGAATGTATGGATGTTTGTTACTCTTTCACGTAAAAACTACTGAATGGATTTTAATGAAATTTTACAATACATAGTAACACAGGCTATATATCAGCGATGAAAGGGATCAAAATTCCACGCGGGCGGAGCCGCGGGCAACAGTTAGTGTCTTTTCTTATATTAGTTTTATAAAATGTCATACCAAAAGCATTGAGGTGGTATGGGTAATGGGTACGGACACTTTTTTATACCACTTAGGTGGCAGACAAGCACACGGCTGATGGAAAGTAGTCACTGTGGCCTATGGACATGGACAGCAGCACGAGTGTGTTGCACAACACACTCGTGCTGCTGACCCTGGAAGAACAGAGAGTTTCTGTGCCGTCAGCGCAGAAGACAAAGCAGAACAAGACTTCAATATTCCCTCTTTTTTAACCGACTTCAAAAAAGGAGGTTCTCAATTCGTACCCAATTTTTTTTTTTTTTTTGTATGTTTGTTACGCGATTGTGAAGCCAATTCTAGACGGATTTTGAAAATTCTTCTTGTGTTCGTAAGTAGATTATTCCGAAGTGGTCCCATTTTAATTTCGTAAAGATCTGATGATGGGTTTCCGAGATTAGACCAAGGAACTCTTCAAAAAGTACCAGGAAATCAGCCGCGATTACTGCAATGGCATATTATTGCAATGTTTCTGCCATTACACATCATAACATCACGCCTGAGTCCTTTGAATGGGTACGCAGAAGTGTTAAGAATATTCAGCTATATTTCCGGTGTATATGCATTGATTTTAAAAATTCTTTTTGAATAATGATGTAATATTTTTTTTTGTGGCGTGGCCGGTTCGATCTGTATTGCAGCGTCAGCAGCGCATGTACAGTCAGGTCACTATACATGCGATGTACAGTCGTGTGACTGTACAAACTCACTAAAAAGAGAAAAATAAATTCATTTTTAACAAAAAAGTTTAACCGACTTCAAGAAACGAAAAAGAGGCACTGAAAAGCGAAAAATAACTTAATTTACAGACTTACTGATTTATTAGAATCGGTGCCAGCCAACTTTGTTTGTTGTGTCTGAACTACTATGATGCAATCAATTGAAATATGGCCTCTCTTGGGCTAGGTACCGACTTCTAATAAATCAGTAAGTCTGTAAATTAAGTTATTTTTCGCTTTTCAGTGCCTCTTTTTCGTTTCTTGAAGTCGGTTAAACTTTTTTGTTAAAAATGAATTTTTTTCTCTCTAGACAACTAGCATTATGTTAACAAATAAAAAATGTAGAACCTATTAAGTGCCTAGTTCAAAAAGAAAAATATCGCAATCATGTTTTGTCTCATTATTCTGCTACTGAAAAATCTCAAATACGTTTTTGTATCATTAGTCCGCTACTGAAAAATCTCAAATATATGTTTTTGTATCATTGTTCTGCTACTGAAAAATGTCAGATTATGTTTCTGAATCATTGTTCTATGAAATGAGATAACGAGGTTTCTGTTCTAAGACAACTTTTAACATACCACCTACATCAAATACCAGGTCTTTTGCCAGTATTGGTCCAGGTCACGGACCTCGTCAATCTGTGTTAGTAGTCATAAAATAAATGTTTGTGAGTAATTAGGTACAATGTATTTTACGAGCAGTTGGGAGGACCACGGACTAGTTAACGAGGCTTAGGTTCCTCATTGCAGTCATTGCCAAGAAGCGTTAGAAGCTAATAATAGATTTATTCAAGAAGCTTTTTTTTTTGAAGAATTTTAGCAACCAAAGTTTCTAATATTCCCGTTAACCCCTCCACACCAGTGGTGGCGTCGACAGTGGGGACAACTGGGAATAACCACAACTAAGCTAAATTGCTTGTGCTAGAAATGGGTTCACGTCGGTAGTGTATTGGCCAAGATTCGAACCCGGGACCTCTCGATCGTAAGGCCGACCCCTTAACCACTAAGCTTTAGAGGTGTTGTCTTGCGTAGAAAGAAATGATACGGTTAGTTTATCAGGGATATGGAGCCAAATAAAGACAGCCTCTGTGACTCGATAGTGCATTCGATTGTTACATAGGGGGCGTGGGATCGATTCCCGCTCAGTGCAAATATTATTATGCATGAATATGTCTATTTGCCTTGGTCTGGGTGTTGCCGTGCTTCGGATGGCAAGTTAAGCCGTCGGTCTTGGTTGTCATACGAACATCTATATTGCGGTCGTTATATTTATGCAATTGGGAAAATGGGTGAATTGGCTCACACAGGAGGGATGATCACCAATCCGGTCAAAGGCGTCTCGCTCCTCACTGGCAGAAGTAGAGTAGTAGAGTCGACCTAAACCTTATTCATAGGCCGTACCTCTATAAAAATTTACCTATGGCTTCCCATTCAAAACCTTCATCTTTCGCTATTACCTACTTCCTAAATGTATGATTTCGTAGCCGACCGCATACGACAACTGCCGACGCACGCAGCAGTTGCGCGTAATTCATTGCGGCTTCTCAATGGTCCCCATTATCCGTTTAATAAGTTAAGGGCACGCTGTATCTGCTGCATGCGTCGGCAGTTGATGTATGCGATCGGCTACGGAATCATACACAGTTACTTGTAGCAAAAGGTATGAAACTAGGCAGTCTATACTACACGAAGGCATAGGCAGAAAGATTGCCGTGCCTACCAATTAGCATGATAGTGTAAACTTCGAGACAGTAACTCTGCAGTACCTACCTATATAATAATAGGTATATTTAGGTAATATATGACTCGTATTTCTAGACTTCATAGATGCTGTACTATTTAGCTATTTATTTATTGATTGACACACCAACAGTATAAATCATTTATCATCGTGGAATAGAAAGAATAGTTCTGATATGTACACAAATTAAAGACATGTACAGTACAGTTTACATTACACCATAGGATAGCGTAGGATTAAGTGTTAGTTAACAAATTGAGATTTAAAATTTAATGGAGTTACTCATCTTCAAATATATAAAAATCAATGCCACTTTTCGTTGTTAGTTTATAACTCAAGAACGGCTGAACCGATTTGGCTAATTTTAGTCTTGAAATGTTCGTGGATGTCCAGGGAATGTTTAAACGGTGAGAAAATAGGTGCAGCGGGAACGGGAAATATATGGCGGTACGAAGTTCGCCGGGACAGCTAGTTAAAATATACAGAGAAAGTTTGCAAATTCTATAACAGCCTCAATACCTTTCTTCTGAAGCCTACAAATAAGTCATGGAAAATATTCAGCTGGTCGAGTTTACTGTTTAGCGCTAATCAAAGCTACTTCATTAGTTGACCATAGTCTAAAAGGACCACACAAGTATCCATGTCAATATTTACGTCTGTAGAGCATTCTAGGTCACTGATCTACGCCTTACACAACATTATAATATAGGTAAAACAAGCAAGTCCTTATCAGTCAACTCGATTTCGTCTTATCCGAAGTGATCCCTCCTCAATGCGACGAGATAAGAAAGGGATTCTTAGATAACTGAGAAATGCTGGAAATTTATCATTTCTGGGTTAAGATTCCCCCAAAATTCATGTTTATTTTAGCGTAATCAAGCCCAACGGGTAAGTCCACTACTGGACCTCACCGGGGCTAGCGGTAAAAAGGATAAGTCATGGTCTGTGGTAAAGTCTATGTCAGAATCGAACTAACTAACACGCTGACCCTGGGTATATTCCAGCCCCCCTAGACATTTTTGACATTCGTTGACGCCTGTCATATACGTCAAATCCCATACATTTGGCATTCTATTCCATCAAACGCCGAGCAACGAATTGCCACTTGTCTAGAGGGGCAGAAAGAAAGTTATCAGCACAAGATATGCCCCCTAGAGCTCTTAGAGAAGTACCAGAGCACTAGAATATTGGGTTTTATTTAGGAATTGATTGGACTTGTCATAATACCTATATTACTTACGTCAAAGTGATTGTAAATAAAAAATGTATAAGTTAAATAATAATAAAAAAAAAAAACAAAAAAAAAGTTTCTTTTTCGTCACAATACGCCGCAATATCTAGAAATGATCTACCTGACCTACTGTACCTGACAATACGACATCCACAGTGGCCCTAGGTAAGGCAAGTCTAATGGGTCCATTACACGCTCATACAAACCATGGTTTTGCCATCAAACACCGCCATGATTGACAACTAACCTATCGTCTAATGCGCTGACCGACGTTTGCATGACGAAATTTGGATATTTTGACCAAAAACCATCAAACATGACTTTTTTTTTTGGAATATTTTTGGCTTTGGCTTTTACCCCTTTGAGCTATGTCCATTTGAAAATAACACGAGAAGTCACAATTCACTGTAATATTTCACTTTCATAATCTTGTGCGCCTTTTCTAAGACGTTAAGTCTAAAAATACACCATTTTTACACATAAAAACTCGAGCTCACACTAATTTAGGAAAATAAAATATTCAATTCAATTAAATTTTTTGGTGTGGCAAGAGGATTGACGATTATCCGAAAATTTTGATTTTTTTCCATCAAACATGACTTTTTTTTTTTGAAAATTTTTGGCTTGGTTACAAAGACCTTTGAGCCATGTCTTCATTTGATATTTTATTATCTTATTTCGGTGTTGGATGACGATAAGGATGAGGATGATGAGTTGATGATGATGATGATGACGGTGATGATGATTGCTGCCTTAGTAAAGTGGTGGAAACTTTACTAAAGGCTTCTTACGGAGATTTAAAACCAACACGAGAAGTCACAATTCACCTTAATATTTCACTTTCCTACTCTTGTGCGCGTTTCCTAAAGACGTTATGTCTAAAAATCCACCATTTTTACACTTAAAAATTGGAACTCACACTAATTTCGGAAAATAAAATAAAACCGCTATGTTTCCTTCAACGTGTTCGCACCAAAACTCACTTTTGAGTGAACATGTAATGCAGTGTTGCCAACATAGTGGATTTTCTAACAAATATGGTGGTTTCTAATCTCGAAATATTGCTTTTAGTGGCTGGTGGATTTATCTAGAGGTTTAGTAAAATTAAATTTCATCTATACTATATATGTATATAGTATAGATGAAATGAGATGAGATGAGATGTATTAGTATGTAGTAGTATGAGATGCCGCGGGCAGCAGCCTGTAATGTTACAGGCTGCTGCCCGCGGCTCCGCCCACGTGGATGTCGGTTAACGCGATCAAACACAGGCTATATATTATATCCTTTCCCTTTATCAAAATCGGTTCTGTGGTTTAGGCATGAAAGCGTACCAGATAGACCGACAGACAGACAGAGTTACTTTCGCATTTATAATATTAGTATGGCTATGGATTAATATGGATATTTAAAGAGATAATGTTTGTGAGTTCGTGACATTGTATTAGTTTGAATTATTGATATTTCTGTTAACCCCTCCAGCTAAACTAAATTGCTTGGAGTGGGTTCACGCCGCCGGTCGGTAGTGCAATGGCCAGGATCCGAACCCGGGACCACTCGATCGTAAGGCCGACTCAAAGAGTCATCATCATCTGCATATAGACGTATTCTCCTGATTGCATCCGTGGCTAAGATGACCTCGAAGCTCAGGGTCCGCCTTCCGGCTCTTCCTCTTCCACTTCGCACGATCTTGGGCGTCCATGGTAGTGAGTCCATTTGCATGCATGTCACCCTTCATGACGTCAAGCCAGGACTTCTTTGGCCTACCCCTTTTACCTGGGCCCGGCTGGGGCACCATTGCCAAGCATTTGTTCCCCACGTAACCTGGCGGTTGCCGCAAGACGTGGCCACACCAGTGAAGGCGGTTCTCTTGCATTTTATCCGCGATGCCACGGACATGGAGGCTGCCGCGGATGCGAGAGTTCCGTACCCGATCTTTACGCGTGACGCCGCACATTTTCATCTCCGTGACACGCAGATGAAAATTCTTGGGGGATGTCCATTAATCACGTGATGTTTTTTTGTAGCAATTTTCTAACCCTCCTACCCCCATGGTGATACGTGGTGAGGTTTAAGACCTAACCCCTAGCCAAAATCACGTGTTTTTATTATTTAATGCTAGAAAACTAAGAATCGTGACAAAAATCACGAGATAAAAGAAAATATAAATACACGTGATATCTCAATATACCCCTCCCTCCCCCCTGGTGATATTTCGTGATCTTTTTCTGAACCCCCCCCCCTGTTGAACCTCACGGGATTAATGGACAGGCCCTTGCTTGTGTTGCTCGAGCAGCGGCTACGCCTCACAACCGTGCAAGAGGACAGGCCTAATGATCGTCTTATAGACCTGCCCCTTCAACCTGACGGGCATTTTGAGATCACAAGTGACGCCAGTCATTTCTCGCCACTTGGCCCACGCGGCAGCAATGCGTGCCTTGACGTCGTGGTCGATCTCACCGGTCACATGAAGTACAGATCCCAGGTACTTAACCTGCAGGCACATGCTGTAACAAACATCTCGAATGATCGAAGTGAGCTCGATAGCTGAATCCGCGGTGATTGGTCAATTTCGCGAAATTGACAAATCACCGCGCATTCAGCTATCGAGCTCACTTCGATCATTCGAGATGCAAGTTACAGCATGTGCCTACTGGTCCGTGCGCTCGACCAAATCATCGCCTATGCGGACGGGTGTGGGATCTGTGGAGTTTAACGCTAAGTATTCTGTCTTCGCTACATTTAGCTTCAGATCGCCGTTCTCAAGCGCTTCTTTCCACCCTTTCACGCGTCAAAATTATCTGCTCCTGTCCGTCTTCATCAGTGCAATATCATCAGCATACATGAGCAACCACGGAGGCTGCTCATGTGAGTTTCTGATGCTGTCCGACAAAACGTCTAATACCACGCTTAACAGGTAAGGACTAAGGACGGATCCTTGGTGTACCCCGACGGTGATGGGGAAGGCTTTTGAGTTACCAACAGCAGTCCGAACCGCGGAACCGGAATCGTAGTACATGTCTCGGATGGTGTCTATGTAAGTCTCTGTAACTCCCTTGGCCCGCAGTGCCCACCAAATCACCGCGCGAGGAACTCAGTCGAAGACCTTCTGCATGTCTAAGAACAAGCAGTGCAGGGGCGTGTTCTTCGCCCTGTATTTCCCCGCCACAATCCTTAGGGCGAACACTGGGTCCATGGTCCCGTGCCCGGGACGGAACACGTACTGATACTCCGAGGTTATCAAAACACGCATCTTTCATGCGAAAATAATTTTCATAATCTTTATCCTCCTTCGATTGCCGTATATCAGCCAACAAGTTTAAATGGCTGTACAAATTCCTTTTTAATAGCCAGTCTTTTGCTCAGCACTTTCTTTTTACACGTTTATTACTTAAAATGCCAAACAAAATTCCTATGCACGCTTTTCGCTTATGAATATCCATAATATATCATAGTTAGTTATTTTGTCATGAACAATACTCCCGGTGATGTTTTTGGTGTGATTTTTCGTCTGTGGATTTTTCCGATGTTTTACTTTACTCTATGGTAGGGATGGCGATTAATCGAGAAATCGATTTTTCGAGTCATAAAAATTGATTTTTTAAATCGATACGTAGTACTGAATCGATTCAGTGGATCGATACATCATCCTTTAAAATCGACATTCGATTTTTTCTGTTTTGGTGTTAGTATAAATTAGTTGAAGGTGCTCGCATTCCGAGAGTGCTGCCGGTTAATTACTCAAAAACTCGCGAGATGGCTGTGGGTTTAGTCTACTTCGCGTCACTTCTCTTCAATAAAAAAAAGTTACGTTTATAATCTTTGACTTTTTGTGTGTCTGTTTGGGAATTTCATAAGTTGCTATTAGCAACCGAAATTACTAATATGTATTCCCGTTAACCCCTCCAACTAAGCGAAATTGCTTGTGCTAGGAGTCGGTTCACGTCGGTAGTGTAATGGCCAGGATTCGAACCCGGGACCTCTCGATCGTAAGGCCGACTCCTTAACCACTAAGCTACCGACTTGCACAGGAAAGTCAAGGCTTAAATGAAGATTCCAAACATTATTTAGCGCAGGTTGTTGTGCACCTAAAGTATGATCCTATACTTTACTGGTAACAACAAAAAAAACTCTATTTATCACCACGTTCACTCAATAGCCATGCGTATCATATAAGTAGCGTGGGATCATCTGCTCCTTGTGAGCGCCTTTTTTCAATTTGTCGAACGCATCGCAAGTGATGAGCGGAACCGCTTGGATCCCAGTAGACTTCACAGACTGTTTTTAAAAAGTTTAGATATGCATACAGAACTATAAGCTAAATTAACTATCTATTTGCTATAAATTTTGAAAATAAATTGTCTTGTATTCTACCTGATCTGATACTTTGATTTAAGGTAAACCGGAAATATAGCTGAATATTCTAAAGACTTCTGCGTATCCCTTCAAAGAAATTTAAATTTAAATGGGACTATTTCGAAATAATCTACTTACGAACAGAAAAAGAATTTTCAAAATCCGTCTAGAATTGGCTTCACAATCGCGTAACAAACATACAAAAAAAAATAGTGTACGAATTAAGAACCTCCTTTTTTGTAGTCGGTTAAAAAAGATCGATTTTCTGGAAATCGATCTATTAGACCTCGATTTTTTTTGTGGATCGATACATCAGGCCACGATTCGAATCGATTTTAAAAATTGATTATTTTCGGCAAGAATCGCCATCCCTCCCTACTCTATGGTGTGTTTGATGGTTTCTGATTGAACGTGTAATGTCGATATAAAACCATCATGCAAACGTAATTCATGTTTGGTTGTTTGATGGTTTCCTGCATGACGTTTGTATGAGCGTGTAATGGACCCCTAAGGGCCACTTCCATTTCTTCCTTTTCGACTTACAAAATGGATGTGGCTTGATTCATCGCAGTATAAATTGTTAAACCTACTGTTGACGCTGACAATACGACATCCATAGAAGGTGTCGTATTGTCAGCGTCAACAGTAGATTTAACAATTTATACTGCGACGAATTAAGACATCCATTTTTTCAGTCGGATACAGCAGAAGGTAAAGGAAGGCTTATAATATTAGCTGATAATCGGACTCTGTTTCAGATAAAGTGAAGTCAACTGCTGGGTGGGCCGTGGTTTAGTAATAATGCCATTATAACGGCCCACCCACTTTGGACTGCAGATTATGATGACCTACAGTAAGTATTTCTAGTGATAATAATTTGTCTATCTGCCCCCATACTAGTCCGACGTCACTACTGGGGGCTTATCAAATGATTTTTCCCATCTGTCACCATTGGTGGCAACTGGGAACAAAAAGAGTGACCATTCCCAGTTGCCACCATTGGTGACGCCACCAGTGGTGGCAAGTGGGACATTTTTTGGAAACAAATCCCATTTGTCACCAGTGGTGGCGTTGACAGTGGGGGCTACTGTGAATAACCCCCCATAAAGGGGATTTATACCGAACGAACATAGAGCTACAGCTAGAACATTAAGCGTTCTTTCTTAATATTGTAGTGTAAACAAAACCTTGTTTTCAGCGTTTACATAAGAAAGAACAACGAACGAATGTTTTGTCACTGTTTACACTAATAGAATTTGACGTTGAAGGGACAGATTGAGCAATCGCTTGTCTGATGTAAATGAACCTTTAGCCAAGTGGCATTTCGTTGGCCGGTGTATTGTACAATAAATCAATCAATCAATCAATTAGCCTACTGCAGTCCACTGCTGGACATAGGCCTCTCTCAATGTGCGCCACCAAACCAAGATTATGATCAACGAACATGTTGTACCGAGACCGATTGCCATCGAAGGGGCGACACTCGGAGTTGTTCAAAAATATATTTACCTGGGGCAAGTTATCCAGCTCGGTAAAAACAACTTCGAGAAAGAAATAGCCAGAAGGATCCAACTGGGGTGGGCAGCATTTGGCAAATTGCGTCGGGTCTTCTCCTCCCCCCTGCCGCAATGCCTCAAAACAAAGGTCTTCGACCAGTGCGTCCTGCCTGTTATGACCTACGGTGCCGAAACGTGGCCACTGACGGTGGGGTTAGTCCGTGACCTAAAAGTCGCGCAGCGGGCTATGGAGCGAGCTATGCTTGGAGTTTCTTTGAAGGATAGAATTCGAAACGAGGTTATCCGACATAGAACCAAAGTTACCGACATAGCTCGCAGAATAAGTAAGCTGAAGTGGCAGTGGGCTGGCCACATCTGCCGAAGGACCGATGGCCGTTGGAGCAAACGAGTCCTAGAGTGGAGACCGCGCGTAGGAAAACGGAAGGTGGGACATCCCCAAGCCAGGTGGACCGACGACCTGCGAAAGGTGGCTGGGACGGACTGGATGCGGAAGGCGGAGGATCGGCAAACGTACAATAAATGACAGTCGTCAACGTCACAATACGCGTCATATACGTTAAATCCGATACATTCATCATTCTATTCTTCAATGCGACCGATAAATTGTATGCATTCTACTACTTGAGTCCGCGCCAGCTAATAAGTCCCGCGGCAAAACTAGGAACTAAAATGACATCGCCGCCATACTGTGTGTTGATTGGTTCAGGTCATGTTGCTGTCATGGCCTGAACCAATCAACACACAGTATGGCGACAGCAGTTGCGATTGCTACGGGACTTATTTCTTGGCGCGTACTCTACTGCCAGTGGGGAAGCCGTCGACCGGACCGGACAAGTGATCAGTTCTTCTGCGTGGGCCATTTCACATGATTTTTACTTACGCAGAAAAATACGACAGCGTCACCAAAACATCGTAAATATTTACCTGGAACAATGAAATATTTGATTTATAATTATTATGACAATACAATTTTGTGATAATTAAACATACAAAGTGTTAAGGCTTAAGCTCATGTTTTCCCAACATTTTCACTAAAAAGGTGCTTGTTATTAAATGTTAAAAAAAAAAAAATGTTGTGAAAAACCATAGAGATGTAAATACCTATCTATATTTTGTGTTGCGTGTTTTTGGTGATAATGTTGCGAAAAGCATGATCACTAAACACAGCTTTATTGGTTAGTGCCAAAAGACTATGTGCCTGTGGTTTACAATGGAACAGACGCCGTTAAATAAAATGTCCATGATCATTTTCTATTGAACGAGTCGTAAATAGAATCAAGTCAAGCAAATTCTAATGGTACTCTAATGAGGTGAAGCATAAGTGGGGTTCCGGACGAAAAATAAAAGTCTAATTTAATATTCTGTTCCTGGTTCCTTCTGCCACAACAATGTAATAATAGAAAAAAAAAACCATAATGCTTGGCCAAATAATTGAATTTAAATGTCGAACTGACAATTGATCTTAATTGATTAAAGGTCAATTTAAATTAAGAATCAGAAGCTGTCAAAATTGAACAAACCAAGTCGAGTTATAAATATCGAATGTCAAACCGATTATAACGAGGGCGCCTCAAGCTAAATTCGTATTTAGATTTGACTTATTTTGCAACCTTGCAACAAATAGTTTTATAAGGGTAAAACTACTTTTTCTGTGCTACTAAAGTCTAATACGGATAGTTTCTGTGATGTGGCGGTAGTGCTTTCGACGGCTACGCATTGAGCTACGCGGGTTCGATTCCCGCTTAGTGCAAATATTTGTATGCATGAATATGAATATTTGCATTGGTCTGGGTGTTTCTATGTATAATAAACAAAATGTATCTAGGTATGTCTATCCGCATTCTAGAACCCATCTAAGCGTAGATCGAACCCGCGCCTCTTGCGTAGCGGCCGCGTTCACTACCGCTACGCCACGGAGGCAGTCACAGGAAACAGTGTTACTTTCCCATTTATAATTAACAAATTTCTATTTAACACTTCCTACGTTATTATACTCTCACTCGATCGCTGTATATTATTTCGCCAAGATATCACATAATACATCATATTATAGTAATCGGTACATATCTCGACCACTAGTCTCGAGAGAATTTAGGCACCGCGCGCCGCCCGGCACGCACGGATTGGCTTGATATAATACTAGCCTTCCGCTCGCGGCTCCGCCCGCGTGCATCTCGGTTAACGCGACCTTTGCTCATATCTTCGGTTCTACTCAACCGATTGCGATCAAACAAACGTAAGATTTTAAGTCAGAGCAAGCCCTTTCTAACAAAAAAAACCGCATCAAAATCCGTCCAGTAGTTTTTGCGTCCATCGCGGACAAACAGACAAACAGACAGGAAATTTAAAAAATATATTTTCGTGTTCAGTATCGTTAACATAACATAACCCAAGTATTTTTTTTTAAATATCTCCAATGTACAGACACGACCACTTTACAATTATATAATAGTATAGATATGATTGGTGGATTTAAACTCCTCTGTTACCGTAGCATCCTGTGCTATCCTCAAAAGACGCCCAAAAAACCGCGTACAGAGTACATTTTGTGACGTGATTGGGGTCAAGATATATGTCGGTATCTATACTAGGTTATAATACTCGTAATAACTATAATTTAGACAGTAAAATTAGCTCAATTTTACCACAAATTTGAATGTAACCCACAATAAACAAATTGAAATTACCTCAGACCATTTGAAATCAATACCGAGTAAATAAGTTGAGTGACCATTAAGCAAGAACGGAGAGTGAATGATATAATTTAATGAACTAAAATGGAGGTGCTTGAACAATAGGTGAAATATTGCCGACTCATTTTATAAAATGGTGTTCCTGTATGGTGCAAGTAATAGGCGAATGGATTGGAAATCTATCACAAGCGCATTTTCGGAAGATTTCGGATTTTATAGATGTTGGCCGTAAAACACTATGTAATATCTAATATCAATCCCTACTAATATTATAAATGCGAAAGTAACTCTGTCTGTCTGTCTGTCTCGCTTTTACGAATAACCCGCTGAACCGATTTTGATGAAATTTGGTATAGGGGTAGATTAGACCTTGAGAAAGGACATAGGCTATGTTTGGTCGCGATAACCGACATCCACGCGGGCGGAGCCGCGGGCAAAAGCTAGTATTGAATAATCAAGAAAATATATTTATTTATTTATTTATTTATTATATACTTTATTGTACGCCAATTACAATATTCATGATACAGAAATTAAGAAGACAAGAGCAGTACAAAGGGCGGCCTTATCGCTTTACGCAATTTCTTCCAGGCAACCTTTGGATGGAAATATATGTTGGTTGGAGTATTTGGTAGTTGTTGGCGTTCATTTAAAGTTATACCTATCATATACATACTTATATAAATACATAATTATATTAATACATATTTAAATATGTTTATACATATATACATATACACAAAATATACATACATACTCAAAAATACTATATACAAAAATAAAAAGAAAACGACGAGCATGCCAAGATTTGCTTTAAAAGACAACCATGCAAGCTTTAAAGTATCCTTGTACGGAACGCACCCGTAGACATCTGGAGCAAAACCTTCACTTGACGTTTTAGACCTTAAATAAATCCTTAGATCCTTAAATCAAACCTTAAATAAACTAAACCGTATAATCATATAAAATTTAATATAAGTAGAGCAGTAAAAGGTTTAAAGCTTTTACAGTCAGGAGCACTGCTAGGTACAAATCGCTATATTTCAGAACTTGTACCACAGCCCATCACACATTAGAAAGTAAGTATCAGTCTGTCACAATATGGACAATTTGGACAATTTATAAATATACGCATACGTCGTAATATTGATGGAATACGACGAACCGGTGGTGCATGAGTCAGGATTCAAATATCTTTCGATATTTGGTTCCAAATTATTTAATCGTAATTCATTGTTAATATCTCCCCAAATTGTGCGAAGATCAGCATACAATACACAATTTCAATGTCTGTTCACGTACTTTCAAGATCACGATTGCGACTGTCTCTGGTTCGAACTCCTGAAATAATTTTATTGATGTGCGTGTGGTTTGAGTGTTCTTTTTAAAAAGTTAAGCCGAAAATTACGAAATCCAAGAATATTTTAGGAAATAATTGTGAAAAGTCAATGGTGAAAATATTATGATCAAGCTAATAAAGATATAACATACTGAAATTATGTTATCTGCGGTTCGAAGTTTAAAAACAAAATCGTCAATACGTTCCAAATCTTCACATGGTAAATTTTAGAACAGGAAGTTCTAAATTTAAATTATTTACCCGGGCGCGCAACTTCCGTTCTTCGCTAAAAATACACAGATCTCATACCATTCACTCATTTCATTGAATTTCTATTCTTCCTGTTCCAATTTAGATCCTGATTCATTGTGTTGCCAGTTCCAAGACAGTTTACCTTTTCCTGGGACTTCCCAAGTATTAATAGGTGTGTTCGTGTATCACTACTGTTGATCCTGGTGTCCAGAAGTTACAGTACCTACTGGATGTATAGGAATTAGTGATCTGACCCAAAGTAGTAAAATTGTAGTGTGAAGTACACATTCACACCTTAAAAAATAGGGTGTACAGCATAGTACCAACATCTTTGAGATCCGAACCAACCTAACTTGTTGGTGCTCTTGCAACGGAAGAGGCTTTGGCAAAAGCTTTCTTCTCAGTGTTGAGAGGTCAGACGGCACTCGCTCCTCAAACAAAAGCCTACAAACCAATCTAAAGAATAATCGGACAGGTTCCAAGGACGCAACTCGGAAATCGCTGCCGGTGATAATGACTTCACACCTTCAAAAATGCATAGGCATAATCTGACATGAATTCCAAGCTTTCTTGACTAAGATTTTACAACACGATGACTAAGACTTGGCGTAAACTTTCTATACACAAACCTATTTAGAAAATATAGACAGATTAGCAAACCACTTTCCGAGAAATCCATCGCAATTTTCTTCATTTATAAACGTCTAAACGAATTTATTACTTAATAGCCGACGATTGGAACGCCTACGGCAAGCATTCGAATAGATGCGGTGCGGATGCGCATCTCGACTTAAAGCGCATATTTCTTCTTCGATCGAAAGTCATAATTATTATCTCAGTGGTAGGTAATCCCGGTCGCGTATAAATCTTACACTTCACAGCCCTGAGTGGGAAGTGTGAAGAGTGTAGATCTCTTCTGCTCTTTACCTTAATATGGCTCACTACAGTTTTTGCAAGAGTGACTGCAGGCTTCCAAACCTAAGAACAAAGCCAGAGCCAGAGTTTCGTGTGCCAATCAGCGCGTAGACTAGTTAATAAATGCTTTTTGGATCAAAACTTTTCGTATTCTTGGAGAATTATGATTGAGGTGTCATTCAATTCGGAATGGCATGTAAAAATACAAGGACCAGGTTAGTATGAACTAGATTTCAAGAGAATTAACTGTAAACTGAACTGCTGCTGCTCTAGATTTGGAAAAGTCAGCTTCTCATACAGCTCCGAAGTCTCCAACATTCTGGTTTTGGCCATAAAGATCTAAATGAGGCACCATATTTATTTTTTATAACACTTAGGTGGCAGACTAGCACACGGCCCACCTGATGGAAAGTGGTCACCGTGGCCTATGGACGTATGCAACACCAGGGGCATCACACTCGTACTGCCGACCCTGAAGAAACCTTCTAATGCCCTTCTTGAAGAACCCCATATTGTAGTCGCTTGGGAAAACCAGGTGTATGGGGTGCATGGGGAAGGAACTATATTATGAATCGGAGAGAGTGGACACCAAGCTCCAAAGTGCAATATTTGGACGCATTGAGGACAAACGCTGTAATGATGATGAACTATGCCCAGTAACCGACCTGGAGTAAAAATAATTATTATTCTCTAAAATATATTCAGTCGTAATCACCAACAGCTTCGTTCTATAAACATTTTAAATTCGTGTCAGTGTTATAAAACTAAACGGTCAGCCTTCCTAGAACATCTCGGAATGCTAACATAAACAATCGATACAAATGATTCTTAGAATCGAGTTGCAGCAATCGGCACAATCGATACTTGTTATGTTATGTTTGCGTTTATCGATATGGATACACTGCTGACTGATGGTTTTAAGATAGGGAGACATTCCACATGCCCGTTTTTATTCTTCTTCTTCTATCGTGGCGATGGCGCCTCGACTCTCAGATATTGTTCTCCCAGTGTGCTGCTACTTGGATAGCGCTCGGAAGCACACATGAGATCCTAAACTCAAAATTCCTGTTTTTAAATAGGGTTGCTCGACCGAGGCAGTGCTGTACTGGCTTGAAGGTGGGAAAACCCAAACATCTGCAGATCTTGGTGTAGCCCCCATACTGGTACGGACCCGGTCGCATCTGAAACCATCACCTCAGAGTCCGGGATGCACTTAAATGTAACGTGGTTTAGTTTTTCCGGCTATATTGGGTGCGAACATGAGTTGTTAGGCCATGGACAGTCATTCAGGTCATCCATATAGGCCTTCGTTTTGACCCCCGAAGCAAGGAAGCGCTAACATGAAATATCACTAGGCAGTTATATATCACACCCTATACTGGTACTGACTATGATACCACCTTAATAGTATGAAACACCAGCCAGACCCTAACTTTCTGTGAGAAATATCCGGTCGATGATAAGCTACAGCCGGCAAACTTCTAGACAGTGTAAGATTTTAAGGTCTCTTTGGGGTTGAGCTGCTCCAACTATTCACGGGCTCAAAGGGTTCGTGTCATTGGTTAATCAGCCCTTTTATTAATTTATTGGTTGCCCAGCACCACCAATTGCGCGTACTTTCCGACTTTTATCCAAGATGTCTACGGCAGTTACCTACAACTGTGGGGGGGAGGGGGGAATCCCCGGTCGGTTAACTAACACTGTTATGTAAACTTCCTGCCTTCTAACTTTATCAATGGCGTTAATACTATTAAGATTATGAGTCAGTAACACATATGGCTAAAGGCCACACCACACGCACGTTAAACACTCACTAATTACATTAATGTATGCTATTGTGTTTTCTACTACTTTGACAGCACGAATCGGATACCCGTATATCCGATTCATACATTGTAGAGCATTTTTTCGGGCCCTATGGGCACCTTTGAGGCCCAAGTCGACCTCCCCTGCAACCTATAGGCCTAGTCTAGTCGATCTGGCGCAGGCTTTCATTACGGCGGCGTTGGGAGGTCAGACAGTTCCTAGTCATTCTCGTAAACACTAGCAAAATAAATTATAAGCGGAACCGGGCACGAAAATGTAAATGTAGGAGTATGATGATGACTAATACACCACAGTTCATTTTAAATGTGGAAGTAGGTACAGATATAAATCTCTCATTAACAAAAGGCTAGGCATAAAAAAATATTCATACATATACACTTCTTGTAGCATATAGAACCTCATACATTTTAATCGAAACTAAACGATACAGTTTAAAAAAAACCGGTTTTCCCATTTCAAGTACAACAGTCAGTGTTATCAGACAGTATACAACTAGAATATTGTCTGCGAAACGGTTTATATTAAGTTTATCGAATTTCAACTCTACTTAATTGAATTAAAGTATGATTTAGGAAGACAGGTTTTGATGGTATGGAATAGTCGAGGTATAGACAGTGCACAGATTAGTTGAAGAAGTTTTAGTTCAATGTCAAATAGATTCGATTTTTTAAATATGGAACCAGTGCCCCGAGCACGAAAAAGTAACGTAAATGTACCGAGAAAACGAAGCATTGCGATTGGCCACCGGCCTACTGTGAACCTGTGTGTGTGTGAAGCCTGCCAATCGCAATGCTCTGTTCTGTCGATACATTTACGTTACGAATTCGAATATTTTTCGGGGCACAGCTGTCATTATGAGATTTCTACATTTATTTCAGTGGAACTATGTGAAAAATTATTGTAGCATTTCGGCACACAAGTATTAGTTGTGGGTTGTGGAATAACATTGTCTTGATTTTATATTCCGTAAATCACACAACGATAAATCAAAAAAACCAAATTCAAATTGTGAATGAAGGCTTCATTATAAAGCATACTATAGCAGACTATACTATCAAATAGCCCTTGTTAAAATATTAACTAACGAATAATAAGAGACTAAATAATTAACTATTCTATTCTAGACAATTATATTACAATACGTACCCCACGGTCTCGCTTAATTAAAGACTGACTAAAGATAAATATCTTCAGTTGCGTCTAATTGCGCAAGACCGTTGTCACGACTGATGAAACAAAGAAAGGTTATATTTGAAGGTCTCTCTGAGATGACTTATATAATAATCAACGTTTAAAAAATCTGTGATTATAAAACTTATTGGAATATAATGGCCCGCAAACCATTTTACAATTTACTCTAGGTCAGCAGAAGGCTTGTACTAGGTCTCTTTGGTGGTAATGTGGGGCGTCGGTAAAGTCAGAGATTATTCAATCAATTAGTCTACCGTAATCCACTGCTGGACTGGGAATGTTGTCGCAATATTGGGAGACTTTGGTCTACTGTCTACTGTTTCCACGCTAGCCGAAATGATCCCCCAGGGTATCAAATACGGGGTATCTAACCGGAATAACTCGAACGGGGGGTTGGTAGATGGTTTTATTTCGAGTTTTCGTTCTCTCGCAGTGATATCATCTGCGTATTTTTCTGTGAGTCGCTTCTTACGACAACCTGTGGATGGGATGGGGTGGTGATACTTGTATTCTTTCTTCGTCGCCATACAGAAGGATTATTTATAATGTTTTATCAATCGAACGGTCGCGTCATGGGCTATGATCAATCAGCATGTATGCCGGCTTACAAGTGAGATTAGATTGTCTCCCGAAAAATCTTGAGGAAGCCTCATACACAGTAACATCGAAAGAACTCGTTAAGAACTTAAAAAAGCTGAAGCACAGTCGATGCAGAATCGGGAGCTGTGGAGATTTTTTCATTTTTCTTGGAGCTCGCGCCCGTACTCTAGGTATAATAATATGCAAAACTGGTCTAAAACCTTCATCTGCAGCCATTGCTTTAATTTCAAAGAGAAAACTGTCTAATGTAATTACTCCTAACACGACCACGACTAATATGTACTACGCAATGTTAGAATAGAATACTGTTATCTCTCTCTATTGTGGTCAATGAGTATTAATATGTGCGAGACAGAATGAAAGTGAATTGTATTAGGAGAATAGGAACAACGAAAGTGTCTCACTGTAATATGATAGTCATCGTGTGCGGGGTTTTTTTGGACTCCATGACCGAATTGTGGGGCTGATGACTTGATGAGTTATTGCTAATTATCTTGGTATAGTTATAGACATATATCTTGACCACAATCCCCTCACTAAATGTACTCTATAT
The DNA here is from genome assembly GCA_914767945.1 of Eilema depressum. Classification (NCBI taxonomy): domain Eukaryota; kingdom Metazoa; phylum Arthropoda; class Insecta; order Lepidoptera; family Erebidae; genus Eilema; species Eilema depressum. Next base: position 10,243,074 of record OU612036.1, on the reverse strand, counting down.
GGGCAGTACGCGTTTTTTGAGAATAGCACGGCACAACTAAACGTGCTACGGTGCTATGGCGGCGAAAAAAATCCACCAAATAGATTACAGCAAACTAATCCGCGCGGGCCAGAGCCCAGTTTCTCTCGCGACTTGTCCATCAACATAATATTAAATACCAGCTTTTGCCCGCGGCTCCGCCCGCGTGGATGTCGGTTATGGTATGAATGTATGATTCTGAAGCCGACCGCATACGACAACGACAGACGCATGCAGCACATACAGCGTAACCATTACTCCGATACGCATAAAGGGATTAAAGGGAACCATGACTGTGACAACGAACAGTATCGGAACTGCAAAACACGTACTTTACAGGAGAGCAGTTTAAAGATAGAAATTGACTTTAAATTGTTTGTATTAATGATATCTTAAAAATTGTACTTGAATTTATTAATACATTTTACGTGCTCTCCTTTAACCTAGGGATGATTTTATTATTTATTGTAATTTTCTAGATATTTCACATTCGATAATTTACTTTGTTGGTGAAAAATGAGATTTGATCGAAAGTGGTCGTTTCGATAGTATTTGAGGTCTAGAAAATTCTAATAAATATCGAAACTGGTCGTTTCGATAGTGTTTTGGGTATATTCAGTATTAATACATATCGAAAGTAGTCGTTTCAATAGTATTTTAGGTCCTTAATATAAAAATAGAAATCGAATCTTTTATATTATATTTATTTTTCTACAAGCACCACAAAGAAAACTAGAAATCGCTCAACTACTTTAATGAAAAACTTGTTTCGGATAATAATGTAACAGAGCTAATTAGGGATAGGCTTTAAATTCAAACTTCAGTCTAATGTATTTCACACGCAAGTTGAGGGGGGACTTGAGCGGCGATGTCTGTCAATTTTTGTACTGGGGATCTATTTTTGCCCTCCAAAAGAAGGACGGTGGTATCAGGCCTATCGCTGTGGGTAGTACAGTCCGGAGGTTGGTGGTAAAGTTATGTTGCAGGGCGGTCCGGGGCGCAGTGACGCCTTATTTGCAATCCCATCAGCTGGGCTTCGGTACACCTCTTGGTTGCGAGGTTGCTATCCACGCGGCGCGGCGCGGGCTTTTGTGTTGCGCCAGGGGAGCGACGACGTCCTTTTGAAGTTGGACATACGCAATGCTTTCAACAGCATTAATAGGGGAGCGTTGCTGGCGGAGGTGAGAGACCTGACGCCATCAATTTTCCCCTTCCTGCGCTAGTGCTACGGGGCCCGCAGCTCACTGTCATACGACGGCGAAACGATATGGTCTCAGGTTGGGGCGCAACAGGGGGACCCAATGGGCCCACTTATTTTCAGTATGGCTCTGCACGAAGCCATAAAGTCGTTACAGAGCCCTCTCAACGTATGGTACTTAGACGACGGAACCATCGGTGGCAGTCCCGACGTGGTACTGAGGGATGTGGAAGCGCTCTTCCCCGCCTTGAAAGATTTGGGCCTACATAAACTGTGAGCTTTATCCCTGTGGCCCTATGGCACAGGAACTGACCGCGAACTTTATGTCCCTAATTCCCGGACTCCGGTTCATGGATCGGAACTCGCTCTGCCTCTTAGGCTCACTGCTTTTCCCGGAGGGTATGCCTATCGATTTGGCCGCCTGAACGCGGGTCCTAGCTTCACTGGCGGACTACTTTCGCCACCTTCCGGCTCACGTGTCCCTGTCGTTGTTTAGGTCCTGCTTCGGGATGCCTAAACTGATGTACGTCATACGGATAACGCCGACATGGGAGTTCCCGGACGAAGTCCTCTGTTTTGACGAAATGCTCAAAGGCATCGTCGAAGAGATTTTTAACGTGGACCTTAGCGAGCGACAGTGATGTCAGGCCAGCCTGTCCATCCAATTCAGAGGGCTAGGAATGCGCCGTTTGCAGAAGTATGGCCCGATCGCTTTTCTTGTTTCTTCCCATGGGGTCTCGCGGTTGGTTGGCCGTTTATTGTCGTACATTGGCATTCCCTATTTCAGGAAAGCCCATGAGATTTGGACCTTTTTTTGGACCGCATTGTATCCGGATGTTGTTCCGCCCGCGAGACCGGGCGAACAGAGGGGCTGGGATAACGCGATCGGTACGTGCATTCTCGCTCGTCTGTGCGGTAGCCCGGTGGGGGTCGAGTTAGCGCGTCTCAATGCCTCCTGTCAGCCAGAGTCAGGTGCCTGGTTGCATGCCCTACCATCCCCTAACCTGGGCACGTTGCTGGACAATGACTCTCTCAGGGTGGCAGCCGGACTCAGACTTGGCTGCACCGTATGCGAGCCTCACACGTGCGTTTGTGGTGCAAAGGTGGAAGCGAACGGGCTGCACGGCCTTAGTTGCACTCGAAGTGCCGGCCGAAGGCCCCGGCACCACTGTATAAACAGGATCGTAAGAAGGGCATTGGTTTTCGCGGGCATCCCCTGCATTTTGGAGCCCCTGGGCCTCTCGCGCACCGAGGGGAAGCGGCTGAACGGACTGACTCTGGTCCCGTGGAGTAGAGGTCGCTCCCTCGTTAAATTTGAGACGCCACGTGCGTCTGTACCGTCGCGTCGTCGTGCCGTTACGGGAGCCAAGTCCGCGGCCTTGCTAAAATATAACAAGTACGCTACCCTGAAGGGCGCGGGATATGATTTCGTGCCGTTCGCAGTGGAGACGGCGAGTTCATGGGGCCTAGAGGCTAAGGGGTTAGTGGCTGATTTACGGTTAGTGGCCGACTGCGGAGGGACAATATTTGACCCACACCATATCCCTGGCCATACAGAGGGGAAACGCTTAATATCATAATACCTAAACAGTTATTAATGTTGTTGTTAAAAACGTTGTAAATAAAAATTGTCACAATTTTAAAAACATCGAATCTGTCAATCAACGAGGAATACAGATCGGGGCGGCATTGTAACTGGTAGTTTCGAGATATCTTTTATTCGATACCTATCGAAAATGTCTGATTCGATTGTTCTTAAATTGTAAATAGACTTGTAATATTCTCGAAACTACCAACTTCGATACTCTTTGAAAATTAACGAACTTGAAATACTATCGAAACTACCACCTTCGATACTATTTGAAAATTTACGAACTTGAAATACTATCGAAACTACCACCTTCGATGCTCTTTGAAAAATTACGAACTTGAAATACTATCGAAACTACCACTTTCAATAGTTTTATTGGTTAACCTGCAATTTAACATAATCAATAGAAAAATTAAGATAACAAAAAAAAAACAAAATCGAGCTATATCAAACACACCTTCCTTGGTTCACATAGCGGCGAACACTGACGGTTCGGGTAGTAACGAGGGGGGAGCGGTCCTCGCTACACAAGAACATTGTTGAAACTACCGGTTTCGGTTGTGTTCTTTGTTCACACCGTGTAGTATCAATTTTATTCATTTTAAAAATGTACTTTAGAATTATTTTTTTGAAAAAATACTTTGCCAACATAAAGATTGATATATTCTAGCCCTAATGGTACAACAATAGAAAAAATGAAAATTTGCAGTATCGATACTGTTCGTTGCCGCAGTCGCATTGAGAAGTCGCATTAAATTACGTGCATCTGCTGCGTGCGTCGGCAGTTGTCGTATGCGGTCGGCTACGAAATCATACCATAAGGGAGGCCGCAAACCAAAACAGTAAGCTTAAAGCAAACGCTATTTACTTTGCAATTTTATTACTTATCGTTTGTACGCACATACTATCTAATGTTGGGAAGCAAAAAGTAAAAAGCGCTTCCTGTAAACTTGCTGCTGTAGTGTGCGGTATCCCTTAGAATATAAATTAAAGCGGTCCATGACATATCGGGGACAGCGTCAAGCGATTGTTCTCTGAGGTGACTATTGTCACTAACCGCAGAAGGAAATGATGGGTGACCTTTCACGTCACAATTTTGAAAGTTATGGGGCACACACGCCACGTGAAATGGTTACGATTGCACTGTACCTACTGCAATGCACCGATTACTTCTAAAAAGTGTAAAGTCACCCCGAGCACGAGCAACTATCGTAATCGTATCGTAAATGTAACGAGGGCACGGAGCGTTGTGATTGGCCGCCTGCCTACTGTGAGCGTGTGTGCGGGTGAAGCCAGCCAATCGCAATACTCCGTGCTCTCGATACGACTACTATTATAGTTTCTCGTGCTACGGGTACAGTTTTTTGGTTCCCGTACCCAAAGGTTACTAGGGTTCGGTTTTAACCCTTTGGGTACGAAACCCTAAAAAGGGAACCTTATTACTAAGACTCCACTGTCCGTCTATTTGTAGTCTATACATATTATTATGTATGTCTCTCTGTCCGTATCTTATGAACCGTGATAGCTAGACAGTTGAAATTTTCACAGATGATGTATTTCTATTAGCCGCTATAACAACAAATAGGTACTAAAAAGAGAATGAAGTATGTCATGTAGAGTCATGCATGACATATGGTATGTGGTATGGTATGGTATAACGAGCTGGTATCCGCAACTCCACGTCAAGGCGCAGTTCATGCATCACATAATCTTCCAAGTCATTATTCTCTAAAACCACTTAACCGCAGAGCAAAACAAATGTCCAATAACACAAAGTATCAAAATGTAAATTACCTAATGTATATCCAGACTTACAGAGAATTGCATTATACTTGTAAACTAAGTGTACAATGTTGTGACGTCATTTCTACTTAGAATAGCTACGGGCTAGGCTATGTTTGTCTGTGTTTACTATTATTGATGTTTTTGTAAAGCTAGCTCTACACTGTCTGTGAATCGTGGCTGCGAACTGTAGCATATTTTCGTGGTTAGTCTATGATGCGAATTTACCCTCTACAAGTACACTTGACAATAAGGACGAGGGATCCCAGGGGAGACAAAACGATTCCTGTCAGTTTGCTCCGCAATGGGAAGCAGTGATAGAGATGTTACTCTTACTATTGTTGTTTTATAAGAGGTAAGACTTTTTGCACTACCCTTCTGAAAATGTTCACCCTTCGCCACTGCTTGACACCGCATCTCGGGGCTTCACCAAGACCCTCGGGGCCGAACCAACTTCATCTGCATGTACAACTGCTAGTTGACCAGGTTTACCTCTCGGCAGTCGCTTGCAGAAAAGGGGTCAAAGTCAAATAATATGAAGGAGAAGGGGTAAGCAGAATCCGGGCTTCGAGGGGAATGCCTTGTATGCAACCGGAACCACGCTAAGATTTGATATCACGTCTCGAACGCTATTTCAAAAACACTGCGTCAACAAAGATTCTGATACCTGTTAACCCCTTGTCGCTAAATTAAAAAGTGAAAACGGTAAACGTCCGGAAAAGCGTGAAACAATATACGCTCGTGTTTTTCCACCGGAAGTGTAGAGCTGGCTTAAGGTCTTCTTGCTTAACGATTATTACCTCGACAATAACTTACCAAAATTATAATAGCTTATGTTTGTTTCATGGACAAGCATACAAAATGGCAATTTCTTGGAAATAAATGTCCATACATTTATTTCCAAGAAATTTTATAAAAATCCATATTTTTATAAAATTGTGTTAACTTTTTTTTTATTCTAATTGTCATGACATGTTGATAAGTTGATAAGACTTTCAACAGTTACAACCATACAGGATGAGTCTTAATTGAATTACTTAATTGCCTGCAGCTTGAAGTACTTAATTCCATTTTGAAATTACTGAAGTAGTTTTGAACATAAAAATTGACAAGTTTTTGTGACTATTCTGATTCTACGATAATCTCACCTCCTGCAACCGACGGCCCACAGACGGCGCGCGTTTTAGCTGGTTCGAGTCCGGCATAACCTCCTCCATCGGTTCCGGTGGGGGAGGTATCCGTGGGGATTGTTCGCACGGTAAAAAAAAAACTTTGTAATAGAACAACAAAGGAATAAAAACTATTTAAATAAGTTTTAAAAAAGTGGTGCGGATTAATAGTGTAAGCATTTATTTATGCCTGAGAAAAATGTGATCGATTTTAGCCAGCGACTCGGCCGAATAGACTCAAAAACGTGAGCTGCAATTTGTTAAAAAATAAAAGCCGAGGTTATCCGTTGCGCAGCGATGACGTCAGTTGTCATGGCGCGATTTTTCATTTTGTTACAAAAAGTTTACATGGTTATCTACAAAATTGGCGTTGTAACAGGTAATTGAAATGCTGATGCAACGGTAAAATATAACTGGTTTGGTATTTTTACAACAAACAAAGTAAGTAATGTAAAATTTACAGTGAAAGATAATTAGAATGATGTGCTGTATGGAGCTGCAAGATCTTCGCAGCCTTAGCCAACCTCCCTCTCGGGGTTGGAAAGTTAGAAGGCAACGTCTGTTGTCTACGTGAAAGCAACAACATAGGTAGCAAAAAGAATAATTACAATAACACCCCTGCCCTAACAGTTTAATATGACAGTCGTCAACTGTCATTATAAATGTCATATCACATACATTTGTCATTCTATTCTACAATAAGCGGGCCAGTGAATTGCCACTTATCTAGGGGGGCTGGGGGACATACGCATAATGCAGACGAGTATACAATACTCGTATATCACGGCTCTTTGACCAAACCACAATAACAACAATACGGTTCACGCTGGTCGCCAGTTTTCCACAACTTTTTTCTCACTGAGTCGTTGTTACAACTGCTAAAAATACAATAATTTAATTAGACTACCCAACGGAAAAAAATACACAATTACAGAGTTGCCATTATTAAAAAATAACAATAGAGTTGCGCCCGATAACAAATCATATTGTATGTTATCTTGCAGGCCATATAAAGCGTTGCCTAACTAAACGATACAATCAAAGTTTTATTACATTTTAATACCTAGCTTGTAGACAGGCTCGTTAGTGCTTTTTATGTGATCGTGATATCGTAGGTTCGGTTCCAGACACGGTGTAATACATAGAGCAAATTGCGTTAGGCTTCGCCGAACTTACTAGGTTTTTTTCGCAACGTAGCTCCTGCTCAACGTAGCGGACGGCTTTAGGAAAACTAACATCGTGGTCAGTTGGTGAGAAAAAAATTGTATTAGGAATATACCTCTATGTTATATAGGTAAACCTAGCAATCCTTAAAAAGGTTACTTTCAGGAATTCATAACAAAACAAAAATCGCGTTTGTTCACCTCAATTATGTCAGTAGCATTATCCATTCTGTGCCTGAGTGCATAAATTCCAAGGTGAACATGACAATGACACCAAATATGTCGAATTGTTTCACCTGGGTGATAAAGTGTAGGTGAAACGATTGCGAGGTGAAATGAGGACACTACAGTCATACAATTTTCATTTTGTTCACATAGTTGATATATGGTGATATCATCATCTGGGTGAACATAGTGGACTATACCATATGTTGTACCAGTGTACCACTCTTCACCTCTAGTGCATACTACTTATTAATTTTAAAACGGAACAAACTGAAGACATGATTTTCATTCAACACAATAGATCTTAAAGACGAAGATCTATCTAAAGGCCACACTAACCTAAAATAATAAAAAATATCACCTACAAAAATAAATTAGTATAATTTCCACTCTGCAAAAACTTTTCTTTTTATTTGCACTTGAACGCTGAATTTGGGTTACCTAATACGGAAAAAATAAAAAAAGTCAATTATTTCGAAAACAATTGATTTTCGGCTACAAATGGCGAATCAAAATTGTAGCATTTTAGGTCCTCTTACACCCTCTGTCATGAAAACGTCGAGTTATCAGTAACCCTGTATACGTTCAGAGATCAAATCGCCGAAGCTAAAAGTAGCCGGTGTGTATCGGTCCTAATACGACTTGCAATACCAAATTGGCAAGCGCTAACCATTCCATTACAGTTTTAAATTTCAAATGTAAGATCACAATATGGGCGCAATGAAAAAAGAAATCGGAATTGTTTATGTTTAACATTCTACGCCAAATGACATCATCCTATAGATAAGAGAAATATTTAGAGGTTGAGATAGATTCTAAGAATTTCATCATGTGGTAGGTATGAGAAGCGTTAGGTTTAGTTTACAGCCTGAAGGGGCCATCTCGAAAGACAGAGATGGCCCTAAGTCAGCCGGGGTAGCAAGAGATATGCGTATGCCTCAGGTAATCTCACTATCTTTCACCCCGGCATCTAAAGACACAAGACGGCGTGTGGTTTTAGTAGAACCACAATAACCGCAAAACACCGCAGCTAAATAACCTCGTATTGTGTTCCCGGCGGTGAGTAGGGTAGCAAGAGCTCACTGGAGAGGTTTTGTGCTGTCAGTGAGAAGACCAAAGGTTGTCCTGATTGTCTTCTTTGATAACGGCACAGAATCTCTCTGTTCTTACAGGGTCGGCAGCATGAGTATGACTCCCCTGGTGTTGCGCTCGTCTATAGGCCACGGTAACCACTTTCAATCAAGTAAGCTGTGTGCTTGTCTGCGATATTAGTAGTATAAAAAAATCAGTTACTATTCTGTGGCATAGTTTAACTAGCTTGTTATGGGTTCTAGATCACGGTCAAAGTTACAGGTGAAGTCAACAAAAGCGTGTTAAAAACTAAAAACATAAGCCACTTTCGAAAAGCAGAGTAAATCACCTCGGTCATAGTTTCGCAAGGAAACAATGGGCCATACTCGCTTCAGAATTTGGAGCACCCAGCTTTTTAACAATAGCTGTTTATTTACGGAGTCAGACAACTTGCTGAGTTTTGGCTCTTTAGGGCTCCCGCACACGGGCCACTGGCCACAACCACAAAACGCCGCCACCGGCATATTCTCTGTAGTTTTCATATATTTTATATGGACTCGCCGCACACGGTTGACGCCGGTGGCTGCTACACGCTACAATAGTCGCTGCTCGTTTCTTGTGGCCCGCGCCGACCACTAAACCACAGACTACGCCGACACAAAACGTCCCCACACGCTACGCGCGCGATAATAACGACGGTTTCGTTTTCTTCTACGACGTTTTCTGATCAGAAGCAGCGTAATTAAACCTTCTTCGGCAGTGTCCATTATGATACTGCATGAATACGTTTAAAGAAGTAGCAGTCACCGACCGCAAGTGGTCGACCACCGGCCACAAGTGGCTATCGCGCACTTCAACTATTTCTTCTCGTGGCGGCGATTGTGGTTGTGGCCGGTGGCACGTGTGCGGTAGCCCTTACCTTCATGCTTGTATTCATTGCTGGGGTAATTGTTCTAATTGGATTGTTAATGAAAAGTTTTCGTAGGCAGCTTGGGATCCAGTCGTTCACTTAATTAACACAAGAAGCGAAATACATCAAAACTTAACGAATCTGTGAGCTCATTCTCTCACACCAACAGTTCAAGATACGTGCGTTTTGAGAAGACTTACACTTCCAACTTTCAGACTCTCATATATCATCTTTAGTTTCCTTTGTTCTGGTGCATGGTAAGCAGTACTGTAATGCACCCAAAAGACTGAGGACAAACCGTGTACATAACATTCCTCAATATCCGGCAGGGGGTGCTTGGTCCAGAACCTTTCTCTTGCAGGGGAGACGCTGCCGACTACGAATTCCGGACAGGGCGGGAGCAGCCCTGTACGGGGCTGGTCGGATGCTCTCTACCTGCCCCTTTAAAGCCTCGCTAGCAGCAGGTATAGTGGAGTGTAAGCAAGGTGCAGGTCGTTCCGAGTCCGCCATTATCATCTACAGTGGCCGGCCAGGGTGGTATCTGTAAGGATTTCCACACGGAAAAAAGGGGTTAAGCTTGGATTAGTCGCAATTCCCTACGTTCTCGATTCCACCTGAAAAAAATCGGTTTTAAAATAGTGTTTTGCGGCAAGAACGGGGCAAATCGCGACTAGCCCAAAAATGGCAGGAAGCCTGGTATACAACTATGCCAAAACTTACTGTGCAATAACCTTACATAACTCCGGACACGTGTCTTGCACCTAAATCGCAAGACAAACGAGGTTCTGGCCCCCGCGGATTGCTTTGCAATAATCTATGCTTGGTGAATTTGAGCTCGTCCACCGCAGTAGCACCCCGTGCTACCCTCAAAACACACCCAAGAAACGTGTAGGTACTGCGCGTATAGGGCACATTTTGAGCACATTTTAGGTCCATGATACGTGTCCGGAGAAAAACCTACTATATTTGCTGTAATTTCAGCTGCAATTCTCCCGTTATCAGCCGCTGTATACCCAAGTCCAACGTAATGATAACCGGTTTACGTTATCTTGATGGAACACTTTGGCTGTTTGTTTGGTTAGTTTTATTCCAGTGAATACGAATTTATGCAAATTTTCGCTTTTAAGTAGGGCGCGCAAGTCGGAGGTGACTTTTGAAATGGCTTCCGTTAAATTCAAAAAGTAAGTCTCATTGTTGTATTGTAAACAATCAAAACAAATTGTAAAGTGTATAATAGATAACGGGAATTAACGCGACCATGATTAATGTACCTAACTACATAATTAGTAGCAAATGCCTGGCATACAGCCCATGAATAAGTGCCTGCTTGACAGCAATAGGCTCGCCCCCTATTACGTTGGACCGAAAATCATAGTTGGCTAAATGTAAGTGATATGATAATACACCTCTGCCTAGCCCTTCGGGGATTTACAGGCGTGAGTATGTATGTAGGAAGAAACGCCTAGAAAGAGACTTCCGCGAAAGCAGGATCCTTCCTAAAAACTACATTTTCGCATTAACCCAACGTAATTAGGTCATCTTCAAGTCGGTGATCTCATAAACCTGATAGCACAGTAATAAGTAGGGCGTACCCATATTATGCCTATCTATAATTTTGATTACCAGCTCATATCCGAGTTATCGGCATACGAGGAACTCGAGCGATGCTAATTTTTTGCATAATAATGATTTTTATTATTTCGAGGGAAGTTTTTTTCGTTTTATGTTGTCCCACTTTTTGGATATTACTGGTTTTGTGATTACTGAACGCAAATCGGGCAGCGTTTTTGAATTCGTCTGTTAAAAGATTTCTGGATGACAAAAAGGAATTTCTCCGTAAACAAATTAATAGTGTAACATGTTTATTGTTTGTTTTGAGTAAGCAATATTTCGGCGCTGTTACATACAAGCGCCATGATACGGTGTACAACGTGGTCATGGAAATATGCCAGTGAAATATTCTATTAATAAGGATTTTGAGTTCTTGAATGTATTTAATAGTTTGGTTTATTATCTTGTGGGGCAGGCAGGATCTCAGGTCAGGTTCAGTCGACAAGGTTTATTAGGAGTAGGCAGGATCTCAGGCCAGATTCGATCAGGACAAGGTTTCTAGATACATGCACAGGACATACATTTGAACGAGAAAAGCTAGTCCTCTTGATACCATGAATCTGAAAGTTTGTGAAGATGTTTGGATGTTTGTAACTCAATCTCGCTCTAACGGCTGAAGGGACTTGGCTAAAATTTGGCAAGTACACGGATAGATCACAATCTGGAATAACACATAGGCTATAGGGGTAATAATAAGTTCCTAGGGGTACACGAACAGGATCAAAATTCCTCACGGCTTCAGAACAGCAGGTTCATGCTGTAAGAACATTACGACAACTGAATCCGCGAGATTTCAATTTAGCGTGTTGTAAATTTGGTGCCTACAGAGTCTATCTATCTTCTATCTACTATAATATATATAAAAATCAATTGCTGTTCGTTAGTCTCGCTAAAACTCGAGAACGGCTGAACGGATTTATCTTATCTTGGTCTTGAAATGTTCGTGGATGTCCAGGGAAGGTTTAAACGATGAGAAAATATGTGCAGCGGAACCGGGCAAAATATGGCGGTACAAAGTTCGCCGGATCAGCTAGTTTGAAATAAATATTTGTTTATCTCCACATTACCCAGTAGCTTATGATACAATGGCAAATGTACAATAGGTATACATTGTACAACAATTTTCTAAACACCAGCGGTCTTTGAACTATACGTAGTTGGAATACGTTGGGTGTGTTTTAAATTCTAGTCACGGTAGAGAGAAAATGTGTTTTCAATTACATGACAATGTAGTATGGGTCTAAATGGCGGTGACACATTGCAACTCTGTGCAGAACGAACGCTTTTATGCCTTTACCGACTATGGTATAGATACATACATACATATAATCACGCCTTTATCCCCGAAGGGTTAGGCAGAGGTGAATTAACACCTACACTTCACCAATCATTGTATTCGGTCCCACGTAATAGGGGTGAGCGGGTGAGCCTATTGCTGTACCTATTCCGGGCACTATTGTTGACTCGAGCCATGCACCTGAGGCTGAGTCTGGGCTGTATTATCTGTATGATGTTAAGCAGCCCTATCCCTTAGTTGCCTTGTACGAAACCGCATGGGAGGATCGGGGGTGGCTCAAATTTTACCCTGCCGGAACGTATATGTAAATTCCAATCACATCACGACTCTCTATAGTCTCTATATGCGCAGTATGCGTTTTTTGGGGTCTTTTTCGAGAAAAGCGTGGGATGCGACGGCGTCGGAGGCGCAACAATCCATCAATTATTATAGATTGATTATATCAAACCAAAGGGTTTATCATATGTGCCTATAACTATGAGAGGTATAGTAATAAGAGATTGACAGCCTCTGTGGCGTAGCGGTAGTGAACGCGGCCGCTACGCAGGAGGCGCGGGTGCGATTCCCGCTCAGTGCAAATATTTGTATGCATGAATATGGGTATTTACATTGGTCTGGTCGTGCCTCGGAGAGCACGTTAAGCCGTCGGCCCCGGTTGCCATACGAACATCTATGACAGGCGTTACGGGTCTTTGTGCTAATTAGACTTAATGCTCCTTAGACGTTTCGCGATGTTAGTCATTCAGCTACTTAGTCCTTCTGATCAGGAGCCCTACAAAGTTCGACAACTGGTCGAACTACACAATTTCGATATCGCCAATGAGTTGTGGAGGTCAGATGGCACAGACCTACCATTAAACAGGCTGTGTGATTGTTTGCTACAAGTATAGACTAGGTTTAATGAAAGTACCCCTGGTGGTACAATTTGGTGGTACTAGTGGGAACAAAGGAAAGGAAGCTCGTGAAGGGTGTAAGATCAGAAGCAGATGGCGGGCTGTTATTTCTACCTACCTCGGAGGAAAAAGTCGTGTGTATATCTATGTTGCATTTATAGCCTTACACGCATATTTCTATTTATCATCACATCAAAAATACTTGTAATGACCCTGATCTTTCCCAGTAATAATCTGCGTAAATTTTTAACTTTCTAACACTAATTTCGACCTACACAATCGATTTTAGCTCCTATATTTAAAAGCGTAAAGATAAGAATCGAATACGACTTTAACTCCTCTGTGGGTAGGTTATCAAAATTTCTAGGTAGGTAATGTATATGGTACCTGTGTTTAGACATAGATTTTGGAGCTGTTATTATACGCGTGCAGCGACATCTTATCTCCACTTTTAGGGAGAGGCGGCTAGAAAATCCTGGCGCGGTGGGAAACAGTTGGCCGGAGCGTTAGGGCGATTGGCAGAGAAACTGGTAGACACGGGCATTGCCTAGTAAGACCGCTTTCTGCATCTTGGCCGCCATCAACTTCCCACTAATTTTAGGACATGTATCATCCATCAGCGATAATACCGGTTATCCTCTTGATTTGGCTTATCTTGGCATTCACAAGAGCGACCACCATCTGACCCCCAACTCCGAGAGGAAAGCTGCGCCAAAGCCTTATCTGTTTAGGCACAGGCTGTCCTCGTGGTTGAGAGGTCAGACGGTCAAGCTGAGTGTGTCGTTGATGAAATTTGCCACAGTGCTAGTGGTCTACTTGGTATTATCACAGATTCTTCGAGATAATAGGAATAGGAAGTGAGTCTATTGTCGTCAACAGAACTGAGCATTTTTCCAGATTCCATGCTGTTATTCAGTAATATGTGCTCATCGAACTTGGGACTCCGCAGACAGTAGTCTCACTAGCTACTGCTGCACTACTCACGTAATCAAATAGAAATTATTATATTTTCTAATTTGGACAGCTGTTACGAAGATCGTGCAAAAAATATGCCAATAATGACTGGGATTTTTTATCGTAAACATGCGCACGACTTGGTCCATTTTTGGCAGTCATCAATAATTATAAGCACTTTTCATCATATAGACAGAGATTTCTATCTTTCTTTTATAATTTGTTTTATAAATAAAGTAACCTTTAAATAAAGAATCTATATATAAAAACGAAATACCACTTACGAAATATCAGAGAATATAACACCTACAAACTTGGAATTTGGCAAGTAGATTTCTTATAAGAGTGTAGTCATCCGCTAAGAACGGATTTTACGAAACTCCAACCCTAAGGGGGTAAAACGGGGGTTGGAAGTTTATATGAATGCTCAAAAACTAACATCACGCGCACGAGTAATCAGATGCGACTGGGATTAACGCTAGGATTAAGAAGAAGGTGGCTTGCTCTTGCGGGGTGGTTGGGATGGACAAGAACATATCCCATAGTTTCGTCTCCCTAGATTTTCTCCAATCAGTGTAGTACAAAAGATCCTATAAAAAGTAAAATAATAACTATTACCTTATGACCTATCCTAAGTATTGACCCTTTTGTCATTTGTCTCGTCGGGGGACCGCTTGGTACCTTGGTATTCTCCCCGACGGTCAGACGGCGGTCCCCCGACGAGACAAATGACAAAAGGGTCAATACTTAGGATAGGTCATAAGGTAATAGTTATTATTTTACTTTTTATAGGATCTTTTTGGGTCGGGGGTTTTTTTATTTTTTTATTTCATGCTTTTTATAGGTAACCGCTTAACCGACTGTATCGTGATGTATAAATTATGACCTTTCATTTGATACCCAAGACGGGTATATTTGAAAATATTAGATTTTGCATTGCCACTTTCACTCCTCATATATTTCAAATGGCTGAACCGATTTTTATGAAACATAGCTAAAAACACTCTCGACTAAACCATCTTTCAAACAAAAGAAACAGAATCAAAATCGGTTCAGTCGTTTGGGAGCTACGATGCCACAGACAGTCTGACTGTGTGTCAGACTGTCTGACCCATACACAGTACACACGTCAAACTTATAACTGAACAGTGAACACCCCTCTTTTTTGTCGGGGGTTAAAAATATCATGAACTTTCTTTTTTCTGAAGTCGATCAAATAAATACGATAATAACTCGATAATGATGCATAGTTATCAGCTTTGACCGATATCAAATCAAATACAGGATGCCGTATAACTGCGGTGTTTATTGCGGGTATTACAATATGATAAGGATGATCAATGTTACAAAATGAGTGATAGAGGATATGGCAAGGAAGGGAATGACTGAGGAAATGCATGGAGGAGAAAGACATGTTGTGCCAACCCCAAATACATAGTTGGGACTTTGGGACTAAACCAGATAGGAGGCAAAACAGAGAAACAAGAGATTAGATCTTAAGAGATTATCAAGAACCATTAGTCAATATAAATCTCACCAGAACATACATGTCATACAGTCACGCCTCTTTCTCAGCGGGGTAAGCAGAACCCACATGTTTCTAGTTGCTACTATCCTGGCATACTTACATTAGTTGGGGACTCTGTGGTCCCCACACCGGAAGAGGGCCAGATTGAGAGATATGGCCAGGGGTCGGCCGGGGTGCGAGAGATATGGCTACGACAATCTCACCTCCGGAAACTGTCGGCCCACAGACGGCGTGCGTTTTAGGCGGTTCGAGTCCGACATAACCGCCTCCTCCGGCTCCGGCGGGGGAGGTATCCGTGGGGATTTTTCGCACGATAAAAAAAAAGACATACTTAGATTTTTTACTTCTTCTACTTTCATAATTGTTTTCATAAATGCTCGCTGGTTTCGGATACTCTTGACATGTCCTTTCTATAAAATGACTTCGATCCAATTGACATACACATGTCTAGTTCGACCCCTACCGGGTTGCACATTCTCCCTCGCTTCATAAATCTGTTTCGTCAGTCTTCTTTCGTCCATCCTCTCACCAGAAACGAGAAGGAAATATAATTTATTTAGGTAGATACTTCGTTGCGCCCTGAGCGGGTTGTAGCCGGTAAAAATACCATTTTAACCGTTAGAGCTACTAGAACTATTACCAGAGCAACGACATCATCACATCAACGAGTAATAAAAGTGTCTCTATGAAGCGTTCTCACATGGTGAGATAAAGAGTCAATTGAGTAGGTACGTTTTGATATCTCCAACATGTGTGAATCTGGGTCGCGATGCAGTCTGCGACGAGTCGCTCGGACTAGGAATGGTAAATACATAAAGGGTCATGTATCAAAGAAACTATTATTAGTATGCTTGGTTCTTGAAGTCGGTTAAGTAAATTATGCTTCCAACGCTTAGAAAAAAAATCGACCACGTGCGAGTCGGACGCCCGCACTAAGGGTTTTGTACCATTGAAACATTGAAATAAATTTTAAAGCAATTAGTATCGTAACTATTCAAATCGAAATAGGATCGGAAAAACTGAAACGACTCAGGCGGGACTTGAACCCACAACCAGTCCCTTACATGGGAAATAATCTGACCACTGAGCTACCGAGTCACGCACTCACGCCACCTAGGAGGTCAGATGGCAGTCGCTTCACGGAAAATATCGAGGTCCAGCCAAACCCGCAGTTAAGACTGGTATAGCGGATCCCACACTGCGAGGTGAAAGCTTCGGATGCGACTGGGAATTAACGCTAGGATGAAGAAGAGGAGACCACCTAAAATATTAACCCCGCCATAGGTGCCAATAAGGTGCCACCCGCATACGGTGCAGAATATTCCATCAAGAACCAAGCGATTCGGCGACTCCTTCTTCTGCCGCACTATTAAGACTTGGAATTCCTTGCCAGCTCACGTGTTTCCTTCCTCCTATAGTCCCGGGTCCTTTAAGCGGGGCGTGAAAAAGCATCTGATGAGGCCGTCAAGCTGAGTGCCACCATTGTAACATGGTACGTGTTGTAATGGTGGCCCTCTTTTCAGAGACTTTGCCTTCAGCTTACCATCAGGCGAGGCGAAGTCAAATTGACATGTCCTATATAAAAAAAAAAAAAAAATATTATTCTCTTTGAGTCTTTGTTGTTATGGCTGCAATAGACATACATCACCTGTGAAAATTTCAACTGTCTAGCTATCATGGTTCATCAGATACAGCCTGATGACAAACAGCGAAGTCTTTGCAATGGGTTCCATTTTTCGCCTTTGGGTACGGAACCCTTCAAAAACTATCAAGTGCGTACATTTTAAAGTTATTTTTTATTATAATTAAGTTTGATACTGTCATAACTTCGGTATGCAGCGCCAAGGCCCATCAATGCGCATGTCGTTTCTTTTTTTAATAATGGCTTCTGTAGAAAAAAACACCGCAATTCTTAGGTACCTACTCAACCTACTTATAATAAATAACCATTTTTTTATACTTTTGGGTCTGTCTATCTTTCTGACTGTTCGTGCCGGCTAATATTCATAGTAGCTAAACAGATTTTGATAAGATTTTCGTGATCAGATAGCTGATATTTACGAATTCTGATAGGAAAGTCTGCGCCAGATTATCCCCCATATGCCCACAGGTGTTCCCTGAAGATATTCGTGAGGCCCTTTGTACCTATATTATAGTCAAAGGTGGACCCGGAACTATTCACGGCTTTATGAGACTAACATCCTGTTCTAGATTCCACGCTACAAAGCGATCGGTTGTGAAATTTAGTCGACAAAAGGTAAAAAAAAACAACAGCTACTTTTGTCTTTGGACATTTTAATGACATAACAACGGTCATTACGTCTTCAGATATTTCTCAATAGACTTCTGTTACCAGAAGCTGTTTGGAATATTTTTCTAAAGAGTTCTACATATTGTACTCACGCCTTTAAATCCACGAAGGGGTAGGCAGAGGTGTATTAACACCCACACCCACATTTCGCCAACAATGATTTTCGGTCCCACGTAATAGGGGGCGAGCCTATTGCCTTCAAGCGGGGACTTATTCATGGGCTGTATGCTTTATTGTCGGTTGGAGAACAGCCCTATATCTTAGTCGCCTTCTTCGACACTCACCGGAAGAGATGGGGGTGGTCCTATTCTACTCCACCGGGAGTCAACACGGCAAGAGTTCTAGTAACCCGAATCACTGGAATTCCCGTTAACCCCTCAAGCTAAGCCAAATTGCTTGTGTTAGAAGTGGGTTGATGTCTTGATGTCGGTAGTGTAATGGTAATGATCAGGATTTGAACTTGGGACTTTTAACCATAAAGCTACCAATGCTCGTCACTTTGGTGTCACAGTTCCATGGGTGAGGCGGGAATGAATTTTGAATTTCGAATTTGGAACTCAGTAATTTTGACACCTGTCAGTCGAGTAATTATGACAGCGCGCCTTTTTGTAATGTCATCTACAGCTACAAATAATTACGCATTTATGATGGTCGATTTGGCGACCCCAGATTTTTTGTTCCGTACAGGCAGTCTAGTAAAAGTCATTGTTCGTAACGTCACTTGATCTTTCCGTTTCATAGCTAGTATTAATACCCAGGCCCCGGATGCATCGAAAACATATGTGAAACTAGAACGTGATGCATTTTAATGTAGTTTCACACATGTTCAACATATTAAATTGTTTTGTGATCTAACATCTGGGAGTGTTATAAAATTAATTTTGAAGCATTTCTATAAGAAAATATTTTTAGTTGTAAAAGAGAACCGTATTCTTGAGCCATATAATAACAGATTAAAAATGGTGGAATTAAGACATATTACACATACTTCCATTCACACCTGTAAAATCCCAGGTAAACAGCTGCGTAGGTCCCCATTAACACCCACATTTCGCCAGTTATGATTTGTCCTATCTTATCTCTTAGTCGCCTTCTACAGTACCCATGGAATGAGATGGGGTGAACCCGGGAACCAAACGCGGCAATCATAAATATTGTTCTAAGAAATATGTACCTAATCAAAACAGTAGGTACCTGTACTACATATTTCTCTAGCTAAAACTAAAAATGACTGAGGTAAATCCTTATTACAAACGAATGCCCAACTTTACTTTTTTTGCCTGTTTTGCCTTTTGTGTTTTGTCGTCTGCCCTCTCAACCCCGAAAGCCAAAGCCTCGTCCGTCAATCGCGTACCAGCGGCTGGTACTAAATTATACAATCAAGTGTTTATTATAATATGTAAATCTATTTAATTGGCACCTTTATGAATAAATTGATTATAACAACTTTTAAAACCGGTTATGTGGATTAAGATTAATATTTAACTACGACTATAGAGTTATTAAATTAACCTCCCATAAATTAAACTATTAAATATTATATTATTAAATGCATCAGTTGGGCGAAATAATGAGAGTTTAGACTGGTAAAGCGGACTCCAGTAGGCACATGCTGTAAGAACATTTCGAACGATCGAACGAACTCGAAAGCTGAATCTGCAGTGATATTTCAATATCGCATGCTGTTTTGGTGATGTCACGTTGTCGAACACGTAAACATACATCACCCTCATGCTCAAAACGTGATGACACAAAGTTTACAGCAAGCAGAATGGAAATATCGCCGCGGATTGAGCTGTCGAGTTCGTTCGATCGTTCGAAATGTTCTTACAGCATGTGCCTACAGATTCCGAGGTGAAAGCTTCAAATGCGACTGGGATTAACGCTACGATGAAGAAGACAATCATTTATTATTCATCATCATCTGAGCACCATTTAAAAGGGTGCTACACGCAGACAGATTCATCCGTTAACACCTGCAGATGAATTTGTCTAAGTGTAGAGGAGCAATAAAGCTCTCAATTTGTAGTTCTGGGTCCGTCCTACTCATAAAAAATTTGGGTTTTACGTGAGCTCCAGGGTGTGTAGCGTAGAAGAGAAGACATAGGTACAATATCCAGCTACTACACTACGTACGTGAACCCGCTTCTAGTCATATCACAGGTGGCGAAATGTGAGCGTTAATACTCATCTGTCTACCCTTCAGGGATTTACAGGCATGAATAATAAATATGTGATACAGAAATATCCTTTGCGCAGGACTTATTTTAGCACGAACACGTCATCATTAGACATAATGTTTCACGACTATGCCTACCATTGCTTAGTAGAGTTTAGTAGTAAATTAGCATAATCATTTGTTCTCTATTCATATCTTGGACATGGATTTCATGGTCAGCTGTGCTTACTGCCCGATAATTGAATACCTACTACATCAGTGATGATTAGAGACAAAAATTATCCAGCAAGAAAAAAATTCTTGATCCCATAATATGAGCTAGTTTATACTTACTTCAAATTCTAACTTATTAACGGAATATTATAGAGTAAGTATTTATTTGTTACTGACCCGGCGAACTTTGTACCGCCATATTTTTTTAGCCCGTTTAAACCGTTTAAATTAAACCTTCCCTGGACATCCACGAATATTTCAAGACTAAAATTAGCCAAATCGGTCAAGCCGTTCTCGAGTTTTAGCGAGACTAACGAACATCAATTGATTTTTATATAGGTATAAGACTAGCTGTCCCGGCGAACTTCGTACAGCCACATTTTTCCCGTTCCCGCTGCACCTATTTTCTCACCGTTTAAACCTTCCCTGAACATCCACGAACATTTCAAGACCAAGATAAGATAAATCCGTTCAGCCGTTCTCAAGTTTTAGCGAGACTAACGAACAGCAGTAATTGATTTTTATATACATATATAGAAGATAGAAGAAGAAGATATAGATAGATTTATTTATCACTAGATGTTGCTCGCGGCTTCGCCCACGTGGATGTCGGTTATCGCGACCAAGCATAGCCTATGTCGTTTCCCAAGGTCTTTTCCTTAAAAATTAAAAATCGAATCATAAAATTACATAAAGATTTCTAATAAGCAGTGTGCTATTAAATATCATAAATCCATTTAAGACACTCTCAAATTCCAGCTAACTGTACAAATAGCAGATGTCGCAAAGGATGCAGTGTGTAATTGCACGCCCACACATCCCGCAGCATGCACACATATACGGCAAGCTGTGCCGTGAAGGATTTTAAGCACATTGTGTGAGAACGCAAATAATATTTCGTCTAGTAGATCAAGGTGGACTGGTATTGAGGTATTGTGAAGTTCCCACTTGACGGCAATAGGTTCGGCTTCTTTTATGAGGGGCCGAAAATCTTAGTTGGCGATATGTGGTTAACACATGTTTTTGACAGCCTCCGTGGTGTAGCGGTAGTGAACGCGGCCGCTACGCAGGAGGCGCGGGTTCGATCCCCGCTCAGTGCAAATATTTGTGTGCATGAAATACGGGTACATATTTGCATTGGTCTGGTTGTGCTTCGGAGAGCATGTTAAGCTGTCGGTCCCGGTTGCCATAAGAACATCTATGGCAGTCGTTACGGGTAGTTGCAGCCCTAAAAAGTCCAAAAACAACGGTCTAGCTGCAAAGCTTCGATATCGCCTAATGTTACCATTGGGTTGTGGAGGTCAGATGGCAATCGCTTCACGGAAAAACATCAAGGTATAGCCAAATCCGTAGTTAAGACTGGTAACTGGTACTGGGGTCCCCCAGACTCCGACCTGAAATAGCTTCAGATGCGACTGGGAATTAACGCTAGGATGAAGAAGATGTGGTTAATACATCTCTGCTTACCCATTGAGAATATACAGGTGTGAAATGTATTCATTGTCAACTTTCAATGATGTGAACTTTATTTGTGTTACCAAATGCTTTAACTGATTTCAAAAAATGCAAGATAAGTATTAGTGGGGTTCGTTGGGTGAGGCCACATCTTGCAGCAACTGCTAGGCTATGTGGGTAACAATTGTCTGGTCTTGTTGCCTCAGCTGAGTCCCCATAGAAGTGGGGACCCAGCTGAAAGTGCTGGTTTGACATTGTAGATAGAAGATGACATGTGTGGCAATGGTTACACTGATAATATCAAAGACTGTACAAAGTGGAGTAAGGGTGGTGATTTCCACACTTTAAAGAAAAAAACAAACTGTTCAAGAGGGACTGGCACTCCGAGGATTCCATAAAAAAAAAATTCAGTTACGAACTTTTGCTACATAAACCGTAATATAATTATGATTGCGTTGATTTATAAGTTTGATTTATGCACAGTTTTAAGACGTACCACTTGATACCTTCACACATTCCTGAGAAAAAGGTCTTGACAGACAGACTATCTGTCAAGACCTTTTTCTCAACTTAACGGAAACCTTACTTCCTATAAGGGTTACGTTTTTTCCTCTTTAGGTACAGAACCCTAAAAAGGCGGTTATGTATACTGTCTAGACAAGAGACAATAATACCATATTAATTATTCAGTTTATCAAGGTACTGATATAAATAAAAGGATAATTACCTTACAACAATTTGGTCATTAATACAAAATATTTACTGTTTGAGTGATATGCTATTATTTTGTTTATTAATGGGTTGATAATACACATGTTAGTTGGAAATCAATTGTCCTACAGGTTATAATAAAATTTTAATTTGAATGATAGTGCGTTAATAACAGACCCCGAAAAAAATAAAATAAAAAGGCCTTTTATTTCTGGTTTAAGTACAGTTTTTGTTGTCTAAGTAGTTTGTAAATTGTGTCACTATACCATAATTTGACAAGAGAAATACTTTTCCTGATCCTAACTGAAGACAAATAATGAGCGGTTTGGACCCTAACTAAATTTGAATGCTTGTAAATATACTTAAGACACAATTTCTTTTGAAAATATATTCATAGTCTTATATGTAGACCTATGCAATAGACATAATCTATTTGTTTATTAGGAGTTTATACATAGAATGTACATTGGCAGACTTCATACAACAATTACCAGTCAAATATTCATTTATAAATATTTACACTGACTGGGAATCAAACCTGCAACCTCAGACATAACAATTGACTAGGTACCTACTCTATTTTATTTAGTTGACCTATTGTGCAACCCACAAAACTTTTATAAGAAAAAGATGCTTCCAAATTTAAAATGGGTGGTAAAACTACATGGTTCAAAAATAATAAATTAATAAATATTTAAAAAGAGAACAATATTGTTGATCTCCTTACTTCAGATAAGAATCAGTATAACTGAATAGTAATTTCTCGTTATCTCGCATCGAGGTCAACCACACCGATAAAAAATTGCAATCACAGAAACAAATAAGGTAAAAACAAGTACTTCCTTCCCCATATTTACATAAAACAATAATTTTTTAACTGTTTACACGGAAAATTAATCAAAAAGTAACACTTACCTCTATTGTAATAGCAGAATAACCAAGAAGACTTGGAATAAACTTAAATACTTGGCGAAAACTCACAAAAACAAACCAATAGAACTAAAAATCACGAGTGATGAATGAACTCTTGCAAATATTTGCAATATTAACCATAAACGATATCACAGATACACACAACACTCAGATGGTTCTTTAATCAAAATGTGTACTAACGTAAACAAATGAAGGCGGCGTTAAAAAAGTTTTATATTGAAAATAAAATGTAAACAAAACAAACAAGCACGCACCGAAAAGAAACCGAACTCTGAACTGACTGGAGTGACGTGAGTCAACTGGGCTGCCATATCGAAATTATAAAGTTACCCAATGTTATTTCCCATTTTTTTGATGGTCGGTCATCATCGTCATCAAAATTAATAAGTTTAATAACATCAAAATAATTCCCGTTAACATTATTAATTATAATAATTATCATGGAACGCGAGAGTTTATTAGTTAGTATTAATTAGTAAATCCATTTATTTGCTTTATGTTCGGTTCTGCAAATTGCAGTAGTTAGGTAAGGTAATTGCAGTAGTTAGGTAAGGTAATTGCAGTAGTTAGGTAAGGTACCTACTGTACATTCGTTGCTTATTATTATTACTACAAACAAAATACGTGAAGCACCATTTTTAACCGACTTCGAAACAAGGAGGAGGTTCCCAATTCGGATGTTTAAATATATTTTTTATGTTTATATGCTCATAGCTCCATCATGGTGTAGACGTATTTGCATTTTTTTTTTAAATAGTAAGTCAACTTAGCTTATATAAAACTTTCGAATAAATTTTAGGTACTTATTATGTAAAGAATTATATAAATAAGAATTAATCGCTATTGCTTGACAACAACTGGACCATATTAGCTGATTTTTTCTTATTTGAATGTTTCAATAGACAACATAAATGTCTTAATTCCATGCAAAAAATAAAATCTTCATTCTAACTCGAAATAAGCGGCGTTGTGGGCTAGATAGGACTTTGTTATTTGGAGCACAATGCTGGGCAAAGGTCCTCTAATAATAATTATTTATTTCTAGAAATATAATAATTTTGTAATTTATGCGGCTCGTCCATAGGATAGTTAGCCCAGCAATCTGGTTATTTTTACATACTGGTATTACTAAAATGACAACCAGGTTAGCCAACCGTCATTCACAGAGAAGCGATTTTGGATTTATATTATTTTTGTCTTACTAAATCCATGCAAAAAAATATTGTGCTATACACAACATACAGTGCGATACCTAATTGCTAGTAAAATAAGATTGAACATTGTAATTTTATTTATTAATAGTCTACCAAATCTACGTTTTGTTTACACATAAGCATTACTTACCTATAACTTTTGTATTGATTCTTCGGAACTCGCGCTTTGCTTTGCATGTTGCCAACCTAACAATAAATAAGAAACAATGAAAAAAGGTTTGTTAAAATTCACTGTTCATTGAGTTAGTGTTTTGGAATTCGGAATGTTTGGATTAGGATTTAGGATTTATATCACTGCTTTTAGGTTAAAATTATGTTTATTAACACAAATTTTATATTTTATACCTCTGTTTTGGCTCGAGAAATTTAAAATAATCGTAGATAAAATCTGTTTGCCAACTTCGAGTGCCTTTTACGATTACCTAAATCTGCGCTGGTTTTATGTTTTAAGAAAAGAAAAAGATTTACAATGCCCTTTGTTGTTGTTGCCTCTTCATATTTTCCCACTTAGGTGGCAGACAATCTCCACCTGATGGGTAGTGGTTACCGTGGACGTGTGCAACACCAGGGGCATCGCCCTAGTGCTGCCGACCCTGCAAGAACCTTTTTATTACCATTTTTTAAGAACCCCGTATACATGTGTGTAGTCGCTTTGAAAAATCACAGCAGGAAGACTCATACGTAGTATAATACTTACTCTGTGGGGAAGACCTCTCTTATATATAAGTTTATGGGAAGACCGAAGATCCGTTCATACAATTACGGCAGAGTAGCGACATCTTCAAACGTTATCTTGTCCTTAATGTAAAAGCTTTACAAGATAACCGACAGATGGCGTTCTTTTTTTTTATCTAACTTACGAAATCTATAATGTCGCAGCTAAATGGTCAGCTCACCTCCCGTAATTAGCCTTCGTGGTTGATTAAATGTTTCTCGTAATTGTTTACCTAGCTGGTTGATTAA
The DNA here is from genome assembly GCA_914767945.1 of Eilema depressum. Classification (NCBI taxonomy): domain Eukaryota; kingdom Metazoa; phylum Arthropoda; class Insecta; order Lepidoptera; family Erebidae; genus Eilema; species Eilema depressum. The sequence goes on along the minus strand of OU612036.1, from coordinate 10,217,685 downwards.
ATGGCTAGCCAAGTAATTAAAGATAATCAATCCAAGTCATTTGTCTAGCGGTTTAATGAAATGGCTGAATATCATTCAGGCCGTTAATTGAACGGCCTCGCGCGTCGTTTAGATAACAGCCTAGGCGGTTAATTAAACGGCTGATAAAGCTTGTTGGCTGCGACAATACATCATAACCAGATATTATAGAGTCCAGATATTATATAATTAGTCCATGATCATAACGATGTGTATCTATCCCCTTCTCTCCTACCAGATTACAGCTTGAATTCTGGGTTTTCCGTGGGTAAACCCACTGATAGCGTGAGAAGCAAATTACTGTATTATATCTTCATAAACTTCGGAAATATTACAGCTGCAATGTAATGATAATAAACTGTAGTACAACGCGATAACTGTCTCAAACGAACGTGTTTTATTTCTACGGCATCTGATTTTTAAAAATAAATCGATCAAGTTTAGAAATCGTTAATACAAAATATCTTATCGATAATAAAAAACACATACCATTTATGGGAACTTTCATATTTGTGAACTCTGACTGTGACGTATAAATGTGATTCATTATTGATATGGTGTAGTAATTCATATTGCCGAACTTAAAAAGGTAAATTGTAGCGGGAAATTTCTGTGTGCTCTAGTTATGGTGTTGTGATGTAATTCATTACTTAATGCAAATTTCTCCAATACGAAAATGATAATAAGAAAACTGTCAAATGAAGTGATCTGGAACAGTGATCTAATGTCGTCGGACAACAGAAATTTATTCAAGAAATAATTACGAAAAGAAAATTATAATTCGCCATGAATATGTGATGTAGTCCTTTAATGGGATTACCTGATTAATTTTATTAAACGCGGGGTATAAAAACTATGATTACATTTGAAATATTACATTGGAAGTTGTGGATTCGCAGTGATAACATCGTCATGGAACGTGGAACCGTTTTGAATTTTTCTGTGTTTGCCGCCATTTTTCTAGTGTAAGTATTTTATGGTTACTTTTTTTTTTTTAAGGAAAATATTTTTTTCCATTCTTTATTGTACACTTAAATGGCATTTATACAAATTAAATGAGAAAATAAGTAAGGCTAGCATAACTCAAGGTTGAGTTCTCTTCCAGCAAACCCGGGAGTGCACAGAGAAATCAGGGAAAGGCAAAGTAATTTATATAATCTGTGTAGCACCTTTCTATTAAAATTAATATTGTTTGTATTGTGTACCTAGATATAATTTTATCATCATGAACCTAGTGTGGTTCCGGAGATCCGAGGCTTTTACCTCGGTACCTGGGGTCCACTTACTCTCTGTCTTCATTTAGATCTGGCAGCGCCTTTTATGACAGTCACTGCCGCTGATCTCCCAAGTCCTAAGTCCGAGTAGGTACAAAGGCTGCGTCCGAGTCTCATCTCATCACTCATCCAACAATCAGCTGTTGTAGCAACTTACAGATGAAGTTTGATTCCGAAGGTCTTTACTGGGTGCCTACCCAGGTCGCCTACTATGGTTTTCATCAATCACGGTCCCACGTAATAGGGGATGAGCCTATTGCCCTATTCCGGGCACTACTTATTGTTGGCTCAAGCCATGCATGTGCATCTGAGGCTGAGTCTGGGCTGTAGTTCTAGGCTATATCTGTTTGATGTTATACTTATACAGCCCTTATCCCTTAGTCGCCTTGTACCTACGACACCGCATGGAAAGAGATGGGGTGACCCAAATTGTATTCCGCCGGAAACACGCGGCACCCATGTATACTATGTAGGTATACCTAGGTATTTTTATTGTGTGAACTGCCAATGAGGTATTTCTTTAATCAGTTGTTTCTATGCGAATATTAATGAGCATCTTATCAGTGTTATCTTCTGTTTATAAATAAAACATAAGTTATTACTTTTTAGTACACAACAAAATTGAAACATGTGTACACAACAACAACGAAAAAAAAAACATAGCACGTGCAAAGCAAATAAAAAAAAAGTTACTACAGTGCAACCTCAGTAGGTATAACGAATCGGAAGGGAACAGGGTAATATTCTTTATATGTACTTTGTTAATCTGAGGTTTGTTATATTAAGGTTCGGTAGGTCTAAAATTCGTTATATAGAGGTAAAAAAATAGGTAGGTAACAACTTTTTTTCCTTAGGTTAAATATCAAAATTAAATGTAGTAAAATCTGTAAAAGTAGGTCCTATCTAGGTGTATGCATTCCTGTTTTACGCAAAATACGGGTCGAAATCATGTACCACATTCAATGAAATTCGAGAGTCATATATTGACGCGTACGTTATATAAAGGTTTTGGGTGGTTTTGGGTAACAAAATTCGTTACCTAGAGGCATTTACAATTTTTTGGCTAGTTGAAAATTCGTTAAAATGAGGTAGTGCGCAAAAAATGTTCGCAATGTAGAGGTATATTTTACATTGACTCTTATGGACAATTCAAGGGGATTAAGAAAAATTCGTTAAATCGAGAAATTTGCTATATCGAGGGTCGTTATATCAAGGTTGCACGTAATTAGTACGCTAAGGGGTCTAAGTTTTAATGAAATTTGGTACATAGATAGATTAGACTTTGAGAAAGGACATGACATAGGCTGTTATTTTTGGTCGCGATAACCGACATATACGCGGGTGACGCTGCGGGCACAGCTAATATGTGGCAACTCTATGATACATGGAACTGCTTCTAGGAAAATTAGATAAATTAATCAAAGATTACAATAGTTGCAAGAATTTTCCAATTAATTGATTATTTAGCTAGATTCATTAACTTCTCAGAATCTGCTTAATATGCAAACATTAGATTTATGTAGATATTTAAACATTGAAAATGCAATGATGTCCAGAAGAATAAATAAAATCATTACATCAAGCCCCCTAAGGAAATTAAGGAGTTATCCATTCATAACTTTAAAAATGTAATTCCTAAAAGTAAACTTTGTCAAAAAGGTTACCTTAAATTGTATCTGGATTAAGTTAACATGTTTTTGCCGGAGTCTTCTCAGGGCCGGGGCCGCGTTTCGAACTAGGTGGTCTAAGTATTTGCTATACTAGTCTTTATTATTTTCATTCTTGAAGTTTTGTAATAGCCGTTATAATGGTATATACGGAACAAATGTTTTTTGTATTATTTTACTTTAGGGGTACTTAGTTACATAGAGAAACAGATTACTAACATCGACACTTGCACCGACAAGTTTCCATAGTTTCGTTTGCGTTCTAATTCTAACACCATATACGTCAAAATAAAATACGATTTTTTTGACAAACGACGAATTGACATGATCGTGAGATTTACTCCTGCTGGCCCGTCCGTACCTTTTTTTTATCGTGCGAAAAAATCCACACGGATACCTCCCCCGCCGAAGCCGGAGAAGGAGGTTATGTTGGACTCGAACCGACTAAAACGCACGCCGTCTGTGGGCCGTCGGTTGCCGGAGGTGAGGTTGTCGTAGCCATATCCCTCGCGGCCCGTCCGTACCCTATCCGTCCGTAGCCTAACCGCGTTGCCATTATGTCAATTCGTCGTTTGTTAAAAATATCACAAAGCATTCGCGCCCGTATGCTTTTAAACATATGGGCGTGAATGCGTTGCGATAGTTTTTTGGTATAAAATGTGGTGTTAGAACGTAAAGGACGAACTATCATAATTTTTGTTGCTATGGAAACTTGTTGGCCGGTACCGGTGTCCTTTTTTTCTATATAAGCACCCTACACAGTGTCAGTCATAACAATGACCACACACATAAAAATGAGGCGGTGAAACGGTGCGCACTGTGCAGTATGAAAGGAACTTCGTCCCTCGCACACTCAAACTTTGGAATGAACTCAACGGTGCGCACTGTGCGGTATGAAAGGAACTTCATCCCTCGCACACTCAAGCTGTGGAATGAACTCCCCGCGATGGTTTTCCCAAGCGACTGCAAAATGGGTTTCTTCAATAAGAAGGTTTCTTAGAGTCGGCAGCACGAGTGTGACGCCCCTGGTGTTGCACATGTACATAGGCCACGGTAACCACTTTCCATCAGGTGGGCCGTGTGCTTGTCTGCCACCTAAATGGTATAAAAAAAAACACCTAGACTCGTGCAAGCACAAACTTTGGATGCAACTTGAAAAATGAGGATAAAGATGTGAATATATAAAAATCAATGCCACTTTTCGTTGTTATTTTATAACTCAAGAACGGCTGAACCGATTTGGCTAATTTTAGTCTTGAAATATTCGTGGATGTCCAGGGAAGGTTTAAGGGGTGAGAAAATAGGTGCAGCGGGAACGGGAAAAATATAGCGGTACGTAGTTCGCCGGGACAGCTAGTAATATATAGATATAAATGTTATATCACAAAGTACCTATTCTAGTTTTTTCGTAGAAACAGTCCCGTGCACTGATAGCACACTGTCAGTACTAACCTTTTGTCTGATAACCTAACCGCCTCGTCCGACCTCGGCGTGGAATCTGCATAAACAAGATATTAAACCAGTCATTTTTTAATTATTTACCTTCTTAATTTTAGCAATAAGTATCTATGCTGCATATGCATACTTATTGCTCTATGGAGTCTATGTCGTGGCGGTAGTGAACGCGACAACTACGCAGGAGACGCGGTTTCGATTCCCGGTCAGCGCAAATATTTATATACATGAGTACACTGAGTTAACTAATAAAGAATACACTGAGTTATATAAATTAATGCATGAATGCCATCTACAGCGCCACTCCCGTCACGGCTGATATTTGCCGTAGGCGGCAGCATCTCCTCTGAGAGAGTTCTGCCGTCTCCGTTGCCCAGGGTGTACCGCATGGAGGTTCCGAACCACCCACTCCAACCTTTGCTAAACCTATATTTTTTTGTTCTAGGTCATGCTTCAGTGAAATTGGTGGATACCCTTTGGGTAGTTCCAAGGTCTACTGGAGGTATTCACACTCGACGGGAAGATTATCACCTTTTAGAGCGTTTCGAGATGGGTAAGCTAACTACCATCTTTTTTACTCATTACGTTTATAATGTCCGTTATAGTGGCTATATAATCTACTTTTGCTTTTTAGCTTGCGTTAAAGAGCTAGCAGTTCAGAAAGAACTATTACTTATAGAATCAATTTTAGCGTTATATCTTCTTAATTCAAGTTGTCTGTGTACGTAATAATCTTAAAAAGTGAACTAAATATCTCATCGTCAGCCCTTGTCTCTTTACTCCTCCATAAATTAGGATTAAATATCTGACAGGTATCAGATATATCATCTTCTGTCACTCCCTTCATTCCCTTCCCATTCCGTCTGTCTTTTCCTGGGACTATCTCTACTCCATTTATGCTAGGTGAGGTAGGGCTCTCTGGAGAGTGTTTGTGATGTCAGTGGGAAGACCTGCTGTCTTCTGCTCTGACGGCACAGAAACTCTGTTTTTACAGGGCCAGCAGGGTGTCTACCCTGGTGTTCTCACCTCTATGTTCATACGTTCATCTTTATGACTAGTCACACTTTTGTCCATAACATGGAATATAAACATATTCTTTTTCTTCATCCTAGCGTCAATCCCAGTCGTTTGCGAAGCTTTCACCTCGGAGTCTTGGGTCTGTTTTATTACCAGTCTAACTTCGAATATGGCTGGATATTTTTCGTGAAACGACTGCCATAATATGACCTCCACAATCCAATGGCAATATTGGGCTTTATCGAACATAAACATCATTTCATTTCACTGAACATCATTCAGTTTAAATTCATACCAGCTACTTTTCTTGTTGCAGACGTGAAAACCTGGTTCCTTCGGGTACCATCTACGAAGATAATCACAACGGAAACCTTATAGATATTTCAAAGGAACCAAAAATTAAAGGTTTACCTCATAAACTATTTGATTCTTATGAAAATGATCTAAAACATGAACTTAACAAAGAAATAGATGTGAATGAATTTTCAGCGAAAAATATGCAGCGAATTGATAAACGCGAAATACGCACAGATGAATCCGAATTACGCCGATTCGATTTTGAACGAGCCCCTTATAATAACAATGAAGTAAGCGACAACAGTTTTGTTATACAGCCTACGAAGAAGGACTATTCAGATGAAATTGAACATCGAATGTATGATGCGCTAGTGCCTCGCAGGGGTTTCTCGAACCTTGAAGTTAATGGAGGTACTGTCAAATTCCCCTCTAATATGAGTTCTGAAGAGGATACCGAAACCGATGAAGATAATAACGACTAAGGTCATTAAAGAGCCAGTAATTGAGAAGTTGAAAAGTATAATAATACGTCTAGCTAAACCACCAAAACACAAGTCCTTAAGTCCTTAGTTTATTATTAAAACTTGAAAGCGCGGTGAACATCTCCCCCTAAACAAGTAGTGGCAATTTTTTGGCGTCGATACAGCAACAACTTTGAACTGTCAATAGTGAATTCAATGGTGAACTCGCTGGGTAAATTTGAGCTCGTCCGCCGTGATACCCCGTGCTATCCACAAAAGACACCCAAGAAACGTGTACTGCGCAGTACACATTTTGAGGACAGATGTCCAATATGAAACATTGGTTTTATATTGATAACTAAACCTTTTCTTATTTATTATTTTTTATAAATAGTTTTTTAGTCAGATTTCGACCTGAATTATGATCTCGAAGTATGTTAATTAATTTATTGTATTCTATAATAATTTCTAGTCCATCTAATGTATTAAAGAGCTGTTTAAAGAAAGTGCTATATAATTGACGATTTTGGGTTGTATTGCCAAAATCGAAGTTAGCGGCGTATATCATAACCACAAGTCGGAAGACAAACGAGGCCGTGTCGCACGTGTATTATTTTGATATATAATCTATGGATACTAATCTATGGTACGGGTAAACCTATTCGTGTTGCTATCATGTCAATTTATTGTTTGTCGAAAAAAAAATGTTAAGTATTCGCGCCCACATGTTATTAAATTCATACCAGCTACTTTCCTTGTTACAGACGTGAAAACCCATTTCCTTCGCGTACCATCCACGAAGATAATCACAACGGATTATTCCCCCCCTCCTCCCCTTTTTTTTAAACATATGGGCGCGAATGCATTGTGATTTTTTTTGACGTAAAATGGGGTGAATAGAGATCAAAGGGTGAATAGGGAGAAAATGGTATCTAACCAGATATTATTGATAACTCTGCTCATTATTACTCGTACATTGAACTAATCGATAATTTCACTTGAAAGAAAATAACTACAGAATTCAGCTGACCATTTTATTCCTATTCACTCATTGATCCCTATTCACCCTATAGTATCGGTAATAATTATGCGGTGTTAGAACGTGAACGACGAATTATCATAATTTTTGTTGCTATAGAAACTTGTCCGTACCCGTAACCGGTATAACTTGTTTCTCTATCTAAGCACAATATGATTGGTGGATTTGAGCTTCTCCACCGCCGTAGCACCCCATGCTATCCTCAAAAGACACCCAAAAACGCGTGCTTCGTATAAAGAGTGTGTTTTATGAAGTGATTGGGTTCAGATATACGCCGGTAACAATAACTTCGACAATTTGCTCGTAAATTTGAGTTAACACTCTTCGTTTCTAGAATAGAATCATCGTTTATAAGATAGGCACGTTCAAAATGATGTTTCTTATATTATCCTAATCTTAATTTTGTTATGTAAAGGCGGCCACCCACTTACAGTCCACCTGCAGTTTTTCGTCTGTCTGGCGGCTTGCAGTCCTTATGTCATCATAATTTTATTACCTCAGACTAAAATAATAACATTATTTTATACTTTCAGTCTGATGTTATTACGTATAAAATGCCGACGGCCATGGACTGTCCGGCCTTTAACTGTCTTTGCTGACCGAAATCGTCAAGCGGCCACAAAGATATTAGCCGTCAGTCCAAAATCGTATACGAAACTGTAAGTGTGTGGGCTATTGCAATGAACTGACAGACCGATATCATCCGGTTGTCGTTCGATAAACTGCTAGTGGGTGGCCGCCTTAAGGCTTGGTGAACCTTGAGATTTGAATGAATTTAGACTAAAAGAATAACATAGACGGAGCGTTTAAAATTCACTTGTGTAGTCGCGTAAACTAACATTGAACTTGTACCATTTTGCTCGCACTTTTTCTGTGCTCGCACGAGTGCGAGAGAGATGGTAGATACCACTTTAGTATTACTTGAGTTTTCATTTGAGTAGGTACTGTATTATTCCAGTACCTACAGGATAATTTTTGATTTGTATCTGCTATCCTCAAGAATTCCTAAATGGTTATATACTACTTTATATGTAACTGCTCTGTACGATTATTTGTATAAATAAAAAACAACCATTTGCAGATCATAAACCAATAGAAAACACAGGTCAACAAATTAAAAAAAAAATTTTGGTGCTGAGGTCTCGTTAGTGGTTTTGTATTAGGTATACATTGGTAATACAAAAAATATTTTTACTGCTTTTTTCGTACGTGTAGTTTTTTGTCTATACTCTGTTTTTTAAATTTGCTATAATCAGTACTTTCGGGAACATGATTTCACGTCTTATTAGTATCTTTCTACAAGTAAATCGATTTTGATATCATGTCTTCATCGCGAAGAAGTTGTCTCAATGATCCAAATGTGTTTTGTTACATTTGTGAAGAATAAACAGCCAAAAAGTTCAGGAAATCTAAAACAGATTCTGTAAAAAGTGCTTATTTTTCGTATTTTAAGTCGCAAATTGTAGACAAAAACAGCCCGTGGATACCTCAAATTGTTTGCAAAATGTGCTATGAACGCTTGAGACAGTGGGTCAATGGTAGAAGAAGCCGTATGAGGTTCGAAGTGTCTATGCGATGGAGAAAACAAAAAAAGCGCTTCGATGTCTGTTATTTCTGTTGTGTCGATTTGCGTGGTGTTAATGTTAAAAAAAATGATTTATCCAGACACAATCGGCTAGAAAATCTTTACCACATTCAGAGGAAGCACCTGTTCTAATATTATGTTCTACCCGTGAACCATCATTTGAAGAAATCCATAGTAAAATGTCTACCGATAGTGATATCGAAGAAATAGCGTCTGCAGAGCAAAAACCTTTTACCCAAGTAGAATTAAACTATTTAATGAGGGATCTTGAACTACTTAAAGGATCTGCAGAGGTGTTGGCTTCCAGATTAAGAAAATAACTTGTTGGTGACAGGTACCAAAGTGGCTTTCTATCGTACAAGAGAGCAAGACTTGCTACCATTTTTTCATTCGGAAAATGACCTTGTCTTTTGTTCGGATGTGCAAGGCCTTTTCAAAATGGATCTTTCAGAATACGAACCAAATGAACGGCGCCTCTTTATGGATAGCTCTAAAATAAGCCTTAAGTGTGTTCTTTTACACAATGGTAACCAATGTGGTTCAGTTTAGATGGTCATTCAACCAAATTAACGGAAGAATATAAAAATATTGCACTTATTCTAGTATGGAAAAGATAAAAGCGGGTATTTTGATGACCTGCAGATAAGAATATCGATAAAAGATACTGATTCCTCTAATTAAATGACCAGTTTGGAACTTCTCCTGTGGAATTCTTTTACAGAAGTTACTAAAAACTTTTTTGAAAATCACAAGTCAAGTAACTACTCTGAAATTGTTAAAAACATGCTGGAGAATTTCAAAAACTTAGGATGTAACATGTCCATCAAAGTGCATGATCTCTACAGTCACCTGGACCAGTTTCCAGAGAATCTTGGTTCCTACAGCGACGAACAAGGGGAACGGTTTCACCAGGACCTAAAATCTATGGATGAGACGTACCAAGGCCGATGGAACCAGCATATGATGACTGACTAGTGCTGGGGAATGCAACGTGATTGTCCTGCTACACCTCATTCAAGAAAATCACGCCACAGAATGTTTTTATGCACAATAAGACTTTAATAAATGTTGCTTTTGGAGGAAATTCGTTTTATTCTGTTCAATTAAAAATCTAGAAAACCACACGTAGAAAATCAATATTTTTGCTATTAATGTAATTAGTATAAGGTCCTAAATTAAAAAAGTGTTACAGCTTCTTGGCACCAAAACCACTGTTGACCAGTGAAATTAATGGCTGCGGCCTGGCATCCAACTTGTTTCGATGTTTTAAACAGTCAGCAAGGGATTTATGTAGGATAAGGTACACCTTTTCATAAAGAGGTATACTTTATGAGTTATCTTTTGTCGACTGTACCACTATTCCTCGGACACGTATCTTGGACCTAAATCGCAAGACAGACGCCGCTCTGGATGGCGCCCGCGAATTGCTTTGTAATAATCTATGCTAGGTGAATTTGAGTTCGTCCACCGCAGTATAACCCGCGCCACGCATCTTGGACCTAAATCGTAAGACATACGAGGCCCTGGATGGCGCCCGCGGATTGCTTTGTAATAGCCTATGCTCGGTGAATTTGAGTTCGTCTACCGCAGTAGCATCCTGTGCTATCCTCAAAAGACACCCAAGAAATATGTACTGCGCGTATAGGGCACGTTTTGAGCACATTTTAGGTCCAAGATACGTGGCGCGGGCTATAGCACCCCGTGTTATCCTCAAAAGACACCCAAGAAATGTGTTCTGCGGGCATATTTTGAGCACATTTTAGGTCCAAAATACCAAAGTGTCTGGAGTTATACCTAAGATATTTATAACTAAAATATTTTATTCTATCTAGATTTCATTAATCTGTATAGGTATAGGTACTCAACATTGAAACGTGTTTGAAATTGTTTACAGAAGATTATGTATATGGATGATTATGTATAATGTATAACAGTATTATTTAATGTATAATAATGTAGATACACTTAGGTATTCTAAGAATATACTTGTTAAAGATATAATAAATATATTACTGTATTTTTTTGTTTTATTGGGTCTTTTTACCCGACTGCCAATAAGGGTTAATGTTTTTCGCGCGTACCTATCTTGTATGTATGTATTTAATGTTTGTAATATTCTTTATTACCTCATATCTTCTTAACCTTCTTTTGACAGCCTCCGTAGCGTAGCGGTAGTGAACGCGGCAGCTACGCAGGAGGCGCGGGTTCGATCCCCGCTCAGTGCAAATATTTGTGTTCATGAAATATGGGTATTTGCATTGGTCTGGTCGTGCCTCGGAGAGCACGTTAAGCCGTCGGTCCCGGTTGCCACAAGAACCTCTATGGCAGTCGTTACGGGTAGTTGGAGCCCTAAAAAGTCCAAAAACAACGGTCTAGCTGCAAAGCTTCGATATCTCCTTATGTCACCATTGGGTCGTGGAGGTCAGATGGCAATCGCTTCACGGAAAATATCGAGGTCTAGCAAAATCTGTAGATAAGACTGGTAAAGCGGACCCCAGACTCCGAGCTGAAAAGCTTCGGATGCGAATGGGAATTAACGCTAGGATGAAGATCTTCTTAACCACTTGACGGATTTCAGTGAATTATGTCTCAAATGAAGGGTATTTATCGCCCAAGTGTTCTTAGGGTAGTTACATTAAATGTGAAAAAAGATGGTGAATTTTTGGCGCCAAAATGTATGTTGTCAAAAAATATTTTCACTCAAACCTATCAAGTAGGGCTAGGGCATCAAAATGAAGGCAATTAGAACAGTCGTGCCTCGGAGAGCACGTTAAGTCGTCAGTCACAGTTGCCATAACATACATACATCACACTCATGCTCGACAACGTGACGACACCAAATTTACAGCATGCGGAATGGAAATATCACCGCGGATTCAGTTATCGAGTTTGTTCGATCGTTCGAAATATTCTTACAGCATGTGCCTACAGGGCACAGTGCTTATGCACCATCGCCGGTATGCCATCCGGCTCACTCGATTTTCGGACACTTAAGGTTCCCGCCGAACCATTCCACAGTATGGCGACGGCAGTTGCGATTGCTACGCTGCCGCCTCCAAGGAACTTATTTCTTATGGCACGGCTGTCGATTACGACTGTCATTATACGTCAAATTCTACATTCGTCATTCTACATTCGTCATTCTACTCTACAATACGCTGGTCAATGAATTGCCACTTGTCTAAGGGGTCCATTACACGCTAGGTTTTGCCATGGTTTAACCATCAATCACGCCGTAATTGACCAATAACATAACGTCTAATAACCGATTGACCAATAATATTCATGTTTGACGGCATGATGCATGACGCTTGCATGAGCGTGTAATGGACCCCTAAGGGGGCTGAATGAAAAAAATCTGGTATTATTTTATATAGGACACGTCATCATGACTTTTCTAGCTTGGTGGTAAGTTGAACCACGGTCGCTTGGTGGTAAGGTGTCCATCTGTATATAAGTAGGTAGGTAGGTCTCGCCTACTCATCTACTCACTCAACATTGGAAAGATTGAATCATGGAAGATTAGAAGATTATGTTTATGGATGATCATCTATTACTGTTGTATAACAGTATTATTAAAGTAGGTATGTATGACTTACTTAGGTATTCAAAGAATATACTTACTTGTTAAAGATATAATAAATATATCTACTGTATTTTGTGTTTTATTAAGTATTTTATATGTCTGTCAATTTTAAGACCTGGAATTCCTTACACGTGTTGCCCTCTTCCTGCAGTCCCGGGTCCTGATGAAGCCGTCTAGCTGAGTGCCACCATTGTAACATGGTACCTTTTTATAATGGTGGCCCTCTTTTCCGAGACTTTAACTTCAGCTTACCATCAGGCGAGGTGAAGTCAAATCGACGTGTCCTATATAAAAAAATACGGACCACCATTTCTGATCCTATTGGCTTTAAAGTAGTGGTCCCTAACTTGACGGCCTTGATGGATTATTTTTCACACCCCACTTGAAGGACCCGGGACTGTAGGAAGAGGGAAACACGTGCGCGGGCAGAGCGGTGTTAAAGTATCATCATTATCATACTATTAGTTCCGGCTCATTCAAAGTTTACACTTGGGAGCCAAAAGTCCGCTATCATATTCTTTCTACAATCGCTGTCTGAACTTTTAGCCCTAAGGGTTAATTCAAATCAGATGTAAAAATTATCGAGTAGGTTTTCAGTGGTAATTAAATTCAGCTTTACTCCCGAGCATTTTTTCGCTTGAACTAAATTCTTCTTCATCCTAGCGTTAATCCCAGTCTCATCCTAAGCTTTCAACCTCGGAGTCTGGGGTCCGCTTTACACAGTGTAACTGCGGATTCGGATAAACTTCAATATTTTCCGTGAAGCAAATGAATTCCGTGAATTATACTAAACAACACAATTCAATCATTGTATTAAGTAATAAACAATCAAATAAATTCTTCAACTGTGAGACAGTTGAAGAATTTATTTGTGAGTAAATATTAATTACAAGCATTGTTTTACTTCTCAGAATTGAGTTAAGGCGGCCACCCACTAACAGTTCATCGAACGACAACCGGCAGGCTTATTAGCTAACTTTTCGCGACCAGCGAGCGAGCGATGAGCAGTAAGAACGAGATCACTGCGCGATGGATCGCGATACGTCAAAAAAATTGGTATTACGTAAGGCTTTGCGATCAGATCGCCTTAACAATTATATGCTGCGGAACTGAAAAATAGCGATAGTTTTGTTTCTAAGACTAATCAATCAATCAATCAATCAAAGAATCAATTTCGTTTATTCAATTTAGGCACATATAGAGCACATATGAACGTCAAAATATTACAATTGTGTCAAGAAGTATGTGAACAAAAAATAAAATATTAAATAAATTAAAGTAAACCATTTGAAAATGATTCTTTCGCTGGTTCGGTAGTTGGTTCTACTGAGAAGATACCAGCAAGAAACTCAGAGAACTCAATTATCCTTTTTATTTTTTTATTTATTTTTTAATACGGTTTTTATACAATTTACAATGTGCGGGCAAGAAAGTGATTAGGTTGACCATGCATTTTTATCATTAAGATATTCTTCTACTTTATAATAAGCTTTTTCCATTAGACTTTTTTTCACGTTTATTTTAAAAATATTAAGTGGCATGTCAACCAAATCCTGAGGAATTTTATTGAATATTTTTATACTGTTGCCTACTAATGAATTACCAACCTTATGAAGCCTGAGTATTGGCACTGCTAGTTTATCTTTATTTCTCGTATTATAATCATGTGTGTCCGAGTTCTTTTTTAAAAGATTTAAGTTCTTCCGTATGTATAAAATATTTGTGCACGACAATCAATGTGCTGAACAGTAGGTGAAGAAAAATGGACCGCAGGCCAGCAAAAAACGATCGCGCTGCACACGGCACCTTCGGCCAGCATGAACGCGAGTTTGCCGGTACATGTAGCAAGGAGAGAGAGAGAACGCGGCGTCGGTGTAGGAGATAGAGAGAGAGAGCGAGAGCGCGGCCGCAAGCAGCAGAGAAAAGTAGTTAGAACCCGTATACAGTCCACTGAAGGATCGCGCGAAGTGAAGTAATGTAATAGTGTACTTAATAGTAAATTTGTGCCCGTTCATTCCTTCTTTTATTTATATGCCTATAAGAAGACCTCTAAAGTATCGCGCGTACATTTAATGGTCCTTCCGGAGCCGAATTTAGGAATTAAAGCCAGAAAATAAGAAAAATTCGGAAATGGTAGTGACACGCCGACAGGGAGAGGAACCTGCTGCCCAGGGAGCTGACCAGGGGGCCACCGAAGAGGCCCAGGACCCCACGACGCGCAGCGGTTCCCAAGAGGCCACGGAACGAACTACGACCACGGATGGCTTCAGGCCGGCTGAGGAGACGCCGACCCGTAGCAGCGCTGAAAATAATGGGGAGCATAGCTCGCAGCGCACCGTGCGGCCGCCGAAGTCACGCCGCTCCACCAGCTCAAGGAAGAAAAAAGAATTAGAAGTTAAGCAGCGTCTGGCAGAGCTGAAAATAGAACAAATACGAGCTGAAGCTGAGGTACAACGGCTTCGTCTACTACAGTTGCAAGAAAATAGTACGAGTGAAGACGAGTCCGGGGATGACCTGGCATCGGTTCGCATAGGTACGTGGCTACAAAGGGACACTGAGGCGCCGCAAACACTCGTAAGTCAAGACAACATAGGATCCACAGGCGACGACCATACAAAAGGTAAGCCAAGTGAAAAAGAAGTGGAAAAAAGTGACTGTAAAGTGAACGAAAAATCAAGAGAAAGTGCCTCGGTGAAAAATCCCGTAATTGACGTGTCTACGTTAGCCGCCGCGTTGTCTCAAGCGATGAGAAGCACCAGGGAGCCACCGAAGTACATGCAAGAGCTGCCTTTCTTCAGTGGGAGCAGCACGGAATGGCTCGCCTTTAAAACCACATACGAAGAATCGAGTTTATATTTTACAAAAAATGAAAATATTGCAAGAATAAGAAGAAGTCTACGTGGGATTGCCAAAGAGGCAGTCGAGTGCCTACTACTAAGCCAACCAGACCCCGAAACTATAATCAAGGCTCTAGAAAGACGGTTTGGCCGGCCGGAGGCCCTCATTCACGCTGAGATGGAGAGACTCAAGACCCTTCATAAGCTAACTGATAACGCAAGAGATTTATGCGTCTTCGCGGGAAAAATAGCCAACATGGTAGGGACCGTAGAAGCATTGAAAAAGCCGCACTACTTACATAGCCCGGAAATGAGTAGGATTATTATCGAGAAGCTTACACCTATAATAAGAAACAACTGGTACAACTTCTCGGCTAAGAAAAATGAAGATATACCCGAGCTTAAGAAAATATCGATGTTTTTATCAGAAGAAGCAGACAAGTGCAGCTCCTACGCGTTACCAGAAGCCACGCCCCGAGATGAAAATAGAGGACACGGGTACCGATCCCAAAAGACAAGAAGAGTAGAACAAACACTTTCTGTAAACAAGAAGACAGCAGAAGATACGTGTCCACAGTGTAAACATGATCACAAGTTATTTGAGTGCAAACGGTTCATCGCGTTAGATACAAATGCGAGATGGGAAGCCGCCAAGAAATATAATATCTGTTATCGCTGTCTACAAGGCAAACACCGACGCATCACCTGCAAAGCGCCCAGGTGCGGTAAGAACAGCTGCCCCATGACACATCACAACCTCCTGCATCACGATAAGCCACCGGGAGAGTACGCCTCGACGAGCGAGGTAACTAATGACGCAATCACAACCTCGGCGGCCGAGCTGACGATAGCAGCAAACCCCCTCAGCAACAAACGAAAGGCTTACCTGAAGATAGCACCAGTGACACTAAAAGGACCCCGTGGCAGCATTGACACGTTCGCGTTATTGGATGAGGGAAGTACCATCACGCTCATTGACGAAACAGTAGCAGACATTATCGGAGCAGACGGACCTAGCAAAGAAATATGGATTCAAGGCGTGAACAGTGACATGAAACACACAAGTAAGACAGTCAGTTTACTCATCAAAGGTAAATACGCCGAGGACGAGCATGACGTGACCGCGCGCACCATGGAACGACTCCGTTTCACACCCGACACCGTGTACGAAGAACATTTAAGTGACTGTGAACATTTAATAGACATACGTGATAAAGTGATATACGAAAATGCTTCACCGAAAGTGTTATTAGGACAAGACAATTGGCATCTCATAGTGACCCGTCAGCTGCGCACCGGGCACCGCGACCAGCCAGTAGCTTCACTCACCTACCTCGGGTGGGTGCTCCACGGCTGCACCGGCGCGACGACTGCAACAGTATCATTTTGCGGTAAGCTACAACAACACGAAAACAACACAATTGAGGACACAGTTAAAAATTATTTCAAGCTCGAATCGCTAGGCATCGAACCTAGGAAGCCGCGGCAAGATCCCGAGCATCAAGCTATGCAAATACTAGAAAACACAAGCCGCCGGCTGCCAGACGGGAGATTCGAGACCGGCTTACTGTGGAAAAATGAAAATGTAAACATACCAAATAACTACGTAGCAGCCGAGAGACGTCTGCTTACGCTCGAACGAAGACTCGATAGGGATGAAGATCTGAAACAAAAGTATGAAGAACGGATGGAAAACCTATTCAAGTCAGGCTATGCAGAACCAGCTCCTACACCACCACCTACAGGGAAAACTTGGTACCTACCTCATTTTCCGGTCATCAACCCCGTCAAGCCGCACAAGCCGCCGCGTCTAGTTCACGACGCCGCTGCAAAATCAAAAGGTATGTGTCTGAACGATATGTTGCACTCCGGCCCTGACCTACTGCAGTCTCTACCGGGCGTTATTATGAGATTCCGCCAACACCCGTATGCCGTCTGCGCCGACATAAAAGAAATGTTTATGCAAGTAAAAATAAGAAAAGAAGACCGGGACGCACTACGCTTCTTGTGGAGAGGTCAACAACGCACGGGCCAACCAAACGAATATCGTAAGACGTCAGTAATATTCGGAGCTACGTCATCCCCTTGCACAGCGCTTTACATCAAGAACAGAAACGCGAGAGACTACCTCGAGACACACCCGGACGCCGTACAAGCCATACAAAAGAATCACTACATGGATGACTACTTACAAAGCTTTCCCACCGTCACAGCTGCGCGAGACACTACACAGACCGTCGACATGATACACAAAAAGGCGGGCTTCGTGCTAGACGGATGGACTTCAAACGAAAAAACTATCTTAAAAGGTTTGTCAACACCACTTGATAACAGTACGACAGTAACACTCGGCGGGCAAGAGACAGAAAAAACATTAGGTCTACTTTGGCACGTCAACGAGGATCACCTTGGCTTTAACGCGAGCAACTTGAAAATATCTCAAGAAGTGAAAACAAGAACGCGACCGCCTACAAAGAGAGAAGCCCTCAGTGTGATCATGGCCTTATTCGACCCATTAGGCCTCATCTCGCCGATAACGACCCCAGGTAAACGTATCTTTCAAGACACCTGGCGCTACAAGACAGAGTGGGACGACCCACTGCCCGAAGAACTCCGAGAGCGATGGAACAAGTGGTTCACTCAACTCAACGAAGTAGAACAGCTGAGGATACCCCGTTGTTATGTTCAAAACAAGTCATCAGTCATCTCGCATCAACTACACACGTTCGTAGACGCGAGCGAGCGCAGCCGTGTATTGGCGCACACAACACGCAGATGGCGCCACAACAGTATCCCTAGCAGCCGCCAAGAGCCGAGTAACCCCATTAAAACCCGTATCCATACCAAGACTCGAGCTTCAAGCCGCCCTACTGGGGGCCCGCCTGGCCCAGACTGTGTTGGAAGAACACGAATATGAGGTAACAAACAAAATCTATTGGTGTGACTCACGAACTGCACTAGCTTGGATAAGGTCAGAACCCCGCGTGTACAAGCCCTTCGTCGCTCACCGTCTCGCTGAGATAGAAGAATCCACTAAGAAAAATGAATGGCGGTGGCTACCTACTCGACTCAACGTGGCAGACGACGCGACACGTGCGACCCCCGAAGGCTTCGGGGTCACCCACCGATGGTACACTGGCCCCACATTCCTTCAGCAGCCCGAATCGGAGTGGCCGATAGAAGAAAAAACCATTCGCTACGACACAGGTGAGGAGCGAGAAACATGTCACACGTCAGCTTCACAGAAAACGCACAGTACAAGCGACATACTACGTATAGAAAAATACTCAAAATGGACGCGCTTGATAAGAACGACGGCTCGAGTACTACAGTTCATTGCCCTGTGTCGCCGAAACAAGGTCAAGGCCATGGCTGCCCGCAAACGAACCCGAAAAATAGAAAAGCAAGATCCCGACTGGCGTAACAAAAAGACTATCCCAATACCTAAACTTAACAAAGATAATGCAGTCAAACAAAGTAGACAGTGTCACCTAAACATACCGAGTGAATATTTAATTCGTGCCGAACAGCTGTGTATCAACGCCAGTCAACGAGACAGTTTCGGAAGTGAGATACAACGTTTGACTAGAGGTGAAACGAACGTTCGAGACAACCGTCTGACATATGTGAGTGTGTACATAGATGACTGTGGTACACTGCGAGTGAAAGGTCGGATATCAGCTGCGAAGGCGATAGGAGAAGACACGTCAGATCCAGTGGTACTCGACGGCAAGCATCCCTACACACGCCTCTATATTAAGCACGTACACGAAAAACTACATCACGGCGGGACGGAGATAACAGTCAATGAACTCAGACAGCGTCTATGGATCACGAAGATTCGACCGGCAGTGAAAAGCGAGATAAAGAGATGTATATTCTGCCGTATAAGAAAAGCGAAGCCGGCGACACCCACGACCGGTAACCTACCGGCCGCCCGCCTAGCCCATAATACACGCCCTTTCTCATTCACAGGTCTAGACTACTTCGGCCCCATCGAAGTCACCGTGGCGCGCCATCGAGAGAAGAGGTACGGCGCGCTGTTCACGTGTATGACCTCTCGAGCCATACACCTCGAGGTCGTACACTCACTCAGCGCCGACTCAGCAGTGTCGGCCCTAAGACGATTTATCGCGCGGCGAGGTTGCCCCAAAGAGGTTTGGAGCGACAACGCTACGTGCTTCAAGGCGGCCGAAAAGGAGCTAGCAGAGGCTGCGCGCGACGCACTACAACAAGAGGTTACGAGTCATCACATCGCGTGGAGGTACATACCACCATCGGCCCCCTTCATGGGAGGGGCATGGGAGCGCATGGTGAAGGCCGTTAAAGAAGCCCTACGAGTTACCATGATAGAAAAACACCCTAACGACGAGACGCTCTTGACCTTACTAACCGAAGTCGAGAACATCGTAAACTCGAGGCCCCTCACCCATGTCTCGGTCGACCCCCGTGACCCCGAGGCATTGACCCCAAATCACATTCTCATCGGTCCCAACTGTCACGTGCCCCCACCCGGACACTTCTCAGCTGACGACGTGTCGAGTCGCCAACAATGGAAGCGAGCTCAAGCCCTGGCTGACATCTTCTGGAGGAGGTGGGTGAAGGAGTACCTGCCCCTACTGCAACACCGGCGGGAGTCCAGTAGCAGCGGCGTTGCCCCGAAGGTCGGTGACGTAGTCATCATCTGCGACTCTAACCTACCCCGCAACACATGGCCGCGCGGGCGAGTCAGTCGAGTCTACCCAGGTGCTGACGGCGAGGTTCGTGTAGTAGATGTCATCACTAGCGGAGGCAACATCTTGCGTCGGCCTACGAGGAAGATCGTCGTACTACCAACGGAGTTCGCAGACGTAACCGGGTCAGCGACGGCGGGAGAATGTGCACGACAATCAATGTGCTGAACAGTAGGTGAAGAAAAATGGACCGCAGGCCAGCAAAAAACGATCGCGCTGCACACGGCACCTTCGGCCAGCATGAACGCGAGTTTGCCGGTACATGTAGCAAGGAGAGAGAGAGAACGCGGCGTCGGTGTAGGAGATAGAGAGAGAGAGCGAGAGCGCGGCCGCAAGCAGCAGAGAAAAGTAGTTAGAACCCGTATACAGTCCACTGAAGGATCGCGCGAAGTGAAGTAATGTAATAGTGTACTTAATAGTAAATTTGTGCCCGTTCATTCCTTCTTTTATTTATATGCCTATAAGAAGACCTCTAAAGTATCGCGCGAACAATATTATCGTAAATATATTGACAAGCAACCGTTAATATATTAATTTCTTTAAATGTTTCTCTCAGCGAGTCACGGGGTCTGAGGCCGTAGATTGCTCGTATCGCGCGTTTCTGTAATATGAAAACAGTCTCAATATCGGCAGCTGAGCCCCACAGCAACAGACCATATGACATAACGCTATGAAAGTAGCTAAAATAAACTAATCGTGCCGTTTCCTCATCAGTTAGTGACCTTATCTTTCTAACCGCATAGGCAGCTGAGCTAAGTTTTCCTGCCAAGGCTGTGATATGAGAACCCCATTGCAGTTTACTATCTAGAGTTATTCCCAGAAAAACTGTAGTATTAACTACTTGAATTGATTCATTGTTCATTACAATATGAGTATCTATCTGTCTTACATTGGGCATAGTAAACTTTACACATTTTGTTTTTTTTGCATTGAGTAACAAGTTGTTACTTGTGAACCAATGCAATATTTCGGAAAGGGTATTATTCACATCGTCAAGTACTACTTTTTGTCTATCAGTTTTAAAAATTAATGATGTGTCATCTGCAAATAATACTATTTCACAAAGATTTTTAGTGAAGTAAGGAAGATCATTTACATATATCAAGAATAAAAGGGGTCCTAATATCGAGCCCTGGGGTACTCCCATGACTAAAGGGGCGCCAGAAGAGTCGGTGCCATTAATGTTGACTTTTTGTACTCTGCCATTGAGGTAAGACTTTATTAAGCTAAGTGAGCCACTAGAAACACCATAATAACCTAATTTCAATAACAAAGTCTCGTGATCAACACAATCAAAAGCTTTTGATAAATCACAAAAAATACCAATGGCATCCTGCTTCTTTTCCCATGCATCAAATATATGTTTGACGAGTGCAACTCCTGCATCCGTCGTGTTTCTGCCTTTAGTGAACCCGAACTGTTTCTCATGAAGTAATTTATTAAATGTAAAATGTGAAAGCAGTTGATTAAAAATTATTTTTTCAAAAATTTTACTAAGGGCTGGGAGTATAGAGATGGGTCGAAAATTGGATGGATCACTTTTTTCCCCTGCTTTGAATAACGGAATGATTTTACTGTACTTCATAAGAGTAGGAAACTGGTTTTCATCTATACATTTATTGAATATGAATGCAAGATAAGGCGCAATAGCGGGCATTATTGGTTTTATTATATTGGTTGAAATGCCCCAAAGATCCTCAGTCTTTTTTATATTCAGTTGCTTAAAAGTTTTAAAAATGGTTTCAGAGTCAATATACTGAAAATTAAAGTTAACACTACATTTATCAACACTAGATTTAAGAAGAGAAGCAGCCGCATTTTTTGAAGAATTTAATTTACTTGTAGTTGTAGTTGCAACATTTGTGAAAAAAGATTCGAATGCATTAGCCACTGCAGCATCAGTATTAATGTGCTCACCATCCACTTCCAACTCGAAGGATCGATCACGTGACCTTGTCTTACAGGTTTCTTTGTTTATAATGTTCCATGTTGCCTTTATTTTATTATCAGATTTTTCTATTTTAGCCCGAATATAATTAGATTTGGCTATTGAACAGACTCTCTTGAACAGCTTTGAATACCTTTTAATTTGTTCAATTATTTGTGGCTCATTTGTAGATGCCTTTATCTCGTATAATTCATACAGTTTCTTTCTACTTTTATGGATTCCAGGTGTAGCCCAATCACTAAATTTAATTTTGAGTTGATTTACGTTTATTGTTTTTTTTTGTGAAAATGTTATTAAATTCGTAGTTTATTACTGTAAAGATCATTCGGGCTTTCATCGCGGTTCAACTCCAGAAGAGGTATTTTATTGTTAATGTTTTCTTTAAATTTTTCTAATCTGTATGTTGTGATCGGTCTACACACAATATTTTTAGGCAATGGAACATGTTGGTGCTCAAATCTAGCTAACTGACCTGTATGATCTGACTTTATAAAATTTATTATAGATTTATCTTTTACATCAATGTCAGAAAAAAAATTATCCAAGCAGGTGGCTGTTGTGGGTGTGATGCGAGTTGGTTCACAGAAAATATTTTGTAAATTAAAAGATTTAAAAAGATTAAGGAACCTTACCGCTTTCTGTGAGTTTTCTAAAATATCAATATTAAAATCGCCACATACAACTAC
Source organism: Eilema depressum (assembly GCA_914767945.1). Taxonomy (NCBI): domain Eukaryota; kingdom Metazoa; phylum Arthropoda; class Insecta; order Lepidoptera; family Erebidae; genus Eilema; species Eilema depressum. The sequence continues at coordinate 10,195,082 of OU612036.1, read as the reverse complement.
CGTCTTCTTACATTTATATATCTTTTTTAAGGTTTCTTCCATAATAGACTCAAACAGGTTGTAATTTTCAGAAGGAGGTCTATAGACGCTAATAATAATAAATTGCTCAAGCTCCGCACATGATAGTTCAATATTTCGCTCACTAGAGAGTGCTACTATATCTTTTCTGTCTTTAGATTTTAATTTGTTATTAATTAAGATGAGTGACCCACCTCTCGTAGCAGAATCTCTAGTAAACGAACTAATTATTTTATAATTATCAATACTAATTAATAGTTCATGTTTTTTTAACCAGTGTTCAGTAACACAGAGTACATGAATATGATTTTCATTCAAAAATAATTCTAGTTGCAGCTCTTTGCCAGAAATACCCTGAATATTTTGATGAATAATATTCATGAGAGCAGGCTTTTCCTTAGTCCCTAAAATTAATTTGCTAGAGATTTCCTCTATTGTCCTAGAATTAAATTTAAATGATTGTCACTGTTATTTGGAACATATTCCAAGGTCGCAACACAAACATTGTCATTATTATGCTCAAAAAAAGCAGTTTGTTTAGCCAAGTTCTTGGCTGATTGTTTAATACAAAAAGATAGCGAAGATGCTATCTGTCTTTTAAAAAATCTATTTAAATAGAATTTGTCTTTAGTCAATAGTATTTTATTTTCTACATACAAATTTATATCAATTAAATGGAATTTACTAGAATTATGAAATATTAATGTATGTATTGTCTGATTAAGTTTGTGTATAATATTATTCTCTGCCTGTGGCAAGCTACGGCTATATGGGAGTGTGAATAAAATTATATTTTTTACATCTAACGAGCTAAGCAATTCAAAACAGTTCATAATTGCATTTCTGTCCGCATTTCCCCTGTCTCCCACTAAAATTACAATTGTATTGTTGCTGTTTAAGCTATAATTTTTAATTTTTTTAACAATGTTACAATGTTACAAATTATGTGTTTCTTGATTTACCACTGGTTTTTTACAATGAAAATTTCTGTATTTATTATTTTCACAATGGCGGCGAATAAAAAAGGACCTTTTGAGTGATCGCGATGACATTTCTTATCGCGCCTTTTTCGCTGATCGCTTTCTGTCAAATGTGATACTTACGTAATACCAATTTGTCGTTTTTGTGCGATTACCTCGCAAATTTTGCTATCGCTTTGCTATCGCGAGTTAGCTAATAAGCCTGCGGATGATGTCCTGTCAGTTCATCGCAATAGCCCACACACTTACAGTTTCGTATACGATTTTGGACTAACGCCTAATATGTGTGTGGCCGCTTGACGATTTCGGTCAGCAAAGACAGTTAAAGACCGGACAGTCTATGGCCATCGGCATTTTATACCTAACTAGCTGTTGCCCGCGGCTCCGCCCGCGTGGAATTCGGATTCCGTACAAACTTTTCTTTCGTGCTAAAATTGCCTCGGATACCATCCCCGTCAGCCATCAGGAGTGCCATGTGGAATTCGGACCCACTGAACAGCATGCCGTCGCGGGTCTTCAGTTGCTGGAGTGTAAAATTGCCTAGGGCATTTTCCGCACCCCCCGGCTGACCCTGGGCCATCTACAATTTTAAGATGGCCCCCTCAGAAGTGGGAAGCACGATGTCCCATCGAATTCCGGAAAGGGAGGAGACGGGCGTGAAGGGATGACAGGAGGCCGGACCTATAATCCTCACGTCCGCGCTCGGTGACCAGCCCTTCTTCCTGCTCTCTACTGGGCCTCCTCGTAGTCAGAGGGACATGTGGGAAGCCTTTGAGCAGCCCTCTATAGAGCTGCTCCCGTTGTTGTATGTATTTGCCGTAGGCGGTAGCGCCTCCCCTGGGTGAGGGGCGTTAATGCCTCCGTTACCCAGGATGCATCACATGGAGGTTCCAATCCCGCATTCGGATCCCGTTACCGTTGCATCTTGTGTTCAGCTGACCTTCCCTGTCTTCGCTCGTGAAATACTTCGAACACCCGTGGTTGCACCCTTTTAGCCCATGCCCGTAATAATAATTAGTTTTCAAATAATGTTATGGTAATTGACCGGATTTATTGACATTATAATTTCGTAATATCTTTTGAATAGAACGTCCGATTTCAATAATTCAAAAAGTAATCAACAGGCATTGAAACAATCTTAAATACCAAACGATTTATTTAGATAAGAATTAATATAAAGGTAAAGATTCCGTGGTCTGACTTTGATCGGCATTTCGGCTTGAATTTATATCGTCGCGCGTTACTTTCATACTGCAATAGATTCTAAAATATTCATTATAATTATACAGTGTAAAGGGCAATTTTGATCTACATTAAATGTACAATGTATCTAACGTATTTAGTCAGATAAGGCTTAACACTATATTGTTAAAAATAGCTTCGAAAATGATACATATTTTTTTTATAATTTGTAAAAGATAAAAATGGTTATTGTGAGCTACCCTTATTAGATAGACATATGCTGTCGCGGACTTTTATGTAGACCTTTTTAAGTTATACATTTCTACAGTACATTATTTTGTTCTATCTTCAATAGTTTTCGCAGCGTACGCGATGTAAGGAATTTTTTAGGTCATTTTTTTTACACCTTGGGTTACATTATTGAAGTTTTATCCAGGATCCCTATTTTTTTGAAAATTAATTATAGCCTATGTTAGTCAGTGATAGTGCAGCTTTCTAATGGTAAAAGAATTTTTGAAATCGGTTCAGTAGTTCTTGAGTTTACTCGAATACAAAAATACAAATCTAATATTAGTAAAGAATGTATGGAAATCTGCCCGATTTATTGACATTTATGCTCACTGCTCCGCTCCCTTTAGTAGTAGTGTGATGTTATATAGCCTATGTTACTCCCAGATAGTGTAGCTTTCTATAGGTGAAAGAATTATTGAAATCGGTCCAGTAGTTTCGGAGCCTATTCGTTACAAACAAAAAAACAAACAAACAAACAAATCTTTCCTCTTTATAATATTAGTATAGATATAGATAACATCAGACTAAAAGAATAAAATAATGTTATTATTTTAGTCTGAGGTAGTAAAATTATGTGACATTGATTACATAAGGACTGCAGGCCGCCAGACAGACGAAAAACTGCAGGCGGACTGTAAGTGGGTTTTTTTTTTTTATACCACTTAGGTGGCAGACAAGCACACGGCCCACCTGATGGAAAGTGGTTACCGTGGCCTATGGACGTATGCAACACCAGCGGCGTCACACTCGTGCTGCCGACCCTGAAGAAACCTTCTAATGCCCTTCTTGAAGAACCCCATATTGTAGTCGCTTGGGAAAACCATCGCGGGGAGTTCATTCCAAAGCTTGAGTGTGCGAGGGATGAAGTTCCTTTCATACCGCACAGTGCGCACCGTTTCCGGTCGCAATGTGTGAGGATGAACTCCCCGCCTATGACGAGAAGTGCGATGATAGAATGTAGCTGTGGGCATCATGTCAAACAATTCATCTGAGCACAATGTGTCCGCCTTTAGTGTAATAAATAAGCCAATATTAACTAAGTACCTACCTAGGTAACTAAATATAAGGGTTGTTCCGTATTGATCCCACAAAAGTTGTCCCGAATTCGAAAATTCTTGTTTGATCCCACTTTTACTTCCTTATTGATCCCACAGCACTTTATTTATATTTTATTCTTAATTGATCCTATTTTTGTGTAGTCTACTATTCTCAATTGATCCCTAACCATGTTTTTCTTATAAAAACACTTTTTGTGGGTACGGTTTTCAAATAAGGTAAGTAATTTGAATGACTGAAGAGGCGGTTATTAAAATCTTGTTACAGTGGCTCGCAGAGCTGAATGTCTTTAACCGTCTTCTGTCGTCTGAAGTCTATTTATCCGTCTTTCTGTTACGCGCCACGCCTAAAGTGCCGCCGATCTTTAAAATATCTAATGATTTGCATTATTAGTTACAATGTATTGCGGACGTAATAAAACAATATGATGGTAAGTATGGTATGGTCGACCTAGACATAAGTACCTACCTATGTCAGTCAGATCGAAGGCATTTTAAGGAAAGGACATGTTAGGAGTACCCGAAACCGGCGAGCATGTAGTTATAATATTTATGGAAGTTTGGCGACTCCTTCTTCTACTGCACCATTCAGACTTGGGATTCCTTACCAGTTCACGTGTTTCCCTCTTTCTACAGTCCCGGATCCATAAGCGGGGCGTGAAAAAGCATCTCATTAGGGCGTCAAGCTGAGTGCCACCATTGTAACATAGTATGTGTCTATAATGGTGACTCTCTTTTCCGAGACTTACACCCGTATTCACAAACAATACTTCGCTATGCGTACCACCAAAACTGTGCAAAGAACGACAAATTCTCAATGCATTCGTTTTGGCAAGCCTTTTTATTCATTGATAACACTTATGTAATACTTCGTTAAGGGAATGCACTGCGTTAGATACTGCTCCGTGATGTTTGTGAATTAATTTTACCAGCCCTATGCGCTCGAGCACACTATGAGACCTCACAGTGTTGTTTGTGAATACGGTGCTATTAAGGCCCCGAATCAGATTAGCATCGAAAAATTGGTATTTTCGAAACCGTTTTTCTTTTTAACTATGAAACCTAAAGATCTGGAATTTATATCCCTGCATACTACAGGACATACAGCGTAACTTCACCTTTTCATAAATTCAATAAAAAAGGAGGCAATAGTTGAAAAGAGGCTTTGAACATCACTCTACTCTTTCTTATGAAACCAAATATTGTCTACAATATGTATCCAAATAATCTAAAATTTCAGATATATGTTAAATGAGTGTATTAGCATGACGTGACCTTCTTAGTTTGTAATCGTCTCCTATAAAATTATCTATTAAAATTAGTTTTACTGATTTTTACGGCTGAAAAACGAGCGAATGACCTTGAGCATTTGTATGGTCAAAGTCATTCGCGTATGTAATCACCTTAAACTCTATGTCAGGTAATTCCCCGGCGGCGGCGCGCGGCGTTTCGATATCAATCTTGCTGATAAGGATTTATTGTTACGTAAATTTAGCACATGTTTAAATATTTGCTAAAGTTAGAGAACATTGGATTACTGTGTTGGTATTCACAGCTTTGGGGAAATACCTACACCTGACCTTACTATACTTAACAGGGAAGTCATTCAGGAATAAACCACAGCGCCTATATTGTTGGGGGGATCAAAAAATCTGTCTTTTACGGGTTCATTCGGAAGAAACTCGTAAAAGACAGATGTTAACTTATTGATAACACACATATTCTGAGTATTCTGACATTTGATATCTAATACGAGTACATATAATTAAGTGCAAACAAAGACTCAATGCCAATTTTTACTCAAATATTTATAAGAAACTCTTACTAACAAGATATGGATTTGTTTGTTGTCCGAATTAAATAATTTTTAACCGACTTCAAAAAAAGGAGGAGATTCTCAATTCATCTGTATGTTTTTTTTTAAGTTTGTTACCGCCAAATTTGTTATTTATTTTTATTTATATGCGGATTTCTGAAGTTCCAAGTGTGTGTTTTAAGAATTTTCGAATTCGGCACAACTTTCGTGGGTATCAATACGTCTTCCTGTCTTTGGGGTGATGGTGGAGCCATCTACTTCTCTCTCGATTCTCTTTCGTAATCGATTTGAATAGTTAGCATAATAAATGCTTCAAAATTTCATTCAAGAGTTTGTTAAATTTCAGAATTAATTTTCCTCGAGAGTAAATACTATGTCACTATCATCTACTCCGTTCAATAATCAAAGTTCGTTACTGATAGCTGACCTTAACACTATTGCATGCACATTTATCGATACGACTATGGACGCATTCTTAATAAACACACGGAGTCAATGAGCCCGGATCTGTCACAATCTTAGAGTAGGTATAGGTACATTGCTATAGAGCGCGCCTTACAAGTATGAAGTGCTATCACGGGTATGAACAGTACCGAGGGTCCTGGCTCTACTTCAATCAGTAGCAAAACAATACCCGGCAAAATGACTTCGCGAATAATATTTAATTCGATATGTTAAATCAAAATTTTATACAACATCGTATATTTGTAGTAATAATGACGCAAAAATAACGCAAAATGACACCATTTTTTTGAATTTTGGCTTTAATTTTATCCATGCATATCAAATCGAACAAAAAACTTCATAACAACCAACTACATTAATAAGTGCATCTATTGATATTTTCGGTAATGCATGAAACGTCACTATATTATGTGCGCTATACCATCGCAAAGTATCTGCTAACACTCGGCGCCAAAGACCTAAGTGATACGCGCGCTCTATATTTATAATGTATACTCTAAGGTCACAATTGTTTTTACTTGAATAATAGTATAGCACAGTCAACCTGCTTCATAAGCAGTTCAATTAACTAGGCTGTTAACTAAACGGCGCCGTTCAATTTACGGCCTGAATGATATTCAGCCGGATCGTTTATTATAACATTTAACAAGCTGTCCCTCTAGACAAGTGGCAATTCGTTGCTCGGCGTATGATGGAATAGAATGCCAAATGTATAGGATTTGACGTATATGACAGGCGTCAACGAATGTCACTTGTCTAGGGGGGCTGGCTGAGTGGGCCGCCGCGCCGGCGCCTCCTTCTGCGAGCAAGTAATGCTCGTGAAGGAGGCGGCGGAGCGGGAGCGATGGAGAATCGCAGACCTTGCGGCCCGCGAGGAGCGGACGAGAATCGCAAACCGCGCGGCCCGCGACGAGCGGCGGCAACTCGGGCGTCGGAGGTCGCAGAATGACCTCCGTCCCCCATGAGCGCGGGCCTGGGGGTGACGGGTGGGGCCGCCTGTCACCCTGGCAGAAGCAGGCCACGGCGGCGGCGCGCATTGCCTGCCTCCCCATACCCGGGGGCGAGTTGGGGACTCCGTGGTCCCCACACCGGAAGAGGGCCAGATCGAGAGATATGGCCCTGGGTCGGCCGGGGTGCGAGGGATATGGCTATGACAATCTCACCTCCGGCAACTGACGAGCCACAGAAGGCGTGCGTTTTAGTCGGTTCGAGTCCGACATAACCTCCTCCTCCGGCCCCGGCGGGGGAGGTATCCGTGGGGATTTTTCGCACGATAAAAAAAAAAAAAGGGGGCTGGCTGGCTAATGCTTAGGCCATTAGTAAGATGTGGTCCCACCCAGAAATAAGACAGCCTAGACAGTTAAGTAATTGCGACATTATACATATACATAGGTACATAGATATAATCAGGTCTTTATTTATCCCCGCAGCGTTGGGTAGAGGTGAATTAAGAACCACATTTCACCAATCATTTTATTCAGTACCACGTAATAAGTGTGAGTCTATTGCCGTATTCCGGGCACTAATGTTGACTCGAGCCATGCATCTGAGGCTGAATCTGCGCTGTATATATCTGTCTGATGTTAAACAGCCCTATCCCTTAGGCGTCTTGTACGCGTGTGGCGTCTTGAAGATGGGGTGGCCCAAATTCTACTCTGCTACTGCAATAAGGGGTCTTCAAGAAGGTTTCTTCATGGTCGGCAGCATGAGTGTAACGCCCCTGGTTTTGCATACGTCCATAGGCCACGGTAACCGCTTTCCATCAGGTGGGCCGTGTGTTTGTCTGCCACCTATTAGTGGTTAAAAAAGTCGTCAGGTGAGGTGGAGTACGCCCTATAATACCTGCATTTCAAAAATGTGTGTATGACATATATATTTCCGTGAGCGAATGATTTTTGTCCTTCTGAAATATTAACCAAATTAACATTCGACGAATTAAATGCCTATAGACGATAGCCCCAGATGTAATTAAAACCATCAATCAATTAGTGCATATGGACGCCAGACATCGTGTATACTTATCAGCATATATTATGACTGCAGTGACGTCACAAAATATGGATGTTCGCTGTAAACTGAACAACAAAATGTATATCGAGAGTATCATAAAAACAGCCTCGCGTAAACTTGGAGTCTTGAACAAAGTGAGACGTTTTTTCACGCAGGAGCAGTTTAAATGTTATGTCTAATAATTATTATGGCAATTAAAAATATGAAAAGCAATACGTATGGCACTCGTATCTAAGTTTCGGGCAATTAAAACTATGTCATATGTCTTGTAGTGCAAACAAAACATTCGGGCAAATGAAATTCGGGTAAATGAAATTCGGGAATATGATGATTATGGCATATAATCTTCGGGTAAACAATAGACAACCGGTGTCTTTTATACAAGACACAAATTCGCTCCAATGCGTGGAATACTGCTCGCATCTCTGGTATGGCTCCGCAAAGTACTAGATGCTCTTGACAGGTTGCAGCGACGTTAGGGATGTGATATACCTGTGACATTCAATACCCGGCCTTATAGGTATGGGTATCCCCGTGTACCTGGTACAGAAACCGGGTATCAAAATACCTATAGGTATTTTCTAAACAGACCTTAGCGACTTATATGCGAACTTTACGGACTATTGTAAAATTTCACTAGATTTACTTTTGCTTCTCTATACCTAAACCTATCTTATGGTATGATTTCGAAGCCGACCGCATACGGCAACTGCCGACGCACGCAGCACATGCGCGTTATTCATTGCGGCTTCTCAATAGTCCCCGTTATCCGTATCAGAGTTTAACAAGTAATGGGTACCCTGATATGCTGCACGCGTATGAAATTGTCGTATGCGGTTGGCTTCGGAATCTCATACCTTTATTGACGGCTGATAGGTACCTACTGAATGAATATAATTATCTTTAAAGTTATAGAACGTAACATTTTTTTTAACAATAATAATTGAGTTATGTTTTCGTATTTACATGCCGACTGCATTTTGTATGAAATGAAATCTTTTTTACCAGGCTTAGGACTGTCAGCTAAGAGTATTTTAATAAATTAATGATATGAATTATGTAGGTACCTATTAGGTACCAAAAATCAAAATCCACGTTTCATTCATCTCTATCGCTATAATTGGAAACAACTATTTTCCGTTGAAAAAAATCGTTATACTTGAATATGTAATTATGTTCTTTAGTACCATGCAAATAAATATCCAATTTGTCTCAACGATGATGATGATGAACAAAAAAATACGCGCCTAATTTCGCGTCTTCGGCCGATGGCCGGTGCATTGTATATCCACCGGCAAGTATCTTGGACCTAAATCGCGAGAGAATGCAATTACTATAATAATATATTATAATATTACTATAATACATAATTATGATACAAGTGTAAACAATAAAATTGGTAAATAATAATTCACCCAAAAACGCGTACCTACTGCGCGTATAAAGCACGTTTTGAGCACAATTTAGGTCCAAGATACGTGGCGCGGGTTATACCGTACATACGTTTCAATTCAAGGACGATCGGGAGGCGCCGTAACTATTCGGGTGACTTCGTTTTAAGTATGGCGGGCGCGCGGTGCGGCGACAGAACGAAGACCCGAGACCCGAGACCGGGTACGAACGGGTATAGGTACGTACGGGTCGTACACCCGCACGGTGCGGCCGGGTGCGGCCGCACCCGTACTGTCTGTCTCTGTCATACGATTTCGTTCGGCGCGTGGCTCGTGCGATACCTAGCGGGTGCGGGTGCGGGTGCGGGTATCTGCCGTACATACCCGGTATGCGTACTGCCATGTTCATACTGGGTATAAATACCTGTACCAGTATATACGCCTCATCCCTAAGCGACGTGCGGTACGCATTATTGGGAATCCTAAGGTCACCAACACCCTCGAGCCTTTGCAGATGCGTAGAGATGTGGCTTCCTTGGCGGTATTTAACCGTCTCTACCATGGTGAATGTTCTGATGAGCTCTTCCAATTAATCCCACCATCTCCTTTCCTTTAAAGGACAACACGTGCAGGACTTAGATGCCACCCGCATACGGTGCAGAATATTCCATCAAGAACCAAACGGTACGGCGCCTCTTCTGCCGCACCATTAAGACCTGGAATTCCTTACCAGTTCACGTTTTTCTCTCTTCCTACAGTCCCGGGTCCTTTAAGCGGGGCGTGAAAAACCATCAGATGAGGCCGTCAAGCTGAGTGCCACCATTGTAACACGGTACGTGTCTATAATGGTGACCCTCTTTTTCCAAGACTTTGCCTTCAGCTTACCATCAGACGAGGCGAAGTCTAATTGACGTGTCCTTAAAAAAAAACTCTTTATGAGCAGTAACTACCCGTTTTTGAGTGTCTTTTGAGGATAGCACGGGGTGCTACGGAGGCGGAGGAGCTCAAATCCACGAATCATAGATTTTATTAAACCAATCTACGCAGGTCAGGGCCTTGTCTCTATCGTGACCTAGGCTCAAGATATATACCGGGATCTGTACAGTGACCAGATGTCCTGTCTGACTTATGAATAATTCCCGATAACAAAGATAGACTCAAGTAATGTTTTAAAGGGAAACCCGTATTAGTATTTAGGCATAGGTCTGAAACGGCTGAAACATTTATGGTTGATTTCATTTAACTTTCTCATCATCATCATCATACGCTCACGTCTTTTTCCTTGCAGGGTAGGCAGAGATAACAACCTGGCGGGTTGTTGTCTCTGCCCCGTGAACATTTCGCGCTGCAGACCCTGAAGAAACTTAAAGCCCTTCTTGAAGAACCCCATAATATTGTAGTCGTTTGGGAAAGAGGAGACGTTGCCCCGCAGTGAAGTACTACACCACCCTCATGAGCACTCCAAGCTTCTTTGATGCCAGCTTCACCTTGTCTTCCAAATGACTACGGTATTGGACGTCACTGGATATACCGATACCAAGGATCCTAATACTTAAGAAAATCGTAAGAGGTGTGCCTTCGATATTTTCCTTGAAGCAAGTGTTATCTGATCTCCACAACCAATTTCCTTACGCCTGTATAATGCCGAAATAGTTGGCAGGGATAAGGAAAAGAAACCGCGAGAAGAAAAACGTAAGGTGGGACACCCCCTAGCCAGGTGGACTGACGACCTACGAAGGGTGGCTGGGACGGACTGGATGCGAAAGGCGGATGAACGGCAGACGTGGCGCATATTGGGAGAGGCCTATGTTCTGCAGTGGACTGCTATAGGTTAAGCTAATTGAGTGATTGATTGATTGGCAGGGATCCTACTAATATTATAAATGTGAAAGTTTGTGAGAATGGATGTGTGGATGTGTGGATGTGTGGATGTTTGTTACTCTTTCACGCATAAACGGCTGGACCGATTTGGTTGAAATTTGGTATGTATATAGGTTATACCCTGGATTAACATATAGGCTATATATCAGCGATGAACGGGATCAGAATTCCACGCGGGCGGAGCCGCGGGCAACAGCTAGTATATTATAATACACAGATTTCGCAAATTTTGGTTCAAAGGTTCAAGAAGCTTTTCAAAACGTTCAAGCAGTTTTCGATATACTAACAAGAAGAGGTAACTTGCAGGGTCATGACTGTCATGAGTCCCTAGCTCGACTAAACCCAAAAGTGGTTTCATCGTTGCGGGGGTCTATAATAAACAATGGACAACATCACATAAACTGATAAATCAGTCTAATAAATAATCTCATCGGGGGACCTTGACTCTTTCTGATAACTCAGAGTGCTTTACCAGTTAGGAGTCCCCCGACACGACAACGTTTAATCACAACAATATACTTAATTTATTTTTTAGTTTTTGGAGGTATTCTTGCGTAGGGGCTTGTTAGCTTGTAAATTTTTAATAATTATGTATTTTGTACAGTATTCCTAGACTGGAAACTGTGAATCAGTAGACGGAAAGTGGGGTATCCGCAGCTAGGCGGAGGATCGAATGCTATAGCGTACATTGGAAGAGGCATAAATGTCTACCAGAGGACTGCAATCGGCTAATTGATGACGATATCAAAGGTAATATTTCTTTATTTTGTAGTCTTATTGCAAACACTTATGCGTAGTGACATCTTTCGCGATTATTTGAAACTAATGCCAAAAGTTTCGGCATACGACGACCAGATGGCCTTCTTTATAATATAAACTATATTTATATATCTCTATATTAGTATATCTTATGTGATGTACACCAGATTGCGACTACTCTCGTTTTCAGGGGGAATTCCTGTTGGATTGATAAACGGTTCAACATTCGCTTCGATCAAACGTGTTCCAGCAACAGTACTGTGTGTCGATATCTGAGCTTTCTCTGCCTAATAAGTGTATGTAAACGGACTCTGTGTCTAAATAAGAAACTTTTGAATTTACAAGTGTGTATGGACTGTGATGAATGAAAATGCTGATTCATTTCGGTGTTTAAAATCATTAGATTTAAAAGAGGGAGATCAGTGAAAGTCTGATAAGATGTTCGTTATGTCTTATATTTTGGTAGTGTCCAAAAAACTGCTAGACTAAAATGTTTTATGTTTAACTAGAATAAAATTGTGTCAGAGTTCTTCAATGTACCGTAAGCAGATGTGATACTAAAATTAAGTTCTATATTGTATAATTTTCAAAATAGACTTTTCGGTACCTACTCGTTTTGCATAAATAACGGAAAATTTACGTAGTTTTACACTGGTGGTAAATAAGTGAAAACATAATGCAGTCGGTTTGGAAGACCACAATTAAATACTTTTTTAGTGCAAAAGAAATTCAGTTTCAAATGATGATAAAAGAAATGTTAATGTGAATGAAGCTTAGACAGAGGATTAAAAAAAAAGTTTGATTTAAAAATAATAGTGTAGGTGCAATAAAAATATCCATGAGATTTAGTGCATTTTTATGTGATAAATATAATAATGGTGGGGTACAGAAACTTTGGAAACACTTTACATGGAACATTGGAAATTGAATTTTTGGATTGATTCCTTCGTCATGGAACTTGTGACAGTTTTGTTTTGGCGCGCTTTTGCCGCCATCTTTCTAATGTAAGTATAATCTATGGTTCATTCATATTTTAAGGTAAACAATCTTTTGTACTTACTCTGTACTTTTACTTCGTTGATGATTTAGATAACTCGTATCTATGTAAGTACCTATATAAAACACTTTCCATATAAGTAGCACACTTTGTTTTGTAGGTATAGCAAATTAGCTAGCAGGTAGGTACTTAACTAGTTAGGTAGGTATAAATGTTAAACCTGTAAGGGCGCTTCCATAGAGAAACAGGTTACCGGTATGGATGGGTCGTTACTGGGCCCATACCATGAACTCTTAAAACAGGTCAATAATTGAACTGCTGTCATTCTACCAACTGCAAATGTCACTTTGTAATCCCTTTGTATTCCTCTCTAAGGTATTCCTATATATTTATGTGACATTACAAAGTGACATTTGCAGTTGGTAGAATGACAGCAGTTCAATTATTGACCTGCAGGCACATGCTGTAACAAACATCTCGAATGATCGAAGTGAGCTCGATAGCTGAATCCGCGGTGATTGGTCAATTTCGCGAAATTGACCAATCACCGCGGATTCAGCTATCGAGCTCACTTCGATCATTCGAGATGCAAGTTACAGCATGTGCCTACTGTTTTAAGGTTTGTGGTAAGGCCGCAGGTACCTAAACCTATCCGTGTTGCCATCACATCAATTCCTCATTTTTCAAAAAAGTCGCACATTTACACGGTTCGGACATGTAATGCGTAGGGATGAAAGTAATATCGTAAGGAAGGCATTAACTATGTAGCTAACTCAGTAGGTACAATAAAAGCGCGAATCTTTGAAATACCTAGTCTTTGCATGCGCGAAGCTTCGAATGTGATTCATAAACTTTTCAAAATAAAAAAGTAAACGACTTAATATAAATACTGCCTCCTCGAGCGTAGAAAAAGAAATAAAAGAAATCTAGCAAACTTTAAACTATTAGTCATTTCCGCTGAACCAAGAAGTTGTACGAAAAAGAAAAGAATAAAAAACTATTTTGACTTCAAACAACATAATATTGACGAAAGGAAACTCATTTCTTGTATGCAAACTGCAGCAAGTTTCTCGGAAGCACTGCCATAATAACGTAATAAGCCAGCTTTAATGTCAAAAGCATCTATCTATACTCGTAGTACTATTATATAAATTGTAAATTGGTCGTGTCTGTCATTAGAGATCTTTAAAAAAAAACTTAAAACCCAAGTGTTTTTTTTTGCTGTTGCCCGCGGCTCCGCCCGCGTGGACGTCGGTTATCGCGACCAAACACAGCCTATGTCTTTTCCCAAGATCGAATCTATCTCTGTACGAATTTTCTTCATAATCGGGTCAGTGGTTTAGGCGTGAAAGCGAAACAGACAGACAGACAGACAGACAGACAGACAGTCAGACAGTCAGACAGACAGACAGACAGACTGTCAGACAGACAGAGTTACTTTCGCATTTATAATATCAGTAGGTATGGATATGGATTAGTATGGATACTAAACACTAAAATGGATTTGTTGGAAATCTTGTCTATTTGTTTGTTTGATCGCGATGGGCGCAAAAACTACTGAAGGAATTTTGATGCGGTTTTTTTTCTTAGCAAGGTCTTGACTTGACTAATATCTTACGCTTGTTTGATCGTAATCGGTTCAGTAGGACTAGAGATAACAGCAAAAGTCATGTTAACCGACATCCGCGCGGGGAGATTATAAGAGGAGAGGAAGATATTATTATAAGAGATTAGTGGAAGAAGATGGATGGGATATTCGGGGATTTTGCTTTCAGCTTACCATCAGGCGAGGTATAGTCAAATTGAGGTGATTTTTCTATAAAAAAGCACTGTCATACTACGGAGCCTGAAAAAAAATCCATTTAATTTTAGACTTTGAAAGAATGCTGTTAAAATTTAATATTAAATGACTTTTTTTAAAGTGAATTTAAAAGTGTAATGAAATTCTTTTCATTTAATTTTGGTCTTTAACTCTATAGCAATGAAGTCTAGAATTTAATGCTTGTTTTTGCGGTGTCTATGGTATGACAGTTCGCTTAGCAGAATCGAGAGGCAGGAAGACGAGAGAAAATGTAAAGATGACCGCAAACAGAGATTCATGGAAAAATCACACATTTAAACACTTCAAATAAATCCATCCATATCCATAACCATTCCATACTAACATTATAAATGCGAAAGTAACTCTGTCTGTCTGTCTGTTACGCTTTCACGCCTAAACCACGGAACCGATTTTGATGAAATTTGGTATAGGGGTAGACTAGACCTTGAAAAAGGACATAGGCTATGTTTGGTCGCGATAACCGACATCCACGCGGACGGAGCCGCGGGCAAAAGCTAGTATAGTATAAGTGCAGGCAGATGATGCAAGTGATTCATAAGTCATAACAGAGATATTTTATTACTATTC
Source organism: Eilema depressum (assembly GCA_914767945.1). Lineage (NCBI taxonomy): Eukaryota > Metazoa > Arthropoda > Insecta > Lepidoptera > Erebidae > Eilema > Eilema depressum. Next base: position 10,179,827 of record OU612036.1, on the reverse strand, counting down.
TCCCAACTGACTCATGATAGTCATCTCATAACTATCAATTCATTAATCAGTTACACAGAGAATACATTGAATACAAAGTGTTTATTAGGAATCTTTGGAGATTCCAATTCCACATAAGTGATATTGAAATCAATCTAAAACTTCATAACTGAATCATTCTTTCAGGAATTATACCTATTATATGGTTTTCCCAAGCGACTACACGAAAACGAAAATACATACATACAATCACGCCTTTATCCCTGGAGGGTTAGGCAGAGGTGAATTAACACCCACATTTCACCAATCATTGTATCAGGTCCCATGTAATAGGGGGTGAGCCTATTACCGTATTCCGGGCACTATTGTTGACTCGAGCCGTATATCTGAGGCTGAGCCTGGGCTGTATATATCTGTCTGATTTTAAACAGTCCTATCCCTTAGTCGCCTTGTACGACACCGCAAGGGAGGAGATGAGGTGACCCAAATTATTCTACTCTGCCGGGAACCACGCGGCGCCCTCCCCCTAATACGTGGGACCTAATGCAATGATTGGTGAAAAGTGGGTGTTAATTAACCTCTGCCTAACCCTTCGGGGATAAAGGTGTGATTGTTTGTATGTATGTAAGGTACGAGTACTTTCGCATATGTTACTGGAACAGGTAGCCTCCTAATTAATTCTTTGTTCGACGACATTCCAATCCAATACCGTTGTTTCATCTGTCAATCTTCGATGTATAACGTATGCGAACGCTGACTCATGCGGTTCATTGCGGTCTCCGAATTTATTTGGAGATGAGAGCATGGTCTGATATTACTGTTATGACAATATATAACCTGTTAAAAAAAATCTTCTCTGTAAGCAATTTATAGAGGCTCATTTAGACGTGTGAGTTTCTCGCACGTTTCGATCCGAAAAATCGTACATGACTAGTTTCTTCTTCTTCATCCTAGCGTTAATTCCCAGTCGCATCCGAAGCCTTCACCTCGGAGTCTGGGGTCCGCTTTACCAGTCTTAACTGCGAATTTGGCTGAAGCTCGTCCGTGAAGCGAATGCCATCTGGCCTCCACAACCCAATGGTGACATTAGGCGTTAACGAAGCATTGCAGCTAGACCAAATACTTAGCAAGGTTCCTAAAGTCCCATTTTCATATCTATCAACAATGGTATCAAATTATGGACGTTTGTAGGAACTCCTGCCCTCTTTAATGGAATTTGTATGACTGCTGCTGAAGATTGTTTGTTATTTGGTCATGTAATGGTTTTTTTTTGACACGTCAATTTGACTTCGCCTTGCCTGATGGTAAGCTGAGAGCAAAGTCTTGGAAAGAGGGTCACCATTATAAACACGTACCATGCTACAATGGCGGCACTCAGCTTGACGGCCTCATCAGATGCTTTTTCACGCCGCGCTTAAAGAACCCGGGACTGTTGGAGGAGGGAAACACGTGAGCTGGTTAAAAATTCCAGGTCTGACCGAGCCCTGGGTTTTTCACAATAGGGTTTGTAAAAGAATATTAGTAACCGAAATTACAAATATTCCCTCTAACACCTCCAGCTAAGCTAAATTGCTTATGTTCACGTCGGCATTGATTTCGCCTATTGCAGTCCATTGTTGGACATAGGCCTCTCCCAATATGTGCCACGTTTGCCGATCCTTCGTCTTAAACGGGCCAGAATTCGAACCCGTTACCTTTCTATCGTAAGGCCTACTCTTTAACCACTAAGCCTACGCTGCTAGATAGGTAGATACCATTTCATACGTTCCACCATCATAGGAGATGAGGTAGGTACCTACCATATATTCCGTAGAACAAGTATAGCAGTATCTTTACAACGGTCATTGATAGATCCCATTCCTGATTCATATAAATGTTTCAATGAACGGGTAAACCCAAAGTACCTACTACATCGATGTGCGATAATGAATGCGTCATTTTAATGCATTATGCTGCATTTACATACTCGCGGCAGAGCGAGGGAAGTGGCGAGAGAAGTGGGCAGAGACGTGGTGTGAATGGTATATTCGTCATGCCGCGAGTACTGCCGCGTATGTTGCTGCGAATGTCGGCTTGACGGCGCGAGTCAAAGGAGCGGCAATACTAGCGCGATGAACTATTCACACACTCGCGATGTGCTCGCGATGAACACACTTTGCATCGAGCGCTCGTGGCTTTAAAAATATATGACGTATATTTTATTATTGTAAATATATTATAGTTTTTATTAATAATCTATTTAATTAGTTCGCTATGCTGAAAAAGCATAATGCGTACACTGCTACAGCGTTGTCCTCCATACGTTTACGTCCGTTTCCATTGCAGGGCGAATACTGTAATGCGGACCAAACCAACGCGATGATGCGCGTGTGTGAATGCTAGGGCAATAATTGCACGAATATTGCAGGCAACACGATGAGCAATGCGAGCGGCAGAGTATAAACGCGGGGTTAGAGATGGTACGAGTATGTTACTATGTATGTGTGTATGTGCACGTGTTTAATATGTGAAACTTTGGAGTGTGGACTGCGTTCGTCATGAGTCATCAATCATCATATTCCTATATTCAAACACTTGTCATTTTTTTATGGGAGTTATGGGACACGTCAAAATTATTAAAAAGAAAAATGGTACCTAAATTACTAGTCAGTCAGTCAGTCGAGATTCTGGTTCCATCCTTAGCAATTCTAAGGTCAAGGTTACTTATAAAGCCTTATCGAAAATAGATATGATAATAAGAAAACTGTCTCAAAGTAAGTGAAGTGTAATGAGGAATGGTGACCTGAATTATTGAAGGCAACTAAAATATTCTCGGTTATTTATTATTTGTTGAGACAGTGGAGGTTTAATTGTGATGACATCATGCAATTATGTTTTAGTCTTGAATTTTTATTTTATTTTTATATAGGACACGTTAATTTGACTTCGCCTCGCCTTATGGTAAGCTGAAGGCAAAGTCTCTGAAAAGAGGGTCACCATTACTGACACCTATCATGTTACAATGGTGGCACTACTATATTATTGTGTGGTAGTACTGCTATATTAGTGATGTACAGTAACTAAAGAAGTACTTTATTAAGTACGTAAGTTAGTAAGTATACTTATATATCATACTAGCTGTTGCCCGCGGCTCCGCCCGCGTGGATGTCGTTTATCGCGTGGTGTTGTAAATAGTGCTGAAAGTTGAGCGTTGAACGCTGATTAGACATTGTACTCGCCTCTCTATTCGACTCGAGGAGGTACGTACACCACGGTATATTCGTCCCAATGGAGCAGTCCGACTGGGGAAGTATCTCCGCCCTACAGAAGGCCGCGGCTTAATAACCTCGTGTTGTGTTTCCGACGGTGAGTAGGGTAGCCAAAGCTCACTGGAGAGTAGCTTGTGCTTTGTGCTATCAGTGGGAAAACCAAAGGCTTTGTCCGACTTATCTTTTGCGCTGACGGCACAGATTCTCTAAGTTCTTACAGGGTAGGCAGCTCGAGTGTGACTCCCCTGGTGTTGCACTCACTCATAGGCCACGGTAACCACTTACCATCAAGTGGGCCGTGTGCTTGTCTACCACCTAAGTGGTATAAAAAAAAAATTCTACCTGCATTATTTACTCGAGTCTCTACTCCCCATACCTTTGCCCTTCCCCCACCCTCTCCCCTACTCCTTCCCCTTCCCCGTTGTATCTCTTGTCTACTCCACTATATCCTTCACCTGTTCACCAAGCTCTAAGTAATAAATCTGTCTTTGTGTGGAAAACGATTTTGTAACTCATCTTAAGACAGTACCGACATCTATTTCATACCTGACAAAATTAGAAATAGAAAAAAAATGATTAAAAATGCTTATATACGTCCAGTTGCAACGAAACCATAGTAAGTTCAAAACCGCGTTAACGCCATCTAGTTACGCAGGTGGAAATAAATTCATTGACAAAAAAATAATAATTTCATGATTAAAATCGCATTTGTTTACACAACTGTAAATGTAAATTAAAGTCTATTTATTTACATACTTGCTCGGATGTAATAAGATATAAAATTTCATCCATAAGAATAAAAAAGCGCCATCTATATTTCCACTCATATTCCGTATAATATCAATATTGTTCACAACTCCGGTTCTACTCAACCGATTGCGATCAAACAAACGTAAGATTTTAAGTCTGACCAAGCCCTATCTAACAAAAAAAACCGCATCAAAATCCGTTCAGTAGTTTTTGCGTCCATCGCGGACAAACAGACAAACAGACAAACAGACAAACAGACAAACAGACAAACAGACAGGAAATGAAAAAAATATATTTTCGTGATCAGTATCGTTAATATAACATAACCCAAGTATTTTTTTTTAAATATCTCCAATGTACAGACACGACCACTTTACAATTATATAATAGTATAGACTAGCTGCTCCGGCGAACTTCGTACCGCCATATTTTCGGCCCGCGTGGTATTCAAATCCCGTTCCCGCTCCACCCTTATCACTTAGGGGTTTGAAAGATAGATAGTAGCCGATTCTCAGACCTACTGATACGCATATAAAATTTGCTAAAAATCGGTAAATCCGTTTCGGAGGAGTACGGTAACTAACATTGTGACATGGAAATTTTATATATAAGATTACTTACTAACTGTCTTATACTATACATACAGACTTATATTATACAAGCTGTTGCCCGCGACTCCGCCCGCGTGGATGTCGGTTATCGCGACCGAACATAGCCTATGTCCGTCCCCAAGGTCTAATCTATCTCTGTAGGCTATGTTTGGTCGCAAAAACCGATATCCGTGCGGGTGGAGCCACGGACAACAGGCCCTCGATTCTGCTAAAGCACAACCATAGATTAATATATACAATATGGATACGACATATAGGCAATAATTGAAACCATATACTTGGTACCCCCTAAGTATCAAGCAGGAAAAGTTTGAACAAAATTGGTCCAGTATTAAGGGCAGAAACTAGAGTTTTAATTTTATAGAATTTGAACAACTTTGAGCACTCTGTAGAATCGCATGTTGCCGCTTAGCTGTTCAAGTAAGTTACCTACTATGCCTATTGTTGTGTGTGTGTGTGAAGGTGTGTGCGTATTTATTAATGACTAGCTGTTGCCCGCGGCTCCGCCCGCGTGGAATTCGGATTCCGTACAAACTTTTCTTTCGTGCTAAAATTGCCTCGGATACCATCCCCGTCCGTCATCAGGAGTGCCATGTGGAATTCGGACCCACTAAACAGCATGCCGTCGCGGGTCTTCAGTTGCTGGAGTGTAAAATTGCCTAGGGCATTTTCCGCACTCCCCGGCTGACCCTGGGCCATCTACAATTTTAAGATGGCCCTCTCAGAAGTGGGAAGCACGATGTCCCATCGAATTCCGGAAAGGGAGGAGACGGGCGTGAAGGGATGACAGGAGGCCGGACCTATAATCCTCACGTCCGCGCTCGGTGACCAGCCCTTCCCTTTCCTGCTTTCTACTGGGCTTCCTCGTAGTCAGAGGGACATGTGGGAAGCCTTTGAGCAGCCCTCTATAGAGCTGCTCCCGTTGCTGTATGTATTTGCCGTAGGCGGTAGCGCCTCCCCTGGGTGAGGGGCGTTAATGCCTCCGTTACCCAGGATGCATCACATGGAGGTTCCAATCCCGCATTCGGATCCCGTTACCGTTGCATCTTGTGTTCAGCTGACCTTCCCTGTCTTCGCTCGTGAAATACTTCGAACACCCGTGGTTGCACCCTTTTAGCCCATGCCCGTAATAATAATTAGTTTTCAAATAATGTTTGGTAATTTACCGGATTTATTGACATTATAATTTCGTAATATGCTTTGAATAGAACGTCCGATTTCAATAATTCAAAAAGTAATCAACAGGTATTGAAACAATCTTAAATACCAAACGATTTATTTAGATAAGAATTAATATATAGGTATAGATGCCGTGGTCTGACTTTGATCGGCATTTCGGCTTGAATTTATATCGTCGCGCGTTACTTTCATACTGCAATAGATTCTAAAATATTCATTATAATTATACAGTGTAAAGGGCAATTTTGATCTACATTAAATGTACAATGTATCTAACGTATTTAGTCAGATAAGGCTTAACACTATATTGTTAAAAATAGCTTCGAAAATGACACATTTTTTTTATAATTTGTGAAAGATAAAAATGGTTATTGTGAGCTACCCTTATTAGATAGACATATGCTGTCGCGGACTTTTATGTAGACCTTTTTAAGTTATACATTTCTACAGTACATTATTTTGTTCTATCTTCAATAGTTTTCGCAGCGTACGCGATGTAAGGAATTTTTTAGGTCATTTTTTTTACACCTTGGGTTACATTATTGAAGTTTTATCCAGGATCCCTATTTTTTTGAAAATTAATTATAGCCTATGTTAGTCAGTGATAGTGCAGCTTTCTAATGGTAAAAGAATTTTTGAAATCGGTTCAGTAGTTCTTGAGTTTACTCGAATACAAAAATACAAATCTAATATTAGTAAAGAATGTATGGAAATCTGCCCGATTTATTGACATTTATGCTCACTGCTCCGCTCCCTTTAGTAGTAGCGTGATGTTATATAGCCTATGTTACTCCCAGATAGTGTAGCTTTCTATAGGTGAAAGAATCATTGAAATCGGTCCAGTAGTTTCGGAGCCTATTCGTTACAAACAAAAAAACAAACAAACAAACAAATCTTTCCTCTTTATAATATTAGTATAGACTTATGACACAGTCAATGACTTTAAAGCAATGGATGAAACTATTTAATGACTTATACAAGTGGTTGCATTTTCTACATTTATTTTAATAATTATTTTGTTAGAAAATTTCGGATTTAATAAATCAGGGAATTTAAGTTTAAATTTAATTTGGTTCTATTCCTACGGACCAGGATGCTTCGCGGTTTCAGTATTTGCACATATGTCGTATCCATATCGTATATTATATACTAAGCACAACCACTGTCACACCACAGAGATTGCAAGAAATGGCATTTAGACTTTATTTCCATAGACAGTCACAAAATTAAATGAATAGTTTCATTACACTCTTTCATTCACTCTACAAAAAGCCATTTAATTTTAAACTTTAAGGATGTTATTTTAAAGGCTAAAATCAAATGGTATTTTCTCGCAGTCTCTGTGGTGTATTGGTGTGTACCTACTGGTTGTGCTTTAGCAGAATCGAGGGCCAGTTAATAGGTAATAAACTAAACACTGAATGAAAAATAAAAATATTGTAGGTACACCTATAGCCTCTTTTAATAGGTTCATCACTTATTAAGATTTTAAAGACTACACATAATTTATTTTTTTATACACGTGTAACATGTTATTATAATGGCGGATACCTTCTATGTCCAGTCAGTTACAACCAAACGAGTAACACTGTTACTGGTTGGGAAAACGAGTCACAGGTGTTACTGAATGCAACAATATTTGTCGTAACGAGTCACAGGTGTTACTGGATGAAACAATATTTGTCCCAACGAGTCACAGGTGTTACTGGATGCAACAATATTTGTCCCAACGAGTCACATGTGTTACTGGATGCAACAATATTTGTCCCAACGAGTCACAGATGTTACTGAATGCAACAATATTATTTTGTCCCAACGAGTCACAGGTGTTACTGGATGCAACATTTTTTTGTCCCAACGAGTAACAGGTGTTATGAATATCTAATGTTTTGTGAAAAAGAAAATTTATTTAATCATTAATTATTGTTTATTATGATGCTATGAGAGAATACTAAAGTATGTACTAAACGTAAATAAATAAAAGGTGAGTATTATAACTATTATACATTACTTATTTATACTTTATTAAATACTTAGGTATGCTTAGTATCAGCCTACTTTATGGGTCGGCCACGAAGAGCAGACTGGTGACTTATTGTTACAATATTGTAACTCATATTAACTGCTAATAATACTGGCAAAATTCAAACAGTCGTGACAAAAGTACATTGACTTATTACAATTTAAACTTACAATATTCAATATTGTAACTTATATTAAATGCTAATAATACTGACAGAATTTTAATATCTAAGTACAGTCAGTGACAAAAGTACATTGCCTTATTACAATTTAAACTTACAGTATTCTAACTAATATTAAATGCTTATAATACTGACAGAATTTTTATATCTAACTACAGTCAGTGACAAAAGTACATTGGCTTATTACAATTTAAACTTACAATATTGTAACTAATATTAAATGCTAATAATATTGACACAATTTTTATATCTAAGGACAGTCAGTGACAAAAGTACATTAACATATTACAATGTAAACTTGCGTTATTGTAACTTATATTAAATGCTAATAATACTGGCAGAATTTTAATATCTAAGTACAGTCAGTGACAAAAGTACACAAACATATTACAATTTGAACACCAGCGTAGTGCAAAACATTTTGTTTTTTTTTTAAAAAGATCCAAAATTTAAATTTAAATCATCAGCCTCCCACCCTCTGAAGATTTTTTTAAATACGTGTATGTCAATATTATATTGATGTATATCATTGTAAAAGTCGTTAACAATTTTTAAGTCTTCAGCAAATTTTGTCGTTGACTGCACATTTCTAAAATTACTATTCTATTTACTTAACATATATTTCAGCACCTTGATTAGGTGTAGTAGCAAAAACGTAAGAGCGTGCTTCCTCCTTACTTAAATTACGATGTTTTACGTAAAATCTTTCAATTAACATATCGATATATTTCTCTACTTTCGCTTTCGGACATATAGCCACAATGCATCCGCCCCACCCTGCCCCAGTCACGCGAGAAGGTACATCCATCTCTTGTGATAACTTGACTAGATAATCTAAATTAGCATGAGAACACTCATACAGGTCCTTTAGACTTGTGTGACTCTCCGACATCAGTTGACCAAGGGTACTATGAACACTGCCTTTTCTGCTGCCATTCTGGTAAGCAATAGGCTTGTTTGTGTCACTCTTGCAGAAACCGTTCTTGTTTTGATTGGATTGTGGGCAATGATTACGAAATTGTTCGACACGAATCGCTTCCTCGTAAATGTGTAGAGCGCGTTGCTTCAATTTAAACTCTTTTAAGTTTTTCGTATTTGCCGTGAAATATACTTGCTCTAGCTCTTTCTCGTCAATATCTAATATTTCACAAACTTCACTTTTCGTGTATAAATCTTTGGGTAGGTACTCATGTACAAGTTTTACCATACCTTCCAGTGTTTTATTTAGTTTACTTTGCACTTGACTAAGTGTAATAATTTTGTTATCAGTTATTACACCGGCACATGTAATTAAAATTTTTGCTGCTAATCGACATTCTATGACACGTTGGTTAAAATCATTAGTTGCAGCTTTGTTTAGTTCTGCTAAACTATGACCAACGACGAAAGTAGAATCTTCCGGTAGGGCTACCGGTGTAGCTTGAAGGGGTTGCCAAGTAATGTATTGAGCACAATTCTTTTGCGCCAGAAAGACAATTGCCTGGTCCATTCCACCTCCTTGTGTACCAATATACCTCTCACATTTTGCACATACGGATGCGATTTCAGTTTTACTTAAATGTAAATTTTGAGCATACAGTATAGTCAGACATGATGCACTCACTAAAGCGGATGAACTTGAAAGGCCGGATGCAGGAGGAATGTTTCCATCTACACAGAGCTGTAGTCCATTAACGATATTGTCATTTAAAAATTCCAATCCTCCCTTTACTCCACATAATACATAATTATACCAAAACGGTTTTCCGTTTGAGTCCGGTACAATTTTAATGCTTTCGCAGCTTTTAATTTCAGTATTATACTTGGGATATTTATTGTTTGCATTCCGTATATGCAGTTCAGGAACATTTAGTAGTCCAGCGGCGATTAGAATGTCTTGCTCCAACGCCATGGGCAGCACTGGATAGCCGCAATAATCGATGTGTTCGCCAATAAGGTTGACGCGGCCCGGCACTCGTACATAAAACAGAGGTTCAGATCCATATTCTTCAATAAATATTTGCTTCAACCGAACAATTCTCTCGTTGTTGGGTAGTTTCCTTACGGGTACTTTGTCAGTATTATTAGTAACCATTTTTAATTAATTGCTTATTCTAATGTGATCGTGGTCAAATACAGTGAAACGAGTAGTTCCGAGTGTACAAGCTGCTTGTAGCACTGATAACTCCTAACTGACTGAATGAATATCGATCGGTATCGGTATATATAAGTAAGTAAAGTTGATAAGGATAACTTTATCGATACTTACTTATATAGTTAATACCGCATCGATTCGATATATTGCGGTTAAAACAATTTATATATATATTCGTTGCATTATCAACTTTCTAGATAACGTCCACAACAAATATTTAAATTTAAATCACATTAAGTTTTCACAACATATTTAGAACTTTAATTTTGCACAATAAAGATTCACTTTTCTTTATAAAATAGTTATAGGAAGCATTGTTCACTGAATGATTTCCACGCTGTACTTGCTGCGTGTAAATTATTTTATTATAAATATACAGGGTGTCCCAAAATTCAAGGATAAGCCGGCAACAGGGGGTGGCCCTACTTATGGATGCTCAGGAAAAAATAAGAAAAAAAATATATCTCTATTTTTTTTTTAATTACTCGAACTTTTTTAAAAACCCTCGAAATTCGGTACCCTTAATGATATTTTCAACTACCAGGTCCACAATTATGCAAATATTTTTAAACTCTTTTCTGTATTAGCAAGCTAAGAAGCATGGCTATCCATCACCACCCTGAAAAATTATAGGTTATTTGTAGTTATTTTACAAAAATAAGTCAAAATATTTTTTTGTCGTCAAATTTTCATACATTTTTACTTTCGACCCACTTTATCTTATCTCGGTGAATAAAAAAAATTTGGACACCACTATGGCATTCTTTTTCAAAAATTGGCGCAACTATCCAAGATTTCAAAATGGTATAATTTGGGTATGATACTATAATGAAATACTAAAAAAAAATTTTTTTTGTAAATAGGAATCACATTTAATACATTGCTCTTATTGAAAATCACCAGATTTACTTTGCACACAATGCATTCATCCTCAATAAAAAATCATTGACGGGACTTGTGACAAAGTGGTAACCGAGTAGGATATCACATTGCGAGGTTAAGCAACATAAGCCAGGGTGGTTTTCGGATGGATGACCATTCTTAAGACATTAAGACACCTTCGTCCTCTGTTTCTCAGAGAGTACGTTAGGTCGTAGATCCCGGTGGCCATATGAGTATCTATGACAGTTCTGTTAGTCGGACCCCTAAAAGTCCAACAACTGGACTCACTACATAACTTTGATATCGCCAGTGGGTTGTGGAGGTCAGGTGGCAGTCGCTTTTTAGCCGGGAAATCCGAGGCTCAGAGTTTTATTGGAATTGTTTTAAGAACAATTAGGTTTCCGAAAGCAATTGCAACGCTGGACTAGTTTCATTCAAATATCAATGCGGCTACGGATTATATTTCTGACAAAAGAAATGCACGAAAAATAAAATGTATTAATGCCGGTGGCAAACAATAAAAAATGTAAAATAAAAAAAATATTAACAATAATGCAATAATTATAAAATTATACCATTATTTTTGTTTAATATTTTAACAGTATGGATTTTCATCCTCTCTGAACCTTTACGAAATACAGAGTCGAATTTTATGGGTAACTGTGAAACAGCAGAACCGCGAAATTTTCCGTGAAGCGACTGCCACCTGACCGCCACAACCCATTGGCGATATCAAAGTTATGTAGTGCGTCCAGTTGTTGGACTTTTAGGGCTCCGACTACCCGTAACAACTGTCATAGATGCTCGTATGGCCACTACGATCGACGGCCTAACGTACTTTCTGAGGAATGGAGGTGTCTCAATGTCTTAAGAATGGTCATCCATCCGAAAACCACCCTGGCTTATGTTGCTTAACCTCGTAATATGATAACCTACTCGGTTACCACTTTGTCACAAGTCCCGTCAATGATTTTTTATTGAGGATGAATGCATTGTGTACAAAGTAAATCTGGTGATTTTCAATAAGAGCAATGTATTAAATGTGATTCTTATTTACAAAAAAAAATTTTTTTTTAGTATTTCATTATAGTATCATACCCAAATTATACCATTTTGAAATCTTGGATAGTTGCGCCAATTTTTGAAAAATAATGCCATAGTGGTGTCCATACTTTTTTTTTTCACCGAGATAAGATAAAGTGGGTCGAAAGTAAAAATGTATGAAAATTTGACGACTAAAAAATATTTTGACTTATTTTTGTAAAATAACTACAAATATTCTATATTTTTTCAGGGTGGTGATGGATAGCCATGCTTTTTAGCTTGTTAATACAGAAAAGAGTTCCAAAATATTTGCAAAATTGTGGGCCTGGTAGTTGAAAATATCATTAGGGGTACCGAATATTGAAGGATTTTAAAAAAGTTCAAATAATTTAAAAAAAAATAGAGATATATTTTTTTTCTTATTTTTTCCAGAGCAGCCATAAGTAGGGCCACTCTCTGTTGCCGGCTTATCCTTGAATTTTGGGACACCCTGTATAATATATGAGTTATAGTATGGGAGATCATCCTACCTACATCTTGTCAGTTCACTTACAAACCTAGTGTAAATAGTTCATTAGATTTAACCGAATATTGTATTTAATATATAAAAATCAATGCCACTTTTTGTTGTAATTTTATAACTCAAGAACGGGCTCACCTATTCAAACCAAATGTTTAGGCTTTGTTAGGACTATTTAGTAGATGGTTTATGTGAAGTTTCCACAAAATCGGTCGAGCGGTTCTTCATTTAGGCGATACGAAGTTCGCGGGGTCAGCCAGTACTGTATAGTGGAAATTGTTATCAAAATAGCGTTGAATTTGTAACAAAATATCGCGGCTCTCGTCAAGGTAAAGTCTGGGAGTACTTAAGCTGGCACGAAGTAGTGTAAATTTGCGACATCTTAGCTGAATCGCCAGCAAGTCTTCGAGACTACTCTCGGACTTTGCACTTAAATCGGCCAATAAAGCCAGATGATTCATTTATGAATTGACTGTGTCTTATTTACTGGATAGCTATTCAAACATAACCCGTAAGCGGTCCGTATGGCTGGGTTATAGCTTTCATTAGCACACGGGGACTAGTGTTTTCCTGCTCTCGTTGAGAAAGTTACAGTCCACACAAACCACCTTTCTAGAGGAGGTAGGACACGACGGTATAGTTATCCGTCCCAATCGAGCAGTCCGACTGGGAAACTACCTCTACCCTACAGAAGAATGAGGCTTAATAACCTCGTGTTGTGTTTCCGACGGTGAGTAGGGTAACCAGAGCTCACTGGAGAGATTTTGTGCTACTTTTGTGCTACCAAAGGCGTTGTCCTACTTATCTTTTGCGCTGACGAGACGACACAGAATCTCTCTGTTCTTACAGGGTCGGCAGCACGAGTGTGACTCCCCTGGTGTTGCACTCGCCCCTAGGCCACGGTAACCTCTTACCATCAGAAGGCCCGTGTGCTTGTCTGCGACTTAAGTAGTATAAAAAAAGGGCAGGGAAGTGTGCATACTGTTGAACCCCATTCATGTACAAACGGACGTCAGCCGATCGATGGCGTTCGGATTTGTGCCGCGTGCCCGGACGGAACGTTACGTGAGGCCCGTCCCGTGCACGTTCATGTTAGTTATCATAATGTCATTAATATCGAAATCAGGACATCCCTTTTATGTCTAATGGCGAATATAGTTTAATTTGAAATATGAATTAAATTTAAATACCGCAAATATAGTTATCTCATTTACGTAATTTAGGGTGATATGACGTAAACAGACTAAACAGGACACAGTACAGTCCAAATTTTCCTTTTAAGCGTAATACTTAATTGGAAAAATTTGGTAGGTTACGATATATTACGATATAGCTATCTAAAAGGGATAAAATAAAATAATTGTTACATACATACATACAATCACGTTTCCATCCCCGGAGGGTTAGGCAGAGGTGAATTAACACCCACATTTCACCATACATTGTATTAGGTCCTACGTAATAGGGGGTGAGCCTATTGCCGTATCCCGGGCACTATTGTTGAATCAGGCCACGTATCTCAGGCTGAGTCTGGGCTGTATATATCTGTCTGATGTTAAACAGCGCTATCCCTTAGTCACCTTGTACGACACCGCATGGGAGGAGATGGGGTGGCCCAAATTGTACTCTGTCGGGAACCACTTGACTTAAAGTAAATGTTGAAAAACAAAAAAAAATCGACTGATTCGCTATTCAACACCAGCCCAATGCAAGTATTCATATTCATGGATACAAATATTTGCAATGAGCGGGGATCGAACCCGCGCCTCCTGCGTAGCACCGCGTGCACTGCCGCTACGCCACGGTGGCTGACAGGAGCTGCAGTAGCTGTTGCTCGCGGCTCGGCCCCATAAAATTCTGATCCCGTGGGGAATGTACGCCACCTTTAACTCTTGAAGTAGTCTAGGTCCATCCTCATACCAAATTTCAGCCAGATCTGTGCAGCGGTTTGAGAGAGACTTTTTTTTATCATGTCCAAAATACCCACAGTTAATACCCAGTTAAATGTCAGACTCGAACCGATCGTGACTGAGTAACAAACATGTAAACATAATTCATAATGTATGACGATGCTTGACCTAACGTAACATAAAGATAATACAATATCCAGTAGGTTAGTACTTACATAAATCATCACTACATATTATAAAACAAAGTCGCTGTCGTTGTCTGTCCGTCCCTATGTATGCTTAAATCTTCAAAACTGCGCAACGGATTTTGAAGCGTTTTTTTTTATTAGATAGGGTGATTCAAGAGGAAGGTTTATATCTATCTTCTATCTATGTACTATTATATAATTGTAAAGGGGTCGTGTCTGTACATTGGAGATATTTAAAAAAAAATAACTACTTGGGTTATGTTATGTTAACGATACCAACACGAAAATATATTTTTTTTTAATTTACTGTCTGTTTGTCTGTTTGTTCGCGATGGACGCAAAAACTACTGGATGGATTTTGATGCGGTTTTTTTTATTAGAAAGGGCTTGATCAGACTTAAAATCTTACGTTTGTTTGATCGCAATCGGTTGAGTAGAACCGAAGATATGAGCTAAGGTCACGTTACCGGAGATGCACGCGGGCGGAAGGCTAGTGTATAATACATGCATAATATTGTAGAGAAACACTGATAAATTTAGAGATATGCAGCGGGAACGGGATCAGAAAATATGGCGGTACGAAGTTCGCCGGCTCAGCTAGTATATAATATGTCGCAGCCAACTAGCTTAATCAGCCGTTCAATTAACTGGCCAGGCTGTTAACCAAACCACTTCGGCCGTGTACGAAATTATAGGTTCGTAACCAGTTTCGTTAAAAGAAAAAAAGGTATTCATGGCATACCAGTTACCAGGCTGAATGATATTCAGCCGTATCGTTTGTTTACAACATTTAACGATAGGGTATTACCCAGAAATAAGACAGAAATTTATTGAAAGGTATTAAGAAAAGCAGCTCAATCCGACTTGGATAGGTTTTATCCATGAAGTATTCCAGGAATAAAAGTAGCCCTGCGTTATTCCAGACCATAATCCATCCTTGTACCAAATCGCAGCCAGATCTGTCCCCCTAGACATGTGGCAATTCATCGGCCAGCGTATCATGGAATAGAATGGGATTTGACATTTTTGACATTCGTTGACGCCTGTCATATACGTCAAATCCCATACATTTGGCCTTCTATTCTACCAAACGCCGGCCAACGAACTGCCACTTGTCTAGAGGGCCTGTACAGCCGTTTCAGCTAGACTTTTTAACGTGCACAATATTCATACAGATAACTGACTAGTGTGTCTGAGTAACAAACAAACAAAAAAAAAAACTCATTACATAATTATTATGACGATGCTTGATCTAACGTAACCTAAAGATAAAACAACATTCAATAGGTCGGTACTTATATGTACATATATGTATATTTTCCTTACCCTGTAGTTGCTATATATTAGCCCACTGTGGCACAAATGATTTCAGTACAGTGCAAATAGTAGAGTCATTTAGTATTATTTTTACTATATTTCATTTGATATTTTCCGTAAGCCGTATCATTTTGATAACATTTGATTCATTGAGGGCTGCGTACTCGGTATACTCTACATTGCCTAGGCATTGTTTAGAATTCCGGATTATACACATTGCTGGTAATATATCTATCTATCAATCTATCTTATCCATCTTGAGATCCTCAAGGTCTTCTATGTCTAGTTTTTTTATTTTTTTTATTTCACAAATTAACTTGAAAATTCAATTCAATAAATTACAATTATTTACATAATTACATAATCTACCTTTAAACAAAGCTGCAGGTTCAGGCGTCAAAGAATTCCTCCCCATAGACGTCAACTGGGAGGGTGGCCAGAAGGCTGGCGGCATATGTCTAGTGTGTCCATCCCCATTGCCTATAGTCTCCTATCTTATGGATCAGTGACCGCCTCACAAACTCAAGATTTCTGATATGTTTCTTCATAATACTTTTTTTCTACTTTCAGATCCTTTTCCAAAGGAGGTGCAGGATTTGTTTTGTCACGTGGTTTGGATACTTCGAAGGTCTATTTTGTGATACCTGACTCATCTGGCGGAATGGCACCAACTACAGGATACGGAAATGGGTAAGTTTGTTTATCAGCTATAAGCTATAAGTGATCATCAGTCTAGGTTATCCTCCTCATCATTAGGCAACCGCCGGGCAACGTGGGTAGCAAATACCTGGCAATGGCGCCCCGCCGGGTCCGGGTAGAAGGGGAAGGCTCAAGAAGTCCTTCCTTGACGTCGTGGAGGGTGACATGCGTGCAAATGGTCTCACTATCATGGACGCCCAAGATTGTGCGAAATGGAGGAGGAAGAGGTGGACCCTGATCTCCGTGGTCATCTTGGCCAGGGATCAATCAGGAAAATACGTCTAAGATGATGATCCTCCTCATCATATCTGGGGGCAAGATGGGTCATCTTGTAAACAGCAGAGATGGCCCTGGATCGGCTGGGGTGTGAGAGAAATTCTCTGACTATCCCACCTCCGGCAACTGAAGACCCCAAAGACGGCGTGTGACTTTAGTCGGTTCGAGTCCGATATAACTACTTTGCCGGTTCCAGCGTGGGAGGAGAGGTTGTCCATGAGGACTTCGGCATTATAAAAAGAAGGTTATTGCAGTGGCATCGAAGCTTGCACTCTCCTTTGCTTTATCTCCCTAAGTGAGAAAAAGGAAAGGTGTAGTTATTTTGAAGACCAAAATATAAGTATCATCATCATCATCATCATTTCAGCCATAGGAAGTCCACTGCTGGACATAGGCCTCCCCTATAGATTTCCAAAATATAAGTATAGGAAAAAAAATTACAGAGCGGACACTGAACCGTAGTAACTATTTATTAATCTGTGACTGAACTCCAAAGCTTGTATTTGAATACCCAGGGCTTCAAATACTTGATCCGATCCCATCTGCTTTCCCTTCATCTTGATTTGCTTTGCTTTGCTTGCAAGCAGCTCCCTTAAAACCAAGCTTTTACGGGAGGGTCTGCTGTTTAACTCTTCAACCCAGAGGTGAAAGTCTGTACCACCGTCTCGTCCTTTAATCAGAAAAGTGTACCGGCTTGCAGGTAAACTCCATACCCCGCTCTATCATATAATTCTATCTACTTTTATTGCAGACCTGACAGTGTTCAGAACAAAAGAACCGATAAAGAACAATCCCTGAATGACATAACTCAAGAAATTGATCATGTTATAGACAAAGATCCTATGCCTTGTAATAAAAAAGACCTTGTAATGGGTTCATACAATCAATTAGAAGTTCCTCACGGTGAAGTGAAAGTTCCTGAGAATTTTAAAGAAAATTCAGAAGATGAAGAGGATGGTACAGTTCCTGAGAAGAGAGAAAAAAAAAGATTTAAAAGAGCAAGAGATTATTGATGAGGATGACTTCTTACGAGTTATACCTTTGACTAAACCAGTCAATTTAGGCTAAAACAGTAATGTTGAAAAGTCTTAAGTTCATGGTTAAACTGTTATGATCTATACCAATTTAAATGTATATTACCGTCAATCTGTATAATGCAGGTATTCTATACAATGCCTAGGCAATATATGCTATTATTTACAATGACTGCTACTCCACCGGCAATGTCTGAAATAATTTGGTCTGTATTTGCGAAAGACTTTGCGGGAATTCTACTTCTGGATGATTGTAAAAAATAGCCTTCTAATCTAATCTATCCAAGTCAAATCGCGGTGTGAATGTCGCAGCCAACTAGCTAAATCAGCCGTTCAAATAACTGCCTAGGCTGTTTCATTCATTTAATTAAACGGCTAGGCAAAGGGCTTGGATCGATGACGTTTAATTACTTGCCTAGCCATTTAATAAAACTGCTAGGTAAATGACTTGTTTCTGCATGGCTATAAAAAAATAACCACGAAGGCTGAAGTAAGGGGTCTGCGGCCTTACCACAAACCTTAAAACAGGTCAATAATTGAACTGCTGTCATTCTACCAACTGCAAATGTCACTTTGTAATGTCATATAAATATATAGGACAAAGGGATTACAAAGTGACATTTGCAGTTGGTAGAATGACAGCAGTTCAATTATTATTGACCTGTTTTAAGAGTTCATGGTATGGGCCCTGCTCCGCTCTTGCATTAGCCTTCTAACCTAATCTATCCAAGTCCGATTGCGCAGCTTTCTCAATAAAGCTACTATTTTTTTTTATATATTGTAAAAATGTTATGCCTAGTGGTATGTGGTATGTGGTATGGGTAATGGACTGCTGAGACGAGGTCTCGGGTTCGATCCCAGGTTTTACCATGGCACACACCAATGACTTTTCGATGCTTTTCGAAGTTATGTGTGTATTTATCGCAGGTTTATAAGTGCCCGGTTAATGGCAATAGGCTCGCCACCTATTACATTGGGACCTAAACATAAACGGCGAAATGTGGGTGCTAGCACCTCTGCCTACCCCTTCGGGGATATAGGCGTGAGTTTATATTATGTTATGTTATGTAAAAATGTTCAAACACAATGTAAAAATTGTTCATGATGAATAAAATATACCTACTGAAAATATTGAAAAACCTATCACTAACTTTATGTCTTATTTCGGAGTGGTGCCCTATCGTCTAAGCTAAGCAATAGTCAGCCAGTTTGTTAAATGTTGTAATAAACGTTACGGCTGAATATCAGTCAGGCCGTTGATTGAACGGCGCCGTTTAGTTAACAGCCTAGGCAGTTAATTGAACGGCTGATTATGCTAGTTGGCGGCGACATGGACACTGCGCCCCGACTTGGATAGAATTGGTTAATGGACTGCTGAAACTAGGTCTCGGGTTCGATCCCAGGTTTACCATGGCACACACCAATGACTTTACGATGCTTTTCGAAGTTATGTGTGTATTTATCGCAGGTTTATAAGTGCCCGGTTAATGGCAATAGGCTCGCCACCTATTACATTGGGACCTAAACATAAACGGCGAAATGTGGGTGCTAGCACCTCTGCCTACCCCTTCGGGGATATAGGCGTGAGTTTATGTTATGTATGTATGTTAATATTAGCAACCGAAATTACTAATATTCCCGTTAACCCCTCCAGCTAAGCTAAATTGCCTGTGTTAGGAGTGGGTTCACGTCGGTAGTGTAATAGCCAGAATTCGAACCCGTGACCTCTCGATCGTTAGGCCGACTCTTTAACCACTAAGCTACCGACGCTTTTTAATATTGATTGATATGATTAAAAGGTTAAGGAGGAAGCGGAGCTCCCACATTAGCCTTCGTGGGGTTTTTTATTCCCACCATTTAGGTACCTATGTTTCTTGATAACATTTTATACATTGCCGGCCGCGCACTCGGTATTCTATACATTGCCTAGGCATTGTATAAACTCCAATACGGATAAAGGGGACAATTGAGAAACCGCAATGAATTACGCGTATGTGCTGTGTGCGTCGGCAGTTGTCGGCTTCGGAATCATACCTTAATTGTCATTAATTTATGCCCTCCAGAAAGACAGCGTTAATTTGAAGAAGCTGTCTGTGATTTTTACATATTTTATGGTAAATATCGTCAAAAGTTTACCTTTTTTAATCTGTCTTTCCAATATAGTTACCTTCCATCACCACTAGGGGCGCTGTTGCCACTCACCGACAACGCGCGCGGCCATTTCTATTCATAGCGTTCTGTGATTTTGTACGGGGTAGTCGTTAAAAGTTTTCTCAAAGTTTAAAAAGTGAATAACTCAGTTATTGCACATTACAATAGTCTTTTTTTGCCGTATTTATGTACAAAGTGTATTATTAGTTAACTGCGAACGGTTAATCTCGGCTTGGCTTCGGTAAGTACCTAGGTATTTTACCAATGAATACGGTAGAAGAGAGCGAGGGTAATCCGATCGCTGCTCCGGATGGAGAGCGAAACTCGTTCGCTGCTCCGGATGGAGAGCGAGACTCGTTCGCTGCTCCGGATGGAGAGCGAAACTCTTCACAGAGCAGCTCTTCATCTTCGGAGGATGAAGAGGGCTTTGCCTCGCCACCGCCAAATAAGCGGTCCAAGCGGTCAAATCCGGTTGGAACGTGTTCGGACCCCCGAATGGATACACTTTTCAATCAGGTCAACTACCTTACCGATTGTATTTCTCAAATCCCACAGTATATTAATGCATGCACTAACAATCAAAACGTAAGAATGGGTGATAATACAGTAGTTCCAGCCACCACTTCTTTCATTAGTTACCCATCGAGTTCAAACTTAATGTTGGGT
Source organism: Eilema depressum (assembly GCA_914767945.1). Lineage (NCBI taxonomy): Eukaryota > Metazoa > Arthropoda > Insecta > Lepidoptera > Erebidae > Eilema > Eilema depressum. The sequence goes on along the minus strand of OU612036.1, from coordinate 10,159,035 downwards.
AGTATCAAAACTAATGTTAACGAGAATAATGTCATTCCTAGTGCTAACCCCTCAAGGCTAAAAGAGATCATAACTCTCCAACAATTTAATTCACCAGCCTGGAAGGGCATTCGCTATAAAAAAGATCTTCAATCGTCACTGGCTTCACCAGGATTTACCGGTCTAAAGCTAAACGAAGAGTTATGTCATCTTAATAAGGGGACAGACTACATTGCTGGTACCGAGCAGTTAATGGCAGGCTTGTCTAACGTCGTGTTAGAAGGGCGGGAACTTCTAAGGTCAGGGTTACAGGATATTGTAGATTGGGCCCATAACAATAAATCTGATCTTAATCCGAACAGTCTTTATGACAAACTCTTAACTAAATTCGGACCTGAATCTCCTTCCTTTAAAAATACAGAAACTCACATGCAAATCATATGTGGTAAGAGAGCAGAGTGCATCGAAGTTAGGCGTGACCGCATTCTTAAGGAATTAAATAATGCAAACGTTAGGGTAGCACTACAAAATATACCTCCGAGTGCAGAATACTTATTCGACAGAGAAAGTCTTATGCCATTAGTAGATTCCTTGGGCGGGTCACAAGTCTGGCTTAATACCCCCAGATATTTAATCAATCAAAGAAATACTAATAAAAACTTAAAAGATAAAAAAGATACTAATAGTAAATTCTCTTACAAAACTGGCTCTCATAAATCAAATAGGAAAAGTGATAAGCAGAGATCAGGTAAAAATAAATTTAATTTAAAAAAACAGCCCTTTCGCCGCAATGGCTCCCACAATACTCCAAGCACAGCTAAAGAACAGTGACAATCACAGTTCTGGATTCCGAGGAGGCTGTCTAAGGAATCACATACAAGCCTGGCAAAACTTGGGGGCCAGCCCATACATCTTAAACGTCATAGCCAATGGTTGCATACCATTCAAAACCAAACCGCCATTACAATACCCATACCAAGGCATACTGCAGAAGTTTGTAACAAAAACTTCCCCAAAAATGACTCGCATAATAAAGGATTTATTAGAGACAGGGATATTGGAAAAACCAAGGAATATTACTCCGGGTTTTCATTCAAAAATGTTTTTAGTGACAAAATCAGATGGGGGCGTCCGCCCCATTTTCAACCTGAAAAGTCTAAATTTACATATTTCAACTCGACATTTTCAGTTGATTTCCCGATCAGATGTGATCCAATTCCTACAACAGGGGGACTGGATGACAAAGCTAGACCTGCACCAAGCATACTTTCATCTATGCATAAAGGAATCTCACAGAAGGTTCTTGCGAGTGATATACGGGAAAGAAATTTTCCAATTGACAGCCCTACCTTTTGGCCTATCATCGGCCCCACATTCCTTTGCAACAGTGACCAATTGGATCGCGGAGGTCCTTCGGAGACAAGGCATGAGAGTTTTGGTTTATTTGGACGATTTCTTACTAGCAAATCAAAGCAAGTCAAATCTCTTAACTCAAACCAATCAGACCTTGGACATATTGCTGAAATTGGGTTGGCAGGTGAACCACCAAAAGTCAATTTGCTTCCCAACTCAGGAGCTAGATTATTTGGGAATCACTTGGAACACAGATTCCAACATGATGTCCTTACCCTTAAAAAAAGTAATCAGAATAAAACAAATAATTACCCACATATTACAAAACGATATGACTTGTCTCCGAGAAACACAGCAGTTGCTAGGCACGTTAAATTTCGCAAACCTGACAATCCCGAACGGTCGGCTTCATTGTCGCAGGACGCAAATTTTTCTAAAAGGTTTCAATCAGGGCAGACCGAGAGAAAGGAGGGTTTTACAACCCCCAGTGAAGCGCGAGTTACAGTGGTGGCTCAGCAATGTGGACCACAGCGCGCAAGTGATTCACAAAAAAAGCGTGACTCACTTTCTCACCACAGACGCGGCGGACGCGGGCTGGGGAGCGCAGCTGAACAACCTTATGTTGTCGGGCAAGTGGAGTCAGAGCCAGCAAAAATGGCACTCCAATGTAAAGGAATTGTTTGCAGTGTATGCAGCGTTGTCCCAGAAGATTGCGTGTGTTCGAAACGCACACATTCTGGTTCAATCAGACAACCAAACCCTTATTGCATACATAAGGAACGAAGGGGGCACTCGCTCCTTAGCCCTTCTAGGACTAACCAGCAAACTCCTTTATCTTACCGAGCAGTTCAATATAACACTGTCGGCATGTTACCTCCCGGGGAGGTTAAACGGGATTGCAGACCGCCTGTCAAGAGGCAGATCTGTCCCCGAGTGGCACCTTCTGCCAGAAGCCACAATGGCTATATTCGACGCTTGGGGAGTACCCAACGTCGATCTTTTCGCGTCGAGGGACTCGGCCGTCGTCCCCCAATACGTGACGTGGGACTCAAAAGATGGTTCAGCCATCTTTTGCGACGCTTTCAGTCGAAGCTGGAACTTTCAATTGGGATGGGTGTTTCCCCCACCCAATTTAATACCTCAGGTGCTGGCACACCTCAACAAGGCCAAGGGGACATACATTCTGATAGCCCCACAATGGGACCAATGTTTCTGGCTTGTCGATCTCAGATTGAGAGCCCTATCGGATCCCCTGCCGATAAAGAGTCTGCGGAAGACCCTAGTAGACCTTTCAATAGGAACATGTCCTCCACAAGTGGACAGGCTATCCCTTCAGGCTTGGAAAGTTGGGGGTGGGCAGAGCAAATAAAAAACTGGAGTCGAGAGGAGATAGAGTTATTGAGTAGTGGTTGGCGGACGACCACTCTCAATACATACAAGGCTCCCATAAAACGATGGGTTGTATTTTGCTCTGCTAATGATATGAACAATAAAAACCCAGATGGCAGAGATGTTGCTAGATTTCTGGCACATCTCCATTTTAAACACAAATTTGCCTATAATACAATCCTATTACATAAATCTGCAGTCTCTACGTATTGTGCAACAAATGTAGACAATATTTCAAAAAATTTTTTTGTTCAACAAATCTTAAAGGCCATTGCCTTGGCCAAACCACAGACTATTAAATCTCCTATTTGGGATACCCAAATAATATTTGACTGGTTAGATGCAGTGCCATGTAACAATACACTTTTTGATATCTCCAGAAGAACTGCAGTAATTCTACTACTGGCTTCAGGCAGGCGGGTACATGACCTTACCTTACTAGATCTGTCTCACAAAAATTTCATTCAGGAAGAAGATAGAATCATATTATGGCCAATATTCGGTTCAAAAACTGATTGTAGTAAACATAGGCAATCCGGGTGGTCATTAACAAAACATCAAAATGCCCATTTATGTCCTTTAGAACATATCAATCAGCTTATACATGTTTCTCAACATCGTCGCTTAGATACCGACATTACTAGTCTTTTTATTTCCATTAAGGGTACTGTAAGATCAGCCACCAGAACGCTCATTGGAGGATGGATTAGATCCATATTTAAAGAAGTAGATATTAATGCAACTCCAGGCAGTGTGAGATCTGCGGTGGCTTCCAGAAGTTGGTTTGAAAATATGCCTATTGAAGACATTCTAAGTAGGGGAAATTGGAAGAGTGACAAAACCTTCAGGAAATTCTACTGCAAGGAAATTTCCAGGCAGGACAAAATTAAAAATAAAGATCAGTTACGTCCTAATTTTTCTAGCGTTTAGCTATTGATTTGATGTGTGTTTAAAGCAGCTACAAATTACCTTTATGTTCTATTAAGCAACTATTTTTAGTTATTGTTCTGTTTAACATTCTATTATGTTTTCACTGATTTGATAAAACAAGTGGTCAATTATGTAAGAGTTCGTCTTATGTTCGATTAAAACAAATTATCATGTTGCTTGGTTGAAATACTCTATCATGCATGACTAATAAATATTGTAATCAAGCATCCCTTTTTCATTCATAAAACTTAACACTGTTTTGAATAATTTTCACATAGCGTTGATTTATAGTAACCATCACCAGCAGAAACCAAACAGGTCTTCAAATTAACGCTGTCTTTCTGGAGGGCATAATAGAGCTGTTTTACATAAAATAAAACAGTTATTATGCGCCGAAGGAAAGACAGCGTTAGAGCAAGGTCCTTGCTGGCGAGAAGACACTATGAATAGAAATGGCCGCGCGCGTTGTCGGTGAGTGGCAACAGCGCCCCTAGTGGTGATGGAAGGTAACTATATTGGAAAGACAGATTAAAAAAGGTAAACTTTTGACGATATTTACCATAAAATATGTAAAAATCACAGACAGCTTCTTCAAATTAACGCTGTCTTTCCTTCGGCGCATAATAACTGTTTTATTTTATGTAAAACAGCTCTATTATAATCCGAGAGCTGGTACCATTTTTGATTAGGTACATGCTTGAGGCAAGCTGAAAACTTGTCACACAACTCTCCTGTTATACCCCAATACAAAGCTGCAGATCTGGCTGGTGGGTACAGGGGCTAAATCAACCCCTGAATTACAAGGGCGATGGTGGGGGCTTTACCATTGCCAGGCGGGTTTTGGGTTTTAGTTTTGGGATATGATCCTATCTATCATTTATAGACAATGTGAGTAACTACTTATTGCATGTGTCAATAAATGCTAATAACCCTACATTTATCCTAATAAATAAGTCATCATCATCATCTGCATATAGACGTATTCTCCTGATTGCATCCGTGGCCAAGATGACCTCGAAGCTCAGGGTCCGCCTTCCGGCTCTTCCTTCTCCACTTCGCACGATCTTGGGCGTCCATGGTAGTGAGACCATTAGCACGCATATCACCCTCCACGACGTCAAGCCAGGACTTCTTTGGCCTACCCCTTTTACCTGGACCCGGCGGGGGTACCATTGCCAGGCATTTGTTCCCCACGTAGCCTGGCGGTTGCCGCAAGACGTGGCCGCACCAGCGAAGGCGGCTCTCTTGCATTTTATCCGCGATGTCACGGACATGGAGGCTGCCGCGGATGCGAGAGTTCCGTACGCGATCTTTACGCGTAACGCCGCACATCCACCGCAACATTTTCATCTCCGTGACACGCAGCTCTTGCTTGTGTCGCTCGAGCAGCGGCCACGCCTCACAACCATACAAGAGAACAGGCCTAATGATCGTCTTATAGACCTGCCCCTTCAACCTGACTGGCATTTTAGGATCACAGGTGACGCCAGTCATTTCTCGCCACTTGGCCCACGCGGCAGCAATGCGTGCCTTGACGTCGTGGTCGATCTCACCGGTCACATGAAGTACAGATCCCAGGTACTTAACCTGGTCCGTGCGCTCGACCAAATCATCGCCTATGCGGACGGGTGTGGGATCTGTGGAGTTTAACGCTAAGTATTCTGTCTTCGCTACATTTAGCTTCAGACCGCCGCCGCGCCGTTCTCAAGCGCTTCTTTCCATCCTTTCACGCGTCGCACCAATCTGCTCCTGTCCGCGTCCATCAGCGCAATATCATCAGCATACATGAGCAACCACGGAGGCTGCTCATGTGAGTTTCTAATGCTGTCCGACAAAACATCTAATACCACGCTGAACAGGTAAGGACTAAGGACTCCTAATAAATAAGTAATAGATAATTAAACGGCAAATAAATTATAACCTATCAAAATCAAAATTATATTTATTGTCTATTAATTATATTTATTTTTATCGGAGAGCTCCGTGGCGTAGCGGTAGTGAACGCGACCGCTTCGCAGAAGGCGCGGGTTCGATCCCCGCACAGTGCAAATATTTGTGTGCATGAAATATGGGTATTTGCATTGGTCTGGTCGTGCCTCGGAGAGCACGTTAAGCCGTCGGTCCCGGTTGCCATAAGAACATCTATGGCAGTCGTTACGGGTAGTTAGGGCCCGAAAAAGTCCAAAAACAACGGTCTAGCTGCAAAGCTTCGATATCGCCTAGTGTTACCATTGGGTTGTGGAGGTCAGATGGCAATAGCTTCACGGATAATATCGAGGTCTAGCCAAATCTGTCGTTAAGACTCCGAGGTGAAAGCTCCGGATGCGACTGGGAATTAACGTTAAGAGGAAGAAGAATTATATTTAAGTATTATAATTTATTGTTATCTAAATAGGATACGTAACAGTATTAATGTTACTGTTTAAAAATTGTTGTTACTATAAAGTAAGTGCTGAAGAATATCAAATAATAAATGTCTTTGTAGTATCCTTGAAATGTTTTATTAACCACAGGCACATGCTTAGGGTGGGTTGCTTAATGAAGATTTAGGGTCAATTCAGTTCCCACTGAAAGAGCAGCGGTCGACAGTAGCCGGCGGCGGCGCACTATGGTCACCCTCCATACAACACCGCCGTCTCAATAATGGTTTTAGCAAAAATGGTTTTAATAAAAATGGTTTCTCTTTTCTTAAGGCGGCCACCCACCTACAGTCCGCCTGCAGTTTTTCGTCTGTCCGGCGGCCTGCAGTCCTTAATTATATCACCAATGTCAGCATAATTTTATTACCCCAGACTAAAATAATAACATTATTTTATTCGTTTATTCTGATGTTATTACGTATAAAATGCCGACGGCCAAAGACTTTCCGGCCTTTAACTATCTTTGCTGACCGGAATCGTCAAGCGGCCACACAGATATTAGCCGTCAGTCCAAAATCGTATACGAAACTGTAAGTGTGTGGGCTATTGCGATGAACTGACAGACCGATATCATCCGGTTGTCGTTCGATAAACTGTTAGTGGGTGGCCGCCTATAAGGACAGAAAACACTTGCTACGTTTACACTAGGAGAGCTTCTCGCCCGCATGATACGGTTCTCGAACGGCCAGAAAAAAACTTACGGGTGAAAAACTCTCCTCATGTGAACGACGCTTCAAGCAATAAGTGTATGTAAAATAGGCGATATGTCACTTGCGAATCTCGTATAGATCTATCTATCTATACCACGGAGGACAGAATATGATTAGTAAACGGAGATGTCCCAGTGAAATTTTTCGTAATAAAAACGCGTCGCCAAATGCGGGTGAGAAGAAGACGCGGGGGGCATGACGCCATACCTCGTCCCCCACGCGTCTCTTCCCCTAAGTCTAAGCCCCTCTCACTTTTTAGAATGCCATCTAGTGTGGCATGGCGAAACCGAATAGAAATAATGCATGCAATTTCCATTGTAGTTTGACCACTCGCCACAAAGCGCTGCACAGAATTCTAGAATAATCTATGTGTTTAATGACAGCGGGACCACTTACATATTGACCACTATATATACAAGCTGTTGCCCGCGGCTCCGTCCGCGTGGAATTCTGATATAAAGAATATAAGGACATAATGATTGGGTTGCATTATTGAAGTTTTAGCGCCTTCGCTGGCATAGGCGGGTGCGGGTCGCGGACGTCCGGCGCAGGCGTCCGCGCCGTGCGCCCGCCTGTCCGTCGCGGACGTCCGCGACGGGCGTATACCAGTATAATTTCAATAGCGTCGGTGTACAGTCGATAACTATGGATCATTTATTGATATATTACTTAGCCAAAAGACGACGACGTGAACAAAGGCGTCAGCCAATTAGCCCATATTATGTCACGTCTAGATTGTTGTGTGGAGAATTTGTAACCAAGTTTTCGTAATGTACAGCTATCATAATTAGTTTAATGTAAATCAAAGACAATTTTGCACGGTTTGTCAAAACTGAAAAGAAAGAGGTGAATTCCTTTAGTTCACGGAATTTTTGGTTTTACTTTACACAATATACCTATTAGCAGGGCTGGCTCGCGGCTCACTTGGTGGTACAAGTTATGCAATGCATCCGGGAGCAGGTTCCTGCTTTTGCATTTTATATTGATATGTTGTTCTATGAATAATATAAGACTGACCTTCAAAATAACATTCTATTTGAGTTTCGTTTACCAAAAAATTTCAAAGGTATTTGCCGTAAAAAAGCTTTCGGTTTGCAGCTAAGGATTATTCTAAGTTTATTGCAACGACTGTACAAGCACGGCGCGTGTGACACGGATAACGTAGCGGCGGTCGAAGATTTTGTTGAAACAGACCTGCTCGCGTGCTCCGTCGCGCGGACACACGGCGCGTGCCCCGCTGCCCGCGTGGCGGGCCCTGCCACCCGCGTCACGTGTGACGGGTATCCGCCTCACGTAGCGCTGCTCTTGAAATAACATGAAACAAGCACGCGAAGCGGACGTCCGCGACCCGCACCCGCCTATGCCAACGAAGGCGCTAAGTAAAAAATTAATAATATAAAAAAAAAAAAATAAAGAAATTAATAAAATTAATAAAGCAAGAAAATAATGTAGAAATATAAAAAAATGTTATATTGTAAAATTTTCACTTAAGTATTTCTGGTATACGTATATATAATTAGGTATAGCAAATTTAGGCCGTAATTTTTTAAAACCCTTTTTTTTTATAGAAGTCATCTTCATTGAAGGGCCTCGAACAGATTCTGGAATATTTTGTGGGGTACCTACCAGCTGGAAGGTCTATTTAAAATACGTACCTATCCACGCATTTTTTTATTTCTGGGTTACTGGGAAATCTAAAATGATATAATATAATGTTGATAATTTTATTGGCTTCCTAAAAATAATGTGAATATAGTGGTCTCACTACTATGATGCACACCATTTATTTTAAATAAGGCCATCTGTAGAATTATAGCAGAATCATTTAGCCCCCCTAAATGATTTGGGCAGATACCGATAGGTGGCTTAATTTTTTTATTTTCAATTTTCAATTTCACCCAAATATAACGTAAGAATAAATAAAATAACAATTGCGGAATTACTAATGAAGTCCGGTGAAATTATTGTGGTGATTTTTTAAAGAATGAATTGAATTGTTGTTACAACATTATATAAGTAACACAAGGTTACTTATTTCTTCTTTCCGCTAGATGGTTCTATAAAGACATTTTTTTTCTAAAAATAAAAATAAAAATATAGCGGACTTACTGATGAAATGTTATATCATCAATATATTTAAACATCTTATCTCTATAATTTGTACACCCTTGGACCGCACACTTCATTCTTAAATCGGGTCAAAATTATTTTTATCGTTGAACTTTTAACCAAAAATTACAACCGATCGCAACGACGTGCCACTAGAACTGAGTGGTGACGTCACAGAACTGACGTCTATATATAGGAGTCCTTTTGACAGTATGGAAGCACGCGACTCGATTGCCTTTGCAACAACTCCGTGATCTATACTATTATATAATTGTAAAGTGGTCGTGTCTGTACATTGGAGATATTTAAAAAAAAAATACTTGGGTTATGTTATGTTAACGATACTGAACTCGAAAATATTTTTTTTGAATTTCCTGTCTGTTTGTCTGTTTGTCCGCGATGGACGCAAAAACTACTGGACGGATTTTGATGCGATTTTTTTCGTTAGAAAGGGCTTACTCAGACTTAAAATCTTACGTTTGTTTGATCGCAATCGGTTGAGTAGAACCGAAGATATGAGCAAAGGTCGCGTTACCCGAGATGCACGCGGGTGGAGCCGCGGGCGGAAGGCTATGATATAATCATAGGCGAGAATGTAGTGTTCGCCTATGTGTAAACACTTTACACTGTATGCCGATTATTGCTAGCGATAGTCGCGTACGATTTTTCGGACCGAAACGTGCGAGAAACCCTCCTAGTCTAAACGAGCCTTTAGATACGATTATCGATAGGACAGTAAAAATTAGCTTCAACTAAACATTTGCAAAAAAAATTGCCACTCGCTCGTCCACTTCTGGCGAGAATCGTTTTGTAATTGAATAATGGATTGTATGTCTGTCTAAACAAACAGGTAAGGTAAAGTACAACATCTTACTTTAACATGGGCAATAATTTAGTGTTTGCCTGTGTGTAACCAGTTTGATACGATAATGATATAGCGATAATGGTTAATGATAGTCGCGTACGATTTTCTCGAACAGAAACGTGCGAGAAACTCTCTTCGTCTAAATGAACCTTAAAGGCTTCTCGCACGTTTCTGTTCGAGAATATCGTACGCGGTTATCATCACTTCACTATCACTACATATTATAAAATAAAGTCGCTGTTGCTGTCTGTCCGTCCCTATGTAAGTATGCTTAAATCTTCAAAACTCCGCAACGGATTTTGAAGCGGTTTTTTTTTAATAGATAGAGCGATTCAAGAGGAAGGTTTATATTATGTATAATACATGCATAATATTGCAGAGAAACACTGATAAATTTAGAGATATGCAGCGGAAACGGGATCAGAATAACACGCGAGTGGAAAATATGGCGGTACGAAGTTCGCCGGGTCAGCTAGTTAACCATAATCGCCAGATTTCCTAGTTACATAGAGCCTGGAATTCAGTGATTTTTTTAGATCGGTACTTCGGCTTTTATGGGGCGATTACCACCTGACCTCCCAATCCCGAGAGGAAAGCCTGCGCCTGCGCCAGAGCCTCATCTTAAAGTAACTGTACCTATCGACAAGCAAATGAGGTGGTTTGATGCCTGAAGGTGTAGATAGAGCCCCACACATATTGAGATAACATAATATTTCATACAATATTATAATTTGATGATGAGCTCATCCAATTATTCCCCCTCTCCTTTCCTATATAGGACAACCCGCATACGGTGCAGAATATTCCATCAAGAACCAAGCGGTTCGGCGATTCCTTCTTCTGCCGCACCATTAAGACCTGGAATTCCTTACCAGTTGACGAGTTTCCCTCCTCCTACAGTCCCGGGTCCTTTAAGCGGGGCGAGTAAAAGCATCTGATGAGGCCGTCAAGCTGAGTGCCACCATTGTAACATGGTACGTGTCTATAATGGTGACCTTCTTTTCACCAATACCACAAAGGAAAAAAACTATCATTATTTAGGGCTACCTACTTAATAGGGCCGAGTCTATTTTCGTCATTTATTTTATTGTGATTAAGTGCACGTAAATTACCAATACCTAAAAAAAGGGCTACACTTCGCTAATCACAAATATTAATGTTTTGCAAAATTTTCGTTGACTTTTAGGTACTATCGATTCATTTTCTCTCGTCTTGATAAAAAAGAGTATGGACACTACGGCAAGATTTTCTTAAATTGGCGCAGCTAATCAAGGTTCCAAAATGGTATAAGACTCTAAGAAAAATATTCTTCTTCATCCTAGCGTTAATTCCCAGTCGCATCCGAAGCTTTCCAGCTCGGAGCCTGGGCCTCTGGGGTCCGCTTCACCAGTCTTAACTACGGATTTGGCTAGACCTCGATATTTTACTCCAAGAAAAATCAATATTAACATATCCTTTTTAGATAGTTACATATATCGTAATATCTATAGGTACATACCTACCTACCTATAAAAATTTTCCAATTAGGTACCTATTACGCCTAAAAGGAAAATTTAGATTGTTACTGTGCCCTGTTTAGTCTGTTTACGTCATATCACCCTGTATTACGTCAATGGGATTACGATAACTAAGGGATCTACATCTAATTTATGTTTAAAATTATGATTAAATAATAATTATCATTATAATCGACACGGGAATCCCGTATGTACACTGTATTCGTCATTAGACATAAAAGGACTGTGCTGATTTTGATTTATTAATTTTCATCCTTACCCATTGTCGTAAGTGAGCGACAAAACACTGTCGACAAGTCGGCGCCGAATTACGGCCATTACCTAATCCCTGTAAGAAATTTCAACCAGACTGTACCTACAGGCAGTTTTCTCACCGAGAACGATGAACGAGTAACGAGTAGAGCTAGAGCTACAAACGAGTTGGCGAGCAGCGAGGAGCGAGTGCGTAGTTCCGATAATTCTGTAGCTCGGCTATAAACGAGAGTGCGAGTGAGGTGAGCGATTACTCGCAACACTCGATCGCGGCAGCCAAGCGTATAGTCCTCTAGCTTTACCATGAGTTGACACCGAAATTAGCGATACTCGCTAATCGCTTAGCGAGTATCGCTGAGCGAGTGTTATTTTTCATTGCTCTTATCGCTCGGCGACAAACTAGTAAAGCGAGTACTCGCCGGCACTGTGAACAGTCAGCGATCAACTATTTGTGTAAGCATCTCTATTTTAAGGCACTTGTCCCACCGCCGGCGAGAAAACGAGTAACTATCGACTATTTTCTCGCTCTAGAAACGTACAATAGATATACATTCCGTGTAAACAAAAGAGATGCATATACAAATAGTTGATCGCTGACTGTTCACACTGCCGGCGAGTACTCGCTTTACTAGTTTTTCGCTGAGCGACAAGAGCTATGAAAAATAACACTCGCTCAGCGATACTCGCTAAGCGATTAGCGAATATTACTAATTTCGGTGTCAACTCATGGTAAAGCTAGGACTGTACGCTTGGCTGCTCGAAGTGTTGCGAGTAATCGCTCACCTCACTCGCACACTCGCTTATAGCCGAGCTACGGAACTATCGGAAATACGCACTCGCTCCTCGCTGCTCGCCAACTCGTTTGTAGCTCTAGCTTTACTCGTTACTCGTTCATCGTTCCCAGTGAGACAACTGCCTTACACGGAATTTATATCTATTGTACGTTTCTTGTGCGAGAAAAAAGTCGATAGTTACTCATTTTTTCACCGGCGCGGCGCGGCGACAAGTGCCAGGTTTCACAATTTCTTGAGACTTTTTATAACGATTTTTTATACCACTTAGGTGGCAGACAAGCACACGGCCCACCTGATGGAAAGTGTTTACCGTGGCCGATGGACGTATGCAACACCAGGGGCGTCACACTCGTGCTGCCGACCCTGAAGAAACCTTCTAATGCCCTTCTTGAAGAACCCCATATTGTATGTATAGTCGCTTGGGAAAACCATCGCGGGGAGTTCATTCCACAGCTTGGGTCTGCGAGGGATGAAGTTCCTTTCATACCGCACAGTGCGCACCGTTTCCGGTCGCAATGTGTGAGGATGAATTCCCCGCCTATGGCGCATATAACGTGCGCAAAATCGACGCATATAACGCCCCAACCCCCTCCATGTCCCCCCGGCGTTGACGGTTAATCGAACCGAGCGTGACTGAGAGCAAACATTCATTCATTACGTATGACGATGCTTGACCTAACGTAACATTAAGATAATACAACATCCAGTAGGATAGTACTTACTTATATACATAGGTACAGTCAGAGTTCATAAATGCATTAGCACAACAAGGCTCAAAATGGTGTGGCGTGCGGCCGCGCGCCGGCCCGGTTTTGTGTTTACATAATGTGTGTGTGTCATTAGATACTAATACAGTAATTTACCAACTTAGTAAATTAACTGAAAGCTAAGTGGGTTAAGCAAGATACTATTGATTCACAATGATAAGAGGTTCCAGGTTCGATTCCAGCTTATAACGATTTTTTATATTTATGACAAAAATATAATTTGAAATATTGATAAAGTAATTTTTATTTCATATTATATGTCGCAGCCAATTCGCAATTAACTGCCAGGGCTGTTAGCTAAACGCCGTTCAATTAACGGCCTGAATGATATTCAGCCTAATCGTTTGTTACAAAAACTGGCTGGCTCTAATGCTTAGGACATTCGTACGATCGGATACCACCCAGAAATAAGACAGAAAGTTAGTGATAGGTTTATTGAGATAAGCAGCTCAATCCGACTTGGATAGGTTTTATCCCCGAAGTAGTCCAGTAATAAAAGTAGTCATGTCTTATTCCAGACCATAAATCCATCTTGTACCAAATTTCAGCCAGATCTGCAGGCACATGTTATAAGAGCGTTTTCACATTGTCCGATCCGATATCGGAGGATTCTAATGTGTGACTTATGGATGTCTTTCACATTTTCCGGCCCGATATCGTGTATCGGAGCCGACACCGCTGTGTTAGCCCGATATCGGATATCAGAGTCGACACCGATGTGCTGGTACCGGTAGCACGGGCGCGCCGTAGCGTAGTAGCGGCGGTAAGACCCATCATGGGGGAATGGCTAGAGAGGCCACACGGCGGCCTCTCGTTCTGGCTGACGCAGATTATCACCGACCATGGATGCTTCGGGCGGTATCTGCAACGGACCGCGAAGAAAGAGCCAACGTCCGAGTGCCATCACTGCGTCCGGCGTGGGAGACGCCGAGACGGGAGCTAGTGGCGACCCTGGAAGTGAGAGTTCTCACGCTCGCTACTTTACTCGCAGCGATGGTTCGCTGCGCGGATACTTGGGCCGCCGGCGCCTCCTTCTGCGAGCAAGTAATGCTCGTGAAGGAGGCGTCGGAGCGGGAGCGAAGGAGAATCGCAGACATTGCAGCCCGCGACGAGCGGAGGAGAATCGCTAACCGCGCGGCCCGCAACGAGTGGTGGCAACTCGGGCGTTGGAGGTCGCAGAATGACCTCCGTACCCCATGAGCGCGGGCCTGGGGGTGACGGGTGGAGCCACCTGTCACCCTAGCAGAAGCAAGCCGCGGCGGCGGCGCGCATTGCGTGCCTCCCCATACCCGGGGGCGAGTTGGGGACTCTGTGGTCCCCACACCGGAAGTGGACCAGAGAGATATGGCCCTGGGCCGGCCGGGGTGCGAGGGATATGGCTACGACCATCTCACCTCCGGCAACTGACGGCCCACAGACGGCGTGCGTTTTAGTCGGTTCGAGTCCGACATAACCTCCTTCTCCGGCTCCGGCGGAGGAGGTATCCGTGGGGATTTTTCGCACGATAAAAAAAACAAAAAAGGCACAACACTCATGATCCATAAAGATAACTTACTGGCTAGTGTTAATGAGTACCAAACATGAACACATAACTCATTCATTACATATGACGATGTTTGACCTAACGTAACCTAAAGATAAAACATCATTCAAATAGGCCGGTACTTATATGTACATATAGGCATATTTTCCGTACCCTGTTGTTGCTATAAATTGGCCCACTGTGGCACAATTGACTTCAGAACAGTGGAAATAGTAAAGTAATTTAGTAATATTTTACGTTTTCTAAATGTACTTTAATTTAAAATAAATAAATAAAATTACTAATTAATTTCGTATCGCTAAAGTGCAGTTAATAAGGTAAGTTATCGCAATATTATACATTTATTTATTATGTAGTAATTCATTCAATAATAAAAAAGTTGAAAATCAAATGAAAAGATTCATAGCACTTTGAGATTAATAACACTCTCATTCACTCTAAAAAAGGCCATTTAATTTTAGACTTTCAAATCATTACTTTAATTTTTTTTGCATTGTCCATGGTATAACAGTGGTTTTGCTGTATCAGAATCGAGGGCCTGGTAGAAAAAAGTGTTAAAACTTCTCTAACCTTTCCTGGAGTATAGGAGTTACATTAGTGGGAATGTGGGATAATTCCCATACCTAATAGGTGATAATTTTAGGGATACCTTTCGTTAACATAATATATGTAATCCTAAAATGTTTTGGCATAATGAATTTGGCATAATTTTTTGGTATAATTTATACTTGGCATAATTTTACTATGTATCTAATTATGCCCAAAAAATTATGCCAGAAGAGCACTGGTCTAAATTACCATATGCCAAAATAGGTTATGGTTATTTTTTTTATGCAAATGGATAGTTATGCTTAAATATGATTATGCTAATTTTATTTATGATTAAGACAAATATATGCTAAATTTGTTATGGATAAAAAAAAATATGCATAAATATTATTAGAATAAATAATTAATAAATTTTTTAATTTTTTAAATAATTACCATAATATGCCAAAATATTTTATGGTTAACATTTTTATGCAATAAAATAATATAAAACCATAATTTTATACAAAGCCTGAGTAAAGAAAGATTGAAGTGAAAACTTAGTTAGGCGTTGAGCAATTTTCATAGAAAATTTTGGGTGAAAAGATTGGTGGAAATGAAAAATCATTAAACTCGCGTCATCGCTACCTCCCGTCACGTTCGAAATGCCGCTCACACTGCAGATCTCATTATAATGAGATCTGCAGTGTGAGCGGCATTTCGATTATATCTTTTAGACTTTATTTGTATATGCTTAAAGTCCAAAATTAAACAACAAATAGCTCCCATCAGAACTATCGGAATATTTACCATTGTATTGTTTTGAGTGTCCGATATTTCGGCGCTGTTGCAAGCACCATAAATTACGGAGGAGCTGGAGTGCTGGCGGCAAAGATTTTATATAAAAAGAAGTAGATATGTTATTGCGCGAAAATCGTGAAGATCCGAAAACGAGTCAATTGGAACGTTTGCCTCTAGCTAGTACCGCGTGCCGAGCGGCGCCGCCGGTCGGACGTTGAGCGGAAGCATCAGTGACTTGGCTGGCGGTAAACCGTGAAAAAGTTTTGGGAGTAAATATATCGATCTACCCTCTTTCGTGTTCTCTTGTTTGACCACTACCACTGGTTTTACTCTCACTACGAACTCGAACTCGATCTTGATCACGTTTACGACACACTGCTTACTGTATCCACTAGCGATTTCGTTTTGGCTTGCTCCTGGTTGTGGATGGTAGCATGATGGGTGATATATAGCCAACTAGTGGTTATCGCGACCAAACATAGCCTTTCCCAGGATCTAATGTATCTCTGTTCCAAATCAAGTAAAGTTTAGCAGACAGACAGAGTTAATTACGTATTTATATTAATAATATTAGTACAGATTAATATTGATGAGTTCATTTTAATTTTGAATCATTCGTTACATACAAAAATACAAATCTTTCCTCTATATAATATTATAGATATTAGCAAATATGCCTGTGGTATATTGAAGGAAAATTATTTGAGGATATTATGTAGGAATAACCGTTTACTGATAAGCTTTATAAAGTCTAAATGCGTAATCAGATTATTTTAATGTACAGTCACCATCCTATCTGATTACAACAACAACAACAACAGTTTGGTATCGAAATCATTAGTAAGGTATTCTGGTTGGGAAAAAAATCAAATTCCCAACGAGTCACAAGTGTTACTGGATGCATTTTTTTTGTCCCAACGAGTAACAGGTGTTAATGGATGCAACATTTTTGTCCCAACGTGTCACAGGTGTCACTGGGTGAAACATTTTTGTCCCAACGTGTCACAGGTGTTACTGGATGAAACATCTTTTGTCCCAATGTGTCACATGTGTTACTGAATGCAACTCTTTTTGTGCCAACCAGCAACACTGCAAAATATTGGAGCTAAAATAAAGTGTACCAGGGGAAAAATATCTCACCAACTCACTGCCACAGTAATTTTCTGGGACAAACAAAAATTACTGGAGAGTAAGGAGAATATTGGAATTTTTTTTTTTTAGAAAATAGTTCACAATTTTTCGGTTTAAAAGGTTTCTTTTAGTTTTTATTAGTACCATGTAGTAAAAGTATTACCTACAAAAATAAATTAGAACACATCCCACTTAACAAAAGCTTTTTTTTTTAAATTTGCACCGTAAGGCTGAATTCTGGTTAATACGGAAAAAACTAAAAGTAAATTATTTCGAAAACTACTGATTGTCAACCATACCTATAGATAGGGAATCAGAATTGTAATGTTTTCGGTCCTCAAACACCCCCGCTAGGATTACATCGAGTTACCAGTAACCTTCCACGTACGTATGTACTGCAATGCAATTCTGTAAGCGAACAGCGACGAGCACAACATTGCTACAACCTAGATAGGGATCACCCTTGTTTGACCAAAAAACGTATGAAAAAACATCATTTGACAAACAACGTTTGAAAAACTAATCATTTGACAAACTTTCATTTCCCAAACATATTACAAAAAATCATTTGACATAATACACGTTTCGCAAATGTATTACTTAGAAAACATTTCGATTGCTAGAATTTTATTTAAAAAAATTTCATTTGACCTAAATAAAATTCTGCATGGTTATAAAAAAAAAATAATCACGAAGGCTAGTGCGGGATAGCCAATGCGCATTAGCCTTCTAACCTAATTTATCTAAATCGGAATGAACAGCTTTCTCTATAATCTATCACTAACTGTCTGTTTGTCAACTAACATATTTTAAAAATAATCAATTTGTAAAATGATGTTTTTTAAAATGAATCTTTTTCAAATAAATATTTCGTCTAATGAGTAGTTTATTAAACAATAGTTTGTCAAATGATACATTTATCAAGTATAATTTTGTCAAAAGTTTTTTGTCAAATGAAAATTTGTCATTCGTTTTTTGTCAAATGATAGGACACCCCTTGATAGAGATTGTCATTGGTCGGACTGGGTGACGTCACTGGAGATCGACCAATGACAATCTATATTAAAGCTGTCGTAACGTTGTGTTCGTCGTTGTGCGCTTACAGAATTGCATAGCAGTAAAGACATTTATGAGAGCGACTGCGATCTAATCTCTGAATCTCACGAGGAAAGCCATCATCAGAGCCTCGTCCTGACTGCCACCGAGGGTCTTGGGAGAGCCCCATTACTCTGAGATGTGTTTCTTCATAATCCTTTTTTTCTATTTCAGATTCTTTTCCTAAGAAAGTAGAGGATTTGTTTTGTCTCGTGGTTTGGATACTTCGAAGGTTCAGTTTGTGATGGCTGACTCACCTGACGGAATGGCACCAACCACAGAATGCGGAGAAGAGTAAGTTTGGTTTATCAGCTAAGTTGTAGTATACTTATTAACTTTAAGTGACCATTAGAGTAAGTTGTCTCGGACGCAGTCAGCGGCGCGCCTCCTTATATCCAGGGGCAAGATGGCCATCTCACAACCAGAGATGGCCAGAGAACTTCCGCATTAAGAAAAGAAGGTTATCGCAGTGACATCCAAGCTTTATAGTCCCAAATCCACTCTCCTTTGCTTTATTATCCTTAAGTGAGAAAGAGGCAGGTTCTAGTTAATTTGAATACCAAAATATATGGAATAAAAAAATAGCAGAGTGGGCCGCCAAATCCAAAGCTTGTACTTGAAGACACAGGGCTTCAAGTACTTGATCCAATGCCATCTGCTTTCTCTGCAACCTGATTTGGCTTATCAAGCAGCTCCCGTAAAACCAAGCTTTTTTGACTCTTCAAACCAAAGAGGTGAGACAGAACCTCGACCTTTAATCAGAAGGTGTACTGTCTTGCAGGTGAGCTAAGCTCGAACTCCGAAGAACCCCATACCCCGCTCTATCATATAATTATATCTAATTTTATTGCAGACCTGAAATATCTCCAGTAATTCACCATGGTGAAATTTGTATGCGAAATCCCTCAGATATTCGTAACGGTAAAGTGGTAATTCCTGACGATATCAAAGAATATGCAGAAGATCAAGGGGATGGTGAAGAAGAGACGAAGAAGATTGAAGGGAAAGAGACACCTGATGTAGACAACTTCTTAGATAAACCTTTGAACTTTGACTAAAACAGTAATGTTGAAAAGTCTTAAGTTCATGGTTTAACTGTTATCTATTTAAGTATATACCTATTTAAATGTATGTTACCGTCAATCTGTATAATGCAGGCATTCTATACAATGCCTAGGCAATGTATGCTAATACATAGAATGTCTGTCGTTCTACCGGCAATGTGTGAAATAAATAGATTTTGCTTTACAGGAATTCTGTTATTCGATGGTTATAAAAAAAATAACCACGAAGGCTAATGTGGGAGCTTAGCTCCGCTCCAGCATCATCCATCTAATCTCCAAGTTAAAATGCGCGGTAGGGACACAGTGCCACGACTTGGATAGATATTAGTTAGAAGGTTAAAGGTGGAAGTGGAGCTCCCATGTTAGCCTTCGTGGTTTTTTTTTATAACCACCATTTATGTTTGTTGATAGCATTTTATACATTGCCGGCTGCGCACTCGGTATTATATGCATTGCCTAGGAATTTATAATTTAATATTTTGTAATGTTGCATGCAGAATTTCTGTGAGACATGCTGTACATACAATAATTTTGTAATTTAATATATTTAAACCTTATCATGTTTCATGCAATAAATGGATTTGATTTGATTTGATTTGATTGTTGCTTTCTTTTTATTAACCCCCGACGAAAAACGAGGGATATTATAAGTTTGATCTGTTTGTTTGTATATTTGTGTATTATCTGAATACATAACAAATTACAGACAACGGTTAAACTATCATAGCTTTTATAATCAGTTTTATCCCTTTGCCTTCTTTTTTCTGTATAGAGTCTATTTTGTCAAAACTAAACGCGATGGGATGAAGGTGCCATGATGACATGATGCCCACAGTTACATTCTATCATCGCACTTCTCGCCATAGGCGGGGAATTCATCCTCACACATTGCGACCGGAAACGGTGCGCACTGCGCGGTATTAAAGGAACTTCATCCCTCGCACACTCAAGCTGTGGAATGAACTCCCCGCGATGGTTTTCCCAAGCGACTACAATATGGGGTTCTTCAAGAACCCCATATTGTATCAAAAATATGGGATACACACATGTTTTGACGTTTATGACATACGTTGACGACTGTCATAAACATCATAGAAATACGTTTCAATCCCATACATTCAACGCCGGACGCCGCCGGCCTACCTACGTATTGCCACTTGTGTAGGCAAGCTGCTTAAACGTGATCCACTATTGTCATTATATTTTTACCCGACTACGGCGAAGCCAAAGGAGGGTTATGATTTTGACAGGCTATGTATACTTGATCGTCCGATGGTTATAGGCTATATGACGTGTCACTAAATCTAATGTGGCGCCCTCTAGCGGCCATAAAGTACTGTGTTGAAAAAATAATTTGAGATAAATATGCCGTGTATGGTATCAAATTAAAGAGCTCAATTAGCACATTTTAAATATGCATAAATTATAGTTGTTGGGTGCCCCAAAATAAAAAAAATAAAAAAATAAGTTTAAAACTAAAACCCGACTACTTAAAAATCACGCTCTGAAAAGTATTAAACAAGAAAATATCTAGGATAGCCGTGGTCGTATGCCACTTACTATAATAAAACGATACATACATGCTATTCTAAGGAAAAGTGGCATACGACCACGGACCACGGCTATCCTAGATATTTTCTTGTTTAATACCTACTTTTCAGAGCGTGATTTTAAGTAGTCGGGTTTTAGTTTTAAACTTATTTTTTTATTGATATTATTGTGTACCCCGTTTTACATTTCACCGAACTCTAATTCATTTGTTAACTCATAAATTCATAATATTTATTTGATGACTTGTATTTTATTTTATAATAATTAATTGTACGTGACTCAAATTTAATTATTAATTACCTGACATCAATTTTCAGTTTATAAATTTTATTTTATTCTATGTTATTTTTTCAATGAATTGTATTTTATAATTAACTAGCTTTTGTCCGCGGCTCCGCCCGCTTGGATGTCGGTTATCGCGACCAAACATAGCCTATGTCCTTTCTCAAGGTCTAACCTACCTCTATACCAAATTTCATCAAAATCGGTTCAGCGGTTTAGTCGTAAAAGTGAGACAGACAGACAGACAGACAGACAGACAGACAGACAGACAGACAGACAGACAGACAGACAGAGTTACTTTCGCATTTATAATATTATAGTAGGGATTGTTTGTGACTTAAATTTAATTTATTAATAACGAGCTATGGATGTAGGTAATATCTGAAATAAAGCATATTCTATTCTATTCTATATTATATTTATATGAACCCTCGGTTGGTCCCTTGGGTGTTGATACAAACCACTTTGGGTATCATTGCTTTAGACATCAACTTCGCCTTCCGGACTGCAGATGCGGCCGCGGCCGCAGCCTGAAAAGGAGGGGGTTCAAGTGCGGGAATACCTTCAAAAAATGTCTTTTCAGAAGACTTTTTCTTTGACGTTTGGGGGGATGGGGGGGGGGGGGGGGGTTGTGGCATGTCTCCTGTGACTGTTGTTTTCGGTGAACAGTGATTTTCGGTCCCACGTAATTGGGTTATTATTGCCTACAATCGGGCACTTAGCTTAATTTACAGGACACAAAAAAAAACCCGTATAGTTACGGAATGATTTGCCACTCAGGATAAGGGGCCTGTTTTGGTTTTTGTGAGATGGTCCTAACTATAATATTATAGACAATGTGAGTGACTAATGCATGTTTAAATAACCATGTCAATAACCATATTTTTATCATATTTATCCTATTAGATAAGTAATAATTTAACAGCAATTCAATTATAACTTATCTAACAGGATAAATAACAATATTATTAATGTTATTGATTATAAATTCTTATTATAATGAACATCAAATAATAAATGTCTTTGAAGCATTCTTTGAAGAGTTTTATTAACAACAGACACATGCTTAGGGCTGGTTGCTTAATGAAGATTTAGGGTCAACTCCACTGAAAGCAGCAGCCGGCGGAGTCCAGAATTTGTTATTAGAAATGGATGCGAGATGCTCGCGCAGCCTCACGGCACCGCGCTACCTCTCCTTCGTCTTCAAATGACTATGACCTTTTTCTCCCGTAGATAAGATTCAAAATTCTTCGTAATAAAAAGCAGCTGCCATCCACTGCTCTTTCAGTGTGGACGTAGGACCACCGAATGAGGGGTGCTTCGTTCACAAGAACCTTTTTCTTTTCACTGCTACACTAGCGAAAATATAGAAGTTTCTAGAACTCTAAGAACTAACTCTAGAAGTTTCCACTCCTGCCCGTAAAACATCAAGCTTCCCTCGCACCACGGCTGAACCAGGACGATCTCCAGTTTTGAGATGACTCCTAATACTCGGAGGAAGGTAGGACACGACGGTATTTCAGTACCAATCGAGTAGTTTCACTGGGGAAGTAGCTCCGGCCTGCAGAATACCGCGGTTATAATAACCTCCTGGCGTGTTCCCGGTGGAGAGTAGGGTAGCCAGAGCTAACTGGAGAGGTTTTGTGCGGTCAGTGGGTCTTGTCTACTTCGCTGACGGCATAGAATCTCTCTGTTCTTACAGGGTACAGTACAAGTTTACCTATACAATGGTTTGTGCTCAGAAGTCAGATGAATTGTTTGACATGATGCCCACAGCTACATTCTATCATCGCACTTCTCGTCATAGGCGGGGAGTTCATCCTCACACATTGCGACCGGAAATGGTGCGCACTGTGCGGTATGAAAGGAACTTCATCCCTCGCACACTCAAGCTGTGGAATGAACTCCCCGCGATGGTTTTCCCAAGCGACTACAATATGGGGTTCTTCAAGAAGGGCATTAGAAGGTTTCTTCAGGGTCGTGTGACGCCCCTGGCGTTGCATACGTCCATAGGCCACGGTAACCACTTTCCATCAGGTGGGCCGTGTGCTTGTCTACCACCTAAGTGGTATAAAAAAAAAAAGTTTGACTCCCCTGGTGTTGCATACGTCCATAGGCCGCGGTACCCACTTTCCATTAGGTGAACCGTATGCTCTTCTGCCACCTGAGTGGTATAAAAAAAGGAAAGAGAATAAGAGAAGGTGGTTCTGTTTCTAATTCAGCTTCTAATATGATACCCATTGCAAAAAACAAACATTATATATTGTAAGTTAAATAAAAAACATTAAACATAATTTAAAAAACTTATATTCCTACGAGTATAATATTATTATCACAATTTTAAAATACAATTACATATTTTCGGCAATTCCATATTTTTTCATCAGTAATAATTATTCCATACAGCTTTGGAATAATAATTAATTTGGTACGACTACTACTTCTTCTTCATCCTAGCGTTAATTCCCAGTTGCATCCGAAGCTTTCAGCTCGGAGTCTGGGGTCCGCTTTACCAGTCTTAACTGCGGATTTGGCTGGACCTCGACATTTTCCGTGAAGTGACTGCCACCTGACCTCCTCAATCCAATGGTGACATTAGGCGGTATAGAAGCATTGCAGCTAGACTGTCGTTGTTGGACTTATTACAGGGCTCCAACAACCCGTAACCACTGCCTTAGATGTTCGTATGGCAACCTACATACGAACCTACTACTACTAGACAATCTCCGTGGCGTAGCGGTAGTCGACGCGGCCGCTACGCAGGAGGCGCGGGTTCGATCCCCGCTCAGTGCAAATATTTGTGTGCATGAAATATGGGTATTTGCATTGGTCTGGTCGTGCCTCGGAGAGCACGTTAAGCCGTCGGTCCCGGTTGCCATAAGGACATCTATGGCAGTCGTTACGGGTAGTTAGTGCCCTAAAAGTCCAAAAGCAACGGTCTAGCTGCAAAGCTTCGATATCGCCTAATGTTAACATTGGGTTGTAGAGGTCAGGTGGCAATCGCTTCACGGAAAATATCAAGGTCCAGCCAAATCCGTAGTTAAGACTGGTTAAGCGGACCCCAGACTCCGAGGTGAAAGCTTCGGATGCGACTGGGAATTAACGCTAGGAGGAAGAAGATTACTCATTGAAATGGAACCACTTTTAAACGGATACTAACACCCGTATTCACAGACGATACTGTGAGGTCTCATAGTGTGCTCGAGCGAATAGGGCTGGTAAAATTAATTCACAAACATCACGGAGCAGTATCTAACGCAGTGCGTTCCCTCAACAAAGTATTACTTAAGTGTTATCAATGAATAAAAAGGCTTGCCAAAACGAACGCACTGAGAATTTGTCGTTCTTTGCACAGTTTTGGTGGTACGCATAGCGAAGTATTGTTTGTGAATACGGGTGTTAGACTGCTGACTAGTAGCCGAAATGTCGGACTAAAAGTAAAAAATAACGAATAATCCGCGATAGAATCCGTTAAAAAGTGGTTTTATTTAATTCACATAAAGTTAAAACAATCTCTGGTAATCTCATTTGCTCATTTTACTGTAAAATACTGTCTTACTAAGGTTAGCCTCACATTATCATCATGACCCTTAACAAGTCTGACCATGGCTTCATGTTGCACCTCTGACTTCTACGCGGAAATAAATAGTCCATGCAGTGGTTCAGACAGTGAAATATTTCATGAAAAGAAAAATCCTGTTTATGTTTATTGATAGTTGTTGTGAAAAGACCGTCAGATTTACAAGTAATTTAATTAAATAATCGAAATTTCAGTTCTGTTATTATCAAGTCCATGTTTGAATGGGAATCAGGCCCTCGATTCTGGTAAAGCACAACCACTGTCATGCCACTGACACTGCAAGAAATTGACGTGGTCCCTCACTATGGGCCTTATGAGTAAGCTCAAAGTAGCCCAACGAGCTATGGAGAGGGCTATGCTCGGAGTCTCTCTGCGAGATCGAATCAGAAATGAGGAGATCCGTATAAGAACCAAGGTTACCGACATAGCCCAGCGGATTAGCAAGTTGAAATGGCAGTGGGAGGAGCACATAGCACGGAGGACTGATGACCGATGGGGTCGAAAAGTCCTCGAGTGGAGGCCACGTATCGGCAAGCGCAGCGTAGGACGTCCACCCACAAGGTGGACAGACAACCTCATTAAGGCCGCGGGAACGCGCTGGATGCGAGCCGCTTCCAACCGGTCCTATTGGAGATCTATAGGGGAGGCCTATGTCCAGCAGTGGACTTCCTATGGCTGAAATGATGATGAATGATGATTAGCATTTGAAGTAATGCAGTTATAGTTTAAAATTAAATAGCTTTTTATAGAGTGAATAGGAGAGTGTAATGAAACTCTTTTCATTTAATTTTGGACTTCGACTCTATTCTATAGCAATAAAGTCTAAAATTTGATGCCATTTTCTGCATTCTCGGTTGTATGACAATGGTTTTGCTGTAGTAGAATTGACGCCCAGGTTTCTCTTATAAGACTCATTTAGACAAGGAGAGTTTCTTGCACGTTTCTGTTCGAGAAATCGTACGCAATCACTAGCGATAATCACCATACCATTATTACTATTATCTGTTCTGTGCTATTATCGTATTAAAAAGTTTACACACAGACTAACATTAAATTCTCCCCCACTAGATCTCGCCAGGCGTGGAAGAGCCAGCGAGAAACACTCTTTGTCTAAATGAAATCTTCTAGAAGTCAGTACTTGCTTGCTGGTGCTGTCAAAGGTATGACTTTAAGGTAGGAATCGTCATCTTCTAAACTTTGAACTTCTTGTTCTGTTAAATTTTGAACTGTATCGAGATTTATGTCAAGCTCAGCAGAATTATCTTCACGTTTATCAGCTTCATTATTAATATTCAGAGTTTCATCTAAAGAGTTGTTGCCAGGATCTTCAATTGTACCATAACTTGGGTCAATCTCATTAGAATTGTACGAACCTAATTCTATACTATTACTGGTTTGAATAATTTCCTCTGTAAACTGTTGCCTTGGGTCTATAACAATGCCACGATCAATCTCTAATGGTCGATATGGCCCTAGAGGTAATGGTTGTGATATTTCGTTGGGAGGTTCCATAGGATCTTCTGATCTAAGCACGATATTATCAATTTCATGTGATGTTTCTTCTATTTCGTGTCTGTAAATAATAAAAGTGAAAATATATAAAAATATACTACAGGGTTAGAAGCATGCATCTCTGCAGATCTTGCATGAGGGAGGTAGAAACAGTAGCACAATGTGCTCCTGTATTGTCCTGGGGCCCTAGACAAAGTGGCATTATAATGATGGAATTGCGCTGAAGCGAACCATTTTTAAGGTTTTAACCATGGATTTCGGGACATAGCTGTGGTTATAGTAATAATGATAAGTTAAATAATGTATTTCGAGTTACAAAGACTCAAATTTCATACAAAAAATACAGTTATATTAATGATTTATGTCAATTTCATACTACAATTAGCGATTCCACTGGCGTTTTCGCCAATAGAATATCACTTTGTCTAAGGCCCTTGAACCGCCACATACAGGGCTAAGTGCTTACAAGGCACAGGGACGCTCTGGCAGAACATCAGCAGCTTGCTAGCGGTCGATGAGATTTTTTTTAAAGAATATTAGCAACCGAAATGACTAATATTCCCTCTAACCCCTCCAACTAAGCAAAATTGCTTGTGCTAGGAGTGGGTTCACGTCTGTAGTGTAATAGCCAGGATTCGAAACCGGGACCTCTCGATCGTAAGGCTGACTCCTTAACCACTAAGCCACCGACGCTTGGAGTGGAGTGGTTGGGAGTTGGAGTGGAGCGAAATGCTCACCCCCACGCAAAAACCGCGCCATGACGTGGAGTTGCGGATACCAGCCTGTGACACCATACCATATCAAACTTGTCGTGTTGGCTTTTTTTTATACCACTTAGGTGGCAGACAAGCACACGGCCCCCCTGATGGGAAGTGGTCACCGTGGCCTATGGACGTATGCAACACCAGGGACGTCACACTCGTGCTACCGACCCTGATGAAACCTTCTAATGCCCTCCATGAAGAACCCCATATTGTAGTCGCTTAGAAAAATCACCGCGGGGAGTTCATTCCACAGCTTGAGTGTGCGAGGGATGAAGTTCCTTTCATACCGCACAGTGCGCACCGTTTCTGGTGGCAATGTGTGAGGATGAATTCCCAATTATTAGTTTATTTTATTTTAATTTATTAGTTTAGTTTCCAATTATTGGTTTTGATTGGTATTGTGGCTTTTAAAGGGAGAGTACCGCTGGCCTTCTAAGCCCGAGAAGAAAGCCTGCACCAGAGCGTTATCTATTATTTAACAGACTATGTAGAATGACAAATGTGAGGATTTGACATTTTTGACGTTGACGCCTGTCATATACGTCAAATCTCATACATTTGGCATTTTATTCCATCATACGCCGAGTAACGAATTGCCACTTGTCTAGAGGGGCAGATGCACCCTAGGGAGCCTGCCATAGGCCTGGTTCAGTCAGGGTGCGCTAGGGATATGCCAGAAGTTATAAGAACTAGAAACTACATACATAATACGCTCACATCTATTTCTCTGCGGGGTAGATAGAAACAAAAGTCTATCATTTGACTCTATCATTACTTAGGTACTTCACGAGCTTTCTCAGTTATTGTCATTAAACTTTCACGCAAACCCGCCGGTATGGCGCACTTCTGCGAACTTTCGATTCTTCTGGTTTCGTGCTTTTCCAAAAACTAGAAACATACATACATACATATTTTTTTTTTTTTTTTCAAAGAATATTAGCAACCGAAATTACTAATATTCCCGTTAACCCCTCCAGTTAAGCTAAATTGCTTGTGTTAGGAGTGAGTTCACGTCGGTAGTGTAATGGCCAGAATTCGAACCCGTGACCTCTCGATCGTTAGGCCGACTATTTAACCACTAAGCTACCGCCTTTATCTCCGGAGGATTAGGCAGAGGTAAATTAACACCCACATTTCACCAATCATTGTATTCGGTCCCACGTAATAGGGGGTGAGCCTATTGCCGAATTCCGGGCACTGTTGTTGACTCGAGCCATACATCTGAGGCTGAGCCTGGGCAGTATACTAAAATAAAAGTTAAAAATTAAAAAAGTTAAAAATTATTTTATCTTTTTTTTATGATATGTGCACCTGTGATCCGAAATTAAAAAAACTATTTTCTTTCTTTCTTTTCAAAAAAACTTACTTTTCTATGAAATCTATAGCTGGTGTCATTCTCCTTTCGACTGTGACTTATATATATATTTCTCAATTAACAGTTCAAATCAATATGAAACCACTTGTGTAAGAGCAAAAGCACAGTCTGAAATAGAAACAAAACATAAATTATATTATACTAGTCTTTGTCCGCGGCTCCGCCCGCGTGGATGTCGGTTATCGCGACCAAACATAGCCTATGTCTTTCCTCAAGGTCTAATCTATCCCTATACCAAATTTTATCAAAATCGGTTCAGTGGTTTATACGTGAAACGTAACAGATAGATAGACAGACAGACAGACAGACAGACAGACATACAGACGGACAGAAAGACAGACAGACGGACAGAAAGACAGACAGACAGAGTTACTTTCGCATTTATAATATTAGTATGGATATGGAAGTATGGACACAATATTCATACATATAATCACGCTTTTATCCGCAGAGGGTTAGACAGAGGTGAATAAACACCCACATTTCACCAATCATTGTATTCGGTCCCACGTAATATGGGATGAGCCTATTGCCGTATTCCGGGCACTATTGTTTACTCGTGTCATGCATCTGAGGCCGAGCCTGAGTCTGGGCTGCATGTATATATCTGTCTGATGATAAACAGCCCAATCCCTTAGTCGCCCTGTACGACACCGCATGGGAAGAGTTGAGGTGGTCCAAATTCTACACTGTTGGGAATCACGAGGATTTTATAACATCCATACTCATACATTATTTCGTTCCCATACACTTTTTTTTTTGGCCAAATTAATACTTCCAAACAATTTTCCTATCAAAACTGTGCCGTCTCAATCCTGAATCTTTATATACCTATTCTAGCCTTGGAAATTAAATATCTGTCCCGCATATATCAGCAATAATCATCATCTTAGTGATAGTGCTGGTTTTATCCGGTTTTGTATTGACTCATCTCCTTTGTTCATCTTGTTCGTTTCGAATTAAATTACTGATTCAATTAACACCAAGACACAGAATAAGTAATAGTACTACACCAAGACTCTAAAGTATTAAGATGGTATATCCTCCTCCTTTCATATAAGTAATCGCTTTGTATTACGAGTATAACAAAGCAAAACACAATAGACCGTAAACAAACTCATCTTGATACTTGTCACCGTTGCCACAATAACTTAATTACAATAAATTATCATAATATCATTAATAACGTATCCAAGAGTTGACAATTAAGTTAATAATACATACGTTGTAAAACTGCAACAACTAAATCTGTAAACACCACTTCAGCATCAAAACAACTGGTTATTTTTAGATATTCTGTTCGCACTTCAACACAATATATTTTTACGTCCGTGCACGTGAGCGATCAAAACAAGACTGAAGTGAATTAGTCATGGTATGTATGTTATACATATATAACCCGCGCCACGTATCTTGGACCTAAAATGTGCTCAAAATGTGCCCTATACGCGCAGTACACATTTCTTGGGTGTCTTTTGAGGGATGCTACTCCGGTAGACGAACTCAAATTCACCAAGCATAGACTATTACAAAGCAATCCGCGAAAGCCAGAGCCTCGTATGTCTTACGATTTAGGTCCAAGATACGTGGCGCGGGTTATACCAACACGTGTCTTAAACAGTTATAGAAACTGCGTAACGATAATGTTAACGTTAGGTACCAGTGAAACACTTTTCAATAACTATCAAACAATTAATAGTACATTATGGTACAAGTGAGCAACGTTGGTGATTACCGCCGAGGCGCCATTGAGACCCGAGCCGCCAGGCGAGGGTCTTAAGACAGCCGAGGACGGTAATCATCATGCTCACACGTGCCATACGACGTTTTACAACACACTTGCGAATAAAATAACACTACAAATACTAAATAAACAATACTACAAATTAATTCGTTTTCCTATGCGCGCGCATTTAACAATGGCGGTCGACCATATTTAAAAAAAAAAGAGGTTTGAACTTAACTTTTTTTTACTCTGTTTTTTTTTCTGTAAGTACTTAGAGAAAAAAAAAAGTTAAATTTAAGTGAAAATTTTGTTTATTACACAAGTATTACAAGTTGAAATTATTTATTTAAATACGAAAATGCATCAAATGACCATACAATAGGTATGCGTATTAATTTATTCGTACTATTAAACACGTTATTTTTTGTATCAAAACTTTTTTAAGAACGTAGACAAATTATAGACACTTCCTATAAAATTTAAAAAAGAATCTATAACTCACTTTTGTGAATAATAGCAATGAAAAAGTCACAGTTTTATAATAGGTGTCATTCCGTGCTTAATTGCGGTAAAATAATATCACTTTTATGAGCAGGTGTGTTGTAAATTAAATTATTTTTTAGCATTTATTATGCTAACTATACAAATCGACAACCAAAGACGGATGTATAGAGGAATTTGCATTGGCTTCATGCGGTCTCGGTGTCTTAGTGGTCAGAGCATTCCCCCTGTAAGGGAAAGATCGCAAGTTCGAGTCCCGCCCGAGGACGATTCTCTTTTCTCTTTCTAAAACTATTACAACAATTTGGTTGTTATTATTCAGTTTGGATTGACATGGTGTTGTAATAATGACGTTAGTTTCTTGTTGTAATATTTTTTGAAAGAGAAAAGAGAATCGACCTCGGGCGGGACTCGAACCCGCGAACTTTCCCTTATGTAGGGAATGCTCTGACCACTAAGACACCGAAGCCCGCACGATTTGAATAATTATAACTAACTAGCTGTCCCGGCGAACTTCGTACCGCCATATTTTTCCCGTGCCCGGTGCACCTATTTTCTCATCTTTTAAACCTTCCCGGGACCTCCACAAACATTTCAAGACTAAAATTAGCCAAATCGGTTCAGCCCACAGTGGCTCGACCCATACCCAAAAATTAAAAAGCCAAATAGAATGAAGTTAGTTTTCAAGTATAGATATGTTGACATATATATAGATACCCTCTATTACTAACATAAAGTTCCTAATTACTGAGTAATGACACGGTGAAATCGTACAAGTAAACATTGCATTATTTGTACTGCAGTAACAGCTCCCTTGTTGTTAATATAATACAAAGTTCGTAGTTATATCTGAGCTCTTGTTAGGTATAGTTTATTTACATTATGGCAAGTGTATGTGATCGTAAGTAATTTTGACTTTTTCTTTAGAATGTGTCTATTTTCAAAAACACACCAAAAATCACCTTTCTAATTATCATTGTTTTATGTTACCTGATAAGTCGAGTATCCTCTTAACTTATTTTTGATCTGCGACTCCTTGCGAAACAACTTCAAAAATGACTTCTTAGGTTCAAGTCAATTAATAAAAAATGGAGATGTTTTTGATACATGGCTTAATTCTCCATCATGGCTACTAAAGAACAACGGGTCTCAGTGACAAATAAAATTCAAGAACTATTGAATCTACAAGAAATTAGAAAATTTAAAAAGAAAGAATATTTAAAAGCCAGCAGCAAGTGGAAAGAAAGCTTGAGAAAATTAGCGATAATATAAAAAAAAATCTTATTTGGCTTGGTCAGGCCTTATCCCTTCCAAATAGTATAATAGTAGATTACCCAACAAGTGAAAAAAAGATGAATTCTTTTCGAGGCACTAAGTTGTATCCCGAGAGGAGCGAAGGTCTCTCCAGTAGAATCCCGAGCGTAGCGAGGGATTCTAGATAGAAACCTGAGTGGATCGAGGGATACAAGAGCCGAGATGAATTCTTTTTTCACGTGTTAGGTACGCTACTTTTCATCATTGACTACGATAAAATAATTACTCTGTGATTATGAATTAAATTTTGTTATGGATAGTACATAAAGAAGCAGCAAATTATCAGTAATAGCTACCCCTTTAGCGCGAAAAGACTCCAGTCTTTATTATATGTATAATATATAATATCGTGGATAATCACGAAAGATGAAAAGCTATTATATATTATTCATAATATGATTGTCTTATTTCGTGAATCTAATAACGAGTCAATGTTTACGAGAAAAAAGGAAAGAAAAGTGAAGAGAAAGTGAACCCGATTTTTTTTATTAAAAACTTCAGAAGAAGAGAATCAATGCACAATTAGGACCTGGAATTCCTTACCCGTTCACGTGCTTCCCTCTTCCTACAGTCCCGGGACTCCCGGGTCCTTTAAGCGGATCGTGGAAACTCATCTGATGAGACCGTCAAGCTGAGTGCCACCATTGTAACATGGTACGTGTCTATAATGGTGACCCTCTTGGCCTTCAGCTTACCATCGGACAAGGCAAATTCAAATTGACGTGAACTATATAAAAAATACGAATATTTATGTAAATACCTACCTACGTATTTTTATTTGTAACTTATGACTAACGACTTCGAAAGATTCATTGAACTGTAGCCTATTTTTAGCTCGGAAAACAGTCACAATGGTCTGAATTTTGTTATACATTTTCAAGAGTCTATTGCGTGACGACTACCACACCATAAAAGGATAATTTATTCATTATTATTAAATTACAGTAGCGTAAACGTGACGTAGTACCTATAGGTACTATCTATCTATACTATTATAATAATTGTAAAGTGGTCGTGTCTGTACATTGGAGATATTTAAAAAAAAATACTTGGGTTATGTTATGTTAACGATACTAAACACGAAAATATTTTTTTTGAATTTCATGTCTGTTTGTCTGTTTGTCTGTTTGTCTGTTTGTCTGTTTGTCTGTTTGTCTGTTTGTCTGTTTGTCTGTTTGTCTGTTTGTCTGTTTGTCTGTTTGTCTGTTTGTCTGTTTGTCTGTTTGTCTGTTTGTCTGTTTGTCTGTTTGTCTGTTTGTCTGTTTGTCTGTTTGTCTGTTTGTCTGTTTGTCTGTTTGTCTGTTTGTCTGTTTGTCTGTTTGTCTGTTTGTCTGTTTGTCTGTTTGTCTGTTTGTCTGTTTGTCTGTTTGTCTGTTTGTCTGTTTGTCTGTTTGTCTGTTTGTCTGTTTGTCTGTTTGTCTGTTGGTCTGTTTGTCTGTTTGTCTGTTTGTCTGTTTGTTTGTTTGTCTGTTTGTCCGTTGGTCCGTTTGTCCGTTTGTCCGTTTGTCCGTTTGTCCGTTTGTCCGTTTGTCCGTTTGTCCGTTTGTCCGTTTGTCCGTTTGTCCGTTTGTCCGTTTGTCCGTTTGTCCGTTTGTCCGTTTGTCCGTTTGTCCGTTTGTCCGTTTGTCCGTTTGTCCGTTTGTCCGTTTGTCCGTTTGTCCGTTTGTCCGTTTGTCCGTTTGTCCGTTTGTCCGTTTGTCCGTTTGTCCGTTTGTCCGTTTGTCCGTTTGTCCGTTTGTCCGTTTGTCCGTTTGTCCGTTTGTCCGTTTGTCCGTTTGTCCGTTTGTCCGTTTGTCCGTTTGTCCGTTTGTCCGTTTGTCCGTTTGTCCGTTTGTCCGTTTGTCCGTTTGTCCGTTTGTCCGTTTGTCCGTTTGTCCGTTTGTCCGTTTGTCCGTTTGTCCGTTTGTCCGTTTGTCCGTTTGTCCGTTTGTCCGTTTGTCCGTTTGTCCGTTTGTCCGTTTGTCCGTTTGTCCGTTTGTCCGTTTGTCCGTTTGTCCGTTTGTCCGTTTGTCCGTTTGTCCGTTTGTCCGTTTGTCCGTTTGTCCGTTTGTCTGTTTGTCTGTTTGTCCGCGATGGACGCAAAAACTACTGGACGGATTTTGATGCGGTTTTTTTTGTTAGAAAGGGCTTACTCAGACTTAAAATCTAACTTTTGTTTGATCGCAATCGGTTGAGTAGAACTGAAGATATGAGTAAAGGTCGCGTTAACCGAGATGCACGCGGGCGGAGCCGCGGGCGGAAGGCTAGTTGTAAATAATAATGATTTGGCTAGTTTTTTTTATACCACTTAGGTGGCAGACAAGCACACGGCCCACCTGATAGAAAGTGGTTACCGTGGCCTAGTTAACCGACTACGGCAAAGTCAAAGCAGGGTTATGATTTTGACACGCTATGTGTTTCATTATAGAAATAACAGTCGGTATACTTACCCATTTATAGATATTATCATCAGCATCTGTCTAAACACACTATGCCGAAGTTACGCGACCGAAGTTCGACGGCTGATTTTACATTCCGACGTATTCGGTTGATATATGACACACCATAAGTGCCGAACTTACGGGGCAGAAATTCAGTTCCGCAACTTTGTGCATGTATTCAGTGTCGCGGGGCTGAGGCGGATCCCGGCTACTCCCCGTCTCCGGATCTTCGTCGGCAATCGAACCGAACTTCGGTCGCGTCTATTGTGTGCTCACAGAATAAGTTACCGCTGAACTTACGCTCGACTGTACGCTATGATGCGACGTAATTTCGGCAGTGTGTCGTCAGTAGTTCAAATAGCATTAGGTACAGGCGTAATTGTGCTGAACTTCGGTCGCGTAACTTCGGCATAGTGTGTTTAGACACTTTCCTTAACCACCAAGCTAACGAAGCTTTTTATTATCGTAACATTGTTTCATTGGAAAGCGTCGGTAGCTAAGTGGTTAAGGAGTCGGCCTTACGATCGAGAGGTCCCGGGTTCGAATCTTGGTCATTACACTACCGACGTGTACCCACTCCTAGCACAAGAAATTTAGCTTAGTTGGATGGGTTAAAGGGAATATTAGTAATTTCAGTTGCTAATATTCTTTAAAAATATAATAATAATAATAAAAAAAACTGTTTATTAGTTTATTACTTACGCGCATCATGACGGGGGACGAGAAAAAAGTTCGTTCATTCATATCTAGAGGAAAGTAGACTAATGAGGAAAGTAGACCGATGGTGAAAGTAGACCAATAGGGAAGTAGACCGATGGGGAAAGTAGACCGATGGTGAAAGTAGACCAATAGGGAAGTAGACCGATGGGGAAAGTAGACCGATGGTGAAAGTAGACCAATAGGGAAGTAGACCGATGGGGAAAGTAGACCGATGGGGAAAGTAGACCAATAGGGAAGTAGACTGATGGGGAAAGTAGACCGATGGTGAAAGTATACCAATAGGGAAGTAGACCGATGGGGAAAGTAGACCGATGGTGAAAGTAGACCAATAAGGAAGTAGACCGATGGGGAAAGTAGACCGATGGTGAAAGTAGACCAATAGGGAAGTAGACCGATGGGGAAAGTAGACCGATGGGGA
This sequence comes from Eilema depressum, assembly GCA_914767945.1. Classification (NCBI taxonomy): domain Eukaryota; kingdom Metazoa; phylum Arthropoda; class Insecta; order Lepidoptera; family Erebidae; genus Eilema; species Eilema depressum. The sequence continues at coordinate 10,123,625 of OU612036.1, read as the reverse complement.
AAGTAGAACAATAGGGAAGTAGACCGATGGGGAAAGTAGACCGATGGGGAAAGTAGACCGATGGGGAAAGTAGACCGATGGGGAAAGTAGACCGATGGTGAAAGTAGACCAATAGGGAAGTAGACCGATGGGGAAAGTAGACCGATGGGGAAAGTAGACCAATAGGGAAGTAGACCGATGGGGCAAGTAGACCGATGGGGAAAGTAGACCAATAAGGAAGTAGACCGATGGGGAAAGTAGACCGATGGGGAAAGTAGACCAATAGGGAAGTAGACCGATGGGGAAAGTAGACCGATGGGGAAAGTAGACCGATGGGGAAAGTAGACCGATGGGGAAAGTAGACCGATGGTGAAAGTAGAGCAATAGGGAAGTAGACCGATGGGGAAAGTAGACCGATGGGGAAAGTAGACCAATAGGGAAGTAGACCGATGGGGAAAGTAGACCGATGGGGAAAGTAGACCGATGGTGAAAGTAGACCAATAGGGAAGTAGACCGATGGGGAAAGTAGACCAATAGGGAGGTAGACCGATGGGGAAAGTAGACCAATGAGGATAGTAGACCTACAGGGAAGTGGACGGATAGGTACAGCAGACGGATGGTATCGGACGGGCCTCAGCTAATGCTTATTTTTCCTCTTCTTTTCCCCTCCGGTACCATCCGTCTACTGTCCCTATCCGTCCACTTCCCTATAGGTCTACTTTCCCCATCGGTCTACTTACCCCATCGGTAAATTTCCCCATCGGTCTACTTCCCTATTGGTCTACTTTCACCATCGGTCTGCAAGCATGATACCGCCGCCACCGCTCAATCGCGGTATCTCGCTCACTCTCGTCTCATCCTTACTCTTTCTTTCTCTTTCTATTACCTCGTCCCCCGCCACGCCGTGTGTATCGTTTGAGCAGTACCGCACTCGCGGTTGGTCTACAGTAATTGAGAGGATGATTAAAATAAATAAAAAACGTACAAATATAATTTTACTGCTTTTATTATTATTATTTTCTAAATAAGCTAAGATAAATACTTGTTTTAATACTTATTAAGATGGGTTGTCACATAATATTAACAGATGCGTCAAGCCCGAAACTCGGTTATTCCTTTTTCCATTTTTAGCAATCGTTTGTTCCATTTAGATCTTCAAATCATTCGAAGGTCCGTTAGGATGTTTATCGCCATGGTAACACCGTAGGTGGTACTAATTACTGGGTACTTTCGCCGGGCGGCGGCTGAAATTAAAATTTTAGTAAAATCATCTTTTTTAGTGTTTCGTACCTCAAGGGGAAAAAACGGAGCCATTATAGGATCACTTCGTTGTCCGTCCGTGATTCCTTCTTTTGTCGCACCATTAAGACCTGGAATTCCTTACTACGAGTAGCTTAAGTGTTTCCTCCTTCCTACAGTCTTGTGTCCTTTAAGCGGGGCGTCAAAAAGCATCTGATGAGGCCGAAGCTGAGTACCACCATTGTAACATGGTACGTGCCCATAATGGTGATATTCTTTTCCGAGACTTTGCAGATTACCATCGGGCGAGGTGAGTGGTGAAAATAGCTTTTAGCTCAAAAGTACTAATTCTGGTACGGCCCCTTTTTGTCGGAGCGCCTGCGTGCCAACTTGACCCTTTCGACTCGGTGCAAAGACGGGCGTTGAGGCTCGTCGGCAATCCCATACTCACAGGCGATGTGGTACCTCTCAGTCTCAGGAGAGACTTTGCCTCACTGTGTGTGTTTTACCGCCTATACAATGGTTTGTGCTCAGATGATTTGTTTGACATGATGCCCACAGTTACGTTCTATCATCGCACCTCTCGCCATAAGCGGGGAATTCATCCTCACACGTTGCGACCGGAAACAATACGCACTGTGCGGTATGAAAGGAACTTCATCCCACGCACACTCAAGCTGTGGAATGAACTCCCCGCGATGATTTTCCCAAGCGACTACAATATCTTCAAGAAGGGCATTAGAAGGTTTCTTCAGGGTTGGCAGCACGAGTGTGACGCCCCTGGTGCTACATTCGTCTATAGGCCACGGTAACCACTTTCCATCAGGTGGGCCGTGTGCTTGTCTGCCACCTAAGTGGTATAAAAAAAAGTGCCACGTTTGTGAATATTACAGTAGGTATCGAAGAACGGCGAGTAGAATTAATTTAAATATTTATTGAATTTTTAGATAATACATACCTAAATACATAGTATTAATATATCGGAGAGCACAGTATCTGAATGTCAAGTAATTATTGTTTGAATTTAGTAATTGGGGGTGAGCTTAAAGCCGTATTCCGGGCACTTTTGTTGACTCGAGCCACACATCTGAGGCTGAGTCTGGGCTATATAATATCTGTTGATGTTCAACAGCCTTATCTGTTAGTCGCCTTATACGACACCGCATGGGAGGAGATGGGGTGGCCTAAATTCTATTCTGTAGGGAACCACGCGACTATTTAGGCAAATCGGTATTTTCTATAATATTTACCTGATAATTAGGCGGAAAAGTCCTAGTGCCACCAGGTGCGAAGTTATGGGGAGTCATATCCCGTATATTATCAGTTCTTTTACCAGTGTTATCTGGAACCTCCTCTGGATAGTCAATATCATCAGATTTTCTATGACTTTCGCTCTTCTCACCGATTGATTTTGGTCTGAAGACCCTTACGAAGAAAACCGCACCAGGGTCTAGCATGCCTTCCGGTATCAGGTTACCAATTGCAGAGAAGTTCGGTACCTCTGGCGTAAAATTATTATCAGTGTTCCTTTTCGTTGCTTGAGTAGCGCGTGGGAACACAACCCAGTTTTCAGGTCTGCAAGGAATTAAAAAGGAAGCTACCGTTAGTACCACCCACTGCCTACCCCAATAGAAAAGAGGCGTGACTGTAATGTACCATGAAAAAAAATTAACAGGAGTACCCTTTTTTATCCATTGCGTGGCCCATAAATCCCCCGGATGCTCCCCCCCCTAAAATCGCCTCAATCGGTGCACTGGCTGAACAGCAGAGGAAACCGCTTTCAGGGTTGGGGGGCCAGATAGTAGTCGCACCCAAAAAGCCAACATACTAATCAAGACGAGACCCATTCCGACCTCTATTACTAGCCGGAATTAACGCGAGACGTTGGCGCCAGTTTTCCTCTCAAGGTTAGGAGGTCAGAGGGCAGTCGCACTCACAGAAGCCAAGAGAAAGAGTAGAAGAGTGGACCCTCGGCTCCGGAGCTTCGGATGCAACCGGACCTATCGCTGTGATGATGATAATGATGCTGAGTTTCAAAACGAGCTTACTCATCTTGATTTAGATTGGAAAAGGTGAATCCTAAAGACGGGACTTGAACCTGCTACCAGTATCTACCTTATAAGGAATGTTCTGACTGAGCTGCTGAGCTACGTATTAAGCATTCGAAATTATCCTGTACAACCATCTTGAGGCGACGATGGGAGTCACACAAACTATCGGATACAATGAACGATGTTACAATCATTTTTAAACAGCGTTTTTAGGGTTCCGTAGCCAAATGGCAAAAACGGAACCCTTATAGATTCGTCATGTCTGTCCGTCCGTCTGTCTGTCTGTCTGTCTGTCTGTCTGTCCGTCTGTCTGTCTGTCTGTCTGTCCGTCCGTATGTCACAGCCACTTTTCTCCGAAACTGTAAGGCCTATGCTGCTGAAACTTGGTAAGAAGATGTATTCTGTGAACCGCATTAAGAATTTCACACAAAAATAAAAAAAAAGCATTAAATTTTGGGGGTCCCCATACTTAGAACTGAAACTCAAAATTTCCACAAGACCAGCTATCTAGACCCATGGTAAGCATAGATTAACTAGCTTGTGTTATGGAATCTAGACTGCTACGCAGGGTGTGCGAGTTCGATTTCCGCTCAGTACAAATATTTGTATGCATGAATATGTCTGTTTGCATTGGCACGGGTATTTCTGTGTCTCGGAGAGTACGTCAAACTGTCATCTTCTCCTCTAGACAAGTGGCAATTCGTTGCTCGGCGTATGATGGAATAGAATGCCAAATGTATGGAATTTGACGTATATGACAGGCGTCAAGGAATGTCAAAAACGTCAAATCCTATACATTTGTCATTCTATTCCATCTTACGCCGAGCAACGAATTGCCTCTTGTCTAGGGGGGCAGTCCAGGTTGTCATACGGGTAGTTGGAGCCCTAAAGTCCGACAACTGGTCTAACTGCAAAACTTCAATATCGCTAATGGATTGTGGAGGTCAGATAGCAGTCGCTTCATGGTGAATATTAAAGTTCAGCCGCTTCACAGTTAGACTGGAAAAAAGCGGACCCCAGACCTAGGTCAAGCCTCGGAAGGAACCGGGTTTACCGCAAGGAAGCATGACTGTCTATGTTGGCTATAGTTACGACTCGTTCCAAAGTCAATATGATCCTTAAGAAAAAAAAATGGTACAATTTTTTTATTAAGATGAGCTTGTTTATTAGATATTGGATTTTTACCCGACTGCACCAGCGAGAGGGTAATGTGTTTCGCGCGTATGTATGTAGGTATGTATTGTATGTGTCTATGTGTGTATGTAGTTTTCTTTGTTCCCCTCTACAGGCCTAACGCCTGGACGGATTTTGATGAATAGGGTCTCAAATGAAAGGTATTCATCTCCCGAGTGTCATAGGGTACATAAAATTCCAACAAAAACTATACGGTAGATTTTTGATGCTAAAATATGTGTTGGCAAAAATTTTTTTTCATTCAAATTTATCGAGTAGGGTATCAAAATGAAGAGAATTAAAAGGAGATTACAAAAATATATAGATGTCATATCCTAACTTAAAAGGTTAAAATAAAATTAATTATTAAAAAATAAAAAAAACCCGACTGCTGTCTAAAAGATTGAAACAAGCTTGATAGCAGGCGGTACCCATTAAATTTCTTTCGGTTTATGATTGGCAAATGGGTACTGCCTGCTATCAAGCTTGTTTCAATCTTTTAGACAGCAGTCGGGTTTTTTTTATTTTTTAATAATTAATTTTATCCAAGAGGCCTTGCTATGTAGGAGGAATAGAGCCATCTAATCTCTACCCATGGGTGTCGTAAAAGGCGAATAAGGGATAGGGCCGTGCCGCATCCGATAATAAACAGCCCATGACATGTTGCCCGCTTGACGGCAAATTACTCGCCCCCTATTACAAGGGACCAAAAATAATAGTTGACGAAATGTGGGTGTTAATAAACCCCTGCCTACCCCTTTGGGTATTACAATCGTGAGTATAGTTATATGTAGGTACCGGAATATTGTTAAAATATCAGCAGCTATAATATTCATACATACATACAATCACGCCTTTATCCCCGGAGGGTTAGGCAGAGGTGAATTAACACCCACATTTCACCAATCATTGTATTAGGTCCCACGTAATAGGGGGTGAGCCTATTGCTGTATTCCGGGCGCTGTTGTTGATTCGAGCCATGTATTTGAGGCTGAGTCTGGGCTGTATATATGTCTGATGTTAAACAGCCCTATCCCTTAGTCGCCTTGTACGACACCGCAAGGGAGGAGAGGGGGTGGCCCAAATTCTACTCTGCCGTGAACCACGCGGCTTATAATATTCAGCTAGTTAGACATAAAAATAAAAATACTTACATTAGAAATATGACCCCAAATATACACCAATTGAAGAGGGTTATACGACTCATCTTGGTGTTACCCCTGTGAAAGCTTCCCAAATAATGTAACTCGTAGAAAAACACTACAGTTTTTATACCCTGCTAAACTTGATTATTTCGCCTAAGAATATAATTACATATTTATTGAAGATTATCATTCTCTAATCATCTATTTTCGTGAGGAAATGAGAGCATATTTTCGTAAGTTATTAATGTGATTATCCAATCGCACAATTTGACAGGTTATTCATAGTGTTATTAATAACAAATGAGCTTGCTTTTCATAAATTACATACAGCTAGTTGTTGCTCGCGACTCCGCCCGCGTGGATGTCGGTTATCGCGAATATTAGTCTATGGTCCTTTCCCAAGTTCCAAACTATCTGTCTGGCGTGGGGTCCTTATAACACGATTCCTGCTGGCTTGCTCCGCAAAGAGAAGTCGTGGTAGAGATCCTAACTTTATACTCAAATAAATAATAATGTACCTACATTATGTGTTATCTAAAACTCTGAAATTCAGTATCTAATTTTTGTGAGAATTTCAAGGTAGTTCTTTATGAGGTACGATTTTATTTCGACCGGCTTCCCTGTCGAACATTTTCACCCTTCGCCACAGCTATCTGTAAACTAAATCCCATCAAAAACAATACTGCCTCGCTGCCTTCGGTTCTTCTACCGCAAAAAGTTGTGAGATCCATGTAATACCAAGTCGGTTAATTTATTCAGTCCCTACTTCGGGGACCTTCTGTCCTAAGTTATTACGTAATAAACTTTTATATTTTAAATGGCAATCGCATTAAACAATCTTATTTAATGTAATTATTGTGATGTACGATACATTGTGCTTTCACTCGCCTGATGGTAAGCTGAAGTCTCGGAAAAGAGAGTCAACATTATAGACACGTAATGCTACAATAGTGGCACTCAGCTTGACGGCCTCATCAGATGCTTTTTCACGCCCCGCTTAAAGGACCCGTGACTGTAGGAGGAGGAAAACATTTGAACTGGTAAGGAATTCCAGGTCTCAATGGTGCGGCAAAAGAAGGAGTCTCCGAACCGCTTTGTTCTTGATGGAACATTCTGAACCGTATGCGGGTGACATATTCCTGCTCGTGTTGTCCTATATAGAAAAGGAGAGGGTGGAAGAGAAGAGTTCATCAGATGTCCACAGTCGTAAGATGTCGAAGGTTAATACCGTTCCAAATTCGCTCAGCAAATATTGGCGACTAAACCGCGGGTATCAAGGCCTATTGTGTTTGATTTATTTTCGTATATAAATGTGATTAGCACAAAGTAAGGCATCATTCAACAATTAAGTCCATTGGATCTCACTTGGAAGCAATATGAAGGTAAATATTTCTATTCTATTCTATTCAAAAAGATAAATATATAAAAAGTAATGATGAGGAAGCTTGTGAAGTATGTAAGGATACAGTCAAGTGGCCGGTTGTTGTCTCTGCTTACCGTGGAGGGCTAAAGGCGTGAGCATATGCAAGTATGTACCATGTATGTAATGAAAATAATGCACACACTAAAAAAACCGGTCAAGTGCGAGTCGAACCCTGCACAAACGGTTCCGTAGGTATCATTATCCTGCACAACATTAGCTCCCCTTTTATTTGAATTAAATTATTATATGTTTTTTTTAAGTTTTTATTGTTATAGCGACAACAAAAACACATAATCTATGAAAATTTCAACTGTCTATCTATCACGGTTCATAAGACAAAGCCTAGTGATAACAGACAGTAGAGTCTTAGTAACAAGATTCTGTTTTTACCCTTTGCGTACGGGACCCTAAAAACAACAAATATTCTTGCAAGTCATAGGGCTGTTTATCATCAGACATAAATATACAGCCCATACTCAGCCTCAGATACATGGCTCGAGTCAACAATAGTGCTCGGAATACGGCAATAGGCTCACCTCCTATTACGTGGGACCTAATACAATGATTGGTGAAATGTGGGTGCTAATTCACCTCTGCTTAACCCTCCGGGGATAAAGGCGTGATTGTATGTTAGGTATGTCATAAAGAAATACTTACAAATATCAAATGATTTCATGTTCAATCATTGAGAAAGAGGCATTCAAAAGCATACTCCCTGTTTAATGAAATTTACTTTATCATTATCTTTTGTGACAGGTCTTCGTAGCACTACTCCTGGTCATCAGCTCCGTGGCGGCGCGAGGCTCTGGGCCTTACCTGCCGAGTGGGTGGAGGCCTGACGGACCCGCTTTCAATCTACCTTCCGAAATAGCTGTAAGTAAACCAATGGCTTTGTCCTACTTATCTTTTGCGCTGACGACACAGAATCTCTCTGTTCTTACAGGGTCGACAGCACGAGTGTGACTCCCCTGGTGTTGCACTCGCCCATAGGCCACGGTAACCTCTTACCATCAGGAGAGCCGTGTGCTTGTCTGCGATTTAAGTAGTATAAAAAAGTAATATAACTTTGTCTGGTAGGTACCAGTCGTCAAGAACTTACTCACCCAGCCTTGCTGTTACGAGAATTTAGGTGTACTACACCTCTATCAGACTTGAGCAGTCGATAGCTAAGTGGTTGAGAAGTCAGCCTTTGATCGAGAGGTCCTAAATTTGAATCCTGGCCATTACATTACTGACGTAAAACCACTCGGTTACTGATACTCTTTTATTAGTAATTTGGGTTGCCAATATTTTTACCTAAAAAAAATAATGGTGGCGTGTACTGACTGGCGAGGAAGAAGTTCGTTAGACTGTGATATTTCTATGCATGTTTGAGAAAAAACTATTTCTTAAAGAATGTCTTGAAAGAAGCGTGAACTTTGTGTGAATGTTTAGTTGGTTGGATGTTTCATACTCAATAACCCCCAAATGCTGAACATTTCGGGCTCAAATTTCTGGCTGCGACGGGTGTGACAGTTGATAATTTGGCTCTGGATTATTTATTATTGGTGTGCTTATATTTTACACCAGTTTCGAAAGAAGAATAATATTTCTTTTTTCGAAACTGGTTTCGAAACCTGGTTTCGTACGCGGTCGAAGCGGTTTAGTACTAGCGTCCATAAGATCGCCTAGATAATTAATAATCTAGAGCCAGCTAAAGTGTGTGTAAGCATCAGAAAATACAATAATGTTAACGGGAATTAACGCGATCATGGTAATTCCCGTTAAAATTATTGTATATCACGGAACGCGAGAGTTTAAAAGTTAGTTTAGCGTCAAAAAATGTTTAAAACTAAAAAATCATCTGCAATCTTAACATTATTTCATAGAAACCAGTACCCAGAACTGTCCCAGAGCCTCTTATTGAAGAGACAGAAGCATCCGGCTCCGATGCTCTCAGGGAGTACGGCCCTCCAAACTTGGAGGTGTTCGTCAATTCTAACCAGGGACTGCCAGATGTTGCTACAGAACAAACCCCCTTCCAGGCCGTCAAGAGTGATGAAGTTTCCGCTGATGTTCAAGATGCTGTCGATATTGAAGGTACGTAAAAAAGAAAAATATCACTTTTACCCTGCAAAAATCCTGAAAAAAAATTTGTCTAACGTAACGAAAGCTTTTAAGCCTGTATTCTAGAATAGTTCTCATTCCTGATATATTTGTCTTTACAATCTGTCATCAGATAACTCGAGAATACGGGCCTAGTCTCTCAATTCTCGATAACGAAAGCCTATACGTAATTTAAATATGGAATTTTATTGTTAATTATGGTATCAGATGCATGGATGAACTTTAAGTTAAAGTGTTTTATTTTGCCAAATTGAATTTATAATTTTAGGTTTCAAGGACTTCCTTTCATTTCATTTACCATGTTTCTTAGAGAGATTTGATCCTTATGATTGACACTATCAATTGATGCCATAAAAATACAGGATGTTACTTTTTCGGATTTTAGTCGGTTCGATTACCGGGTGTGGCAAGCGGATTTTTAAAAATCTTTTAATGCAGTTTTGTTTCTTTTTAAAAATAAAATGATGTCTCCTTTAAACAAAATGAGCTAACTTAAGGATTTAAGGTACTTTCCCTCCATGTGGCATCGCCGTGGGACGCCCTGTATAATTAGAAATATCTAATTAATATTCATCTAACATAAATATTTAATACTTATTTAAAGAGAGTATAATAAAATTGCAGCTACCACTTCAGTACCTAGAGAAGACTATGATTTTAGAATAAATACATGACATTATTACACCTTAACATTAATGTATTAACAAATTCTATTCAAGAAGATAATATAAAATATTCTTTCATTACGCATTTTCCAGGAAACACAGAACAAGTCGCTGCTATAATAGAAGAAACATCAACAGCTACCGAGTCAAATGGAGCAGAAGTTGAAAAAATAGTAGAAGATGGACTTGCACCCCTCTCTGTAGGTCAAGAAGAAGTGTCTGCCGATATTACTCAAACTAAAGAAGCCAACGAACTAGAACAGAATGATGCTCCAGCTCTAGATGATAGTGTTATTGTTACCGCTATAGCTGAAGAAGTAGTGGTTCCTTTGTACCAACAAGAATTGCAACAAGATGCTGTACCTACGGTAGGATTAGAAATTGTCACGGACCAAGAGTCAGTACCTGAAGCGGTCCTTACTCCATCAGCAGAAGTGGTGGCTTCTGTTACCCAAGTAGAAGAGGAGTTGACGCAAGACGCTATCTCGACTCCGGCTGAAGAAGTTAATAATATCGCTGAGGCTATTGTTAGCTTGGAGGACGCTAAGGCTGTTGAGGTAACATAGTTAATAGAATATAAGTATCACCACCCCATCTGAACCAAAGGGTCTTGTAAGAGGCGATTAACGGAAAAATACGTAGACGATGTCACTGCGAGAGAAGGAAAACTCGAAATAAAACCCTGTACCAACCTGTCTGGCCAGCGTGAAATCCAAAGACTCCCAACATTGGGAGAGATTAATTGATTTATATTATGAAAGTCGAAAGTTTACCTTTCGTCTTATATCGTATCTTTATCTTTCGTACTACCGGAAATTTTACTAAATAACAAGTGGATTCAGTAGAAGTGCCCGCAAACATTGACCAACCAAAATGATTTTTTATTTTGCATAATATTTTTAAGGAAATAAAACAATGGTATACTTTTTTCTCAGGTGCAAACCAATGAAAACGCTGCAGACATCACTCCCACAGAAGCAGTCTCAGGGTATGTATGGTAATGCTTTTAAATAAACCAAAAAAAACTGGCCGCTGAATTTCTTACCGGAGTCTTGTCAGGCCAGCAAGTGACAATTCGTCAATTCGTTAGCTGCGCTCGTGATTCAATTTTAGAATCCGTCGCTTGCTCGATAATGAAAATTGAACACGCGGTTAAAAAGCAACTTTGCACTATAAAAAACAAATTCCTTTTTACAATCTGTGAACTTGTATAGCAAGTTGAAATGGCACTGAGCAGGGCACATAGCACGGAGGACTGATGATCGATGGGGTCGAAAAGTTCTCGAGTGGAGGCCACGTATCGGCAAGCGCAGCGTAGGACGTCCACCCACAAGGTGGACAGACGACCTCATTAAGGCCGCGGGACGCGCTGGATGCGAGCCGCTTCCAACCGGTTTTATTGAAGATCTATAGGGGAGGCCTATATCCAGCAGTGGACTTCCTATGGCTGAAATGATGATGATGATGATGAACTTGTATTATATTATTTCTCATTTTTCAACATAAACCACAACCTTTATATTTTGTTAATAATTCAATTCACAGAATATCAGAACAGGCTCCCGAAAGGCTTTTGGAGTACAGCCCTCCTGGTTTCCTGGAGTATGGACCCCCGAAACAAGAGCTTCTTGTTTTAGCTGCTGAGGTAGGTACAACTTTTTAACATTGTTATTGATTGTTTTAATCTATAGGCCTACCATGAAATACCATTTCATCTGACATGTCAAGAGTACCCGAAACCGGCGAGCATGCATGAAAGCAATTATGAACTAAGAAGCGAAAGATGTATGCCAGGATCGTAGCAGGTGGAAAACTGTGGTCTCTTTCTACCCCACTGGGAAAGTCGTGACTGTATGTATGTATGTATGTATGATCATCTGACATTTCGTTTGTTTACAATGGTACGTAAAATTTGGTTTAGTCGAGACATATCGCAGCAAAGAGTATAATATATCGCAGTGTCGGAAATACATCACACTTCATTACGTATACAGCATTCAATTCATGACGTTCTCGATGGCCGCACTATATTACTAGGCCAACAGCAGGTCTAAAAACGCCACATTCAGCGATTCCGCTGAAAACTAGTAATTTTATGAATTTCTAGTAGGTAAATCTCAATAGATTCCTATAAAATTCATAAAATGGCCTTTCATATGAGGAGATTCACAATAATTCTTTTACCAAGCAAATTCTAATTTCATGTAAATATCACATAAACACAACAAAACGTGGAAATCTCTACATTCTCTAAGGTGCTTTTTGTTAAATGATAGGCAGGAAAACTATTGAAATGTAGATATTTCCATGTTTTGTTGAGTTGTGCTAGCGAAAATACTGCGAAAACATGAACTCTGGACGAGGCTCAAGAGAAGGATTATGATTCAATTTTTGTAGCTACAACTTATTTTCAGGTAACCAGCGCCAGTGCTTCGGATAACAATGAAATTAGAAGAAGGCGCTATTCTCCTAAATTCAGGTAAGTCTTTCTTAATATAGTAACTGGAACTTCGTAGCAGGGATGTCTGGGTTAAAGTATACAATTTGCCTATAGTGAAAGTAGTTATGACTTTTAATATCAGCTATCTGACGTTGGAGGTCGCAGAATGACCGTCCCCCATGAGCACAGGCCTGTCACTAAGAAAGGGTCTCCCCTTTCTTAGGTGTCACTTAGGGTGGTGAAAACGAATTTAGATAAGTAATATATTTAGGGGCTACCTACGTTAGGGGGCTCTTAGTTAGGAGATGATTTAAGTATAGTTGGTGAAAACGGGCATTAAAGACACATAATAATAATAATTCATACTTCAAACTATGTGAAAACTAACACTTTTAGTCACCCCGCGTAGAAACAGGCAGTCTGTTAATTTAATCACTTAACGATTACATACACAGGTTACACAACAAACACTACACAAATAAATACTTCAATCTTGTTTAATTATTTGAATAGATTATAACTCGTTTTTTTGTGTTACAGATCACTGAAGAAACATTAAGCAAGATAAAACGAACGGAAGACTCAAGCATTGCCTATACGAAATGAGGAATTGTAATTTTTTTAATTAGGTTCTAAGAGCTTACAATAAAATATACTATCAAATATTTTTTTTAAATTTTTTATTTATCCAAACTTACAGCTATCATTACAGGCATACACAATACAAAAGTTTAGCAATTTGAACAAAAGTTTATAGTAATCTAGATACACTAAACATACAAACATTTTCTCTTAATCTATACATAAGATAAGATTTATTTTCTGATAAAATAATCCATACATACCTATAGGAAAAATTTGCACACAAATTCCTACACTCCCGGGTCCTTTAAGCGGGACGTGAAAAAGTATCCGATGAGGCCGTCAAGCTGAGTGATCCATCGTAACATGGTACATGTCTGTAATAGTGACGATGTAAGTACATGTTTTGTTTTGTTATATGAGCCTTCCGGCTCTTCCTCTTCCACTTCGCACAATCTTCGGCGTTCATGGTAGTGAGACCATTTGCACGTATGCCACCGTCCACGACGTCAAGCTTCTTGGCGAAATGGCAGACAGAATATACGACAACATGCGCTACACAACAAATTACTCGTCGCCAGAGTTTACCAACGTAAGCTTGATAACAACGCTTACGTCACACATAACAGCGATACGTATAGAAATCAACGAGCTTCGTATGAATAATTAATGACGTTTGCAACTCCCGCGGAAGGTCGTAGGATCACGGTCAGGATCACGTTATCATATAACAAAACCTGTACTTACATCGTTTTTTCAAAGATTTCATAAAAGAAATCGACAGAAAAGAAAGGTAAAAGACGTCGTACAAGGCGACTAAAGGATAGGGCTGTTTAACATCAGACAAATATATAGTTACAGTCCAGACACAGCCCATACATGGCTCGAGTCAACAATAGTGCCCGGAAAACGGCAATAGGGTCACCCCCTATTACGTGAGACTTAATACAATAATTGGTGAAATGTGGGTGTTAATTCACCTCTGCCTAACCCTCCGGGGATAAAGGCGTGATTGTATGTATGTACCTACTTATGTATGAATAAAATATATTTTTGTAAAGGACACGTCAATTTACAATAATGTTATATTATTTTATATTATGTAACATTATTGCATATTATCATGGAATGCGAGAGTTTATAACACACGTCAATTTGACTTCACCCCGCCTGATGGTAAGCTAAAGGCTCGGAAAAGAGGGTCACCTTCATAGACTCATACCATGTTACAATGGTGGCACTCAGCTTGACGGCCTCATCAGATGCTTTTTCACGCCCCGCTTAAAGGACCCGGGACTGTAGGAAGAGAGAAACACGTGAGCTGGTAAGGAATTCCAAGTCTTAATGGTGCGGTAGAAGCAGGAGTCGCTGAACCGCTTGGAATATGGAATTCTGTATAGATTTAAACTAAACACGTGCCATACACCCTTCAAACCGTCTAACTATGAGGTCTAATGTTAATGTGCGCTCGCCGAAAGTTTCAATTGTTGACCCATTTGCTGCATACAAACTTGTAGTTGATTGCGTTTTTCTTGCTCTCTGCGTTTTGCAAGACTGAAATATTTGCTCCTGTGTCTATTAGAAACCAATAACCACTGTTTGCTTCGGCTATAATAAAACGGTTTGAAACCTTTATCCACTTGAATTTAAATTTTGAAGCATTTATTATGCTGACTATTGAAATCGATTTAGAAAAAGAAACGAGAATCGACTTCGGGTGGATTCGAATCCACGATCTTTCCCTTACAGGGGGAATGCTCTGACCACTAAACCACCGAAGCCCGCACGATTTCAATAATTATACCTAATAGGAATCGGTGTCAACATTGGATTACGCAGACCTTTCACCTGGACCTTCATAATCGCAGATGTGCAAATGCCTATTTTAGGAGCTTATTTCCTAGAGCGCTACAAACTACTAGTAGAAGAAACAAAATTAAAAACTCCTGCAAGAAGTGCAAGAGCAAACTTGCCTTCAGAAGATCGATCGGAACTGCCAGAACACACTGGGTGCTTATTAGGTAAATTCACGGAGGACAGAATATGATTCTCCATGGGTAAGTTAATTTCAACAAAAACATCAAATCGAATCCTCTAACAAAAGTGCACCATAAAGTAAAAAAAAAACATTATCACTGAAAATATAAAAATACGCGTAGGACTTTTGTTGAAGTCAGTGCCAAGCTAATAATATCCAATAGTCTAGTATATCAATGAAATTAATATAGGAATAGGACTACATCAGGGCTAAACCTAAACGACTACAATTTTTTTTTATATCGATGCACTAACACTGAAAATATAGCTAAATATTCTGAACACCTCTGCGTATCCTTTCAAAGGATTCAGGCGTGATGTTATGATTAGTAATGGCATAGACATTGCTATAATATACGATTGTAGCAATCACAGCTGATTTCCTAATATTTATTGAAGAGTTCTGTGGTCTGTCTCTGAAACCCTTCATCAGTTCTTTACGAAATAATTGAAATGAAACCATTTCGAAATAAAGTTCTAAAGTTCGAACAAAAAATAATTTTGTAAATCCGTCGAATGATGGTGCTATGCGCGTACAAACATAAAAAAAAATATAAACATCCGAATAGAGAACCTCCTCCTTGTTCAGAAGTCGGTTAAAAAATACGAAAGTATTCACAAGATTGACTTCGTTTAAGAAAGCTCCCAAACATGAAGTGCAGCATCATAACAAAAGGTCCTCCAGAACACGCGCGCCCGCCTACTTCCACTCGATAAATATAAGGCAACAAAAAAGGAATTTCAAGAGTGATTTGGCAAAGCGGCTGATCGACGCTATGCGTGACCAGAAGGCTGGTTATCATCTTGCACAGTGAATAAGCATTGCCATTCAACGTGGCAATACTGCCAGCTTTCTGGGAACGTTACCGGTCGGTGATAATACTGATGATATGGAGGAATATCACGACGCATTATCTAAGTAAATATTTGATTTATTTGTTTTAGTTCATTTTAGTAATAATAGTTTATAGTCTTAATTTCAAGAGTTGATTAACTTAAGAATATGTGAACCGTCATTCCAGTACCTATCATCCATAAGCAAACTCGAAAGAAAAAAGGTTACATAGAACCATGGAGGTAGAAGTAAACACTATAAAATGGATGTGACCATGTGGTGAGTAGTGAGAAGTAGATGCTTGGCAGTGGAAGAATAATGACATCTGGGCCTCGATTCTGCTAAAGCACAACGACTATCACACCACAGAGACTGCAAGAAAATTCCATTTGATTTGAGCCTATAAAGTTTAAAATTAAATGGCTTTTTGTAGAGTGAATGAAAGAGTCTAATGAAACTCATTTCATTCAATTTTGTGACTAGTCTATAGATAATAAGGTCTAAAATTTAATGCCATTTTTTGCAGTCTCTGTGGTGTGACAGTGGTTGTGCTTTATCAGAATCGAGGGCCTGGTCTTTATTTTCCCACTATTTTTTTTTTTTTTAATTTTATTAATAAGAATATTAGCAACCGAAATTACTAATATTCCCGTTAACCCCTCCAACTAAGCTAAATTGCTTGTGCTAGGAGTGGGTTCACGTCGGTAGTGTAATGGCCAGGATTCGAACCCGGAACCTCTCGATCGTAAGGCCGACTCCTTAACCACTAAGCTACCGACGCTATACGTCACCACATAAGTAAAACGAATCGAAGAGTTCGTGGCTAGGTGCGCTGAAGTCTTAGAGTATACATACTCTAAGGCTGAAGTGCTGTAAGAACGTTTCAAATGATCAACGGACTCGACAGCTGAATCCGCGGTGAGATATCAATTTCGCATGCTGTTGGTGACATCACGTTGTCGCGCCGACACACAAACATACACCACTATTGACTTGTGCTCGACAACGCGACGTCAGCTTTACAGCATGTGAAATTGAAATCACACCGAGATTAGGTTAGGATGATGATGATAGAATAAGTAAAACATAAGATAACTGTTTCATTGATAGCTATTTAATATATTTGCTTTACTTAATATTTAAAATTAAATAATACAGTTTCACGATGCAAATCTACAATCCGTAACACTATTCCAATCCGTTGTCTTAATATTCCGTTAGTTTAATGTTTCTTTGGTGAACTGTAACAAAAAAAAAACAATAAAATACAATAAAATTAGTGCTCAGAATCAGCAGCCACTATTGTCAGTTGTCGAAAAAAAATACACCTAACGTCCAGTTTCCGAAAGGCTGATCAATGTCAAATTAACTTATCGACTGTTAATTTTTTTTTTCAAGTAGACAAGAGATTTGACAGCCGATTACGTAATTTGACGTTGATCACCCTTTCGGAAACTGGGCGTAAGGCCCGTATTCTAGAATGGCACTCAAATCGAAATCTTGATTTCTCTAGGGACAGATCAAGATTTCGGACTAAGTGTCGTTTGATACGATTTTTTTTTATTTCTTTCTTCGCCCTGACTTTCTCTTTCCAAATTAATAGTGATCATTCATTTGAATCGTGGGAAAGTCAAATGTTCTTCTCACCTGAATTTAGGAGAATAACGTCTTCTTCTCACTTCATTGTTTTCCAATGCGCCGGCGCCGGTTACCTTAACATAAGAAATACTAATCAAATATTATATACTAAAGATAATATCTTCTATGCATTTTATCCTATGCGTGGGTCATGATCAACTTTATTTTTTTCTTTGGAACGGAAACAAGCGGATATTAGCCGGATTATCCGATTTCGAGGATGATATATTTAATGTCTGAGGTCTAAGGATGTATGGAGCTTCACCAAAACAAAGTAAAAATAGGGTTATTAATGAAGCTATGATACCTCAGCAGCTGAACTTCCAAGAAGCTGTTGATTAGGGGGTCCATACTCCAAAAAACCAGGGGGGCCGTACTCCAAAAATCCTTCAGGAGACTGCTCCGAAGAACTGTAAATTAACAACACGATTTCACCTTTCGAGCCTTTTCACAGTATGTTTTCAGTCTAAGTGTGAAAGGACTTTATTACGATATTTTACGTGAAAATTTGTTAAATTTAATAGGAATCTATAGAGGAAAAATCTATCTATTACTATTTTTTATAATTGTAAATTGGAAATGTTTGTCCGCGATGGACGCAAAAACTACTGAACGGATTTTGATGTGGTTTTCTTTGTTAGAAAGGTCTTGGTCAGACTTAAAATCTTACCTATATTTTATTGCAATCCGTTGAGTAGAACCGAAAATAAGACATCCACGCGGGCGGAGCCGCGGGCGAAAGGCTAGTACTATTATACATATAATTGTAAATTGGAAATGTTTGTCTGCGATGGACGCAAAATCTACAGAACGGATTTTGATGCGGTTTTTTTTGTTAGAGAGGTCTTGGTCAGACTTAAAATCTTACGTTTGTTTGATTGCAATCGGTTGAATAGGTCTGCAGATAAGAAATCCACGTGGGCGGAGCCGCGGGCGGAAGGCTAGTGTCTAATATAATTGACAAGAAGCTAGTGGTTAGACCACTTGGTTGACATTGCTTTATGGTGAAACAATGATGGTATGACATACCCTGAGACAGCCTGCGTGGGGGTGACATCTGCAGCGTTTTCATTAGCTTGTATCTGAAAGGATAAAAATGTATTAAAAGGTTTTTTTTTATACCACTTAGGTGGCAGACAAGCACACGGCCCACCTGTTGGAAAGTGGTTACCGTGGCCTATGGACGTATGCAACACCAGGGGCGTCACACTCGTGCTGCTATCTTCTACTAATGCAAGGTGATAATAGTTATTTGTTATAAGTACAAGAGTGCAAAGTTGGTTTTTAACCGCGTGCTCAGTTTTGATGACCGAGCAAGCAAAAGATTCTAAATTTGAATCACGAGCGTAGCGAGTGATTCACAAATTAGAATCTTGAGCGTTAGCGAGGGAATCAAAAGAGCACAAGGTGAAAAATCTTTGCACTCGAGTGCAACACTTAACTTTTCATCCCACCTCAGCGAGGAAATATTGAAATGTTTCTCCTTCCTAGCGTTAATTCCCAGTCGCATCCGAAGCTTTCACCTTGGAGTCCGGGGTCCGCTTTACCAGTCTTAACTGCGGATTTGGCTGGACCTCGATATTTTCCGTGAAGCGACTGCCATCTGACCTCCACAACCCAATGGTGACATTAGGCGATATCTAAGCATTGCAGCTAGACCGTTGGTGTTGAACTTTTTAAGGCTCCAACTAGGTACCCGTAACGACTGCCATAGATGGTCGTATGGCATCCGTGACCGACGGCTTAACGTGCTCTCCAAGGCACGACTAGACCAATGCAAATACCCATTTTCATGCATAAAAAATATTTGCACTGAGCGGGGATCGAACCCAGTAATGGTAGTGAACGCGGCCGCTACGCAGGAGGCTGTTTAATATGTGTATTAATACTAATCCCTACTAATATTATAAATGCGAAAGTAACTCTGTCTGTCTGTCTGTCTTTCTGTCTGTCTGTCTTTGCTTCACGCCTAAACTACTGAACCGATTTGTGTGAAATTTGGTACAGACATAGTTTGGAACTTGAGAAAGGACATAGGATAGTTTTTATTACAAAAAATAAAATAAAAAATAAAATTTATTCCGGACATACAGCGCCATCTATTGGTCAAGAGTCGGCATCAATTCATAGGCTATATTTGGTCGCGATAACCGACATCCACGCGGGCGGAGCCACGGGCAACAGCTAGTAGTTAATAAAATACAAAAAAAATAAAAATTCAACAACAATGTTCAACAATATGACGTGAAAAAAATTGATGCGCGCAAACCAAATTTAAAAAAAAAAGTACACCAAGGAGGTTCCGAGTCTGAGTTTTTCATAAATTAAAAAAAAGTTGTATGATAAATTCGGCACCATAGAGGTAGAAGTAAATAGGTTTAATGATGTTTTGAGTTCACAAACCTAGTACACACGATGTTCTAAATTCAAATTTACTTTATCCTCTAGAGGATAAAAACGACTTTTACGCTCAGTTATCGAAGAGCAAAAGTACTCTTTCCGAGATGGTGGGATGAAAAACATATTTTTACACGGGTGCCTAATAAATTAACTACTTCGTCAATGATCTATCACGTTCTTGACTTAGCAATATACCCTTTATTGCCCGTGGACCACCTCGTAGTTCACCCAGGTGAGCCACGGGGATTTTTTTCTACCCGTAGTCCACCAGCATAGCCATATGTTTCTAACAGTAAATACGCATGTCGGTCACAAAGAAATCCAAATCAATCCCCAAAAATATCTTAAAATTGCACCTATGATCATTACAAAAACTTATCTTATGTAGAAATTTTAGGGGTGTATCCCACTAAGATCTCCGGGGCCAAGTCAACCTCCCTGCAAGTTTGTTTACCTGCTGATCGACAGACAAGGCTCTGTCACAGGATTTTCTCTCGGGATTGGGAGGTCAGACGGTAATTGTTTTCATAAAAATCACGAAATCTAAAATAAGAGAAACAGTAAGCGGACTCCAGGTCCCGTAGTGAAAGCCTCAGATGCAACCGGGGACATTGCTTAGAGGATGATGATATATCTTAAAATTGACTTTTAACTATTTTACCTCAGCAGCTTTAATCTCCTTCTCCAAGCTAACGACAGCATCAGCAATATCGTTGATTCCTACAGCTTCTCTTTCAGCTGCGACTTCTTCTACCGGAGCAGAGACAGCGTCTTCTACTAATTCTTGTTCTTGCTGAGCAATAGAAGCTACTACTTCTGAAGATGTTGTAGGAACGGCTTCTGATACTGATTCTTGGTCTCCTAAAGTTTCTGATCTTAGCGTAGGTACAGCATCTTGCTGTAATTCTTGTTGGTACAAAGGAACAACTACTTCTTCGGCTACAGCGGTTGCAATAACACTATCTTCTAGAATAGCAGCTGGAGCATCATTCTGTTCTGGTTCGTTGGTTTCTTTAGTTTGAGCGACATCGGTAGCCACTTCTTGTTGAGCTACTTCGTCTGTTACTGGAGATCCAGCTGTAGTTTGTACATCAGTGAGTGCTGCAGTTTCATCATCTACTGGTTTTTCAGCTTCTACTCCGTTTGATTCGGCGACTGTTGATGTTTCTTCTATTATGGCAGCGACTTCTTCTGTATTTCCTGTAAAATAGGTAGTAAAAGAACAATAATTATTCTATTATCTTTATTAACACATTATACACTAGGTTTTATAATATTAATTCTAATGTCATAGTCTTCTCTAGTAGTAGGTTGATGCTCTTTTTTTCAGATTATATTATCCATTTTTGATACTCTAATTCAATTTACTCTTTAAATAACTGTTGAATATTTATGTTTCATGAATATAGATATTATCTACTGACGAAGGATCTTGTTAGCGATAGTTGTATAAAAGCTTTCCGGACAAATATTACATCATCCTATTTTTTATTTGTTTATTTACCTTCAATATTGATAGCTTCTTGAACATCAGCAGCAACTTCATCACTCTTGACGGCCTGGAAGGGAGTTTGATCAGTAGCAACATCTGGCAGTCCCTGGTTAGCATTGACGAAATCCTCCAGGTTTGGAGGACCGTACTCCCTGAGAGCGTCGGAGCCGGATGCTTCGGTTTCTTCTACGAGAGACTCTTGGGCAGTCCTAAGTGCTGGTTGCTATAGAATGATATTATTATTTAACATTGATGAGATTGCAGATAAGAACATTTCCTATGTAGTACACACTACTTAGCATTATTATTAATGACTTTTATAATCATGCATCTAGTTATTGAAATCAATTTTGAAAAAACGCTTACAGCGAGGGCACACGATGGCCGAGAATTTCGGCCAATCGGCGGCCATACGAGCGGCCCCGCACCGCTTCTGTGGCCACCGATTGGCCGAAATTTCTGCGGTGCGGCGACGCAACGCACCGTGTGCCCGCGCACTTAGTTGAATGTAGTATTTTAAATACAAATAGAAACAGGGTTTTATAAATATACTGATGATGATTGCACTCTTGACGAGAGAGTGAGACTGATAGTATATTATATTTCAGGTAATTTTACTTACAGCTACTTCGGAAGGTAGATTGAAAGCGGGTCCATCAGGCCTCCACCCACTCGGCAGGTAAGGCCCAGAGCCTCGCGCCGCCACGGAGCTGATGACCAGGAGTACTGCTACGAAGACCTGTCACAAAAGATTATGCAATAAATTTTACTAGAACTTTCAAGAAATGTTTTTTTTTAATACTACTTTTGAATATTCAAGCATCGTAAGCTAAGTGGAGAAGTCGACCTTGTGATCGACAAGTCCCAGATTCGAATCCTGGCGATATGAACCGATGTGAACCCACTCCTAACACAAGGGATTTAGGTTAACTGCAGGGATTAGGGGAATGTTGGTAGTTTCGAGTATTTAAACAAATTATCATATGTAATCTCTTTCATTAGTGTGAATGAAGAAAATATTTTTATTTGATTTGAAAATACGTCAATTTCTCATTTGTGAGTGTATATTTTCTATTATTATTTTTTAATACAGAAGTTTTTATTAATATTCTTATTTACCTTCATATTGCTCTCAGATTAGATCCAATGCACTTAATTATTGAATGATGCCTTACTTAACACAGATCACATTTATATACGAAAATAAATCAAACACAATAGGCCTTGATATGTGCGTCGGGGTCGCTTATATTTGCTGAGCGAATTTTGATTGATGAACCTTTGAGGTTTCAGAATGTCGGTTTATACAAGTTCGAATCCCGGTAACATACCTCTGGCTATTTCAGGTATTTAATGATTCCAAGGTGAAGAAATCTATTTAGCGGAAAACAGCATATCACGTAAAGAGTTTTCTGCAAACGCAAAATTCAAACGAAACTTGGAAAGGACTAGCGGATCCCAGGCTCTTATATGAGGCATGAATGGCGAGGGGTCTCTATAAACCGATTCCTGCCGGCTTTCTCTGTAAATTGAAACCGTGGTAGAACTGAACATCTAGAATTCCATACATGCAATTTCGTTTTATACGAGGTGAGAAATTTTCCACCGGTTTTTCTTTTGAAAATTTTCACCCTTCGCCAATGGCATGAATTCTACGGAAAAATCAAGCTATTTTATTAACCGCTCTAGCATGTCTCATATGCAAGTCAGTCTTGCATATATGCAAGTGACGCGGAAGAGGTTCTTCTTTTAATTTCTTCTTCGATTCAATGGCTAACATCATTCCAGCTTCTTGTTAAATTTCGACGGCCCAGCACTGGTATAGATTTTCGCTAGTACAGGTAGTAGTGGGGCACTGAGCGCAAGAAACCAAATTCGACATAGACTAGGATAGTGAGATAGCCATAGGCGGGGAATTCATCCTCACACATTGCGACCGGAAACGGTGCGCATTGTGCGGTATGAAAGGAACTTCATCCCACGCACACTCAAGCTGTGGAATGAACTCCCCGCGATGGTTTTCCCAAGCGACTACAATATATGAGGTTCTCCAAGAAGGGCATTAGAAGGTTTCTTCAGGTTCGACAGCACGAGTGTCACGCCCCTGGAGTTGCATACGACCATAGGCCACGGTAACCACTTTCCATCAGGTGGGCCGTGTGCTTGTTTGTCACCTAAGTGGTATAAAATTAAAAAATAGTGCTTCGCAATCGCAAGGTCTTTGCGACTGGTTAAACAGCCCCATTTTGCTATATTTTCCTTGCAGCTGGCAACTTGGGACCGCAAGCGATTTAATGATTTCCAAGTTGGCCAATGGAGGTGTTGCCGAAATGGCAGATTGTTTTTAGGTCTGATGCCAGCCGGACTGGATGTTGGTCTGTCTTTACCTTTGCCCTCATGCCTGCCGTGGCGGGTTGTCTGTAACAGGAGTTTACAGAAGTCATCCACAAGAAGCTCCGGCGACTTTTTAAATGGACGGGAGGCATTTTTTTTTATACCACTTAGGTGGCAGACGGCCCACGGATGGAAAGTGGTTACCGTGGCCTATGGACGTTTGCAACACCAGGGGCGTCACACTCGAGCTGCCGACCCTGAAGAAACCTTCTAATGCCCTTCTTGAAGAACCCCATATTGTAGTCGCTTGGGAAAACCATCGCGGGGAGTTCATTCCACAGCTTGAGTGTGCGAGGGAGGGACGTAATTGTCCAGTGGGTTTTGGGGATCTGTTTCTTGTCTTTGCTCCTCCACTACCCAAATCATGTCTCACCGAACATCTAGTGAAACTATACGTGCAAGAGGGTACAGCAAGTAGTACCTCCGCCACGCCTTTTTATGTAATTTACGAGGCGTTGTTTTCATGCTCTTTGTTTTTATTTATACAGGACACGTCAATTTGACTTCACCTCGCCTGATGGTAAGCTGAAGGCAAAGTTTTGGAAAAGAGGGTCACCATTATAGACACGTAACATGTTACAATGGCAGCACTCAGCTTAAAGGCCTCATCAGATACTTTTTTTCACCCCGCTTAAAGGACCTAGGACTGTAGGAAGAGGGAAACACATAAACTGGTCAAGAATTCCAGGTGTTAATGGTGCGGCAGAAGTAGGAGTCGCCAAACCGCTTGGTTCTTGATAGAACATCTGCACTGTATGCGCGTGACATCTAAGTCCTGCACGTGTTGTCCTATTTATGAAAGGAGAAGGTGGGACTAATTGGAAGAGCTCATCCAGTCAAGGAAGCAAAATCTCTACGCATCTGCAAAGGCTCGAGGGTGTTGGTGACCTTAGGATTCCAAATATTATGGACCACACGTCGCTGCAATCTGTCGAGAAGTGCAGGTGTTTGCGCCATGCCTTATTCATGTCTAAGCTCGCCTTTATGGATCTTGCCTCTTTTATATAATTCAGGCCTACAGTGTAAATTTTTAATGCAACTAGGACTCTCAGTCGAATGAAACAGAGTAAATCTTATTAAGAGACAGATCATGAGTTTACGTTGTCAATGTTTTGTGTGGATGCGATGCGATAAAGCGTTCGTGTTTGGGCGAGAAACTCGTCCATAGGCAACGGCAACCACTTTCCATCACGTGGGCCATGTGCATCCTGCACAACTTTCTTGATCTTTTGAACGCTAACTCAGTTTTGTTTAGACTAACTTGTGATGTTAGATTACCGTGAAAATGCCACACTGTATTTCTAACAGTAGAAATAATAAATCCATACTAATACCTACTACGAGTATAAATGCGAAAGTAACTCTGTCTGTCAGTAACGCTTTCACGCCAAACGCCTAAACCGCTGAACCGACCTGGATTAAATTTGGTAGATAACTATATTATCACCCACATTTCACCAAACATGGGCTATGTTTGGTCCTAATAACCAACATCCGCGCGGGTGGAGCCGCGTGCGACAACTAGTGGAGAAATAAATTTGCAAAAGAGGCATTTCTTATCTCTTGTGAGTATTTATTTATAGTGTGGCCTCTTCGGTCGCAGGGAGGTAGGCAGCCGATGATTAGTGAAACTGTTGCAGAATTAAGGTGGCTTTTGACTGTGGGATGTAATGTAATATATATTACATCTTGACATATCGCTCGTTGTATGCGCTGCTGAATGTGGCGCACACAAAACTTTATATTTGTATTGTTTGAAATGATAAGTCACTGATAGATAAAATGAGATGCGTTTATTGATCACTTAACTATCACGTAACTAATGCTAAATGGATTAATGAGTACTGCTTATTATGCTGTGCGTTGTAGCTGTGAATGCGTACTGTCGCGAAAATGTACAATTTATGTGAGGCAACAGAAAAGTGCTGATGTGAATGATGCGCGCGTGCCATGTACGATATATGACTCGTACACTCGTCATACATTTTGTACGAGACCGTTTACACTACGCTATAATATATATTACATCCCAAACTATAAATATTTTTTCGAGCGATATTTGAAGGTGTATATTTTACCTCACGTCCCCGGACACCACGCCTCCCCCTGTCTCGCCCGTTTGAATGGCGACGTTTGATCGCGCATGCGAAATCACGTTGTCATTTTAAACTGAGCAATCAGAAGTCAGGGAATTCGCGCATGCATTCTACACAGACCAATCAGATTCGCGTACGCAGTTCGATAGAGTAACGAAGTTGTCAAATTTTGGTGTCAACTCATGGTAAAGCTACTGAACTATCCCAAATATATCTCAAGATGTAATATATATTACATCCCATAGTGAAAAGCCGGCTTTACTGATAGTTCTTTATTGTTCATATACCGTCTACTTCCGCCGATGCCGCGGCATCCACCGATGCCGTCCCCGTCCCAAAGCTCGAGGTCGAGGACCGTAAACCACCGCCGCGCGCCGGCCAGGCACGAGCAGGGTCGTCAATAGTAGGTCAGCCTCTTGGTTGCGTGTGAACACTGCTTAACTGCAACTGCAAAGGTATGATTTCGAAGCCGACCGTATACGACAATGACAGACGCATGCAGTAGATACAGCGTACTCATTACTTGTTGAACTCCGATACGGATAAAGGGGACCATTGAGAAGCCGCAATGAATTACGCGCATGTGCTGCGTGCGTCGGCAGTTGTCGTATGCGGTCGACTATGGAATTATACCTTGAGGTGCCTAATATATTTCTGTGATGCAAAGTCTATACTTCAGAATATTATGAGGATGTTCAAATAATAAACTACTAAGCAAAGCATTCATTTATTTGCAAGAATATAGCACTACAGTATGCTTCTCCATGTTCTGTCACATACGACGTGGTTCTTCTCTGTTGAAAATTATTACAAAATGCTACTAAAGTTTAGGCTTTCCTCTTGATTTTATAATGGGGGGAAAATATTAGCCTACTAATATAAAATGTGAAAGTTTGCGAAACTGTTTTGGATGTTTGGATATTTGTTACAATACGCTCAAACAGCTGAACGGATCTGGTTGAAATTTGGTACAAGGGATAGAGCCATAGTATCTCTGGAATAAGTCACCATGATTTGCCTTAACGGTAATAGAATTCACAACAGCTATAGAGGAATAAAATAATACAACTGTGTCAATTTGAAATAAAGCTGCATTTATTATATCACATCACAGCATGCTCTCAAATTAATTTAACATTGCTTATTAGACATATTTTTGAACCTTTTGCCACTTAAATGAGATAAATCCATAAAGAAGACCGGTGAAGTAACTCAGTATGCCAAGCTGGTCTTGACATCAGCATGGCGAAAGATCTTGATAGTTAGTGATAATGCATCTGCTCTGCTTCCTCAAATCCAGCATCCTCTTCATTCTGACCTGGGCCCTTATTAGGCTTGACCAACCGACGTAACTACGCGTGTTCCTATTAGCCGACACATTGATAACTTTCTGAATAGAAAAACTTATAAAATTACCTGATAGATAGACAGATAGATGAAAAGAAATACAGACAGAAAGATCCTTCATTTTCTGGTTAAAGATAGCTCAAGCATGTGATTATCTAATTCTAACAGCAAAAGGATTTTATTTGCGTACTTATATAAAAAAATACAATCTCTTATTCCGATTTACAATCCTTAGTCCTGCAGGTTCCAATCTAATCCAATCTTTTGTTTAATGTTTTTTCACAGACCTGTAACAAAAAATTATAGTTAACTTGGTGTTCAGTTAAAGAGCAGATTCCTGGCTAATTCCAATTTGTATATATGAGGTCCCAAGACTTTCCGACGATTATCAACACTATCCTTCACTACTCTAGTTTCACTTCCTTCCTGCAAATGCAGCATTAGATACTCGTTCTAGTATAGAATTTACTGCACTTTTGAACAATTCAAAGTCTTTCAGCAAATAATAAAGAGATTTTGTTGGTATAAACCAATAAAGAAATCTAATATGTTTTTTTTCCTGTTTCTTTATTTTCAGGCACTTCTACCATTCACTTGATTACATTTTGGTCAATTTATTACTTGAACTTATTCAAAAGCATAGTAAAATTCTTTTTGAAATCAGCAGGGGTGTTTCAATTGTAAATTCCAACACCACGAGACTCTTTAGCATATACTAGAACGTAATTCTATTGGAGAATCCAAGCTCGTAGGAGTCAGACGATAAAACCGTAAGGTCATACCTGAATTTAGGGGAGAAACGCCTTCTTCTAACTTCATTGTTTTCAGAAGCGCTTGGTGCCTGGAAATGAGAAAACAAAATTTTAAAGAGGAAAATATTATCGACTGAAAATAATAATGTATTCATTTAAAGTTTAGTTAAGTGAATTTTCACCGGTGAAATACATTGGTATTTTCAGTTCCCATTTTGTTTGAAGAATTCTAATTGAGTTAAACGCACAAAGCTCACGGTTATAGTTCTTTACTCAGTTTAGATTTATGTGATCACGATGTTTCTCATTACTGAAATCCGTTCTAAATAAATATTTTCTCGTTTTTTTCTATGTAAAATATTTGATATTATTACCTCAGCAGCTAGCTGTGCCTGCTTGGGAGGTCCATACTCCAAGAAACCAGGGGGGCCGTATTCCAAAAATCCTTCGGGAACCTGTCCCAAGGATCTGTGAACAGTCAGGCAATAAATATGATTACTGATTGCTGAGAAGTTCCGATCTTTTTATCCAACTGATTAAAAAGGAGGGTAATTGAATGAAATTTTGAAGCATTTATTATGCTAACTTTTTAAATCGATTTAGAAAGGAATAAGAATCGAATCGAGCGGGACCCTGTAAGGGAAAGATCGCGGGTTCGAGTCCCGCCCGAATTCGAATCTTTTTCCTTTCTAAATCGAAGGTGGGTAATGTTTTAATTTATGTCTGTCAGTTCGATGCATGATAGAGAGTATGTATATTTCAAGATTTATGAATAAATGAATGTATGATTGATGCTAGTGATCAATTGATGACGAAATACATACCCTGAGGTTGCCTGCGTCGGGGTAACTTCTGCGTTAGCTTGTACCTGAAGAAAATTAAAAGTTATTAGATTAAATCACTAAAATTATAATACTTTCTCATACTGTCTCTCTCATGGCAATATAACCAAATAAAACTGGTGAGTTCAGGGAAGCCACAAAAGGCATTCAAATATGTAATAAATAATAACAATAGACATTATTTTCCTCTATTTCTCTAAATTGACTCTGATAACATCATTCCACTTATGATTCGCGCTAATCGAAAACCATAAGCTGACCCTTTCGCTTACGGTTTTCGATTGGATGTCGTCTTTACCAGGAGTCATCTGACCTCTCAACTCCGACACGAAAGCCTACGTCAGAGCCTCGTTCTTTAATTAACAGCAGATGCACTGACTTGCCAGTGAGATTGGCTTGAGTCTCAAGATTATTGGTAGAGCCTTCTGCACCCTTAATGCTAAGTAAATTAATAGTAGTAGCTAACTATATTACCTCAGCAGCCTTAACCTCCTGCTCCAAGCTCACAATAGCCTCAGCAATGTTGTTGATTCCATCAACTGCTCTTCCTACTACCACTTCTTCTGCCGGAGTTGGAGCAGCCACTTCTTGTTCTAGCAGAGTAACAGGAGCCACATCAGTAGGTTCTTGCTCAGATAGAGACACTACTGCTTCTTCTACCACAGCTGTTGGGACAACACTATCTTCTGGGAGAGCTGCTGTAGGGGCAATGTTTTCTTCTTGAACGATCTCTGCTGCCTGAGATTCTGTGACTGATGATACTTCTTCTACCAGAGCGGCTTGTGCTGTGTTTGCTGAAAGGTTAATAATAATATATTATTTGAATACAACAAAGTAGCTGATTTCGTTTGTTGAGGAAGGCAATCAATTTTGACCAATGAAAAGCATATTTCTTAATTTTATCTGAACCCTATTTCTAAGACTTTCAATGCTATTTATCCAGCAAAGCGCCGATTCCAGTTGCATTACCCTTACAAAATTTGGTTTGACTTGACTTTTATAGGACTGAGTGACTGCCGTCATACCCTAACGACGAGAGGAAAGTCTGCTCCAGAGCCTCGTTCGTCAATCACCAGGTATGTCGGCCGTATAGTGACATAGCTTATCTTTTTAACAAAATTATCTTTTTATCAACCTTCAACATTGACGGCTTCTTGGACGAAGGTCTGTTCTGTAGCAACATCTGGGAGTCCCTGGTTCGCATTGAGTACCACCTCCAGCTTAGGAGGGCCATACTCCCTGAGAGCATCAGAACCAGATGCTTCGGTTTCTTCTACCAAAGGCTCTTGGACCGCTCTGAAGGCTGGTTTCTGTGAAGTAAATAGAATGTAAAAAAAGTTGAAATTGGTTCAAATTAATTTGAGGTTTCACTTCTTTCTATTCCTAGTTGTCTTCTTCATCCTGTTTTTTATACCACTTAGGTGGCAGACAAGCAAAGGGACCTGACTGTGGTTAACGTGGTCTATGGACATGTGTGTGTGTGAATACCAGGGGCGTCACACTCATGCTGCCCACCATGTAGGAACCTTCTAATGCCCTTCTTGAATTACCCATATTATAGTCGCTTGGAAAAACCACAGCAGACAGTTCATTCCACAGCTTAAGCGTTTGTGGGATGATGTTCCTTTCATACCTGCCTGTGCGTAATTTTATCCTGGATTCCACCGGGGTTAGACTCTGACGAAGAAGTTTTCAGTTCCTTCATTTTATCAGGTAGGCCTAATGGTAAAGTACTGTTAAAAACTGCAGGTCTAAAAGGCCCCACTGTATGTTTCATATACTAGCTGTAGGTAATAAAGTTGTAAACTAGTACTTACAGCTTCTGAGGGCAGGTAAAAAGCGGGGCCATCAGGCTTCCACCCACTTGGTAGGTAGGGTCCGGAGCCTCGGGCCGCCACTGAGCCGATGGCCAGAAGTAGTGCTACGAAGACCTGTTGAAGAAAACAAAGAGAAAATAGAAAGTTATATAATGAATTTAAATAAATTAGTTCTGCGGATATCAATATTTGCAATATGTTAATACCCCAGGTGTTATCCCATTTAATTTTAATTTTCATTGCAAAAAAGTTCAAAATTTGCAAAATACTGGAAAAAATTACAAAAACTGCAAATATTTGCTTATTATTCAAAAAACGTTGAAAAATATACATCTTTGCAAGAATTTTTCAGTCGATAAAGTGTTGTAGTACCTACCTAATATTTTGCTATGTAGTGGCATATTAGTAATGATTTTCTAGGTAGTTTTCCTTTTATTTATAGAATTTCCTTTACAAAATTATTGTCAATAATAGAAACTTGTTGTTATAATAATTTTTTATTCATTAACTACATAATAATGTTTATTAATTTCGTAGCAAATGAAAAATTGTCTTCTCTACCTACCCCAATAGGCAAGAGGTGTGAATGTGAATGAAGTTCTACGTAACAATGTTTATTTACCTTCATGTTCCTCCTATGAGATCCAATGGACTTATTTCTTGAATGATGCCCTACTGACAGCAGTTCCGATTTATATACCAAAGTAAGTCAAACACAATAAGCATCGATAAGTGGTTCGTTGTCTCAAATATTTGCTGAGCGGATTTTGATTGATCTTAATTGAATTGTGCAATCTTTAATGTAGAACAAATCGTCAGGATTATATCAAGGACAAGTTTATTTGGATAAACAGTCCTAGAACTGTTCAAGTGATACGTAATCGAATTCGTGACCTTGAGTAGGACTTTTTGTCAAGGTTGCTATACATTGAGGGTGTTGAGAGATATATTATCTGTAACTCTTTGTGTGGGAGCTTTTTTGTACACGACCTCTCATTATTATAAACGGATGCCGTGGTGTATGACCGCTTGATATACTAAAGAGGAGTTTTGTAGATACTCAGTCCAATACTCTCCAAAGTATATTTTAAAGTATTTGAATGAAATTTTAAAGCATATATTATGCTAACTATTCAAATCGACCTTTTCTTTCTATTTTCGATCTTCTGTATTTTCTATCTTAATATTTAATGTAGGTAATTATATTTTATTCTATTTTGTTGCTGTATGCAGTACCTACATAATAGTTTGTTCTTATTGCCAGGTTCTATTTTCCTTCTCATGAAAATTTACATCGGCATTCAATGATGTATTTTATATTATGGTTGAATTTCATATGAAAAATATCCAGACTGTAGGTAGGCACTTTTAAGGAAATGAAATACATATTTAGCTGCATGTGAATGTACTTATATTAAAGGTGTATTATCTATTTCCTTGGTCGTGTGTACATTGTCTTATATTGATTTTTCTCACCGATAGCATTCTAAATCAGAAATAAAAAAATAAACTTTCTCTACTAAATACATTTTATTTAGATAAAAATCTGATCACAAAGATACAAAAGGAAAATATTTTTTACATTTTTCATTTTATTGCTTCTAATCCTAACCTAATTCGCAAAATCGAAGTCCGTTATTTAAAAATAAATACCGATAAAAAATAAAAGTAATATTTTATCTATGAAGCTGTTGCTTTGGAGTCAGTAGCCATTTGAGCGGGCACCGAAACTGTCATGGCCGCCGTTAGCATGTCCAAAATGGCCGTCGTGGTTGTTGCTACGCAGATTGTGAGCATTGCTGTCGTATCCAGCAGACCGGCCAAGGGTTTCGGTGTCCTCGTAGGTGATTTGAGGCTTGAAACCACGTTCATCAGCCTCGTAGCTTACGGTCTGAAAGAGAAACTTGATGTAATTAAATTTTGTCTTATACTTAAGTACCTATACGAGATTTGGATTAGCATGTATTTTTTAAATTTTGTTATTTCGCAAATCCTGCTCAATTTTTTTCGATGCTCGCGCTAGATAAAGCGCATTTGTCCGTTCTTGGTTTTCTTAGATTGCTGTAGCATGTTTATCAGTGATATTTGAACTTCCATCTCTTTTAAGTGTACTTTAATTGCCAGTTTCCATTGTTAATTCCATCACCATCTATCCACATTTTATTCCATTTCCAAATACAGAATCATGGAAAGGTATATATATATATAGTTTCTTTTTTTAAGGGTATTATTATGTCCACAATAGCCAAATACAGATCCTGCATCGCGCTATCATCTTTCTTCGACTATATTTGTCTTGTTAGTGTAAGTCTATCATAAAATCAATCATGTACCTGTCTTCTGCCGTCAGGTAACACGACATGGTACTCTCCTTGTGCTCTCGCTTCCTGACGCTCCTCATGGTGACCAAAGTCGGTTCCTTCCTGATAATCGTTCACCATATAACCGAAATTGTAGTTTGCGGGCTCCTAAAAATGGACATAATTTTTATTGGATTTTTTGCTGACGGATAATTGCGACTAGTTTGTCTTTTTTACTTAGACATTAGTATAAGGAACCTTATTATTATAAAGATTTGTGCATACTCAAAACGTTTCTCTTCTAACAGTGCAATTGTGACATTTATTTTTGTATTTATTGATATGGGATACACAGTATTCAAGGAGCTTCCAATAACTAAATCGCCTGTAGATTCAAGTTGGTAGTTTTAGTGCCCTTGAAACTCAATCTCTCGGTGTTAGTCTTGTCTGTACTTATTGCGTCAAATTGAGAGCACCTGCATTATCAATGTCTCGAGACTTATCAATTCCTCTAATTGCAGAAGATTTCTCAGTGAGTTTAATTCCAATGTGATCTCTAACTCTTCTATTAAGAAAATATTTCTTAGGTAGTGTTATTCCAATGCTGTTTCTTTTAACCATTTCAGTGTTTATATTCCATTTCTAAATCAGGTATGGCTGTGAAACTATGATTGTGTCAGTCTTCATCAAGTTCTTGAAACAATTCTTCTTCTTCTTCAGATATTGGCTTCAGCATCTCTCGAGTTTTCTTAATGCTTGACTATGAATGAGGGTTTGAGAGGCCTTTTCGAGGTAAGTTGAGCGAAAAAGGCTCGCTAACGTTTGCCTCATAAATTATGAGGCATAAGTCTTTGAGTGAGGCATGAGTCACACACATGAGGTAGTGGATGGCGTTGTGGGTTATTGATGAATGAATCCTCAAAATCATATCGAAGGAGCAGCAAACATACTCGTGTATTTATGCAAATTATAGCACTTTAGAAACTTTACTGTGGTGTGATTAGGCAAAAGAATATGTGATACGGTCACTTACAGCATTGATGTCTTCCAGACCATTCCTGGCAATATTAGCAGCGTTAGCGTTGTAGCCTGTTGGTTCCTCATTCGCGAATCTGCCTGAAGCACTAGCGGCATGGTCATGGGACAGAGCACCGTTACTGGATCTATATCAATCGAAATTTAATATTGAGTTAGTGACGTTATAATATGTTTCTGACGGCTCCAACCACGGATGGTTGTATAAGTCCTTCAAAGAAACAGTATTAGTAATAGCGTCTTCACATGATCCGATCCGATATCGCTGTCATAAGACAACAGCCGATAGCTGACAATACCGCAGTGTTAGCTCTGACATCTGATATCGTGCCGGACATTATGAATCGATCGGCATTCGACACTGATATCGGATCGGATATTGTGCAAACGCTCTTAGGATGATTTATCTAAATTAATATGTCGTGTATCCGTGGTCGAAACATCAGTTAATTTAAAAGTTATATGAACATTATTTTAATCAGATCGAGACTATTTAAGAAAAGCCTATATTATGAGTACATGCAACCGGTGTACATATTTATAAACAGTTATAGCCAGAATCGTAGCAATTGTGTTATTAAGTGGCGTGATTGTCTTTTATGCAGAATATCATGTACCTTCCAAAAGGATTGACTAGAGGGCTGCGACCTCCACTTGCAGCACCAGACTGAGGACCTCCCAGGGTACGGGCGGCCACTATCTGAGGGACGAAGCTCTGACTAGGAGTAGACGGTCCTTGAGGGTAGCCAGCCCCGTTCTGGTTGCCGGGAGGTGGCGGGAGGTAGCTGGGAAATAAAAAATAACTATTAAAAAATGTAAGATCAAAATTATATGTGGGGATAAAACTATTAAGTATATAATTGTAAAGTGTCGTATCTGTACATTAGAGATATTATATAAAGAAAATCTTGGTACCATGATAATATTAACGATACTAAACACAAACATAGTTTTTTGGAATTCTTGTCTGTTTGTCTGTTTTTCTGTTTGTTCGTAATGAAAGAAAAACGGCTGAACTGATTTTGATGCAGTTTGTTTTTGTTGGTAAGTATTTATAGTCACCTGTTTGATGGAGGTAGCTCGCCATAAGCTAACGCTACAATGAACACTGAAGCAATGATAGTCTGAAAAGAAAAAACATAAATGAATGTTAACACAAAAATAACAGTCAGTCGCTGCCAGTCTTCTGGGAACGTTGCCACAAGAGGCATGCGATGCGGAGGAATTCCACGACGCATTTTAATTATTATTATTATTTATTTTTTAATTATAATTTGTATAAGTATTATTAGTTTTAGTTTTAAAATGCATTAGTTTAGTTTTGTTATATCTCAATAACTTTAAGTGTTCATTACCAATTATACAAAATATAAAGAATAAAATAACATTGTTAATTGAAATAATGATTAAAGCGAATTGTTTTGTTTAATTAAAAATTAATTAAACAAAACTATGGTCATGATAACGATTAAGTTAACTTAAAATATTATGCTAATTTTTCTTTTTATATATTTTTGATTTGTTGCTTTATAGTTGTAGCTTAATTCCTTGTACATACTATTGTTATGAATTTGTTTTTTATTTTTATTTTTATTATTTATAATTGGTTACTATAATTCTTGTTTAATTTAAAGCAATAAACTACACGATAATATCCCTACTAATATTATAAATGCGAAAGTAACTCTGTCTGTCTGTCTGTCTCACTTTTACGACTAAACCGCTGAACCGATTTTGATGAAATTTGGTATAGAGGTAGATTAGACCTTGAGAAAGGACATAGGCTATGTTTGGTCGCGATAACCGACATCCACGCGGGCGGAGCCGCGGGCAAAAGCTAGTTATGTAATATGTAGTTCAATTATTATATGCCACTCTCTAATGGATGATATAATAATGATAATGATAAAACTATTATTATACACATATATATATTAATCTCAAATTTAACTGTGAGGAAAAGCAGAATAAAGTAAATCGTTTTGTAAATATTATTTAAAAAAAAATCACGATGAAACACTTCAATCCATTTTTTGTCACCAATAGGTGAACACTTTGAATATTAAATAAAAATTAGATCGAATCAATTTTTTTTTAAATTTATGAAATTTAAAATTTTCAAATTAGTTATATTTATTTTTATTTGTGTGTATACCTTCATGTTGAAGTATAATTATTTAGAAGTATGGTTGACAAGTGATACTCTTGTTCTGTCGTCAGTACCTTTTATACAAAGTATATTCTTATGGTAGGGGATGAAAAATCGACACTCATTAGCGACATAAAAGATGAGCTTTCAAGGTGTTGAGGTTTGGGACAGAGATAACCGTGGAGTAGTGTTGGGTCAAAAATCTTTTGGTGTCTTGAGAGCTGTTTTATCTGTTTATCTACTGTAAAGAGACTATAATTGTTTGATTATTTATGTAAATGAGATAATTATTATAGTAATGGAATGTATAGAGTCTTTCTCCCTCCTCGCTTGCATGCCGATTTTGATGAACGAGGCTTGCTAGGCTTGGGAGGGTGGTTAATCTTGTAAAACCGAATTATTACTCGTAATTCGGTCAATCACTTATGGAAGGGAGATATGATACCGTGGGCTTCAAAATACAATGTTATTTTATGGTACGTAAGTAAGTATATGCTGTAAATTTTCTAATTTAAAAAAATTGATCCCAATTTTAACAGAAAACAGGTTTTGTTCTAAATATTAATTCGGTCAATCACTTATGGAAGGGAGATATGAGACCGTGGGCTTCAAAATATAATGTTATTTTATGGTACGTAAGTAAGTATATGCTGTAAATTTTCTAATTTAAAAAAAATTTATCCAATTTTAACAGAAAACAGGTTTAGAAGTTCTAAATAATAACGTACTACATATTCAAAATAGCCTGAATTTTCTTGTACTTTTTTCTCTTCTTATACTTGAATTCGCTTCCAAAATTTCAGTTTTTATTGCTTACTATTCAAAAATCAACGATTTAACTAGGGTTACTGTCTGTTTCTTAGGAGAAAGAGACAGAGTTAGTTAACGAATACTTTGTCAAAAATAGAACCTAAATACCTACTCCACGGATTCACTAACCAAGCAAATCGCAACTCAAGGATGTGCCCACGACACTCGACTACGTGCCGCTTCCTATAGCCAACACTACGCACTTGTATAGAGGTGACCTTGCACCGCATTAGTGATATAATTAAACGTGACTTATGAATCAAGGATGTGGTATTAACAGCTCTTTATTGTTCCCATGGAGACTAGGCTAGACTTTTAGGCTAGACTTATTTGTGATGTAATCATTCGATGAGCCTTTTCCTAATATAGTTTAGGCTTTTTAGGTTGATTATGAAATGGTCGAACTTAAATCCGGAAAGTAATTTCCATCTGACCTCCACTGGCGACATCGTAGTTTTGTAGATAGGTTGTCAGACTTTTTAGTTATTCAACTACCCGTAACGAATGTCACAGATGTTCATATGGCATCCAGTGGGGTGAGCACAAACAACTATCGTAAACGTAACGACTGCACGGAGCATTGCGATTGACCGCCTGCCTGAAGCCTGCCAATCGCAATGCTCCGTGCAGTCGTTACGTTCACGATGCGATTACGATAGTTGTTCGTGCTCACCCCACTGAACTGGTGGTTTAAAATGTTCTTTGAGGTACAGAGGAGTTTCAACGTGTTAATAATGGTCGTCTGCCTACCCCCTAGACAAGTGGCAATACGTTGTCCGGCGTATTGTAGAATAGAATAATAAATGTATGGGATTCCACGTATGTCAATCCCAATTCCCATATATATTGATCAATCCACTCTATTTTATTCTACAAACGGAGATTTCGAGAAGGATTGGCCAGTATCAAAGATATTATATAAAAAGAAGTAGATTTATGTTATTGCGCGAAAATCGTGAAGATCCGAA
This sequence comes from Eilema depressum, assembly GCA_914767945.1. Lineage (NCBI taxonomy): Eukaryota > Metazoa > Arthropoda > Insecta > Lepidoptera > Erebidae > Eilema > Eilema depressum. The sequence goes on along the minus strand of OU612036.1, from coordinate 10,085,910 downwards.
AACGAGTCAATTGGAACGTTTGCCTCTAGTACCGCGTGCCGAGCGGCGCCGGTCGGACGTTGAGCGGAAGCATCAGTGACTTAAAAAAATAACGGAAATGCCATCGTATGTTTATAGACACTGCACGAACTATTACTCTAAAGTTAATACACCAAAAGTGTAGATGAATTAAAAATGTGTGTGTGTGAGTTCGGCACATTTTTCTACGTTGATTTGTAAGCATATGACATGTCTATGTTATGAAATGTCATTGGCCAGTATGAATGACCACTTGCCACGACCCCCACAACGATAGGAAACTACGATTGAGGAGAACTACCACATTATTGCTCAGGATACGTATCTTGGACCTAACCAGTAGTGCTACTGATCCGAAGGCGTCACTAGTACTACTGGTTTTTTTTTATATAGGTCACGTCAATTTGACTTCACCTCGCCTGATGGTAAGCAGAAGGTAGTACAGTCAGCGTCAGAGAAAACAGACCCCCTCAATACTTAAAGAATATCGCCGCATGCGCCGGCCGCGTCACATGACTCACGAATGACGTCACGTGATGCGATCGTCGCTGAGCTGCAGCCTTTTATTTGCATGTTCATATATTTGTAATTTTCTGATATTTTTCGTCTTTCGACTATCAAACTTCTTGTGATTATCAGTAGTACAAATGATACATTTGATACATTAGTGATACATTACGGCATGTGATCTGGGGCGGCATTATCTATCTATCTAAATTTCACTAGTGAAATTCAGTCTAACACCCGTATTCACAAATAATACTTCGCTATGCGTACCACAAAAACTGTGCAAAGAACGACAAATTCTCAGTGCGTTCGTTTTGGTAAGCCTTTTTATTCATTGATAACAGTTAAGTAATATTTCGTTGAGGGAACGCACTGCGTTAGATACTGCTCCGTGATGTTTGTAAATTAATTTTACCAGCCCTATACGCTCGAGCACACTATGAGACCTCACAGTATCGTTTGTGAATACGGGTGTTAGTCGACTTCCAAGTCATAAATCAAGCACCAAGTCCAGTTGTATCCCTAGCTTGTTCAGAGCCCCGAGTCTGCTTTTCTACGCCTGCTGATTAGTTTTTCATAACTTCTACTGGAGCGACTATCGTCTGACAGCAGGGCCCCGGTCCTACTTATTTGATGTCATAGCAAACCACTGTCATACCTACCACAGACACTGCAAAAATGTCATTCAATTTTGTATCGATTTTCAGGTTTCAGACACAGGTCAGACCAGGACAGCCGGGGTCGACCTCGCAGAAAACACATTGGCCAAATTAATAGAATTTACATGATATTCAGTACGATCTGTCGAAGCAAAACTTGGCAGAAATTAGGTTTTTGTAATTTTGACAACTTACGTTACCCATACAAATGGCTTTACGTCAAAATTTTGTAACACCACGTTTCTTGAACGCGTGATTACCATCTCGATCAAAATCAAAATCAAATTCATTTATTCACATGAATGTGTGTGAGGTACAGAGAATGGTCTTCCATTATATTATGGTGTGTAGGTAAATATTTTATTTTATCATGCATGTATCATTCATCATTGATCTAGTGTGAGATTTGTAAGTCAATAATAATCATAATCGATAATTTATTAACGTGGTATTCAGTAAGATCTGTCAAAACAAAATTTATGTTTTTAGGCTTCAAATCATAATCAAATCAATTAAAAAACAAAAAAGGTATAGATTACAGTCTGAAATAATACATAGGCACATATTCGCGGGCATTAGCTAGCAGTTAATGAAATGAAATGACTGAACTAAGACTGGTAAAGCGGACCCCAGACTCCGAGGTGAAAGCTTCTGATGCGACTCTAACTTAAAGCTAGAATGTAGAAGAAAAAAAACATAATAATAGTGCAAAAACATCCACAATAGAAGTTCAAAGAGGAAAGAAAAGGAATAATTATTAATAAATCAGGGATACCAAAATAGAGTGAAAAACACATCATTTCATTCAATCAATTTAGTTTTAATTTTTGAATTGAAACTATTAAAAAAGACGTGTGGCACCCGGGGACTGCCGCGGTAAAGCTATTGCATAGGATTTTTTATCAACTTAAGGTTTATCCCCCCACTCCGAGCTCGCACGAATCGAGCGAGCTCGGAGTGTCAGCTTAGGTTTTTTCGCTACGAATTTCTGGATTCGGTCTCCACGCTCAAGGCCCGCGATAGAAGCTATGCAATAGCTTAAAACTTTCAATTATGATGTTGTCATCAATCGCTTATAACTTTATAAGTGACATTTAATCAATCCGACATGTTGAAGTGTATTTTTACCCGACTGTGAAAAAGGGTTATGCTTGTAAACTTATCGAGTAAGGTATCGAAATGAAGGAAATTAGAAGGCGCTTACAAAAATACATATAAACTCGTATTATGTTATACCTAACTAAAAAGTACAAAATAAAATAAATTGTTAAAAAATAAAAACTCGACACGAAGGTTTGCAAGTTAGGTATAAACCGGATGAAAATTAGTGGGTGATAATTTTAATTATAGTGTAGTAATATTTAATAATTTATTTTATTTATATTGGCATAATGAGTTACACCATTTTTTTTTTTTTTAACGTGCGCAAAATCCCCACGGATACCTCCCCCGCCGGAGCCGGAGGAAGAGGTTATGTCGGACACGAACCGACTAAAACGCACGCCGTCTGTGGGCCGTCGGTTGCCGAAGGTGAGGTTGTCGTAGCCATATCCCTCGTAATGAGTTACACCTAGCTCTGCTTATTAATATTATAGTTCGATTGCTTTTAAGCTAGTAAATAAGATGAAAATGATTTGACTGTATGCATTGTACTATTCAGAAAGATAACTTAAGACCAACATTATTTATTCAACTAATGATTTTAACTTGTTATAACTTATATTAGATTTATGTAATTGGTATTATTACTTTCTGTTAACTGAGCAGTACGTATATAAGGCAATGTAAGGAAAGGTTGGTGAATTTAATATAGATAAGAAATTTGTTGAAGGATCTTAAATGTTAAACATGTTTATACATAGCACAATAAGAAACATAGTTCTTTATATTTGGGTTTATAATGAACATTTTGGAAATTTTTAGATTTTATTGGGAAGAAAATGTTAAAACACATAAAATATTGCAAAAATAGCTTTACTTTGCACTAAAACACTACATCACAAAGCACTTAACACTATGAGGTATCTTAACATGTTTTTTACATTTTTTTATTTTGCTATAAACAATAAATAAATTGCTGAGTATTTTACAAACATTTAACCTTTCACGTAGCCATTTTGTATTTTACTAATTTCAAACCAACGACAAAATGAGAAGTAATTTTAGTTCGATAGAACACTACCAGATAACGCTGCAGTATATGAAATACTAAAAATAAATATTTATAGATATAAAATATACAAGTAACTTATATACTAAAATATATAAAGAAATAATATTTATACATGATATGTACATGTACTTATTATACAATAGTACAAATAATTATAATTATACACATATTTAACTTTTTTCGATCGTAATTTAAAGTCAATTTAATTATTTTTGTTTAATCACATCAAATACTGCTATAGCTTAATCGACAAGAAAAATGGAAAATATTAATGCGAAAAAAATGATTGGATTTTCGTCCTTAGAATGTCTACCGACCAAAAAGACTATATTCTCAGCAAATTCAGTTAAACCAACACAGGGAAATAGATAGCAGATAAAGAAGGTAGAAAAAGTTGACCGAGAAAAATAGACTTCATAGAAAAATGACCCTAAATGACATCGTATACATTTTATTTTACAGTGATTTTCCTGTCGATATATTGTTGGCGCTTGCATCGTTTTGTTTTTTATTTTTTTTACGAAAAATATATAAATGTATATAGATACAGTTAAAAGAAAGTATATAGAATAAAATATAATAAAAACATGAAAACCTAAAATGTGTATTATTTTTCTAATTACTAATTTATCACATACAATTTTGTATTTTTTTATTAGTATTTTTATTTACTTTTTTTCATACATTTTTACAAGTGCATTTTTTCCGAACTCGAACTCGAACCCAAGACCACAGTCAAGACATCTGATGTCCTATTGTCGACTACATTATCATTTACCAGTAAGTGGGATAGTGGCTATTTGATACCGTCTTTTATCGTAATCATCCATTAAGGAAGAATTTTTGAAAATTTCACACCTAAGATAACCGGCAATAAATTGTAAAAAAATACACTCAAAGACTAAAAAAATCCGATTCCCTTCAAAATTACTTCTCATTTCTCTTCTTCACCAGGTTCTTAGTAGGGTCCATCGGAAGACCTGGCCAGGTCTGCGGCGTTGTCATCGTATCCACCTGAGCGGCCCAAGTCTGCGGGCTCCAGGGAGATCCTGGGCTTGAAGCCTCTCTCGTCAGCCTCGTACTCCACAATCTGTGAAAGGTTATAAAAGACATATGAGATACTAGCTTTTGCCCGCGGCTCCGCCCGCGTGGATGTCCTTTCTCAAGGTCTAAACTACCCCTATACCAAATTTCATCAAAATCGGTTCAGTGGTTTAGGCGTGAAAGCGTAACAAACAGACAGACAGACAGAGTTACTTTCGCATTTATAATATTAGTATGGATACCGTTGCTTGCTCCATTGGTTCCCGGTTTAATAGAATAGGGCTACTCCATCACTTCCCGTGGGTGTCGTAGGATGCGTCGTGCCATGTAGAGATCTCAAAATGCCCTCTTGGCGGCAATAGGGATCGAAAATTATTTTCACAGGCGATTCACAGGCGTGAATATATATGTGTATATATGAATATAAAAATATTTACTCTCCTACTCCACCCTTCCTAAATTTGATCAGCTTTTATGGATGGCAACTTTTAGAGGAAGCTTGCGCCAGAACCTAATCAACAGGTCTACCGGCTACCATGAGGCTTGGACCCCATAATCCCTCCTTTAATACCACTTAGGTGGCAGATAGTAAGAAACTGACCTGCTTAGTGCCATCAGGCAAGACCACGAAGTATGATCCCTCAGCCCTGTTGTCCTGGCGGGTCTCTGTGTGCCCGAAGTCGCTGCCAGACTCGTAATCGTTCACTTTGTAAGCGAAGTCGTAGTTGGCAGGTTCCTATTAAAAAAAGTGTACAAAAATAAATGAAAAAGTATTTTTAATGCTTTGTAGTAAAACAACGTAGCTCGTTGATGTCTTTCTATCTATACAGTTATGTCTTTATATTTAACGTAATTAGAGTTACAGGATTTAGTTATGAAAATAAAAAACAAAGCTAGTACAGTCAGCGTCAGAGAAAACAGACCCCCTCATGCTTTCATATCATTAACAAGGGGGGTCCCTTTTCTCTGAAGCTTACTGTACATAATATACTAGTAATATACTTTTCTGGTGTTTCCATCACAAGTGTCTATGACTACTTACTGGGAAGCCCCAACAATGTATAAACTAGGTTTTTATAAATAAAGAATTTTTTTTTAAATATATATAAGAAACATTCCTGGTCCAGCCTTCATAGAAGTCTAAACTCATTCCCTTGAACCATAAAAGGAGTGAGTGAATCACACCTTTTCTGGTGTTACAAGCTTTTAAAAGCTACGATAGCCGCTTACCATCAAATTTGTCGTATGCTTCTACTTCTGTATTATAAAGAACAACATACCTGGATCTCATTGTCTCCAGCCCTGGCATAAGAGTATCCCTGATCGGAGAGGTTGCTGTACTGATCTGGCACGCCGTACTTCTCTGAGGGCATGGACTCCCTTGCTGAGGGGGGGCCATAGGTGTCTGATGGAGAAGACCTGGCAGCAGCAGCAGAATAAGACGAGGCCACGGCGCTGGTCTTCTTGTCAGCAGAACGACTGGCAGGTACACCATACTCCTGAGAAACTCCCCTGGCACTTGGCACTCCATAGGTGTCTGACAGATCACGCTGGTTCGGCGCTCCATAAGTTTGAGAAAGGGCTTTAGGTTCCTGGGAATAAGATCCAGAATTCCTTGCGGCGGGTGCTCCATAGCTGGTTGAGGGAGATCTGGCACCAAATTGGGAAGCTCCTTTGAAAGAACGGGAGTTGCTTGAGGCGAAAGACTTGGCATTGCTTCGGGGTGAAGAGCGGCTTTGTTGAAATTCACCAGATCGGGCTGAAGGGACGCTGTATTCTTGAGAAAGAGAGTTGCCTGAGAAGGGAGAGTTGCGAGAGACTGGTGGGCTATACTTCTGGGAAGAAGAACGACCAAAACTCCTTTGAGAAGGTACTCCATATTCTTCTGAAGGGCTACGCAGTTCTGGTACACCGTACTCTTCAGAAGGAGTCCTAGCAAGATCAGAGCTTGCAGATGGCACTCCATACTCTTGGGATAATCCACTCCTGGCTGATGGAACTCCATAAGACTGTGATGGGCTAGACCGAGCATTGGGAACACCATATTCAGTCGACAGACCTCTGGAAGCTGGTGAATGAGCTGAGGATCTAGCGTTGGGTACTCCGTACTCTTGAGAAGGTGCATTACGAAGGTTGGGAGGTCCATAGCTTTGGGAGAGAGAAGACCTCGCGCTTGACACTCTTGGTGGTCCGTATTCAGTCGATAGAGAATTCCTTGAGGTTCCAAAAGACCGGGATGCAGGAGGGAGGTATTCTTGGGAGACGGATCTTTGGAAGTCGTGGGTTTGATCATGGCTGTGGTCGTGGCCGTGGTCGTGACTGTGGTCGTGATAATGACTGTGGTCATGGCTTGAGCGCGCTGAAGGATAGCCATCGCTGAAACAAAAAGAAACAAAAATTGTAGTTGCCATGAAGTGTATTTTACAAGGTGGTAGAGTAATGGTTAAATTAATGGATTTGAAATCATGAGTTGGTGGATTCGCAACGAGTCCCAGTGACAATCTTGGTTGCACTCAAAACTTGCTCATTGCAGCCTGAGGTCCAATACTTGGCTTTCTCGAGAGCAACTGCCATCTGACCCCCACAATAAAGGAGTTGAGGCTACTGAGAAAACTATTCAAAATGCATCATATTGTTACTTAAAGTAGATCATAAGTGACCAAAACTCAATGGACATGCATACAAATATTTACACTGAGCAGGAATTGAACACTCCATTTCTATGTTCTTCATTCAGTAACCTTGACTTCTAAATAGCCAGGATTAGATACAGACAGACAGCTGTGCTATTAGCACCATATGGGTATCAATTGTAATATGACAATAGTTTAACTAATAAGCTTGACATGCCTCGTGACTTTGGTCAAGGGTAAGCGCGTCCATATTAGTAATTAATGTTGAAAAAATTAAAGTTACAGACTAGACATTGTGGAATGGAGATATGGAATACGATCAAGATACACCACTCACTGATTAATAACGAAATTTCAGAATCTATAACACCTATAAACTTGAAATTTGGCAGGTAGGTTCCTTATAGGGTGTAGACATCAGATAACGAAGGATTTTACGAAACTGGGTAGAGTTTACTTTAATGGGGTGAAATGAAGTTCACGCGTATGACATCGCTGGCGGCCGCTAGTAGATTAATAAACTTGTGATATGGGTTCGAGAACGCACATAAACGTATTTATAGATGACTATGGGTGACCGTTTATAATTTAAAAAAATAAGTGTTGTGTTGGGTACTTACCCGACAGGAGGTTCGGCGAAGGCTAGCGACAGGAGGCACATGAAAGGTATAAATGTCTGAAATATAAAACAAATCCTGGTGTTAGTACTGAGTTTATAACTATTCAGAGGGCTAGCTTTTCGAAAATTAAAGCGTGGCTTAGCGGTTCACGAGTACCTAATACTATTAATTTTGCTAATAAAAATATTTTTTCCAAACTTTTCACAAAAGGATCTTGCAAATGTAATTAATTTTATAAAACAATTTAAGCGAAGAAATTGCTTGTGTTAGAAGTGGGTTTCCTTCAGTAGAGTAATGGCAGGATTCGAACCCGGAACCTCTCGATCGTAAGGCTGCCTCCTTAACCACTAAGCTACTAAAGAAAATGGCACTCACAAAACGGCAAATAAAAGGAACTAGACTAATTTTATTGTTTAGCAAAAAGTCTACTGGTTCAGAACAGCCTCAACTTGAGAAGACTTCAGTAAGAAACGCAGCGAGACACCATTTTAATTATCGTTAACTTTAAAGTTAAATTTGAACTTTTTAGGTGCCATTGTATTAAAATTTAAGTCTAAAGCTTCTTATACCTACTGTCTACGGTTCTAAAGGATCTATTTTTAAAAAGGAAAGTGTTTCATAATGTGACCCTCTTTTCCAAGACTTTACTTTCAGCTTGGTAAAGTGAAGTCGAGTCAGGCGAGATGAAATCAAATTGACGTGTTCTATATAAAAAACAGTATATTTGCCCTTTCTTGACCCACGTAGCAAACTGGAAGTGGTTGTCTCTGTCTACCCTTAGGTGAAAGAGGAGTGACTGTATAATAATAAATTTTCTTACCTTCATTTTACTAAATTGAGATCAATCTGCAAAATTATCTGAAAATTATAAGAAAAAACCAGTTATTATTGAAATAATACTTATTCTCTTTTTTACAGGATAACACTTTCATCTTTTTTTTTTGGCAAGCAATGCTGATGTCGGCAATTCTGCCAATGTTAGACACAGTCGTGCAGCCGAGGCTGTAAGAATAGAGAGATTCTGTGCCGTCGGCGCAGAAGATAAGTAGGACAAGCCTTTGGTCTTCCTACTGACAGGACAGCACAAAACTTCTCCAGTGAGTGGAGACTACCCTACTCACCTTCAGAAAAAGTGGACTGTAGCTCTTGAGATGAGCTCAATTACTCAATCAAACGAACTCTTTAGTTTACACATAAAATAGAAATCAAAATGAAATAAATGTAGGAAAATAAAAAAAAATGTTTTCAATTATTTGACTTCATCATGAAATCAACCTTGTTTTGGGACTTGACAGACAAACATACGACTAATAGACATAGACACAATGTATTGTGTATCATTACAACTAATTGTACCAAATCGGGTTCGAACTTCGACCCCAACAGTGACAGTGGCAAGGTGAACATATTAGCCGCTGAGACGTCTATCAATGAAATAATTAAAAGAAAAAAGAATGAAAAATTTTAACCGACGTCAAAATGGAGTCTTATCTATTTTTCTACGTATGTCCAAATAAACATCGATATTTTCGTCGTTTATAAACGGACTTTAAAGATTAAGTAGGTATATGTATGTATCTATTATTATTGCATTAAATTTGATTTAGCTACAAGGATCCATATAACTTTTAGTACCCACACTTTTGTTTTTGCACAAAACAGATGAAAACTAGTTCGTAATTTGAAATTTTTTGATAGTAATTTTTTTAAATATTGTGGAATACTGGTTTTTACAGGCTCTTAATTATTATGATCTGATTTCAGATCACGTTTTTGCACTTCCGATTTCAAAATTTCAGAGTTGAGCTAACAATATAACTTTTTCTAAGAGGATTTTGAAAATTATTTGTTTACAACAAGACTACGATTTTTTAGATACCAAACTAAAAAGTTTATAAATATTAAAATATAAGGTAAGTATTGTAAATTTTCCACTGCACTAATAAAAGTGCATCCAGGTTTGAAAATTAAAAAAAAATTGTCAATTCTAAAATTATTCAAAAGCTTGGAATATTGTTTTTTTTTTCTCAAAGTTGACACGTAATTATAAAAAAGAATATTTTAAATTTAGAACACAATCTTGCACTTTTTTTTAAACAATAAAGTGACATTACAACTTTTTTAATCACTATTGATTTGACACTATACTTTTTAAGATTACCGATACAAAATCTTCCCTGAAATTCTACTTACCTAAATGAAACGACTCGAAATGAGTAGTGATGTTCGAATGGTAACATCTCCGAACCATCACCTATTTATACTTAGCGAACTACAATGCCTTTCTATAAACAGACTTTTCTCTACACGCAATACAACCTTATGCCTTGCTATTTTGAACTCTATCCACTTGTAATAAGTCAGGGCTATATTATTGAAAAGTGTTCAGTAATTTTGTGTATAGATTCATTGTGGATTGATAGCATGCGTGTGACGACACTTAGTGATCTGGATTTTTGAACAATGTATTTCGATCTACATAGGCACTGGACTTATGAATATTGACTAAGTTTTAAGAAAAAAAACATATTAGTAGGGAAAATTGTTTATGTTTGTGATAGGTTGTCAAAGTAAGGAAGAGTATTTGACGTAACGTAGTTGATGGACTGTATGGCGTGTGGTGGTGGGAATTTCAATTGATAAGTAAAGGTGGTTCGATTATCGTTCGGTGTTAATAGTTGTGTGAATGAATATTCTCAATTCGACTCATTATTTTTTGGGTGAATGTTACGCGGTTACAACGAAAATTATGAATGGATTTTTATAATTAACTACTTTTTTGTTGAAAAGAGGATAAGTACTTCAAGGCTGGTCCCATATCCTAAACTACTTTGACTCTCAGGCGAGGCGCCGACTTCTAACAGATTAGTAAATCTGTAAATTCTTTTAAGTATTATTCGCTTTTCAAAGTCTCTTTATTGTTTCATGTGGTCGGTTTCACTATTTTGTATTTTTTTTTAAACTAGCTATCCGGTTACTCGGGTCGTTCTTAGTCGAACCATTCACTCGCATTACAATATCAATAAAATCATAAAGTGTAGCAGAATACTGATTTGCCACAATTCAATATAATTTACGTCATTATAGTCAATGATGGATATTGAAAACTTTCTTTTTTCTACTAAGAATATTAATAATAATAATATATAATAATAAATATTCTACAACATTCTACACAACGCTATCTAGACCCATGGTAAGCTTAATTAGCTTGTGTTATGGAATCTAGAATGCGGATATACATACTTAAATACTTTTTTTTTTTTTTTTTGTAAATACATACATATTATACATAGAAACACCCAGACCAATGCAAATATTTATATTCATGCATACAAATATTGGCACTGAGCGGGGATCGAACCCGCGCCTCCTGCGTAGCAGCCGCGTTCACTACCGCTACGCCACAGAGACAGTAATCTAAATTACTGATATTCCCCCTAACCCTAACCCCTCCTGCTAAGCCAAATTGCTCGTATTAGGAATAAGTTCACGTCGGTAGTGTAATGACCACCAACCCTTGACCTCTCAATCGTAAGGTCTCCATAACTACTAAGCTTACGAGAATATATTTTTTATGAAATTTGTAAGATCGAGATTATTCCAGAACTGAAGTTGACCACATTTTATTACGACCATTGAACTTATGATAACTTTGTCACAGTACAGGTAATGTGTACAGTCAGAATCACATCGATTATGACGAACAAAGTACTCAAAATGATCTTAATACCTTGGTATACCCCCCTTCCTGTAGGCCGATTGTTCTGATATTCGGTACACACGTTTAGATCGGACAATTTAGATGATTTTAAGACTTTGCAGTCAAAGCCATTCTGACGTTGACTGTACCTACTCGTCTTGGTGGTCTACTTCAAAATTATTTATTATCATGAATATTTAGACAACAGTAGAATAATAAAAATGAAATTGAAAACGAATGAAATGTCAATTTTTAATAGGTTTGACATTTTATCACGGAAAAATGGCTAACGGTCACAATCGGAAATCGATAGAACAACCCGAAGCAAGATACAAGAAGCAAGATATGCTCAGGCCTGTAAATCCCTAAGGAATAGGCAGAGGTGTATCATCACCCACATTTCGCCAACTAAGATTTTCGACCCCACGTAATTGGGGGCGAACCTATTGCCGTCAAACGGGAACTTATTCATGGACTGTATGTGTACTGTCGGATTCCACAACGATTACATACTTATTAATAAACTAGCTTTTGCCCGCGGCTCCGCCCGCGTGGATGTCGGTTATCGCGACCAAACATAGCCTATGTCCTTTCTCAAGGTCTAACCAACCTCTATACCAAATTTCATCAAAATCGGTTCAGCGGTTCAGTCGTAAAAGTGAGACAGACAGACAGACAGACAGACAGACAGACAGAGTTACTTTCGCATTTATAATATTACTTAGTAGGGATTGTTGGGTTTGTAGAATGCCTCCTGCTTCGTGAAAGCATTTGGTGCAAATCGTATAATTTCTTTGAATAACTTAAAAAAAAAATCTGCACAAAATTAGCTGAGTATAATATGCACGATACATGAGCATGCATGCGTGCCCTTGCATGATGGAGCGCAGGCCCTTAATCCCTATTCATCACTGATCAAGAACAACTTCATTACAAAGCGAGAATCTTATAGAAAAAATATTAATTAAAAACTAAAATGACGCACGTGACGTTGATGAGGTTAAGGGGGAATTCGTGGTCATTACTGAGTATGTAGCATTTTCTTTTGTTGCTTAGACCGTGGTGTGCATTGGTTCAATGTCGTAGGTAACACCTGGGAATGGGTGTTCTCACGACCATTGATGGCTACAAGGTTGACTGTTCCAGACATAGTCCTTTTATACCTACCAGTTAGACGGGTTACCGTGGACTATGGGTTAAACATAGCCGGTTAAATAATATAGATTTCTTTTATTAGTAACGTAATTTTCATCTATATACAACTAGTATACTAGTTTACATAATATAATATATTTTATGTATTACCAATGTATATTTTTAAGCTTGTATGGGTACCTAAGTGTTTTTCTCTCCCGTTATTATACACACATTTACACATATTTTCTTGTTCCTCACGATCTCCTCTCGCTGGTCTGCTGGGAGAAACATTACCTATAGAAATAACCAATGTACCTACTAATTTTCATTGTATGTATATTGTTCTGTGTGTGCATAAATCTTAAATAAATTAATAAACATCCATCCATACATACTTGCAAACTTTTTCGTTTATAATATCAGTAGTATTATTTTATGATTCGCTAATAAATAAATAAATAAAATTAAATATTGTAGGACATTCTACACAACGCTATCTAGTAAGCATAGCTTAACTAGCTTGTGTTATGGGTTCTAGAATGCGGATAAACATACTTAGATACATTATTTTTTTGTAAATACATACATTTTATACATAGAAACACCCAGACTCTGAGCTGAAAGCTTCGGATGCGACTGGGAATTAACGCTAGGAGGAAGATGTATATGGGTGAATTTCCCGGGGCCAAAAATTGCGTGGCATCGATGAAATTACATTTTTTTCTGGTTAGGCGATATAGTGATCTATGTGGAGCACTAAATATTTTATTAAATAAGATTATAGATTCGCCAAAAAAAAAATTTAAACCTCGAAATTTTTCATTGCCGTGTTTGTCCACACATCACCTATTGTGTTGTGATACCTCATTGATAAAAATCTATTGGTTTTTTTAATTAAAACCTAGTTTTATTTGATACGTGAATAGTTAAAGTATTGTTACGAAATACATTTATTCAAATATTTAGACAATACAACGAATGGTTAATAAAAGTTCATTTGTCCTAGAGTTACCTTTAATCGCCATGTTCTAAACATATTTTAGAATATCGTTTTATCTAACGACTTGTATCCTCCCTCATATCCGCTAAACGTTGCATATTGGTGCCGCCTAAGTGCTCGACATGGAAGGACGTACACACGTACCTGCGTTTTGGCACCATAAATAAAAGTATATCATTTTTATGTTACTGGACATTTTTTCTTTCATTACTGTGGATAGGTATAACTGTCTATTCCAATAAGTTTATCCTCTTGATTATACATTCAATAGAACGAAATTTATCTTGTTTATTTTAGTGAAGTGTTTATTACTTCGAATAATTAATAGATTTTTTCTTATATTATATTTTTGGCTCGTTTTTCACCACCGTGCTTTCATTTCCATGGTTTCCGTGGTCAAAATTTGCTATGGTAATGAAGAAAAAAACGCGGCAATGAAAAAAAAATCATTGCCATGCCTTGTAAAACAATTTAGTCTCATTGCCATGACCAGATGTTTCATTTCCGTAACTTATGTTCTCATCGCCATAGCATATTGACAAAAGTATATCATATTAATTTGTTAATTTCCCATTTCTTTCTCGTGTAAAAGAATTGGCGTCGTTTTGGAATTGAGCAGCCATGAATGAAAATGGTATAATATGAAAGTACCTGCAGTTTACCAGGTTTCTTAGAGAGATTCGAGTCTTATAATTAATCCTATCGATTAAAGCAATAAAAATACTGGCTGTTATTTTTTCCGATTTTAGTCGGTTCAATTACAGGATGTGGCAAGCGATTTTTCAGCATTCGTTAAACGCAGTTTTTTGGTAAAAACAACTCCTAGAAAAAACTAGCCAGGATCCACCTAGGTTGGGCAGCAGCAAAGGAAACATTCTCTTAATCTTAAAAAATACACTGCGTTTAAGGGTTTCCAAAAAAATCGCTTGCCACACCCGGTAATCGAACCGAATAAAATCCGGATGAAGCTATATTTTAATTGCATCAATCGATAGGGTCAATCTTAGGGATCAAATATCTCTAACAAACTTGGTAAAATAAGTAAAAGGAAACCCATAAAAGAGAAGGTATAGGAAGATTTTAGGCGGTTTGATCATCAGGTGTGTTATTTTTAGAAATCTTTGAATGCAGGTTTGTTTCCCTTTAAAAATAAGGTTATGTTTAATTTAAGTAAAATTCGCTATCTCTAGTATGAGGGTACTTTCCCTCCAGGTAAAGTCGAAATGTTCCACCCTGTATATCGCAGCTCCGATATTACTTACAATAAAAATAACGACACTCATACGCGTGTTTAACACAGTGCCACTGAAAAAATAAATGACGCCAATGTCCATACACAATTGCCTAATCCCCTTTGTATTTTTATTGTATGTAAGTATAATTTCTCATGTAAGTAGGTACATAAAATATTATGTTTTATATTATGTATTTTCATTTCCATGGTTGATTTTTTCATTCCCTTGGTATATTTATTTCATGCCCGTGGATGCTTGTTTCATTGCCGCGCACGCATGTGTCATCGCCGTGGCGCGTAATTTTTGATCTTGTATATCTCGTTAGCTTTTTTATTTATCTGCTAGATATTAAGCAAGAATACATATAGTATCAAAACCTATAATAAACGCGATTTGTTTTAACTACAAAACTTAAGGTAAAAAAAATCCACGGAATGAAGATTTTAATGGACCTGTTGAAATTCACCCATATGTATGTATTTAATCTATGCCTCAATTTCATTGAGTAACGAACATCCTTATGGTATGATGCCGAAGTCGACCGCATACGACAACTGCCGACGAACGCAGCAGATTCGTGTAATTCATTGCGGCTTCTCAATGGTCCCCTTTATCCGTATCGGAGTTTAGCAAGTAATGGATACGCTGTATGTGGTGCATGCGTATGTCGTTGTCGTATGTATGGTCGGCTTCGAAATCATACCTTTACTATGATAAAACTGATGGTCAAAGAGGTTTAGTCGGGGAATTACCTTAAGACTATCTCAAACTTATTTCAACAAGACCTCGACCCTCAAAACACTTCCCACTGTCACAAAACCAAGGCTTTATACTGAGATGAGCACTTATTTCAATCAATAAACTAACTAATGGCCTCGTGAGCCACGTTTGTACGACTTTATTATGTAATCACAGCTCAATTTGAACTGGATTGTTATAAATTGCCTATCATTTTGATGTTAGGAACTTTCGTTTGATATGTCCTAATGAGGTAGAGCCTAATGATGGAATGTGTCACCATCGAGAGATAACTGAAAGTTTGGTCACTAGTTTCTTCGGATAGAAATTAACTTGATTTGAGATTGATTGAGATCGAATTGAGATTATATTGAGATTGTACTGAGATTATATTGAGATTGTGTTGAGATTGTGTTGAGATTTTATTGAGATTGTATTGGTATTGTATTGAGATTGCATTGAGATTGTATTGAGATTGTATAATATTAAATTGAGATTTTTATTGAGACTGAATTGAGATTGTATTGAGACTGTATTAAGATTGAATTAGGATTGAATTGAGATTGAATAGAGATTGAATTGACATTGAATTTGTGCAAAAATATAGTTGCCAGTCGCGTAACGTACGAGACTTGAGTTACGAACTCATTTCCCGTCACTTTTCCGTAACACGCGAGTGAAGTCGTCACTTTCCAGTTTCCTAATTTAAGAAGGGCCTAAATCCTAAGTCTTACCTAGACGTCTGCCTGCTCCTTTAGGGAACAAAATTCGTGAGCAAATATTTTAAAACATAGCCAAACAGAGAGGTCGACTTTTGAAAGCTACGTACCACGACAAGCATTCTTCTAAGACACAAAGCGATTGTTAGTTGCGCGTGCGTCGAATTGTCATTTGTTTGATCGCCGCACTTGATTCGATCTTTTGTCTGTTTGTGACTCTATATCTCCGTAATCAACAGCGTCCTTGCCCTTAATTGAATCAGTTTTACCTTTTGTGTACTCTTGTGTCGGGTACTACACGAAAGATTTCGTGTACTATTAGTAGATTCCGGTTTTGTAGGATTACTAATTGTAATCAGTTACTTAATAGAAACGTGTGTTAGTTGTGTGAAGTTAGTGTTGATTGAGACGTGAAGCTGAGTGTGTTACTGTTTGTACGTCATGTTTTTTAAAGAAATGATAAGTCATTAATCATCATCATCTTAGCGTTGCGTTGGAAGCCTTCACCTCGGTAGGGTATGCCGTGGTAACGGTACCCATCATGGAGGACTGGCTTGAGAGGCGACACGGGAGCCCTCGTACCGGCTGACGCAGGTGATCACCGTGAAAGGGTGTTTCAGGGACCACCTGTATCAGATTAGGAAGGAGTCAATGTCTCAGTGTCATCACTGTGATGCGAGCGAGGAATCAGAGCTGCACACGATGACCAAATGTCTAGTGTGGATCACCGAGACAGATCCTCGTACCTACGGCCGTCGGGGTGGTTTGAATACATCACCTACGTTTCAATGGTTCAGTAGATTATTATCCAATGACGTATTGTTATAAAGACACGGCATACACGAACACCGTGGGCCGTGGCTCTTAAAAACGGGGCAAATTCTAAATACCTATAATATAATACAATAAAAAGGGAAAGAAATATTATATGACAGTGCAGGACTTAGATGCCATCCGCATACGGTGCAGAATATTCCATCAAGAACCAAGCGGTCCGGCGACTCCTTCTTCTGCCGCACTATTAAGTCTTGGAATTCCTTACCAGTTCACGTGTTTCCCTCCTCCTACAGTCCCGGGTCCTTTAAGCGGCGCGTGAAAAAGCATCTGATGAGGCCGTCAAGCTGAGTGCCACTATTGTAACATGGTACCTACATTGTAAATGGTGACCCTCTTTTCAGAGACTTTGCCTTCAGCTTACCATCAGGCGAGGCGAAGTAAATTTGACGTGTCCTATATAAAAAAAAATGACAACACACGAGCTACCTGTAGAGTGTAGAGGGAGATGAATATACCACTTGAGCACCATTATTAGTTACGTCATGTGTTTTTATTGCGTAGCGCACTGTCGCGTGTCTGAATGGCGCGTATAATCAGGATAGCTCGAGTATTTTGTCTCTAGTCTCTAGTTTTGGCTCACATAAGTCCAACGCCGCGTGGTTCCCGGTAGAGTAGAATTTGGGCCACCCCATCTCTTCCCATGCGGTGTCGTACAAGGCGAATTAGGAATAGGGCTGCTTAACATCAGACAGATATATACAGCCCAGACTCAACCTCATACATGGCTCGAGTCAACAATAGTGCCCGGAGTACGGCAATAGTCTCACTCCTTATTACGTGGGACCGAATACAATGACTTGTGAAATGTGGGTGTTAATAAAATTCACCTCTCCCTAACCCTCAGGCGTGATTATATGTATGTATATAAGTCTAACTCAATGTAAGTAACTATTTATTTGCCAAACTAACAGCTATAAACCCAATTTGCATATCACACGACATCATACCCCATAAATAAAGACATCATGCGACGAGCACCGACAACCAATTTTGTATTGCAACAGAATTAAGCGCGAATTGGATTTAGTTGCACCATAGATAATATAATAACCGCATGGAACTACGATATACGTACGACGACCTCTGTGGCGTAGAAGTATAGCGTTCGACTGCTAAGTCGGGGGTAGCGGGTTCCATTCCCGCTCAGTGCAAATATTTGTGAATACGAATAATGATGGCACTTCACGTGCACAAATGTGTATTTGAAATATTTGATTGATTTGATGACTGACAATATTATAAATGTGAAAGTAACTCTGTCTGTTTGGATATCTATCTGTCTGTCTATCTGTTACGCTTTAACACCTAAACCACTGAACCGATTTTAATGAAATTTGGTACCGAGAAAAATTAGACCTTGGAAAAGGACATAGGCTATGATTAGTCGCGATAACCGACATACACGCGGGCGCAGCCGCGAGCACCAGCTAGTCATAGTATATTTTTACGTATGGCGTTTAATTTTAGTATGAAGACTAAAATGAGGAGTGATAGCAGTTTTTTTTATTACTTACTAGCGATTTACCCCGGTTTTTCACGGCTATATGGAGATTAGCTGTTGCCCATGGCTCCGTCTAGCATATAGATGAACATACCTAAAATATAACAGCGTAAACACACAACCTTTTTTTCTTTCGCTTCTCCACAGTCGGATAAATGTCAAGCTATCCCTACTAATATTATAAATGTGAAAGTAACTCTGTCTGTCTGTCTGTCTGTCTGTCTGTCTGTCTGTCTGTCTGTCTGTCTGTCTGTCTGTCTGTCTGTCTCGCTTTCACGCCCAAACCACTGAACCGATTTTGATGAAATTTGGTATAGGGGTAGATTAGACCTTGAGAAAGGACATAGGCTATATTTGGTCGCGATAACCGACATCCACGCGGGCGGAGCCGCGGGCAAAAGCTAGTGGAATATAAACGGAAGTATATACGTAGCAGATAAAATGTGTTTGTACGATATGGGTCATAGGCCATTTTATCTTTATTATTTCACAAATAATGATAGTTAGTAACTTTTACACACGATTTCGCTCGACTCGCATTAGCACAACTTTCCGTGCAAAGTTACTAGGTTACTTCTGTTAAAATGTTTTTATGTTTGACTATGGCCTACTATGGCAACACTGTAATGACTATAACTATTAATGTTGGCAACATTCCTTTCACTTCCTTCTCTGAATAACTTTCTTAATGGCTGCCCGTATATTTTTGTTTGGAATAATAACTATTAATATAATCCTGACTACATTTAGTTGTTCCTTTATATTATGAAAATATAAGACACTAAATAGAATTGATATTGTTTTTGTGCGCAACTACCTTGTGAACACTGCCGATCTTACGACCTCGAACAGGTTATAGTGCCCAGCGTGATCACACAAGGAAAGAAAGGTAATCCGATTTCATCTGTGTGGATTGGACCTATATTCAAGACCTTTCTTTGGCATTATTCAAAAATCAATATTTTGGAACGCGCCGAAACTCTAATTCTTACAAGTTCTTACATTATGGCGAATGACAATGTGCTTGGTTCGGCCCCGGCTATGGTCGTGGGAGCCGCCGGCAATATTGAAAAGCTTGATGGAACCAACTATATAACGTGGAAGTTTTGTATAAAAATGATTTTGATTACGGAAGGGTTATGGGACACTATTGACAGGGATTCCGACGCTCCCTTGACCGGTGCTGATTCTGCGCGTGATCAACGCGCTTTGGCTCGAGTTTGCTTAAGCCTAAAGCCTTCGCTTTTTCAATATGTACGCGACGCTACGACTGCGAAACAAGCTTGGAAGAAGCTCGCAGACATCTTCGAAGACAAAGGTCTGTATCGAAAAGTGCTTTTGCTTAGACAGCTACACAGAGTGGAATATGCACAATTTAATGATATGACTCTTTACATCGAGCATGTTATGTCGCTTGTACATCAGCTGGCTGATATAGGCAAAGTTGTGGCTGATGAAGAAATAGCCGAACTTCTTTTGAGTGGACTTTCTTCTGACTTTGACACCTTGGTTTCAAACCTGGAAACTTATTACATTTCTACAAAGAAATTGGACAGTGAGCTGGTAAGAGCCCGTCTTCTACAAGAAGCACAGAGGAGAGTGGAGAATGGCAGCTCCAGTTCAGCTTTTGTTACCCATAGGACAACGTTGAAATGCACTTACTGCCAGAAGATTAGGCATATAAAACCGAAGTGTTTTAAACTGAAAAGGGACAAGAGATTAAAGAAAAAGGAGAAGGAACCGGCTGTGTCTGCTTTCTTATCTCGTCGAATGCAGGACATCTACGTGGACAGCGGTGCTTCATCTCACTTGGTCAACAATGAAGAAATGTTATCAAATGTGAAGCGTACCAGTTTACAGTCTATAGGTGTAGCCAACAAAGAAGTGATGTCAAGCTCTAAGGTTGGGGAGTTGAACCTTAAGGTAAATGGACATGTTAAATCCTTTAAAGATGTCATGTTAGTTCCCAATTTATCTAATAACCTAATTTCTGTTTCAAAACTATGTCAGGATGGTTATTCACTTTATTTTAACAAAGAGGGCTGTTTTATTTTTGATAGAGAATCTATGAGTAAAATACCTGGCAACTATATAGCTATAGCTAAGTGTATAAATGGTATATATAAGCTCGATGGGTGTGTCAGTGTACTTGATGGGTACTCGCATAGAAGCATGCACTCTCTGCTCCTGCAAAATAGGCAAGAGTCATCGAGTGCTGCAGTTGCTGTCTCTGTCCCGCTGTCAGTGGATTTATGGCATCAGCGGTTGGGTCATTTACATAAAAGAGGTATGTCTAGTATAAGAGAACATGCATGTGGTGTTGTTTTTCAGGAACACAATTTGAAGACACGTGAGGCTTGTCTTAAGGGGAAGTTTACGGCCGAGCCTTTTCCTAGGACGAGCTCCAGTCACACAACACAGCGTTTGGAACTTGTACACAGTGATGTGTGTGGACCAATGCCGGAGACAAGCTTTGGTGGAGCGAGATACCTTGTCACATTTACTGATGATTTTACCAGGAAGAGCGTTGGATACCTAATGAAGAATAAATCCCAGGTAATGGATTGTTTTATTCAGTTTAAAGCTATTGTTGAAAAACAAACAGGTTTGCCTATTAAATGCTTACGTTCAGACAACGGGGGTGAATATTGCAGCTCTAGATTTTCTCAATATTTGAAGTGTCAGGGCATTGTTCATCAAACTACAATTCCTTACTCGCCTGCTCAGAATGGTATCGCTGAACGTTTGAATAGAACTTTATTTGAGAAGGTACGTTGTATGTTGCAGCATTCTGGCCTCTGCAAGCGATTTTGGGGAGAAGCTGTTATGACAGCGATTTATTTAAAAAATAGGTCTCCTACATCTGCTTTAGCAGGGCTTATACCTGAAGAGGTCTGGACTGGTTCAAAAATTGACCTTAGTCACCTCAAAGTGTTTGGCTGTTCAGCGTTTTCTTTAGTACCTGCTCATAAGCGAGACAAACTTGATGCTAAGTGTAAGGAGTATTATTTTTGTGGGTTACTGCCAAGATTCTAAAGGATATCGTTTGGCTGATCCTTGTAATCCCACTAATGTTATTAAATCCCGTAATGTAGCATTTATTGAAAATAGATTTTATTGTCCGTCTATCAAGCCTATTGAGGAGTGTTCAGAGAGCAATTTTGTTTTTAATTATTTTCACTGTGATCGGGAAACAAACTGTGATAATAATTTGAATTTTAATAATGATATGAGTAATTTAAATAATGATAATAATGAATTGAATAATCGAAATAATATTATTGAAATGAATAGTACTCATAATAATTCAAATTTGAATACAAATGTTTCAAATGGTTCGATGTCTTTATCAGGTGAAGAGTCCCAGACGTACTGCACAGGAAGTGATGACAGCTGCAGCTCTACTGACGATTCAGTGAGCTCGCCGTCTGCGTTGGGTGGAGATGTGGAGGTTTGTCCTGTGGCCGCCACTGCATCTTCTGGTCGCCCTATTCGCGCTTCACGTAATGTACCGCCTGCGAGATATTGTGATTATGACTTGTCACATGATATCACTTTACTCGCTAAGGGCCACTCCCCCTCGATGGACGAACCACGTACTTACGACGAAGCCATCAATAGTTCACATAGCCAGCAGTGGCAAAAGGCTATGAAAAGTGAGTACGACTCTCTCGTTAATAATAAGGTTTGGGAATTAGTTGACAGGCCCATTGATCGAGAGGTAATTAAATGTAAATGGGTTTATAAATTGAAGTATGATGCATCTGGTAATTTTGATCGTTTTAAGGCGAGGTTAGTTGCCAGAGGTTTTACTCAGCGTGAGGGTGTAGACTATAAGGAAACATTTTCTCCAGTTGTTCGACACTCAACTATGCGAATTTTATTCTGTATTACAAATGAGTTGAACTTAGATATGTATCATTATGATGTAGAGACAGCATTTTTAAATGGAGATCTTCATGAAACTATTTACATGGAAAAACCTAAAGGTTTTTATGAGGATGACGATAAGAATAAGGTCTGTTTATTAAAGAAAAGCTTATATGGCCTCAAACAGGCAAGCAGAATGTGGAATTGTAAAATACACAGTCTATTATGTAAAAATGACTTTGTTCAGTCTAAATGTGAACCATGTGTATACACTAAGCGTACTGGTAATGACTTAGTTATATTGGCTTTATACGTAGACGATTTGTATGTGTTTTGCAGTCCTAACAGCTCACTTGTATCTAAATTATTAAAGATTTTGGAGAGTGAGTTTAATGTAAAAAAACTTGGGTAGGTACTCTAAAGAGTTGTCTAGGTGTAAATGTTAGTAGAGATAGATCAAAAGGTATTTTGAAACTAGATCAATCTGAGTACATAAGAAAACTGCTTGTACGTTTTGGAATGGAAAATTGTAAGACTGTTTCCACACCCATGGAGGTTAACTGTAAATTAGTTAAGGCTAAAAATAGTGACTGTTTACAGGATGAAGTTTATAACTATCGACAACTACTAGGTTGTTTGATGTATCTGTCTGTTTGTACACGGCCAGATATATCACACGCGTGTAGTCAGCTCAGCCAGTTTAATAACAGCTTCGATAGGTCTCATTGGCTTGCAGCTAAACGAATATTGCGTTATTTAGCAGGTACAATTAATCACTGTTTATATTTTTATAAAAGTGTTAATTGGTCTTTGTTTGCTTATACTGACGCAGACTGGGCCAATAATGTAATAGACAGAAAATCCTATACTGGTTATGTTGTAAAGCTAGGTAATAGTACAGTTAACTGGGAAAGTCGTAAACAGAGATGTACATCTTTAAGCTCTACTGAAGCAGAGTATATTTCTATCTGTGATGTTTGTAAGGATGTAGTTTTTATTAAAAAATTGTTATCAGAGCTTTTACAAAGACAGATTGATTGTATTGTTTATAATGATAACCAGAGTGCTCAAAAACTTTTACAAGCAAAAGAATATTGTCATAAGAGAACCAAACACATTGATTTAAGATATCATTATGTTAAAGATCTAATATCAGAACATATAATTGATGTGAGGTACTTACCTACAGATAAAATGATAGCTGATGTGCTAACAAAACCTTTAGGAAAAATAAAACATACAACTTTTGTGAGATCCATGAATTTATTATAGTATTATAATTTGTGGAGTATATTTACGTAGAGTCATTTGTGTAGTAATTTTTGTTTTGTGTTCTATGTAAATCCTAGTTCCCTAGTATGCCCTAGAAGGGAAGTGTTAAAATGTTTTTATGTTTGACTATGGCCTACTATGGCAACACTGTAATGACTATAACTATTAATGTTGGCAACATTCCTTTCACTTCCTTCTCTGAATAACTTTCTTAATGGCTGCCCGTATATTTTTGTTTGGAATAATAACTATTAATATAATCCTGACTACATTTAGTTGTTCCTTTATATTATGAAAATATAAGACACTAAATAGAATTGATATTGTTTTTGTGCGCAACTACCTTGTGAACACTGCCGATCTTACGACCTCGAACAACTTCTAAGTAATTACAGGTCGTGTTAAGGGCGTAATATTTGCAGGGAGCAAGTCTTGCCATGCCATGTGTGGACCTCAAGGTACACTCCTCGGTCCAACAAAATTTCCAATACTTTTTTTTCTTCTTCATCCGAAGCTTTCACCTTTCTTTGGGGTCTGGGGTCCGGTTTACCAGTCTAACTGCGAATTTGGCTGGATTTCGATATTTTTTATGCCATGTGTGTACCTCAAGGTACACTCCTCGGTCTAACACAATTTCTAATACTATGCATTTCTTATTATACAAACATATCTGCCTGCCCACTAAAGAACAAAAGACTCTTGGATCCCGATTAAACGACTATTAGCGCAGGCCACGAAGACGGGGAAACTGGTACTCATCCGCAAAGAGAGACAGGTTCCCTGTAGCCTCACTTTGCACTTACCCCCTCATTGCCAACACCTTCAACACTTTGCCTTATGTTAACTACCCAAGTAGCCCTACTTGGGTAGATAACGACTCTCTCAGGACAGGAATCAGTTGGCGATTCAGGTTTCACGTTTCAGGGAGTTCAGATTTGGTTAGCCAGATATTATGTCGTGTGGAACTAGAACCGCTCCTGTAGAACATGGGCTACGACTGGATGTAACCGTAGTTTGCTTTTGAAGGGTGTTTATTGTCGCCGATGATCTGGATTCCCGCACCCCGGCGCACAATATGGTCAAGACGGCCCTGTCTTTCATCTAAATTATGTTTACATTTGAAATATGTGTTATTGAATCGTCAATGCATATAACTTGACCTACTTATCTATTACTCGTAGTATAAGATAAGTAGT
The DNA here is from genome assembly GCA_914767945.1 of Eilema depressum. NCBI lineage: Eukaryota > Metazoa > Arthropoda > Insecta > Lepidoptera > Erebidae > Eilema > Eilema depressum. Next base: position 10,061,048 of record OU612036.1, on the reverse strand, counting down.
TCAAGTCCGAGACCTAATACCAATGTCAATAATTGTAAACAATACAATTAGGTAGATTCATTTACGCTCTCGTCGAGTAAACATACTTATTTCACGTAACAATTCAGTGAATAAAATAAATAAAAAAAGGTTTTTTTTTAAATTCACAATGTTTTTAATAAATGTGAAGTGCCAATAAGTTGTGGAGGTCAGATGGCAGTCGCTTCACGGAAAATATTGAAGTTCTGCCAACTTTGCAGTTCGTCTGGAAAAAGCGGACCTAAGACTCCGATGTGAAAGCTTCGGATGCGACTGGGATTAACGCTAGGATGAAGAGAATACAATATTTTAATGAAGTCAGTTATAAAGTGTTATAATATAAAAGTGTTAACTAACTAGTTAGCAGAACATAACAAGATGATTATCCAAGTAACATTACTTAACAGTTTGTAAGTGAAAGTGAAAAAAATAATAAGGAAGAAAGAAAAAAACGAGTGTGAATAAACTGTACAAAAATGTTATTCATAATTTTATTAACGATACCAATGATAACAAGTGCAAGTATAACAATAAATGTAACAGTGCAGTCAAAGAAAAACAATGTGCTCATAAAATGCTCTGGCAAACATTACAAAGACGTAACAGATGTAGAACTTAACTTATTTAACGTAACTACAGACGTATTAAATAAAGGTATGAGAGTGGAACTCGGAAGAGTTCCAAATGATGTCTTTCTAAAAGACCCTACGAGACTTGGTAACATTTTCGAGACATACCATTGGGAGCCAGTTAAACTAAGTCAGAATGTGCACAAAGCTAACATTATTGAGATTATAAAAAAAGATGTGGTATTAGAAACACACGAACATATCAACAATACAACACTTGTGTTAAAATCTAAACGAAATATTAAAGCAGTAGTTGAAAACATTGCTAAGTCACTACGATTCGAAGGTGGACTACTAAGCAACGACGTCTTCTACCTTATAGACTTTAATTTAACTTACGGTCACTTTGTATACAAAAATAAATGGAAAAGTTATGAAATACATCATTCTGAAGTGGCAATAGAAGTGAGTAAAAAGGGAGATATATTCATACAACCATATCAAACGGTAGTTACAAAACTAACTGCTACTAAAGTTATAATGACTATAGAATTAGAGTATAAAACTAAACTTATTGGTGCCGCTGTAGCAAATTATGTCCCAGAATATGGAAAATATCATTACTGGGCACCATCTATTCAAAATATAATGAAGGCTGCAGGTATGAATAACGAAATTATGGCTAGAGAACAGATAGAGGTAGAATGTTACATAAATCCGAGAATACATGTCTATGATAAGGCCACTGGAGAGGCTATTGAACCGCCAAAGAAGAAACGGCCAAGGATGAGAATCCTACACAATAAGAATATGAGGAGGGTGATATACACGAAAGTGAAGAAGCAAGAAAAGAAAATTGAAGAAAAGGAAATAAAAAACTAACATGCTCTTGGCCATCCAGGCCAACAAGGGGCGCCCCTGGGTTGGTCGTAGAAATTTAGAAGTATTTATTATAGGTGATAGAATTGGAGTCAATTCATATATGAAACCATAAACTATATGACAGTGACCTGTAAACCGGGTTGGCAGGGGTTGGCCTATGGCCTCGAAGTAAATACATAGATACTCCACTTACATACTTCCTCCATATTGAAATTTTCTTTTCCGCTCCTAGAACTCTAAATCAGCATAAAAGCTAAAATATTTATAAGAGTTCTTTAGCAGTGATTGTCAGTAGGATGGATGTAATTTCTTCGTAGAAAGCTGTGAGGCGGCTGAGGCGAAACTATTGTTGATGAAATCAAAAAAATATAGTAGGTATTTAGAAATCAATCAGTGTTGTTTTATTTTTGGTTATCTTCTATCCCAAGAATTTTAGGGTAATATAAAGAAAGCAAAGAAAGGTTAATAGGATATAACTGAAGCTTTTTTGCAAATAATACACTATAAATCATAGCTTCCAATATAGTTTATTGATTTTAGTTGATTTTAGTATAAAATTTCCGAACGAACTATTTGTGTCATAGAACTGTCACGTCGATTTTTCCTTGTCATTTCAGTCGTGTCAAAAATCAAATGTCGTCAAGAGTACGAAGGTCCGGTACATGAATTGCATTTTAATTATCAGTAATAATTAACCGACAATTAATTTTAATACTTAATATAAATTGATACTTAAAACGTTTAACAAAAAGTTAGCGTAGTATTGATAGCCTTTCCATTCACCATTATTTTTTTAATTGTTGTTTAGACGCACGTATCCTATCGATTCTGTATTGGTTTTTTTTTAAATTTTGCGTCAAGTTCTGCTTAGTATTTTGTTCATTTGTTGACTAAAACATTGCATGGTTTTATCTAATATCGATCATGGTAGAATTAAAAGGAGTCATGATATTTATACCTCTTTATGCTGCTGGGTAAGTAAAGAGAAATTTTGTATTATTATTTATTTATAAGTTGCTGTAAACGTTTAAAACATTGATAGTTATAAAGGGTAATAAAAATTCTATGAAGTGCGATTTCACTTTTTTTATTCATTCGTGGATTCGTGGCGATAGAATCGCTGCTGTTACGCCAACATATTTTTTTTATGAAAATGTGAATTCTATTACTAACGAGACGCCAACGTCAACCCAAGATAGAATATAATAAGTGCAAATTCTAAAATATATTCATTTTACTATAACATTTAAGTAATATTAGAATTACACCATATAACACCATATTTACCTCACTAATATTTGTACTTATAAGAACGAAGACAAGAGCAGCTTGCTGTAGTTTGGTCATCAAAAGACTCTCTTTTACTCAGATACTCGGACAATCTAGGACAGTGGGCCTGTAGCTTTTGTATCAATGATCCTCTTTTCGCTGCTTTAAATTATTCGAGAATAAAATTCTACCATCTTGACCGCGCTGTCAGTGACTTTGTTTAGAACGTATTTAGTGCAGGAAGGAGGACATAAGGGACACAAAATCAAGTGCGCTATCGACTGCATGAGTTTGTAAGACTGATATGACTGAAAACTATTTTAAAAAAGGAAAAATTTTCAAGTATTAAAATATAAATTTAAGTAATTAATTAATTTATAGCAATAGTTGCATGTATGCAGGCCAGTGGTGAAGGTTGAAAATGTTCAAAAGGGAAACCAGTGAAAAAAAATCTTGCTTCATAAAGAACTACCATGGCAATTTTCTATGAAATTATCTCAAATTTTAGATACATCCAGTTTTAGATAACGCATTATGTATAAGTATTATTATTTATTAGAGTTTATACTTAATAATTTCTACCACAGCTTCCCTTTACAGGGTCATGTTTTGTGCAAAGAAAATATAGAGAAAGGCCTGCACACATACAATACAAAATTTAAGGCCTAAAGGTTTTCTGATGAGGTCTGGGTGTCCACTAAACACTAATTATAAGGTTCCTATGGGTCATCAGCATGAGGGTGACACCCCTGGTGTAGCCCACGTCCATAGTCCGTTAACCACATTCTGTCGGACAGAAATATGACAATAAAAAATATATCTAGTGTTACGGCAATTTTTTTTTATAAAATACTTGATAATTAAAGTCATTATGATTAAGGGCTAATCTTATTGTTTGAATTAATTTTAATATGTCATTTTTTATCTACTTATCTATACCAGACATGAACTAATTGAATTAATCTTATCACAATACAAATAAATTAAGTATGTTGCTACTGGGCATTACAGGTAGAGGAATCAATATTGTTCCTCCTACCGATATTATGAACTGGCCAACCCGTTCTGGTTTCACCCGTGGTATACTTTGATATCATGAGGCTATATAGCAATTTATTAATAGGCCATCGATAGTATCGATAGGCCTATCGATAGTATCGATATTGTCGATACTATCGATAGTATTACTTTGTGTCGATAGTATTTATACTAACGGTGCTATCAATACAATCGATAGAATCGACAATATCGATACTATCGATATTTCTATCGATAGTCGACTATCGATAGTCTATTGATAGACTATCAATAGTCGACTATCGAGCGGCAACACTACATACGGCCGTCTCTGGTTTATCCCTTAAGGCTCATTTACACCAGGTCGACAGTCGACTTCGCGTGCCAGTCGAAGGCGACAACCAACCTGGTGTAAAAACATTGAGGCGATGATCGTCCTTCGGCAAACGAATTGTCGACAGAAGTGCGGCCGGCGCACGGTCGTAGGTAATTCGGACGCGTTCGGCAGGCGATGGTCGACCAAACTAAATCATGTTTAAACTTGTCAGTCACTTTCGACTACGCCTGCGGCAAACGAAAGTCGCTCGCCGTAGGCGGTGCACGACCAGGTGTAAATATGCCTTCGACTACGCCGCCTTCGGTAGAGGAAAAATTTTCGCCGAAGTCGACTGTCGACCTGGTGTAAATGAGCCTTTACTCCTCGGTTGACCCAGGACCAAGGCCCCTTAGGGGTACGTCAGTATATTGTTACTAGCTCTGCTCACAAATCGTCCGCATGATCCTTGATCTGTGCCCTAAGGACGAAAAGTATTCGAATTCGTAAAGTAAACGTATCGAGAGAATAGAGCGTTGCGATTGGCCGGCTTCACAAACACACAAGTTCACAGTAGGCAGGCGGCCAATCGTAATGCTCCGTTCTTTCGATGCGTTTACGTTACGAATTTGAATATTTTTCGTGCTCTTAGCATGGAACTGCTTTTTTTTTTAATCCGGATACTGTGGCACGGGCCGTCCATCGTTAATTTTCGTTTTTACATCAGAGGCCATAGTCTAAATTCCGAATCGTGATATTTGAATGTTTTACTTACTTAGATAGGTACCTACCGACGAATCGTCCGCGTGAACATAGATGTGGTATTTTTTTAAATCTGATACTATGGTGATGATTTTTTTTATATCAAAGGCCATGGTCCATATTCCTAATCGAGAGATTTGAATGTTATTAGTTCACACTTTAAAAAATGCATGACGTCATACTTATAAGTGTGAGGAGTCATTTTAAATCTATTTGTAAGTATAAGCAATTGGAAATAGCTTATTGTATGTAAATACAATATACGTAAATGTATGTTCGTAGTTTTGCATGGTTTGTGCAAAGTGTAATTCTAATATGTGTAAAGGTAGGTAAGGTTCATAGGTAAGTATATAAAATTACCCATAGACCATAGCATAGGTGCTAAACAGTGCAGTGCATGTAACGTAATGATGTCGCATTCAAACAGGGCCGCCGCTAGCTATGTGGGCGCCCGTGTGCAAAGTCGATTTTGCCGCCCCCTAAATAGGTCTAAGGACGCTTACCCCCCCGGTTGTTATATAGGACTCGAACCGACATATTTTTTTCTGTAAGGAACAAAAATGTTTATTTTGTAAAAAAAAACAGTAAGTACAGTACTGTACATTTGCTACATAAACAGCTGTATTTTTTTGCGGGTAGGTATGTCAGATTTTTTACAGCTTCAGTAAACTATGTTGTATAAATTTCAACTTGATGCCCTCACCCAATCACGAGAAAAAAAGTGACAGACAGACAAGCAGTCAAAGAATCAAAGTATTTCGTTTAGGCACATAAAGAGCACATGAGCACATAATTTGGAAACGATTCTTTCGCTGGTTCGCTAAGTCGGTTCTACTGAGAAGATACTATTCCGTTTTTAACCTGCGGTGCAAAAATGATGCTTCGTAGCCCCCGAACGGATGAACTTTTGAAAGGTGAGTCAAATTCAAAGGCATATTCTTTATTTTTCAAGTTTACTACCACTTCCTAGGCGCTAGTGGAGAAAAAACGGCGTAAAAAAACTCCACAGAGTGTAATCGGGAGTGATCTTAGCTATGTTTGATGAAAGGCCAAAGAGTATGATAATATATAGAAGAGTGGAAACTATGCTTATCACTAATAACAGAAACAGACAGTAAAACGAAGTTACAATAAAATAAAGACAACTATTGTAATAACAAGAGATAATCTCGAAAAGCGCATCAACATCCGATTCGAACGATATAGAGTTAACAATGACACTTACATGACGTTACTAGGCAAAATGGCGTTGTTTGTTGCCCCTAAAAAACCAATCCAATGATCAGGGGCGTATTTAAAGATTTGGCGCCCCGGGCCACATAGGTTTGCCTCCCCATAAGTGACGTTCGCGTTCACCGTTAGCCTGCGCCCAAGGGGCGGACCCAAAATAGGGGCCCGTCAGAAGTTGCTAGAGACTTTCAAGCCTGATTCGTGAGATCTCTATCTTATGGTGCGAGAGAAGTGACTCTCATCGATCTCCCCACTAACCCAGGCTCCCAATCAGAATCCCTTCAAGGGGACATATTTGCATTCCATTCCATTAAAGCGCCCTACGTAGAAGATGATATGGCAACCAAAAATCACTTGAGTACAGCAATAGCTTGTGAAGGAGATGTTTTATGATGTTTTATGCATGTTGCCTTCGGCAACAGTAAAAACACCGCTTTTGGACCTGGCAGCACTCTAGGCTCTAAAGGCACTCAGATCCCGTTTTGAAGGGCTCTTTAGCGTATGCCTCAAGTAGAGACGGATTCAGAAAATTTGAAAGACAGGAAAACTGGTCCTCTTCTGCAAAGTTACCATCCGCCTACCGGCTCATTGTATTGATCGACAAGGTGTGCAGTGTGCAGGTGTTTTAAATGAATTATTCCTCGTGAAGTGCCACATCGAGCGCCTTACAGGAGTCAGACCGAATTTGGTAGACAATCAATTTGGATATAGTCGGGAGCAACGTGGATGCCAACACGCGCTTGAGGGCCCTGGTGAAAGAAGCAGTGGCACGGCGAGTTGATGCTGGCAGTGTCTATTGTTGCCTACGTCGTTAACGCCTTGTCATGGAGCTGCATCAGAGCTGCACTCTTTCAGCACGGGCTGCCTCTCTATCCTCGCGTCATTGTCGGGGCTTACTTATCGGTGAAAGCCAGTATCTACCCAAGTAGGGCATGGTTTGGTAAGTGAGATATGTGGCGCGGTGTTCCGTTTGGCGCGGATCTGGGGCCGCTTCTGTAGAACATCGGCTAGGACTGGATGGTGACGGCCCGAAATCAAAAGCAACCAAATAAGCCACAGCCGGAGTTACCCAAGTCCTTGGACGTATTTGTGACTGGATCTGAAGTGGGCATACCTGGTTCTTTTACTTACGAACCCTTTCTGGCCAGTTGACGTGTGGTGAGCACAGAGGCTGCTCATACACCACCTTGCAGCCCTTAAATAGACTTAGGATGCAGGTCAGCCGAAGTAACGAAAACCGAATTAGATGGAGTTTCTTAAAAGAAATGGACCCACGGTGTGAATGCGGAACTACCTCACTGCTAACTCAAGAACGCAGGAACTCATGGGTGCCCCTGAGAACGCCATCAGGGTGGTTGCACACTGGGCAAACAAAATATGACACAATACGCCGTCGACTCGTCTGCCGTCTATCTCTGGGCGCCTCAATCTTGACTCCAAAAGGTGCCCAGAGATAGACGCTCGGGGCGGCAGGTTGCGAGGGGCGGCGGAGCCGCCCCGAGCGTCTATCTCTGGGTGCCTCAATCTTGACTCTAAAAGGTGCCCATAGATAGACGCTCGGGGCGGCAGGTTGCGCTGGGCGCCTCAATCTTGACTCTAAAAGGTGCCCAGAGATACACGTTCGGGGCGGCAGGTTGCGACGGGCGGTGGAGCCGCCCCGAGCGTCTATCTCTGGATGCCTCAATCTTGACTCTAAAAGGTGCCCATAGATAGACGCTCGGGGTGGCAGGTTGCGAGGGGCGGCGGAGCCGCCCCGAGCGTCTATCTCTGGGCGCCTCAATCTTGTCTCTAAAAGGTGCCCAGAGATAGACGTTTGGGGCGGCAGGTTGCGAGGGGCGGCGGAGCCGCCCTGAGCGTCTTTGTCTGGGCGCCCTAATCTTGACTCAAAAAGGTGGCCAGAGATAGATGCTCGGGGCGGCAGGTTGCAAGGGGCGGTGGAGCCGCCCCGAGCGTCTATCTTTGGGCGCCTCGATCTTGACTCTAAAAGGTGCCCAGAGATAGACGCTCGGGGCGGCAGGTGGTGAGGGGCGGCGGAGCCGACCTGAGCGTCTTTGTCTGGGCGCCTTAATATTGACTCTAAAATACGCCCAGAGACAGACGCTCGGGGCGGCTCTGCCGCCCCTCGCAACCTGCCGCCCCGGGCCATGGCCCCCTTGGCCCTAGGGTAAATACGCCCCTGGCTTCACGGAAAATATCGAGCCAAATCCGCAAAGCGGACCCCTGACTCCGAGGTGAAAACTTCGGTTGCGATTGGGAATTAACGCTAGGATGAAGAAGACTTGAGAAATTGAATAATCAAAATCAAATATACCTATTGTATAATGATATTGTTATAATTCAAGAAAAATAAATATTAAAAATATACATATTTTCTTTAACCTATTTGTCATTAGAATATTTTACTTTAGCAAAACATCATATTACTATAGAATGTACATTTGTCGACAACAAATAAAATAGTCCACATCCCTATTTATCTACTTACTTTGTATCGAATTTCGGGCGCTGCGTAGCGGCGATGCGATGTTTTGGTTCAACATGCAAACGCTTTAATATGTATTGCATTCTAGTTTTAAGGGATGCTAATTGATGGCAATGTTAATCATCTAATAGAAACGAAATTAAATAGTATAAAAATAGTCCACATTCCTATTTACCTACTTACTTTGTATCGAATTTCGGGCGCCGCGTAGCGGCGAGGCGATGGTTCAACATGCAGACGCTTTATTATGTATTGCGTTCTAGTTTTAAGGGATGCTAATAGATGGCGATGATAATCATATAATAGAAACGAAATTATTTTTAATAGTATTTATGTGGGGTGTGTATACGTACAAGGGGGCGGCAAATAAAAAAGAGGGGGGGGCGGCAAATCTGGGGATTTGCCGCCCCCCTGGACGTGCCGCCCGTGTGCGGTGCACCCGTTGCACCCCCGCTATCAGCGGCCCTGCATTCAAAACACTTTTCTTTTAACTATAGTGATTTTCTATTAGGCGGGGTTTCCCCCAAAAAACATGATAATTTTTGTGGTGCCGTTTTGTGAATTCATAATTAGAAATCTTATGAAAATAAATTCCATAAGACACGGCTCCAACTGTCACTCCCATACTCGCGCCCATGTAAGGCGGAGGTCTTTGAGCGACCAGCTACCAGCTCAGTTCCTTTGCCACTACTAAAGGTATGATTCCGTAGCCGACCGCATACGACAACTGCTGACGCACGCAGCAGTTGCGCCGTAGTAACTATTTATTAATCTGTGGTTGCGCGTAATTCATTGCGGTTTCTCAATGCTCCTCTTTTTCCGTATCGGAGTTTAACAATTAATGGGTGCGCATGCACATACAGTACTGCATGCGTCGGCAGTTGTCGTATGGAATAGGAATCATACCTTAAAGCTGCTTTTACATACTCGCGGCAGAGCGAGGGAAGTGGCGAGAGAAGTGGGCAGAGACGTGGTGTGAATGGTATATTCGTCATGCCGCGAGTACTGCCGCGTATGTTGCTGCAAATGTCGGCTTGGCGGCGCGAGTCAAAGGAGCGGCAATACTAGCGCGATGAACTATACGAGACCGCTAGATGGCGCTAATCAGTAAACACGGCTTTCGTTATTGCTCCTCGAATATTTACTTTTAAAAATATTTATATCGATCTACGGAAAGTGTATAGCAGTTGAAAGTGATAGTTTTTATTAATAATCTATTTAATTAATTCGCTATGCTGGAAAAGCATAATGCGTACACTGCTACAGCGTTGTCCTCCATACGTTTACGTCCGTCTCCATTGCAGGGCGAATACTGTAATGCGGACCAACACGATGATGCGCATGTGTGAACGCTAGGGCATTAATCGCGCGAATATATCCGCATATTGAAGATATTGAACAAATTAATCGTAATTTCTTTATTTATGGGTTTTTCTCCAGAGTGCTCGTGTTGGGTGCTTCGATATCCGCCGGCCTCTTCGTGTTTCACGTGGGTGTTGTGCCTCTCATATTTAAGTACTCCAAGTCGTTCAGAAGAAACCTGGTCTTCGCCAATTTTGGTACGTAAAACTTTTCTATAGACTGTATATTACCGAAAAGCACCAAGGTCTTTGCGGCACAAGCTAACTGGTAAAATACTATTAAAGATGCAATGTTTCCATCTCTACGCAACCGCAAAGGCTCTAGTGTGTTATTGACCTTAGGAATCTCAGTAATGCGGACTACACCTGCACCTTATCCGGTGCGGAAATACTTCTCACAGCTGGATGGATTTGCCTGAACACAATGGTAGAACAACTGGTATTGGGTCCTATGGGTCACCATGATGGGATCAGTAGCCCGTATTGGCAAAGCTACGAGTATAGTATACATTCATGTCTACTGCTTAGGTGGTAGACAAGCCTGCCTGATGGGAAGTGGTTATCGTGGCCGTGACGTGTGCAACATCAGGTGTGTCACACACATGCTGCCGGCTCTGTAAACTTCTAATGGTCTTCTTGAAGAACCCGATATCGTAGTATCTTGGGAAAACCACAGTAGAGCAGGTTATTCCACAGCTTTAGGGCTCGTACACAAAATTGCGATGCGACGCGATGCGAATTCGCAACGCAGAAAATTAGAGGGAGCTCGCAGATTTTTGCGATGCGCCGTCGCATCGCAGTTTTGTCTTCGAGCCCTTAGCATAGTGGAATGAAGTTTCTTTCATACCTCACTGTGCGTAATATTTCCGGTAATGTAATATGTATTTGTATGTATGTATATTATGTGTTATTTTCACAGTGCAATGGCCAATACATGCCGACTTCGAAGTGCCGTCGTCGTGCGGTATAGAGGGGGCCCGCAATATGAGCATCGAATACCAGTCAAAAATTGACAACTGTCGGGTTAAAATTGGTAAGAAATATCTATCTATACTATATTATTTTAATAAGCTGTAGAATTTGTTTGTTTATATGTTTGGTTGAATCTCAGGAACTACAGGTTTGAATTGTTTTTTTATTTGTGTTGAATAGTCCGTTTATCGACGAAGGTTATATACTATACTAGCTGACCCGACGAACTTCGTACCGCCATAATTTCTGACCCCGTTCCCGCTGCATATCTTTAAATTTATCAGTGTTTCTCTGGGACCTAAACATACACGGCGAAATGTGGGTGCTAGCACCTCTGCCTACCCCTTCGGGGATACAGGCGTGAGTTTATGTTATGTATGTTATATGTTTCTCTACAATATTATACATGTATTATACATATAAACCTTCCTCTTGAATCACTCTATCTATTAAAAAAACACTTCAAAATCCGTTGCGTAGTTTTGAAGATTTAAGCATACATAGGGACGGACAGACAGCGACAGCGACTTTGTTTTATAATAGACTAGCTTTTGCCCGCGGCTCCGCCCGCGTGGATGTCGGTTATCGCGACCAAACATAGCCTATGTCCTTTCTCAAGGTCTAACCTACCTCTATACCAAATTTAATCAAAATCGGTACAGCGGTTTAGTCGTAAAAGTGAGACAGACAGACAGACAGACAGACAGACAGACAGAGTTACTTTCGCATTTATAATATTAGTAGGGAAGTAGGGATAGTGATAGTGTTGAAGTGATGATGTCATCACGCTACTACTCAAGGGAGCGTAGTAGTGATCATAAATGTCAAGAAATCCTGCAGATTAAAGGTATGATGCCGAAGTCAACCGCATACGACAATTTCATACGCATGCAGCAGATACAGCGTACCCATTACTTGTTAAACTCCGATACGGATAAAGGAGACCATTGAGAAGCCGTAATGTATTACGCGATGTATTTTTTTTATAACCATGCAGAACTTTATTCAGTCAAATGAACATTTTTAGAATAAAATTTTAGCAATCGAAATGTTTTCTAAGTAATACATTTTCGAAACCTGTGTTTAGTCAAATGATTATTTTTAAAGAAATGTGTTTGCAAAATGAAAGTTTGTCAAATGATTAGTTTTTCAAACGTTGTTTGTAAAATGATGTTTTGTCATACGTTTTTTGTCAAAGAAGGGTGAACCATTATGCGTATGTGCTGCGTGCGTCGGCCGTTGTCGTATGCGGTCGGATTCAGAATCATACCTTTACATACAAAAAATTACGGGCTCAAAAGTGATATGGGGTTTAAAATATACCATGGGCAAATCCGCTGGCTAGCGGTTGGCTAGTATGGAACAATATGAATAAATATATCAGCCTTTCGGGAACTGGGCGTTACCCAGTTTCCGAAAGGCTGATCAACGTAAAATTAACTAATCGGCTGTTAAATCTCTTGTCAAGTAGCAATTGGGTTGAGATAATTTTAAAGCAATTAGTTTGCTAAACTAAACAAATTATAATAAATTGGAAAAAGCGAAATCAATTCTCGGGCGGGACTCGAACTCGTACGAACGAATATCGGTAGATTACTCCCACCATCGCCGTAAGATGGATGTATTGGAAAAATTGGATCACTCTCGGGCGAAGCTCGGTGGCTCAGTGGTCAGAGCGTTCCCCCTGTAAGGGAAAGATCGCGGGTTCGAGTCCCGCCCGAGAATTGATTTCGCTTTTTCCAATTTATTATAAGCAATTGGGTTGCTAGAATCATGGTTAAATAGTTTTATTTGATCATCGTGTTGGCTAATGAGCTATGTTAAACGACACGATGATCAAATTAAACTATTTAACCATGTTTCTAGCAACCCAATTGCTACTTGACAAGAGTTTTAACAGCCGATTAGTTAATTTGACGTTGATCAGCCTTTCGAAACTGGGCGTAAGACATATTGGGACTTGTCATCAAGACCTTCGAGTTTGAACTAACCTTCCCTAAAGATTACTGACGATTGACGAGGCTCTGGCTTTTCTCTCGAGATTTGGTTATGTTACGTTGGAGGTTGAAAAGAAGCGTGGTTTTTTTTTCCAGGTATGTGGCACATCTTACCAAAGACAATATACGAGAGGCTAAAACCAAATTTCAGTGCCAATGGTGACAAGGAGGAACTGAACAGAATACTGGATGAAGAGCTGGTGAACTCGAAGACTCCAATCATACTGTATTGTCATGGTGAGCGTTTTATAGTACTTACTAGTAACCGCAAGCCATATCCGTACTAATATTGTAAACTAGCCTTCCGCCCGCGGCTCCGCCCGCGTGCATCTCGGTTAACGCGACCTTTGCTCATATCTTCAAACAAACGTAAGATTTTAAGTCTGATCAAGCCCTTTCTAACAAAAAAAAAACCGCATCAAAATCCGTCCAGTAGTTTTTGCGTCCATCGCGGACAAACAGACAGACAGGAAATTTAAAAAATATATTTTCGTGTTCACATAACGTTAACATAACATAACCCAAGTATTTTTTTTTTAAATATCTCTAATGTACAGACACTTTACAATTATATAATAGTATAGATGCGAAAGTAACTCTGTTTGCCTGTCTGCTCGCTTTCACGCCTAAAGCATTGAACCTATTTTCATGAAATTTGCTTGACTATACTTGGGAAGGACATAGGCTACATTTTATCGCGAAAAAATATGATGATCCCATAATAGCCAAAATAAGCCAATTAAAAATGAATGGAGATAAAGGACGCTGTGGCGTAGCGGTAGAACGTTTAACTGATACTTTGGGAGCGCGAGTTCAGTCCTTATTCAGTGCAAATATTTGTATGCATGAACATATATTTGCATTCGTCTGGGTGTAAAATTTACAAAAAAAAGTATGTTTATCAGCATTCTAGATTCCTTAACACAAGCTAGTTAAGCTTTGCTTACCATAGGTCCAAATAAAAACTCCATCCCTCGCACACTCAAGCTGTGGAATGAACTCCCCGCGATGGTTTTCCCAAGCGACTACAATATAGGGTTCTTCAAGAAGGGCATTAGAAGGTTCCTTGAGGGTCGGCAGCGCGAGTGTGACGCCCCTGGTGTTGCATACGTCCACAGGCCACGGTAACCACTTCCCATCAGGTGGGCCGTGTGCTTGTCTGCCACCTAAGTGGTATAAAAATAAAATAGCATTGTGTAGAGTATTGTAGAATATCTATTTATTATATTATTGTAACGTTGCAGGCAACTCCAACTCCCGCGCAGCTCCCCACAGGGTACAACTGTACCAGTTCTTCCAGAAGCTGGACTACCACACCATCGCGTTTGACTATAGAGGTAAAAAATATCACCGTACCGATATATCCATAATATGGCAACCGGGAGAAGCCTTTACGTGCCGAGACACGACAAGAGCCTCGATTCTGCTAAAGCACAACCACTATGATACCACTTGAGACTACAAAAAAGCCATTACATTTTAGACCTTATTTTTATAGACTTACAGTCAAAAATTAAATGAAAAGAGTTTCCTTTTATAGTCGAGATTGATGGCGCTGGGTGGAACTTGCTACACATCATCACTATCACTACACTATCAAACAAATTCGCTGTCGCTGTCTGTTCGTCCCTATGTATGCTTAAATCTTCAAAAGTACGCAACGGATTTTGAAGCAGGTTTTTTAAATAGATAGTGATTCAAGAGGAAGGTTTATTATGTATAATACATGCATAATATTGTAGAGAAACACTGATCAATCGGGATCAGAATACCACGCGGGCGGAAAATATGGCGGTATGAAGTTCGCCGGGTCAGCTATAAAACACTTGTACTTTTCCACAATTATTTATTACGTTTAGAGCATTGTAAACCTTTGAGAATGCCTTAAGGCGAAACCGGTTCGTTCAAAAATAATAATAAATAATTGTGGAAAAGTACAAGTGCATTTACTCTACAAAAAGCCATTTAATTTCAAACTTTAATTGCACTACTTTAAAGGCTAAAATTAAATAGAATTTTCTTGCAGTGTCAGTGGCTTTGCTTTAGCAGAATCGAAGCCTAGACCCAAATTCATGTACACAAATATTTGCACTGAGCGGGGATCGAACCCGCGCCTCCTGCAACGCAAGAATGAATATGTTTAACACTTGCAGGCTATGGAGACTCGACTAACATCAAGCCCAGTGAACCAGGCGTGGTGGAAGACTCCCTGGTGGTGTACGAATGGCTGTATAGTACCCTGGGCAAGGAACATAGGCCCCCTGTCTTCGTGTGGGGACACTCTCTAGGTACGTTATATCCAAAAACCTAAAAAGCTGAAACTGTGTACAACGCCATCTAGTAATAGTAAGCTGTACTTCTACAAAACTACTGGTCCTGCATCGCGCAATTGAAGTTCTCGCCCTGGTTATCCTCTTAGGTGATGTCCATTAATCACGTGTTTTTTTAAGCAATTTTTGAACTCCATGATGATACGTGGTAAAGGTTTAGGCTACCCCTTCCCGCTCCCCCCCCCCCCCCTATCTAAAATACACGTGATATCTCATTATACCCCTACCTCCTTCTTGCTGATTGAATCAATTGATTATTATCTTCTATAATATAAAAATTAATCCCTAAATGTGTTGCTAAGCGCAAATCTCGAGAACAGCTAAACCGATTTCGCTAATAATTTTTTTAGAACATTCCTCGAAGTACGAGGATGGTTCTTACGGAGAGAGAATTTTTAAAAAATAATAACTAATCGGCTGTTAGGCGGTACGAAGTATGCAGGGTCAGCTAGTTATCTATAAAAACAATGTATGCGGATAACTTCCAAACGACTACACTAAATTGTATAATTCCTTTTGTTTTGTGTTTGTTATTGTGTGGCCAAGGTTTGTATATAAGAGAAAGTCTAATATTCTAATTAATAATGTCTAAATTGCTTATGTAAGGTTTTATGTGCCGCCATTTGTATGTGCCACATGAATTATATTTCTCACTATGTATTGTATTATCTTTGGTGTACAATAAAGACGTTTATTATTATTATTATTCTCCTTTATTCATTTTATATACATATAAATTATATTTCTAAATATACTTATAAAAAATACATTTAAAAATATAAAAAAAATATTATTATTTATTAAATATATTTAGTACTTAAGTATCCTCCACTAAGTTGTTGCATGATGTGTTTACCTTTAAGTACTTGTTACATTGTCTGAAGTTTTTTCTGTTATTTTTTATGTATGTCGTGTATGCATTAATGTAAACAACTGTTGGTAGACCTATTAAATAAATCAATAAAAAAAGTGCAGCGGGAACGAGATCGGAATTCCACGCGGGCGGAAACAAAAAGGGCGGTACAAAGTTCACTGGGTCTGTTCTCTTACATGGTGACTGGACCAATCACATTCTTGACCCTCTATTTTTACTTCCAGGTACCGCGATTTCGTCCCACTTGTTAGGCAACTTGCCGGACCTGTCGGTCACCTTGTTGGAGAGGAGTACTCCTCTGCCTCTGCCCAACGGTCTCATACTCGAAGCTCCTTTCAATAATCTAGCTGATGAAGTGGCCAAACACCCCTTATCCAAGGTACTTTTTCAAATCTTTCGAGTTTCGATACCCCTTATGATATTTTCAACTACCAGGCCCGCAATCCCTACTAATATTATAAATGTGAAAGTAACTCTGTCTGTCTGTCTGTCTGTCTGTCTCGCTTTCACGCCCAAACCACTTAACTGATTTTGATGAAAATTGGTATAAGTGTAAATTAGACCTTGAGAAAGGACATAGGCTATGTTTGGTCGCGATAACCGACATCCACGCGGGCGGAGCCGCGGGAAAAAGCTAGTTTTTCATATATTCTTGAACTCTTTTCTGTATTAGCAACATAAAAACTACAGCTATCCATCAGAACCTTTTGAAATCACTGAAAATCTGTAGTAATTTTACGAAATAAGTCTACGTTTTGTAAAAAAATTATAGATTTTTACTTTCCACCCACTTTATCTCATCTCAGTGGAAAAAAAAAGTATGAACACTACTATGGCATCAACTTTAAAAATTGGTAGTAAATAAATGTATGCTTATTTCGCTTTTTTTTAAATCACTACTAAGAGCGTAAAATAGGCGACGCGTGGTTGTATGGATAGATCGTATAGGATTCTTTGAAATAAAACCACTTTTTAACGGATTCTATCGCGATTTATTTGTTATTATTTACTTTTATACATCGCTATCGCAACAAATAAATCGCGATAGAATGCGTTAAAGTGATTTTATTTGAATGAGTAAAATTCGCGTAAGCTTCAGAAAATATCGTATAGAATTCTTTTACGAATTTATTTCCGGGCGGGACCCGGGCTGCTAGGGCAATAATTATTGGCTTTGT
Organism: Eilema depressum; assembly: GCA_914767945.1. NCBI lineage: Eukaryota > Metazoa > Arthropoda > Insecta > Lepidoptera > Erebidae > Eilema > Eilema depressum. Next base: position 10,043,794 of record OU612036.1, on the reverse strand, counting down.
AGCTTACTAGCAACTTTATAGTTAAGTCGTCCACAACCAAACTATAAAGTTTAAAACCGTGTAATATAAAACACCGTCGCCTCAAGATGATTGTATATGAGAATTTTGAATGCTGAACGGGTGTTAATAGCTCAGTTGTCAGAGCATTCCTGTAAGGGACTGATCGCGGGTTCAAATCCCGTCTGAGCATTCACTTTTACCAATGTTATATAAAATATTTCATATCTACATTGTCTCAATATTTTTTTTATTTCAGTTGGTAACCTGGTTGCCTTACTACGACCACACCTTCGTGGCGCCGTTTCGACGCACAGACGAACAGACATTCAAGTCGGACGAGTACTTAAGCAAGGCTAAAACTCTGCCTATACTCATACTACACGCTAAGGATGATATTATAGTGCCTTTCATTGTGGGGCTGCAGGTAAAGAGATTTTTTAGATCCTACTATCTATCTATAATATAAAAATGAATCCCTAAATGTGTTGCTAAGCGCAAGTCTCGAGAACGGCTGAATCGATTTCGCTAATTCTTTTTTTAGAATATTCCTTAAAGTATGGGGATGGTTCTTACGGGGAGAAAAACTGAAAAATAAAAAAAATAAAGAATTGACTGTTAGGCGGTACGAAGTTCGCAGGGTCAGCTAGTACTTAATATAATAAAGCTGAAGAGTTTGACTGTGTTTGTTTGAACACGCTAATCTCAAGAAATAATAGTTCAAATGAAAAAATTCCCATTTATCGAGGAAATTTATAGGCTTAATAGCATCACGCTACTACTTAAAGGAGCGGAGCAATAATCATAAATGTCAACAAAGCCGGCAGATTCTCATACATTATTTGAAAATTAATGAAAATGAAAATTAACCCAACTGAATTATACACATCTGCCTTACCTTTAAGCGATTCACAGCCATGTTTATATAAAAATCGTATCCCATTCCAGTTGTACAGAACAGTACTACAATCTCGGGACGAGAACGGCGCGAGCATCAAACTCCACGCCTTTGAGAAGGAAGAGAATTTGGGCCACAAGTACATCTGCTCTGCTAAGGACCTGGACGTAGTCGTGAAGTGAGTGTAATACTTGGCGGCAGATTTACTGTTCTTGGCGGTAGATTTAGTATTCTTGGCGGTAGATTTACTATATTTGGTGGTAGATTTTCTATACTTGACGGTAGATTTACTATATTTGGTGGTAGATTCACCATGTTTAGCGGTAGATTTACTATACTTGGCGGTAGATTTACTATATTTGGTGGTAGATTTACTATATTTGGTGGTAGATTTACTATACTATATTTTTGAGTACAAACATTTTACCATTACCAACCAAAAATTTATTGCACATTTACAATGTATTTTTACTTTTCACAAATAAAATGTCTTATTGTTTTAATTTTTCAGAGAATTCATCGCAGAGAATTGGAGAAAAAATTGAGACAACGTACAAGATTGACCACGAAGCCTTATTTTACTGCATTCTACATTTTATACGTCGCAAGAGCGCGACAAACTGACTATTCCTTGTGGAATGACTGTAATTTGCTACTTAAGGTTCCTAAAACTATACTGCAATGTATTGAATCAATTATTGTAGATTTTAGCTAGGCAGGTTTGATGCCTAGTGCAAATATTTGTATATTTGTATTGATCTGTGTCTATACAATATGATTGTCTTCACAAAAAGGTATGTACTTAAGTATTTTATTCGCATTCTAGATCCCATAACACAAGCTATGCTTGCCTAGATAGCTTTGTGTATTTTCTAGATTATTATTATACCCAAAAAATAGCACGATAAAATATTATAGCAATATAACTAAATAACTAACACACTATGCCTTAAAAAGTACAAAATAGACTAAAAATATTTCAATAATTCCTAGAAATCATTCATTTATACCTCAGTGCCCCAGAGAGCACGTTAAGCCGTCGATCCGGTTGCCATACCAACATCTATGGCAGTCGTTACGGGTAGTTGGAACCCAAAAAGTCTAAAAACAACGGTCTAGCTGCAAAGCTTCGATATCGCCTAATGTTACCATTGGGTTGTGGAGGTCAGATGGCAATCGCTTCACGGAAAATATCGAGGTCTAGCCAACTCCGTAGTTAAGACTGGTAAAACGGACCTCAAACTCCAAGCTGAAAGCTTCGGATGCAACTGGGAATTAACGCTAGGATGAAGAAGAAAATTATAGAATAAAGAGATATTTCATGTACAAAGGCGAGCTTAACTCAAAGTTGAGATTTTACGATTCTCGATGTCTCGATTCTATTTCAATCTTCCAAATGTCAGAAACAAACACAGTTTCAATGGAAAGAGGACCAATTCTCCTGAATTGGCCCTCTTTCCATTGAAACTGTGTTTACAGTAATCTAGGAAGATTTATATTGCGAGAATTATAAGTCTTCAAGTCGCGGGTTCTGGTCCCGTCGATGTCAAATAATTCACAATCATTGTTTTTTTTTAATACATTGAAATACAATAAATAAAAATGGTCACAGGATTTATTTATATTTTATTTATTAGTTTATGACACTTTAAAGTTAAAGAAAGGAAAGAAAATACTCTTAATTATAGAATAATATAATATTAACTATAGTGCGTTAGGCGGCTACGTCAGGGGGTTTGATGCCCGTTCGGTGCAAATATTTGTACGTATAATAGGCTACTGTTTTTTATGCGACTTATGCGACTGACAAGCACACGGCCTACCTGATGGCAAGTGGTTACCGTGGCCTATGGTCACGATAAGGCCCATAGAGCCAACACAAACAGAAGGCGACTATAAAGAAGCGGGGTGGGACCTAACCCCTTTTTCGCCACACCCATACGTTCGCAAACACCTCATCTCTGTGTGGGCTATGTAGGAAGACTCATATAAGAAAGGTTTATAAAAAAAGCACTAATATATTACAACAAAAATGTTTATTTTTCTTTTATTTTATTATAAGATTTATACGAGTTTTTTTCTCTTCGTTTGTTTATTTAATTAACGAATTTATTATTAATTGTTATTATTATTTTCAATTCAAAGACTAGACTTATAAATCGGACATTGACTGTCTACTACAAGCTACGGTTCCCGGGATGAGGCAGACTCTGAGTAGCACTTCCAGAAGAATTCGCCACTTTGATATCAAAGTGGCGGGACCAGGGACGTCTTGACATACTTCCTTTATTTTTAAAGGTACAAATGTCTTGTTTGGGGTACAAATAGTACATAATATGTAGTACAGACACTTCAATGTGATACATTTTAGATTGAGGGCTTGGTCCCGTCATCTTGATGCTCACGAAATTATTAGGTACGGGTAGACACTAAAACGCCCACCGGGAACTGTATCTACACTATTCTACACTATTTATTCTGCTATAGTTTGATTGTAATGGCTGTACCGCGCCTTGGGTATGTGCGTGGCGAGAGGGGGGGAGTGTCGAATCGACAGTCAATACCCTAAGCAAGTGGCAATTAAAATGAATAAATAAATAATAAATGATAAATTTATTATTTATTTATTCATTTATTTCACAACTTAATCCACCGCCTTTACAGGGATAACCCCAAAACATTACTGGACATACTAAATTATTAAATTAAGACACAACATACTAAATTAATCACAAAACAAATACACAAAAAAGAAAAATTGGGTACGAATTGAGAACCTCCTTTTTTGAAGTCGGTTAAAAAGAGAAAAACACCAATGCAATAAAAAAATAAATAAAATACAATTCATGGATTCTCATAATATGAATGATATAATGTCATCTTTGCCAGCTCACTCCAGGTGTCAGAAAATACGTGTCATATACTTCAACTTCAACTTCTTCTTAATGGCGTCTGCAGCAAATCGCCGTCAGTTTGCCAATGTCAAGTAAATTATAAATGTTTATAAAATTATTAATGGCGAAACGCCAATGTCAAGTTTTCAAGAAATTTTCTACCAGAGCCACGTTAGCCACGGCAGTAACTTTGTTTCCGTGTGTCCACCCCCCACGAGATTCAGATGGTGACGTTAATGACTGTCATATACGTCAAATCCCATACATTCATCATTCTATTCTATAATAAGCCTGCCAACGAATTGCCACTTGTCTAGAGGGAGGTGGGGGAGGGGGGCAGATTTGGTCAGTCTGTCACTAACTTTCACGGCGGTATCTCGCTCGCTCTCGACTCTCTTTCTCTTGTCCCCCGGTGCGTGTACCCAGGGCACGGTACAACGGCCGCGGTCGGATATTATTTTCAACCCTTACTTTATTATTGACTGTTGTATTAATTTATTAAGTTGAATATCAATAAATGTTGTTAAAGTATAATTAATTGTTTTATTTTACTATTAGGAAACCAGGCTTGCCTTGATTTCAAATACTTGACGCTTGACATTATAAATGAAATGAAATTTATTCGTAGTTGTGTTAATGTATATTACATTAACACAACACAAGTTTGTGCCCAGTATGACCTGTAAAAAGATTGGAATTTTTAGCAGGTGTTATTCATATAAAGTCTAAATGACTTTGACTTTGACTTTCCTTTCATGAACACTAAATTTTGGTTCTGTATAGACCATCAAAACGGCACTTACAAAACGTGAATAATATACATATATGTACTAAAGACTAGCTTAGCAAATGGACCACCGGTTCGAAACGCGGCCCCGGCCTGAGAAGACTCCGGCAAGAAACTCAGCGGGCTTTTTTTTTGGTCTATTTACAAAAAATGCTTAGTCTACTTAGTCTTAATACAATCATTTGTTTGAGAAGCATGCATGAGTGAACAGCTCAATTCCAAGCAAGTTTATCATCTAAATATTCTTGTATTTTATATAATAGCCTTTTTGGCACAATTTCCTCTTATAGTAAGAGAGCTTGGATCATTAACTCCGGTACCATCAGCGTACTGAATGAGATGTACATCATTAGACGCGCCTTTTATTGGAGAACACGAAATGGCTATGCTGCAAAGTCAAAAACCTGGTGGTGATACCAAAAATCAATTTTGAAAATGCTAAAAAAATCGGTACCTAATATTGAAAGATTACCAATTTTCGTTTGTGCCTGGCAATAGAGGAGATTTAGGACTATATGATAGTGCAGTGCTGCAAGCCTCCATAACTGGCCTTGTCAGAGGCAGCACCTTGCAAAGTGCCGCCTGAAAACAGGTATCTGGTACGATGGAATTACCAAATAAAACCGGGCTCATCCGAAAGATCATCAAATTCTGAGTATGAAAAACTGGTGCTGCAAATCTTGAACACTGGCGAAGGTGGTTGCAGCAGCGATTGAAGATCGCGAGTTGCGCGTCTCGGTTTGGTATTTTCACATTTATACGATCGAGTTACCAAAAAAAAACAGGGCTCATCTGAAAGATCATCAAATTCTGTGTAGGAAAAACTGGTGCTGCAAATCTTAAACACTGGCGAAGGTAGTTGCAGCAGCGACTGAAGATCACGAGTTGCGCAACTCGGTTTTGTAATTTTCACATTAGTACGATCGAGTTACCAAAAAAAACAGGGCTCATCTGAAAGATCATCAAATTCTGTGTAGGAAAAACCGGTGCTGCAAATCTTAAACACTGGCGAAGGTGGTTGCAGCAGCGATTGAAGATCGCGAGTTGCGCAACTCGGTTTGGTATTTTCACATTAGTACGGTCGAGGTACCAAAAAAAAAACAGGGCTCATCTGAAAGATCATCAAATTCTGTGTAGGAAAAACCGGTGCTGCAAATCTTAAACACTGGTTTTTTGGAAATTCGATCGTACTAATATGAAAATCAAACCGAGTCGCGCGACGCGCGATCTTCAAACGCTGCTGCAACTACCTTCACCAGTGTTTAAGATTTGCAGCACCGGTTTTTCATACTCAGAATTTGATGATCTTTCAGATGAGCCCGCTTTTATTTGGTAATTCGATCGTACTAATATGGAAATACCTACCAAATCGAGTCGCGCAATGCGATATCTTCACACGCTGCTGCAACCACCTTCACCAGTGTTTAAGATTTGCAGCACTGGTTTTTCTTACGCAGAATTTGATGATCTTTCAGATGACCCCTTTTTTTTTGGTACCTCGATCGTACTAATGTGAAAATACCTAACCGAGTCGCGCAACTCACGATCTTCAATCGCTGCTGCAACCACCTTCACCAGTGTTTAAGATTTGCAGCACCGGTTTTTCCTACACAGAATTTGATGATCTTTCAGATGAGCCCTGTTTTTTTTGGTAACTCGATCGTACTAATGTGAAAATTACAAAACCGAGTTGCGCAACTCGTGATCTTCAATCGCTGCTGCAACTACCTTCACCAGTGTTTAAGATTTGCAGCACCAGTTTTTCATACTCAGAATTTGATGATCTTTCAGATGAGCCCGGTTTTATTTGGTAATTCCATCGTACCAGATACCTGTTTTCAGGCGGCACTTTGCAAGGTGCTGCCTCTGACAAGGCCAGTTATGGAGGCTTGCAGCACTGCACTATCATATAGTCCTAAATCTCCTCTATTGCCAGGAACAAACGAAAATTGGTAATCTTTCAATATTAGGTACCGATTTTTTTAGCATTTTCAAAATTGATTTTTGGTATCACCACCAGGTTTTTGACTTTGCAGCATAGCCATTTCGTGTTCTCCAATTAAAGGCGCGTCTAATGATGTACATCTCATTCAGTACGCTGATGGTACCGGAGTTAATGATCCAAGCTCTCTTACTATTAACTTCATTTTTAAATTTAACTCTGGTTTAGGGTTTTACTGATTAATTCATCTTGTTTTCCTCTACTTTTCAGCCTGTGCTGGTTTAGATTAATTTTCATTTCATTTATTCTTTATTGTACACACAAATTTACATTATAGAATACAGAGATATTTCATGTACATTTTGTAATATATTTCAATAAAAAAATGCTAAAATAGTATATTTTACATTTCAAATACCTTGCTTAAAGATTACACTTATTTGACTTTCTATACAAATAATACCACGATATGTTTGATGCTATGCGTCCGATGCCGAATGGTGGAGGTGGCTGATGGTGCAGGTGAGATTGACCCTGGGTCTCAAATATCTTGGTGGAGCCCCATAAACCTATGTGTGTAGTATGTGTGGTGAAACCTATGTGTGTTGGAAGCACGTTGCTGCTTCAAAAAAAAAAGATATGTAGCCCCATAAACCTATGTGTGTAGTATGTGTGGTGGAACCTATGTGTGTTGGAAGCACATTGCTGCTTCAAAAAAAAAAAGATATGTGTGTATAAGAAATCAAGCATTACAAATGAAACCTTACCTAACCACTTGCTGACTTGAAACCTTAATAAATTAAAAAATAATTTAAAACGTCAAAAAATATGTCAAAAATGATTTTAGGTGAAGACAAATTATCAAGAAAATATTTACTATAAATATGTAATGTAAAATATAATATAAAAATAGATAAAATGCTCAGAAAATCTTATATAAAAACATACACAAGCAGATTGGCTCCTCAGCAATATGATAATAGAGTAAGTGGCTTTAGTGATTCTCCATCCGACAGTAAACATACAGCCCGTGACAAAGTACCCGCTAGACGGCAATAGGCTCGCTCCCTATTGGGACCGAAAATTATAGTTGACGAAATGTGGGTGTTAAAACACCTCTGCCTAGCCCTTCAAGGATTTACAGACATGGGTAATATTAGTGAATTTTAATACTATGAGTCTGTTAGACACGTTTTGATTTGACATAGAGCTCAGTAGGCCTACTATAAAACATCAGTACCTACCTAATTGCGAATGGACACCTCTGTAGCGTAGCGGCTTTCTACTGCTATGGTTAGCGCAGGTTCGATTCCCACTCCATGCAAATATTTTTATGCATGAATATGTCTTTTATCATTGGTCTGGTCATAATGAATAAATCACTTGTACTTTGCCGTAATGCCGTAAGGTGAAACCGGTAAGGTTCAAATAAATAAATAATTGTGGAAAAGTACAAGTGATTTATTCAATATGTGTAGCAAGTTCCACCAAGTGCCATCAATCTCCAGTATAAACATTGGTCTGGTGTTTCTGTGCCTTGGAGAGCACGTTAGGTCGTCGGTCCCGGTTGACAAATCATATGAACATCCATGGCAGCTGTTGGAGTTGGAGCCCTAATAACTCGACAACTGGTCTAACTACAGACTTTCGATATCGCCAATGGATTTTGGAAGTCAGATGGCAGTCGCTTTACAGAAAATTTTGAAGTTTAGCCGCATCGCAGTAAGACTGGTAAAAGCGGAGCCCGGACTCGTAAATCCTTCGAATGTGGCGGGGACTACACAAGGATGATGATGAGACAACGATTCTTCGCATCTCTAAGACTTCGAGAACCATTTCGTGGCTACATAATCAACTAGCTGACCCGCCCCTAGCATACTTTACTTTGTCACCCTTCAACTCCTAAATGCCCGTGATTTTTAAATAACACCTGCTGAATCTGCCGGATTTGTTAACATTTATGATAACTGCTCCGCTCCCTTAAGTATTAGCGTGATGATATATAGCCTATAATCTTCCTCGATAAACGGATTATTTAATACAAAAATATTTTTTCACTTCGAACCAGTAGTTCCTGAGATTTCGACCAAACAAGCAAACAAACTCTTCAGCTTTAAATATTAAGTATAGATTATATATTATATATGACGATGCTGTTATGTTCCAGGACTATATTGTTGACAGGCGCCTCATTGACAGCCAGTATCTTCGTGATGCAGGTGGCTGTGCTGCCTCTGGTTTTTAAGTACAGCAAATCGGTTCAGAGGAAAATGGTGTTCTCGAACTGTAGTAAGTACACCATCACGGCAATTTCACAGTTATGTACGAGACCCGCTTATTGGTTGATATGCCGGTTTTCATGGGAGGGACTGTCGTCTTACCGCCCAGACCCAGTCCTCAAAAGAGGAAAACCTGCGCCAGAACCTAGTTCGTTGTTTAACAATGTTTGCAGGTAATGTTACGTGTCTGTAATAGTAACCCTCTTTCTTGAGGCTTTGCCTTCAGCTTACCATCAGGCGAGGTGAAGTCAAATTGACATGTCCTACATGAAACAAAAGTAAATAATATAAGTTTTTAATAAATATTGGGTTAGTTTGGTCTAAATCCACCTTTAGAATTGCCCAACTCTAGCTTCGAGATGCCATGCAGTCCTTATATCCGTATCGTTACCAATGTCCAGCCTGTCGAATTGTGTGTGGTTATTTCAGTAAACTACCCTCGGAACCTGGACTACGAGAACCCCTCCAGCTGCAACGTCGTCGGCGGGCGCAACTTCTGTGTGGAGTTCGAGTCTCGGGCTGATAACTGTCATATCAAACTGGGTTAGTAGTTGACTTTATAAAAATACTAGCTGTTGCTCTTGCTCGCGTCTCCTTCCGCTTAGAATTCTGATCCCGTTCACACTGCACCTTCTATTCAGCTGACCTTCCCTCCCCACCTTCGCTCGTGACATACATGAACCGTTGCACCCCTTCAACCCATATAATATGCAAAGATCGCGGGTTCGAGTCCCGCCCAAAGTCGATTCTCTTTTCTCTTTTTAAATCGATGTAGGTATCTGTGCATGTTTATCCGCATTCTAGAACCCATAACACAAACTAGTTAAGCTTACTTGGGTCTAGATAGCGTTGTGTAGAATGTCCTACAATATTTATTAATAGGTAGGATTTATATTTATGTCGCTTGTCGGGTAGGCTTTACGCTCAATGACCGTTTTCGGTCTTTGAGCCTACTATATACTTACTAGCTGTCCCGGCGAACTTCGTACCGCCATATTTTCGGCCCGCGTGGTATTCAAATCCCGTTCCCGCTGCACCCTTATCACTTAGGGGGATGAAAAATAGATGTTGGCCGATTCTCATAGATACCGGATAAGCACAAAAAATTTCATCAAAATCGGTCAAGCCGTTTCGGAGGAGTTCGATTACGCACCCCGTGACAGAAGAATTTTATATATTAGATTATAATACATTCTATACATTGTGTTCCAAGGTGCATGGCACATAGTTCCGTGTTCGATGTTCCGCGATGTGTTCGTGATACGAGACTACGTCACAGTGGACGACCGTCTGCACGAGGAACTGAAGAGGACTCAGAACACCATCGTATTGTACTGCCATGGTAAGATCTCTACGTATTATTTATGTTGTAAATAAAATATGTATATTAATATGACCTCTCAACATGACTTCTCAACATAACTTCTCAACATGACTTCTCAACATGACTTCTCAACATGACTTCTCCTTACTAGATAGCAAGAAACTGTAGGTACGTACTTTAAACTTCATCGAGGCCGTTGTATGAAGAAGACGTACCTATACAAAGAAAAGCGGTACAGTGTCTGTTATTTGTCGCTTAGCACGCTATGGACCGATTTTTTCTTGCTAAGTAAAAAATAACAGGCGTCTTTATTAAAGCACTAGCTGTCCCGGCGAACTTCGTACCGCCATATTTTTCCCGTTCCCGCTGCACCTATTTTCTCATCCTTTAAACCTTCCCTGGACACCCACGAATATTTCAAGACTAAAATTAGCCAAATCGGTTCAGCCGTTCTTAAGTTATAAAATAACAACGAAAAGTGGCATTGATTTTTATATATTAGAAGAAGAGATGTATTGTGTCCTCATGTGTACGTGATGTTGGCTGAAATCCTGAAGATTTTGGTGTAGTAACATACATCTTCTGTACTTTTATTAATTGGATCTTGTATATCTATTAGGTATTACTTTCATTTTCAGGCAACTCAAATCACCGAGCGTCTCCCCACCGTCTCCAGATGTATAAGGTTTTCCAGGAGCTGAATTTCCATGTGATAACGTTTGATTACCGAGGTGCTTTTTATTTAATAAAATATTTACGCCTATATACCCTCTGTGGGTAGAGATGAATTCACACCCACATTTCACCAATCATTATATTAGGTCCCAACCTCTGCCTAACCCTCCGGGGATAAAGGCGTGATTGTATGTTTGTATTGTAAGTATACCCCCTGTATGGGTACCCTTACTATATCTACCTGAAGAGAACCCTGGACACCATAGTGTTGTATTGACATCTTGGGCATACCCAGCTTTCTATAAGGGATCCAGAAGTCAAGACGGATCCAGGATGGTTATGGCAAATTCTTCAGTTCAGAGAGCAGAGTGGGGTAGACGCCCCACCGTGGGTACACCCATAATTGCCAAGTAAGATTGCAGCACCCTCTCCTTTTATTTTCATAACAACACATCATCATCATCATAACCAATAATCATTATTATCATCATCTAATTGGCTCAGGATACGGAGACTCCACCCGCATCAGGCCTACGGAGCGTGGAGTGGTGGAAGATGCGCTGGCGGTGTACGGCTGGCTCCACGACTCCCTCGAAGACAAGAACAGGCCTCTCGTGGTGGTGTGGGGACACTCACTGGGTTAGTTCTGAGAATTGCTGTAGAGCTACATTTGACGATAACCCTTAAAAAAAAAACAGGATTTCATAAGGAAAATATTTCATTTCATGGTGAATAGTTCAGTAATTTGCCAGGTGTGGCCCTCACACACTATATATATTAGATCGGCATCGTATTTTGCCACTGTACTTAGCTAGTTTTTGACAGACATAAGTAAAAATTGGTAGTCGGAATCGAACGATGGCTAACGATAGCTTACGATAGCTAACGATTAACGCCTACATCAATATAGCAATCACCACAGAAGGGTAACCACAAAAAACCCGTAAAGACCAAGTTCTGATGACGTTTCTCTCCAGGAACTGCCGTCGCAGCCAACATGGCGGCTCACATGAGCACCCTGTGCGCGGAACAAGGGCGAGCACCCCTGCCCCTGCCTGACGCCGTCATATTGGAAGCTCCCTTCAATAACCTAATGGACGAGATTGAGGGACACCCTTTCTCTAAGGTACACTTTCTTTATGGGACACTTTCTCTAAGGTACACTTTATCTAAGGTGCACTTTCTCTAAGGGTCACCCTTTCTATAAGGTACACTTTCTCTAGGGTACACTTTCTCTAAGGGTCACTCTTTCTCTAAGGTACACTTTCTCTAAGGGTTACACTTTCTCTAAGGTACACTTTCTCTAAGGTACACTTTCTCTTAGGTACACTTTCTCTAAGGTACACTTGTAACTGACCAAATAAATCCAGTTGAATGTCGCAGCTCAAAGGCGGCTTCTTTCCCTCAGGCGTTTCTTACTTCTTAATCATCATGGAGACGTATTTTCTCAATTGCATCTGAGGCTGAGGAGAACTTGGAGCTCAAGGTCTACCTTCCGGCGTTTTCCTTCTCCATTTCATATAGTCTTCGGCGTTCATGGCCAGCCAGACAATGTATGCACAATGATACCTACTTGTAGATCAAAATAACCTACCCATTCTGTCCCCAGCTCGTATCCTGGCTGCCATACTACAAGGACACGTTCGTGAAGCCGTTCACAGCGTCGTCGGAGTACGCCTTCAATACGGACCAGTACCTCTGCTGCGTGCCTCAGCTACCCATCCTGATGCTGCACTCCAAAGGAGATAAGATCGTACCGTTTAGTCTAGCTGTAAAGGTACTCCTAGCGACCTCCTGAGCTACCTACCTCTTCATCCAAGAGCTATTTATACTACTTCGATCGCAGACAAGCACATGGCCCACCTGATGGTAAGTGGTTACCGTGGCCTATGGATAAGTGCATCACCAGGAGAGTCACACTCGTGCTGCTGACTCTATAAGAACAGAGATATTCTGTGCTGTCAGCGCAAAAAATAAGTAAGACAAGCCTTTGGTCTTCCCACTGGTGCCACCTCACCATTGAGCTCTTCTTCTTCCTAGCGTTAATTCCCAGTCGCATCCGAAGCTTTCAGCTCGGAGTATAGGGTCCGCTTTACCAGTCTTAACTACGGATTTGGCTAGACCTCGATATTTACCCACCTACCTACCATTGAGCTCTAAAGAACAACTTATTTTTTTATATTCTACTGCCTATCCCTCCATACTCCTCAATGATATACATATTCAATTCCTCAGCTCCATGACCAGATAGCGGCATCGCGAGGACCTAACGATGCTCCTCTGGTCTTCAACGCATTCGAGAAAGGCCTAGGATTAGGACACAACAATCTCTGCGAAGCTCCCACTCTGAAGAATGTCGTTGGGTAACTATGGTTTATTAATGTTTGGCAAGTAGGTAAATATTTGCCAAATGAATATTTGACCAAGTGATTATAATGCGAAATGTAAATTTGCTAAAAATTCTTATGGGAAATGAAAATTTGCGATAAGTGTTTTGGGAAGTGAAATTTGACGAAACATATTTTGCCAAACGGCAGGATCCCGGTAAGTATCTACACTACAGTGGAGAAGGGTGAAAGAGTGAAGCCGGTGGAAAAATCTTACCTGCAATAGACGGACCATAAGAATTTTTCAAGAAATTCTCTTATGAAATTCTTTGCAGAGCAAGCCGGCGGGAATCGGGTTATAGGGTCCCCTCGCCAATGCTATACTAATAGCAGAAAGAAAGAAAGAGAAAGAACATAATTGGTGAAATGTGTGTTTTGTTATAAACACTTTGCCCACCCATTCGAGGTTTAGAAGCGTGAATATATTTGTGAATATAATATATAAATTCTTATCTAAATATAAATGCGAAAATAACTCTTTTAGTCTGTTACAATTTCACGCCTAAACCACTGAACCGATTTTGATGTAATTTGGCACAGAGATAGATTGAACCTTGGGAAAGGACATAGGCTATGTTTGGTCGCGAACAGCTAGATATAATAATTTGTTGCAGGGATTTCCTGGACGTCGTAAAAGAGAGACGGGGGGTAAGCAGTGACTGCGAGAGACTTCAGGCCGAAGCTAAACCGTGTTAGAAATAGTTTTGAACGTCTGAAAATGTTTTATTTTTGTATTAAAGTTACCGTGAAATACAGACGGGTTTTGATTTCATTATCACGCCTGTTTCACACCAGGGTAGGCAGAGACAGTGTTTCCTCTACTGTTATTAAGCCATTCAGGGAAGCCCACCGGTTTCGAGTGCTTCTGACCAGGGGCCTTAGACAAAGTAACATTTTATTGGCGAAAACGCCAGTGGAATCGCTAATTGCCAATCCAATCCAATCAAAGCAAATCAAACTGTATCCGTAGGATTTTTCCGCTTGTATGTATTTATTTTAACATATATATGTATGTATATTATACCTATTTATGCATATAACAGTATACAAGTGTATGTAGTTTATTATATTTGTATTTGTATAATTATATATTTATATAAATGTATATATTATTATTGTTATCAATATTCTATTATCCAATTCTGCATTAACTTTTTTTGTACCAAACCAGGTCAAACTCTCACCACAATACATCGTGCACCTACTTGTGACATATCTCTGCATCACCCTAAGGTTGACTGGCAGAAAATGCCTTGGGCATTAAGTCCGCCTTTGTACAATTATTAATAAATAATTAATAAATAAATAAATAAATTGTAGTATGAAATTGACCTAAATCATTAATATAACTATATTTTTTGTATGAAATTAGTCTTTGTAACTCGAAATTACATTATTTAATTTATCATTATTACTATAACAACCGCAATGTCCCGAAATCCGTGCTTAAAACCTTAAAAATGGTTCGCTTCAGCGCGATTTCATCAATAGAATGTCACTTTGTCTAGGGCCCCTGCTCCCTAGACAAGTAGTAACTCTTTGGGTAGCGTATTGTACCTAGAATAGAACGACGCGATAAATGTATGGGCTTACCACAGGCGAGGTTTCAAATTGACGTGGCCCCTTTCTGTTTCTGTTGTTGATCGCTCCTGAGCTTTAGGGTCCGCAGCACAAGTGTAACGTCCCTAGTGTTAGTGTTGCACTCGTCCATAGGCCATGGATTCAGGTAGCAGCATACTGGGATAAAACTAAAACCCGACTGCAAAAGCACGCTCCAAAAAGTATTAAACAAGAAAATATCAAGAATAGCCGTGGTCGTATGCCACTTTTCCCTAGAATACCTATATTGTTTTGTTAGAGTAAGTGGCATACGACCACGGCTATTCTTGATATTTTCTTGTTTAATACTTTTTGGAGCGTGCTTTTGCAGTAGTCGGGTTTTAGTTTTAAACTTAATGTTTATTTATATTATTTTGGGGCAAGCAAAATCCAATAATTTATACATATTTGAAATGTGCTAATTAAGCCCTTTAATTTGATACCAAACACGGTCTATTTATCTCAAGTTAATTTTTGAACGCAGTACTTTATGACCGCTAGAGGGCGCCACATTAGATTTAGTGACACGTGATATAGCCTATAACCAGCGGACGATCAAGACGCTTCTAACGATACCTCAATTGTCCAGTTCTAATAAGTAGTTGAAGAGCTATGAGGGAACAAACGAACATACATACATACATAGCCATATCTTATTGTTGGTATGTAGTATAGATTTAAGTATCCACCTGCAGGTAAGTTTGGTAAATACCACGTTTTATGAGTTTACGATCGGAAATAAGCAGCATTCCTACTCAGTATCATTGAACAAAGAAAAACTAGTTTATTGCCTTTAACAATAGCACAAGTTATGCCCCAAAACCGCAAGGTCATTTGCTAATGCAATAAAATGTGTTATAAGCCTTTTTTATACTCAAAGATCAGGTGTTGGTTATCCTTTGCTGATATTGAAAGGGTCAAGGACTTTAGCAAGGTCAATATTTTTGTATTTCTAATTTTGTATTTTTGGCACCAAACTGGTTAGTGGTAATACTTTTTTTTAATACTTAGGTCGCAGACAAGCACACGGCCCTCCTGTTGGTAAGAGGTTACCGTGGCCTATGGGTGAGTGCAACACCAGGGGAGTCACACTCGTGCTGCCGACTCTGTAAGAACAGAGAGATTCTGTGCCGTCAACGCAAAAGATAAGCCTTTGGTCTAGCTGCAATGCTTCGATTTCGCATTTAGGATGTGGTGGTCGTATGGCAGTCGCTTTCAGAAAATATCGAAGTTCAATCAAATCTGCAGTTAGACTGGTAAAGCGGACCCCATAACTAAGCAGCCAGTGCTTTTAAAACATGAGTGGAGAAATAAGTATTAATAAATCCGTATAGTTCCACTGACCCACTACTTTTTTTTTTATAGGACACGTCAATTTGACTTCGCCTTGCCTGATGGTAAGCGGAGGGCAAAGTCTTGGAAAGAAGGTCACCATTATAGACTCGTACCATGCTACAAGTACAATGGTGGCACTCAGCTTGACGGCCTCATCAGGTGTTTTTTCACGCCCCGCTTAAAGGACCCGGGACTGTAGGAAGAGGGAAACACGTGAGCTGGTAAAGAATTCCAGGTCTTAATTGTGCGGCACAAGAAGGAGTCACCGAACCGCTTGGTTACATACAGTGGAGATGTCGCAGGCATTTTGTATGAATCCGCCGTTTACAAACGGCGTCGTCATTTTACAAACGCTCGCTGTTATGTAATATGCCGAAAACTCAAATGGCACCTAACCAAACTACTTCTGGGTGGTTTATAAAAAAATAACCACGAAGGGAATAGCGGGGTCTATTCGCTCGCTTCGCTCGCTCAAACGACCCTGCCATCCCCTTCTAACCTAACCTATCCGAGTCGGGGTGCCCTAAAGTCCCGATTTTATCTAATTAACGAGTTGTCATTTTGCCTTTGGCATATTACATAACAGCGAGCGTTATTACATAACAGCGAGCGTTTGTAGAATGACGACGCCGTTTGTAAACGGCAGATTCATACAAAATGCCTACGACAGAGACATCAGTACTTAAAAGTCCTCATGGCCCCACTGGTGGAGATGGGGAGTGGGGCCACCAGTCCAAAGAGAGAGCTCCGGATGAGACTGGTATTAACACTTGGATAAAGAAAGAGAAGAATATACTAGAATATAATAACTACTTAGATTGACATAATGTTGAGGACTGTCATAAACTTCAAAATACGTGGCAAGTCCATACATACATACATACAATCACACCTTTATCCCCGGAGGGTTAGCCAGAGGTGAATTAACACCCACATTTCACCAATCATTGTATTAGATTCCACATAATAGGGGTGAGCCTATTGCCGTATTCCGGGCACTATTGTTGACTCGAGCTATGCCCGCTGAGTGTGGGCTGTATATATCTGTCTGATGTTAAACAGCCCTATCCCTTAGCATCGCCTTGTACAACACCGCATGGGAAGAGAATATGGGGTGGCCCAAATTCTACTTTGCCGTTAACTTTCCATAACTTTCCATACTCTGTCGCATTGGGTTCGCCTGACATTTTAAGTATGAAATGAATAAATAAATAAAGTAGTTTTTTTTTTTTTTTTTTTTTTTTATGCAAAGTATTTTGTACTTCAGTATCCCAACATGTTGCGGTACAATTAATTCTAGGTTAATATCACGCCCCCTGTCATAGGAGCGTGAAATCGGTGGAGTGCGCGCATGTGGCGAGTGAGGTCGGGTGAGTACACTAGTGTAGACGTTATTACTGACGCCCGCGGAGTAATTGCCGACGAGTGGTTCTGGATAGCGAGGTGTAGGGATGGGGTGTGGGGGTAGACGAGTTATCGATAAAAAAATATTAAGTAGGTAAGTATGAAGGTATTATATTCTGTTTTATGAAATTTTGCCCGTGTTGCCGGGTTGGTTCCCGGTGAAGTAGAATAGGGTCACCCCATGTCTTCCTGTGGGTGTCGGAGAAAGCGAATAAGGGATAGGGCTGTTCTCCATCCGACAGTAAACATACAGCCTATGACTGTGTCTATTCTATTAAAACGAAATTATTAACTATAAGTATTTGGAAATTATCTTTTTACTAGCTTTTGCCCGCGGCTCCGCCCGCGTGGATGTCGGTTATCGCGACCAAACATAGCCTATGTCCTTTCTCAAGGTCGAATCTACCCCTATACCAAATTTCATCAAAATCGGTTCAGCGGTTTAGTCGTAAAAGCGAGACAGACAGACAGACAGACAGTGTTACTTTCGCATTTATAATATTATATAGTAATATAGTATATAGTAAGGATTAAACTAAACAGCTAACAAATATGACTTAGTCCTCGTCGTTCCACCAACTTGTTCCACCAGTGGCACGAGAAGGAATTGTCATTCCTCGTCGTACCACTGAATGCAGATACATGCAGGGATAATTTTTCTTTAGATATTCCGCAATAAATAATTGTTGTCTTCTAGTTAGATTGACACCCGTATTCACAAACAATACTTCGCTATGCGTACCACCAAAACTGTGCAAAGAACGACAAATTTTCAGTGCGTTCGTTCTGGCAAGCCTTTTTTTTTCATAGACAACACTTAAGTGATACTTCGTTGAGTGAACGCTCTGCGTTAGATACTGCTCCGTGATGTTTGTGAATTAATTTTACCAGCCCTATGCGCTCGAGCACACTATGAGACCTCACAGTGTTGTTTGTTTGTTAATACGGGTGTAAGATTGGAAAAATTAAAAGATCAAGATAGGTAGGAAAAGTTAGCATAGTTAAGTAGGTACCGGTAGGTACCTACTAATTGGTTTAAAATTTCATACATATACTCACGCCTGTTAGGTACGCCCCAAAGGTAGGTAGAGGTGTAATAATACCTACATTTCGCCAACTAAGATTTTTGGCCCCACGTAATAGGGGCGAGCCTATTGCCGTCAAGCAGGCACTTAGTCATAGGCTGTATGTTTACTGTCGGGTGGAGAACATCCCTATCCCTTATACGCTTTCTCCGACACCCACAGGAAGATATGGGGTGACCCTATTCTACTCGAACGGAAACCAACACGGCTTACTTGACATGTGGACCACGTGCAGTGTCTGCCACTTATGTAGTACTAGCTGACCCGGCGAACTTCGTACCGCCATATTTTCTGATCCCGTTCCCGCTGCATATATCTAAATTTATCAGTGTTTCTCTAAAATATTATGCATGTATTATACATATAAACCTTCCTTTTGAATCACTCTATCTATTGAAAAAAGCCGCTTCAAAATCCGTTGCATAGTTTTGAAGATTTAAGCATACATAGGGACGGACAGACAGCGACAGCGACTTTGTTTTATAATATGTAGTGATTAAACAAAATTATCGACATCGACAACTCCAATCTCTATCCGCAAGCGAGGGGTGAAATTTAATATTCATAATAGCCGGTGTTGCCATTTCGCGGACGCCGCGGGGTGGCGGCTCGCCGGTGGCTGGTGGCTCAAAGGACGCGGCTACTAGACACAATTGTTTGGACACCTGTTATACTTAGTTCAATTTGTTTTGAGTCTTTTTAGTAGGAAGGTAGTCAAATCTGGGGCTTTAATTTAAAAAAAAAAAATGTCCTGAATTAAAGGTAAAAATTCATGTATTCCCTTGAATTGGTAACGTCTCGTGGCGACGTAGGGTCACCTAACTTCTTATAAACCCGCGCCACGTATCTTGGACCTAAATCGTAAGACATACGAGGCTCTGGCGCCCGCGGATTGCTTTGTAATAGTCTATGCTTGGTGAATTTGAGTTCGTCTACCGCAGTAGCATCCCGTGCTATCTACAAAAGACACCCAAAAAATGTCTACTGCGCGTATAGGGCACATTTTGAGCACATTTTAGGTCGAATATACGAGTACGTGCTGCGGGTTCACCCAGTAGGGTGTAGTCAAGTAACAGACTGCAAATATAAAAAAATTAAGTCAAACGTCATGTTTATCGAGTTCAAACCCGGGACCTGTCGATAGTAAGACAGTGTCCTTAACAACTAAGCCACTGACTACGGACTATGGACCGCTACAAAGGACCATTACGGGATTGGATCGCCCACGGGGACTGTCTAATGAAACGAACAAACAGATCTGGTCCTTTAATTAATTATACCTACTTGTTTATTATATTTTATATTTCATTGTTGACGGCCATTTTAAATGTAAGTAACTAGATACAGCTTTTATCTTGGAGAAAATTTGTTAGAGAAATTTGATTTTTTAAAATTAAAAACACCCTATCTCTTCCCCAACGGGGTCGTACAAAGCGACTAAGGGATGGTGAAATGTGGGTGTTAATTCACCTCTGCCTAACCCTCCGGGGATAAAAGCCTGATTATACAGGGTGGAAGATTTTAACCTTACCTGGAGGGCAAGTGCTTTAAATACTGGTGATAGCGAATTTCACTCAAAAGAAACATTCCTTTATTTTTAAAAAGAAACAAAACTGCATTCATAGAATTTCTAAAATTCGCTTGCCACACCCGGTAATCGAACCGACTAAAATACGAAAAAATAACATCCTGTATTTTTATAGCATCAATCGATAGTGTCAATTATGAGGATCAAATCTCTCTAACAAACATGGTAAATTAAATGAAAGGAAGTCCATAAAATCTTAACTTATAAATTCAATTCTAGCAACACAGTACTTTTGGTCAAAGAGCCATCACATACCTTATCACCAATAAAGTTATCTTTGACGCCATTTATTTATTAAAATAAGTACTAAGTGCCTGAACTTTGATTCCGATTTAGAATGTAACGTTATTGGGTAACTCCTTAAAGTACTCAGGTCTCCCGGTTTAGGTCCAAGATACGTGTCTCGAGGTATACTTGGTTGGGCTTGGGAACCTCTGCGTGGTAAGACCGCATCGCACTCTGGGCAACGGAGATGGCGAGAGAATTGCCTTCGCGAGAGAATACGTTAATTGAGACTTGAATTAACCTGACGGCGGCGTGCGGTTTTAGTCGGTTCGAATGCCACATTAATACCCCTGCTGGCCAGTGGGGGTATTCGTATGAAGAAGAGGAACAAGTAATTTAAATATGGAATTTTATGGTTGATATTTATGATATCCAACGACCATACAACCAATAGACACCGCATTACAGGCGACGCGCTTCTGGCAATGGTTACGACGAAAACAGCGTATATAACATAAGCTTGCAGCATATTCATATCTCTTTCTTACACACGTATATTTGACACTATCTCTTTCGTTCGGTCAACCGCTAGGCATGTGGGTAAATATAAAAGTGCTGCTGTCGATAATTATGTTGCAGATCCTAAAATGTATAGTCGCTGATGATATCTGATGGATCCTTGAGTTAAGTTCTTTATTTTGTTAAATTGAATTTTAAAAAATAGTTTTCAGGGATTTCCTTTCATTTAATTTACCATGTTTGTTAGAGAGATTTGATCCTTATGATTTACACTATTGATTGATGTCATAAAAATACAGGATGTTATTTTTTCGAATTTTAGTTGGTTCGATTACCGGGTGTGGCAAGCGAATTTTCAAAAAATTATGAATGCAGTTTTATTTCTTTTTAAAAATAAAGGAATGTTTCCTTTAAGTGAAATTCGCTATCTCCAGTATTTAGAGAACTTTCCCTCCAGGTAAGGTTAAAATCTTCCACCCTGTATATAATGTACTTAGGTATGTATGTATGTATGTATGTACTTAGCTATCTACAGTGTGACGAGTTAAATTACCTATCAGTTCGTGGTAAAAGCCTTTCTAATTACCGACTAACTAACCAATTATCTACAAACTAACATACTTACTAGGGATGTCAATATAATGATATCGAATATTGAACATTAGATTATTATTATCGATTGATCGAAAAAAAATATCGATATATCAATAGTCCTAGGTAGGTACTATTTGCAGGTACCTAGTTACCTACCTAAGTCTGTAGGTAGGTACTATGAAAAGTTTGTATTAGAAAGGTCTTGAAAATTAAAATTAATAATCGGTCAAGCAGTTTCCGAGGCGTTGGCAGACAAATACTGTGACACAAGAATTTTATATTATTAGAGATGGTTAGCGACTAGTTTTCACAAAATATTCTTCTTCTTCATCCTAGCGTTAATTCCCAGTCGCATCCGAAGCTTTCACCTCGGAGTCTGGGGTCCCCTTTACCAGCTGCAACCTCCAAGTTATTCAAAGATACTAAGGAACTACCTAATTCATTACTATTAATAGGTCCCTGCCTACCCAACTAGCTATAATCTTTATCCCAATCCCGCCCATCCCATCATAAATCATAAATACACCATTATTTATTACCGATACAATTTCACCCACCTACGGCCTGTTTATCCCAACAGAATAATAAAAATAATTCAACCAAAAAAATACATCTTGGCCTGTTCTCTTTTAAATAAAACAAAAGAGACCACAAAGACATGTCGGTAAAACAATTGACTGTTTATCGATAAACAACGTCACATCTCTTAAACATTAACTTAGCAATTTAAGCCCTAATTCAAGAGTAGTAAGTCTGATTTTTCCTTAAAACAAGAAGTGTGTTATAACGATTTTAGTGCGCGGGAAAGGAAAGTGGTTACATATTTATAAAATGGAATCGATTTTTAAATGAGCCAATGGTGGTGCTTGTTTGTGAAGGCGGGAAATCGAGGCCCCACCCAACGTTGGTTGTCAGATGAACGTCTCGCGCGCTTTTTTGCTCATTCACTCGGCGTCCGCCGGCGCGAGTGGTTGCCTGAAACAATGTGATTATTTTGTTTACTATATTTTAGATTCATTGCAGTTTTCTATACAAATATAGGAAAAATAATGCTTGTTTAAACGCCTTAATATATGGAATTTTCTGTGCGATTTGAAAAGTTAATTTTATTATTTGATGTTATCCATCTAATCTATTGAATACTTAAGTTTTGACTAGACGAATACCCAATGAAAATTCTTGTTTAGAATTGGTAATTTAATTTTATAGATTAGAATTAATTTTATTTAGTTCCGCAATCATTTTCATTGGATGAACAGTAGCCGTAGAAGTATGCATAAGTAGGCACTTATTAATATAACTTCTGTACTTAGGTTTACTCGCGGCTCCACCCGTGTGGTATTTTTATCCCATTCCCGGAATCCATGGGAATCTATACCCGGCATATAGTAGCCTATGTGTTATTTCAGGCTATAGTCTACCCCTGTACTAAATTTCAGTCAGTTAAACCGTTAAAGTCCTAATAGACGACCAGTTCTGGTACGGAACGAACCATGAAGGCACGGTAGTCTGGTGCGTTCTGCTCAACAGACGACCGGACTGCTTGTCTCCACTGTCTCCACAAAATCGGATTTGGCTCGGAGCGTACCGTATCGTTCAGTAGTTCAGTCCGTACCAAATTCGTTTGTCTGTTAGGACTTTTAGAATATGATTGGAACTTTCACATATACATATAATGATCTGAAATATTTCAAATTTTAGTAGGTATGATATCTAGATATTATTAGCCGCGTGGTTCCCGGCAGAGTAGAATTTGGGCCACCCCATCTCTTCCCATGCGGTGTCGTACAAGGCGACTAAGGGATAGGACTGTTGTTAAACAGACAGTTGATGTTAATCAGACAGATATATACAGCACAGACTCATCCTCAGATGCATGGTTCGAGTCAACAATAGTGCCCGGAATACGGCAATAGGCTCACCCCCTTTTACGTGGGACCGAATACAATGATTGGTGAAATGTGGGTGTTAATTCAACGCTGTCTTTGTCACTTAAATGGTATAAAAAAACTGGCAGCCACTTCACGGAAGATATCGAAGTCAGACTGGAAATCCGAAGCACGACCAGACCAATGCAAATACCCATATTTCATGCTCACAAATATTTGCACTGAGCGGGGATCGAACCCGCGCCTCCTGCGTAGCGGCCGCGTTCACTACCGCCATGCCCCAGAGGCTGTCAAGAGGAGTATGAACCATATTGTATGGTAATATCCAATCTATTGAATAAACTGAACTAAACGTCAAGCTGAGTGCCACCATTGTAACATGGTACATGTCTGTAATGGTGACCCTCTTTTCAGAGACTTTGCCTTCAGCTTACCATCAGGCGAGGCAAAGTCAAATTGACGTGTCCTATATAAAAAAAAAAAAAAAAAAAATAGGGTATTTATCGATGAGTCATCACATCCTTGTTACGTTTGGTTATATTAGTTTTTTTATTACTTTGGACCTAAAATATGCTCGAAATGTACCCTGGGTACGGGTACGGGTAGGTATAACTTCTGTCACACTACCTACAGGCAGAATGCATACATAGGGCGTGTCATACATACAACACCCTGTGCCGGAGTGTCGATATTGATTTGTTTAACACGAGTGTTACCAGGTTAAGAAAAACCTTATGTGAGGAGTACTTCTCCTAGGATATGTATTGTGCGTGGGGTTTTGTGTCATTGTACCATAGATCAATATTAGTTACACGTGAAAGCTTATAATTGGCCGTTATATAAACCCGTTGTGTGTACTATTGTTCTGCTAGCTGTAAGCTCTCTAAACTTTAAAATAAAATAAAATAAAAATAGCACGGGGTGCTACTGCGGTGGACGAACTCAAATTCACCAAGCATAGATTATGACAAAGGAATCCGCGGGCGCCAGAGCCTCGTTTGTCTTGCGATTTAGGTCCAAGATACGTGTCCGGAGTTATCACTTAGGTGGCACTGTGGCAGACAAGCGTACGGCCTACCTGACGGGTGATGGTTACCGTAGTCTATGGTCGGGTGCAATACCAGCCCCTCTAGACAAGTGGCAATTCGTTGCTCGGCGTATGATGGAATAGAATGACAAATGTATAGGATTTGACGTTGTTGACAGGCGTCAACGAACTGACTGGGGTAAAGATTCTCCGATAGCGGGACAAAAAGGGTGAGTGGTGGACTTTATGCTATCAGGAGACGAACTCTGGCTAGAGATGGTTCGCAATCAGTAGTACCTAGCAACGCACGCGCAAATTTGGGGTTAGGGATCTACTAACGGCAGTCGCTTGCGTGTTGGCCCCTCGGCTGTGTCATCTATACTGTGCTTTATTACGAAAAATCGGGTTAAAGGAGTTTAAATAGGAGATGAAAGTTTGTATTGAAAGTTCGATATTTTTAAGGATGACATTTGGTACAGAGATAGATTAGATTAGGTTCTCTTCATCCTAGCTTTAAGCTCAGTCACATCCGAAGCTTTCACCTCGGAGTCTGGGGTCCGCTTTACCAGTCTAACTGCGTATTTGGCTGTATTTCCATATTTTCTGTGAAGCGACTGCGACATCTGATCCATACAACACATTGGCGAAATCGAAGCATTGTAGTAAGACCAGTTGTTGCACTTATGATATCGTATAACAACCGATGACAGTTTAACGTGCTCTCCGAGGCACTGAAATACCCAACATATTCATGCATACAAATATTTACACGGGAATAGAACCCGCACCCTTTGCAGTAGCCGAATGAACCACCACACCACAGGGGCCTAAGGTTAAATACAAAAGTAGGTATTAAAAAAAACTATTCAACATATAAATTGTCTAAGTTAAACAACGACCCATCAAGGTCCAAACCTTACCTACCGCAACTTAACCTCAAGCACAGCTCACAGACTATAAATTATCCAAAATCTGCTACATTAAAGCACCCGTGTCCACTCGCTCACGGAATGTCTATGGCTGTACATTTTTTTTCCTTCGAATTTTAAATATTCAAATCGAATCACCCAAATTAAGTAGCCATAAACGGAATCAGCTTCCAAATTTGAATATTTCATTCTCATACGACGCGCGCGCTTTGATTTGTGCTGGGGTTTTGTTTGTGTGAGTGCGCTAGTGGTGGGTATGGTATCGAATATCGATATGCAGGATATCGATATTCGATACTGTGATATGATACATGTGGTTTCTTTTTTTCAATATAATATTTATTGGTTTTTGACATATAATTAGATTTTAAATACTTTTTTCATACTTTTGTGGTTAATATGAAGTAACTTTACACTTACATAATTATTTTAATTTGGTCAGCTATGTATGTTGTGACTTATTCGAATTTTAGTACCTATAGAGCTAAATACTTCAGCGTTATTTATAAAGGTAATCAATTTTGTAAAAATATTGATTTTCCTATCTACCTACTATTTACAAAGCGCTAATTAAAGGCCTAGGTTTTGTTTTTCGGAAAGTAACTTAGGAGGAAGCATCTAAGTTAGTATCGTACATGAAACCAACCTTACCTACAAGCTAGTACACCTTCTGATGGACAGAAGATCACGAGCACGAGCACGATATCTGGTGCTGGATTTCGTCTCGGAGTTGGGAAAACAGCCCTCTAGACGTATACCTATAACAGTCGTCAACATAATGTTATAAACGTCAAATCCCACAGGTACATTCGTCATTCTATTGTACAATACGCTGGCCAACCAATTGCCAATTGCCTAGGAGGGCAAGTGATAATCGTGCCTATATCATACCGTTAGTCACTTGCAAAATGATAATTCCACATCTTCAACTAGTTCCACCGATATCGATAAGTCATCTCTAAAACATAACACCACTAAACCTTTTGTCGAAGCGCGCCGCGCGTTGATAAGGAAACATTTTAAATTAGTAGTAAAAAGAGTAAAAATATTATAATATATACATATTTTTTTACATTTTTTTTATTTGTATTTTGTCGAACAAAACGAGTAGCCGCTACCAACCGATATAAATTATATCATTTTTCACTGCGACATCCCTAACCGAGATAAAAAATGACGTTCCATTCAGCGTTCCGAGTTTGAAAAAGTTTTGCCGCGCTTTTTATACGTTTCCGGGCGGCGGGATTCCATTATTGAACTTTATCGAATGCGTTGTTCAACGATTATTATTGTAGCGTTCTACATTGCTTGGTTTGTTAAACAGTTTTCATGTGGGACTAGTCTTAGTAAGCAATGGATTGTCAAATAGTTTTGAATATTTGAGGGTCGAGGACAAGTTTGCGTCGGCTTTTTTATAGTTTTCGTCTTTGGGTAAGTTTTGTGATGTACCGTGAATAAGGTTAGGTTTCACTGTGAGCGGGCATTTTATCAGCTTATTGGGATAGCATTTAGATACAAAACTAGACGCATATATATCCTAGTGTTTAAAAATTGATAGTTACTCATACTTATAACATCTCAAGGTATAAAAATATTTTCTTACTTAATTTGACCCATTGAATAGATATCAACGCGTTAAATTGAACTTAAGTTGCGTTCGACTTTGTTGAATTAAACACGCGGAAATCCGTTGAATTTAATCTAATTTAGACGTGGTGATGCATTCTTCCATAGGCCATGGTAACCACTTTCCATCAGGTGGGCCGTGTGCTTGTCTGTAACCTACTTTACTTTTCATTGGTAAAATGTATTCTTATTTATTTCTCTCCACGTCCGTTCTTAATCAGGTTAGATACCTACCTTAAAGTAAGAAATTTTTAGCTAGATATCGTCTCCACGCTAACAGTGAGACCTCGCCCATGTCGCCATAATGATATTTATAATTATGTCAAAATTTAATGAAAAATACGGTCCGTGAACCGGTAGGTAATAGGTCAAAGAGTTTGTCATACGAACCTGTTCCACTCGTAATTGTGTGTTCACGCTCGCTGAGTCACGGGGCTGACAGAGATATACGGCTTGGTATGATATTGTGTTTTCTTAAATAATTACTAATATTATAAAGGTAATAGTGTTTTTTTTATATAGGACACGTCAATTTGACTTCACCTTGCCTGATGGTAAGCTGAGAGCAAAGTCTTAGGAACAGGGTTACAATTAAAGACACGTACCATGCTACAATGGTGGCACTCAGCTTGACGGCCTCATCAGATGCTTTTTCACGCCCCGCTTAAAGGACCCGGGACTGAGTAGGAGGAGGGAAATACGTGAACTAGTAAGGAATTCCAGGTCTTAATGGTGCGGCACAAGAAGGAGTCACCGAACCGCTTGGTTCTTGATGGAATATTCTGCACCGTATGCGGGTGGCATGAGTGTCATCTAACCCCGTTTCGTTTGTTTGTTTGAAAGCACTAATTTGAACTCTATTTTTTATTTAAGTTATTGTTTTAGGGTGTGATTTAAGCAACCCTGGGTTGACCGGGGTGCGAGAAATACCTATATCTCGGCAATCCCACCTCCAGCAACCTACAACCCACTTACGGCGTGCGTTTTAGTTGGTTCAAGTTTGACATAACCATTTGGAATTCGCGCATGATTAAAAAGAGCGGTGTCTTACAAGGCGACTAAGAGATAGGGCTGTTTAACTTCAGACAGATATATACAGCCCAGACTCAGCCTATACATGGCTTGGTTCAACAATAATGCCCAGAAAACGGCAATAGGCTCACCCCCTATTACGTAGGACCTAATGCAATAATTGGTGAAATGTGGGTGTTAATTCACCTCTGCCTAACCCTCTGGGGATAAAGGCGTTATTGTTTGTGTGTATGTATGTAAGAAAGAGGGTGTGATTTAAGCTGTCATCAATAAAGTCAATAAAATAGTAGATCTTCCGCCAAAATGAAGTCTCAAACGACATGGATGGTGTCCGCTTGACGTGCATTATCACCAAAGTTCTTCAAGAAGAGCACTACAAGGTCCCTACAGGGTCGGTAGCGCGAGTGTGACTCCCTGGTGAGTTTGAACTGCGTTTAACTGCGCCTTCCAAAAGTCCGGGTCTCACATAGACTCGGGATAAGGAAATGAGAAACAAGATAATAATAATTACTTACCATATTTTCTAAGGGGTATATTTTTTGCAAAAGTGGCATTTTTGAGAAAGTGACATTTTTGCGAAAGTGACATTCTAAGAAAGTGACATTTTTGCGAAAGTGACATTGTGCTAAAGTGACCATATTTTTCACGATGACATTTTGCAAAAGTGACGTTCTGCGTCAAGACCGTGTTGGGTACATTTTTAAAATATGAAAATAGCAATTGATGTTAATAAGGTAGGTACTTTTTATCTACCTGTCTTCTATTCATTCTCAATGGACGTTAAGCCTTAGACCCTAAGTCCCTGACCACAAAAGGGTCCTTTTGCTTTCAGTATATAACTACCTGATTTCAATTATGATAAGTACTTGTAGTGACAGAAAACTGTGAATGTCTGTTTGCTTGATTACCGGAGTGTAAGACAAAAACTAGATTTTGGAGAAATTTTATGCTGTCAGTGGGAAAACCAAAGGCTTTGTCCTACTTATCTTTTGCGCTGATGACGGTACAGAATCTCTCTGTTCTTACAGGGTCCAGCACGAGTGTGACCACGGTTACAAGCTGCATGATAAGTATGATAACTCACATCTACATTTATACTTCCATCAAGAACCAAGCGGTTCGGTGACTCCTCCTTCTGCCGCACCATTAAGACCTGGAATTCCTTACTAGCACATGTGTTTCCCTCCTCCTCCCTCCTCCCTCCTACAATCCCGGGTCATTTAAGCGGGGCGTGAAAAAGCATATGATGAGGCCGTCAAGCTGAGTGCCACCATTGTAATATGGTACGTGTCGATAATAGTGACCCTCTTTTCCGAGACTTTGCCTTCAGCATATCATCCGGGGAGGTGAAGTCACATTGGCGTGGCCCATATAAAAAAATCACCACGCAACGAACACAGTCGAAGGCTTTATGCATGTCCAGAAACAGATAATACAGAGCCGTATTGTTCGCCCTGGGTCCCTGTATTTCGCCATAATAAGTTAAATTTTACGTGAGTACCTATCACTACATATTATAAAACAAAGTCGCTGTCGCTGTCAGTCCGTCCCTATGTATGCTTAAATCTTCAAAACTACGTAACGGATTTTGAAGCGGATTTTTTAATAGAAAGAGTGATTCAAGAGGAAGGTTTATATGTATAATACATGCTTAATATTGTAGAGAAACACTTATAAATCTGGATCAGAATACCACGCGGGCGGAAAATATGGCGGTACGAAGTTCGCGGGGTCAGCTAGTTTATAATAAAATACTTAATTATTAAAGTATTGCTCGTAATATGTCCCATATATCTTGAACCGATTAAGTGATCTAATACGCGCAGAACACCTTTCTTGGTTGTCTTTTGAGCATTTTTTTACCGGTTAGTAAAATATCCCTACAAAACGCCATCGCACGGGGTAGCAAGCATAGATTATTACAAAACAATCGTTTGTGTCGCCATTTAGGTCCAAGATACATATCCCGAGGTATAAGTATGTGTATTACGTTCCTTTTCACTGTTTAAGTAACATTGAATCCCATTCGGTAGAAATCCTTTCTCTATTCCTAAACGTAAAACCTTCGTATAGCCACAGCGTATAAATTACGCGGTAACATAAATTCGTATGGCCACAACGCACTGAAAAGTTGAAAAAAAAAACTTATTTAAACGTGGAACACTTTGGTGCGACGGGGACAGTTGAAACTTATGGACACGCTTCGTATAAATAAAATGCCGATTTGACGAATATCAGATTTGACCAATGTCGTTCAACCCAAAGATACCATGATACTTTCTGAAGGTTACGTGAATATTACTCATTGAAATGAAACCACACTTATATAGATTCTATCGCGGCTAAAATTAAATAATACCAAATAAATCGCGATAGAAGCCGTTAAAAAGTGTTTTTTATACTTAATATCATAAAGGGGCAAGATTTGTATTTTTGTGCAACGAATAAACTCAAAAACTACTGGACCGATTTCCAAAAATCTGGAAAGCTACATTATGGGGCACCAAACATAGGTCACGCTGCTATCAACTATGAACGGGATCAGTATCCTATCAGGAGCCGCGAGCAACAGCTAATTTTTCAATAAAGATAACTACCATACAGTATTAACTAATTTAGGCATCTATTTTTTTATATCTATTTCATTAACAATGGCCTAAATTCGCACTACCCTATTAGACAGCACTACACATTAAATCAAACATTAAATTAACTTCCGTTTGCTGTAAATACGGAAACCTCCAGTTGCCATCGAATTCTCAAGAAGATTTAGATAAAAATCTCATGAGATTTTTTTTACCGGTTAGTAAAATTTAGTCATAGTCAATACGATAAGATAAAAATGTTATTGAATGGAAGCAAGCGTTTACTTGACTTGATTAGCGCTGATAGCATCATGTATTCTATCGTACATCATAACAATAGTATTGTTATCAAAAATCATATCTCTTCATGTCTATCAGGAAATGAGAGGAAACAGACAACACTACAACTGTTGATTTAGATAATAAGTATGTTTCTCAAGTACTTGTATTACGGATTATATTTAAGAAAAGTTTCGCAGTTACCACGTGTATAACACAATGCTCTGAAGATTTGCAACATAAATTCGCCATGCAATTGTCGCTTACTATAATATTTATTTTTTGGTTTTTTCTCTGCTGGAATTCATAAATAATTGATTTTATATTCCGTGAATATCTAGTAAAATGCAGTGTGCAGCTACGGATATTGTACATGTAACGCCATTACCAGCGGCTTCATCCCTTTTGGTAACTTTTTAAATAGGAACTTTCTTAGTTTAGTTTTGAAAAGTATCATGAACCTAATAACTATACGTATACTTACCTACGTATAGTTAATAAAGGTTCATGATACTTTACGATACTACACCAGATGTAAGAACCAACGTAAATTATATCTACTGTACCTATTAAAAATATAATCAGAAATTCACTCCTTAAAACAACACTTATTTTTGTTTCTTATCCATGTTCTCCTTACTTCATTAGCTGGACAAAACCATTGACATTTACTATCAATATATTTGAAAATCCAAACAACACAACTGTTGAATTGTACAAAGTAAAACCATCTCTAAATCAATACAACTAAACACATTTTAGCTTAACAAATTTTTGTGGTATAAGCTCCTTTAAACAGGTGTGAATCTTATGACATTTGAAGTAAGCACGCACGGTGTTCGAAATTTAAAGGAGATGATTTATTTTCGGCCCATCAATACAACGACTTTTAAGTTTTTGTTTCTTATGTAAAACATCAAAGAGAGAGTGAGAGAAGAGAGAGACAACAGAGAATAGGGCATGAACAGTCATTGTACAATATGCAAAAAATTCGAATCCATTTATTATGATAATTGGACGAAGAATGTTCCAAACTCTAACCGATTCACGATAACTTATTAAAGAGTGTTTTTTTTATTTATTGTATTTGTGAAAATTCTTAATATTTCACATGACAAGATGTTAGAATGTTGCCAGACATCTTCTTTACCATAGACTCAAATCGATTAAGAATACGATTGTATTCGATAAAACTTCAGGCACATATAGGTTTTCTCTTCAAATCTGCAATCTTACAATTCTCATTCCATATGACATTATCGAAAGATTTTGCTAATAAAAGTATTGTGCTATAAACGAATCTTCATAGAATGCGTTGTAGATAGTTTAATTTCAATGTGTAATTGAAATAAAACTATCTACAACGCATTCTATGAAGATTCGTTTTCAGTTATTTCATTATGTACCTACTGTCATCATCATATACTCATTTATCTCCGGAGGATTAGGCAGAGTGAATTAACACCCACATTTCAACAATCTTTGTATTAGGTCCCACGTAATAGGCTGTAATAGGATCCGTTTAAATATTTTTATTTCAATGATGTTATAACACAATAGTCCATATTATTTAAACTACGCCTGTCTAGAAGTAAACACTCTAAACTATAATACTCTCAGGTTATAGCTTTACGAATACAAAAATACAACGTTAGGTTGGGCATTGCACTCTTTACCTACTTGGTTGTCGTCATCATTATCTTGGCCTTACCTTGGAGTCCCGGGTGCACCTCTTCCAGTCATCTGACCTCCACAACCCGTTAATGAAGATTATTTTAATTTAAAACTGATGTTTTATTTTTATTTTAAAGTATCAATCAAGGAATCGATTCCATGTGGGAAAAATTGTTAGCGATTACGATTTCATTATTTCGAATGGCAATACAATCCCAAAAGTGCCAAAAATTGTTTGACAGTTATTTTGAGTGATTGATAGTGAATTTTCTTGTTGTTCAATGTTCATTGAACAACAAGAAAAAAATAGTATTATATAGTAGGTACAGACGTTACACAGGCAGCTGCTATATAAATCAATGGCTAGTATTGAATAATATGGACGAGTGGAGTATTACAGTGTCTATAAGTGATGTAGTCAAACAATTCTAATAAATATACTAGCCGTGCCGCCAACCATCTTATTTCAGATGCATTATGTACCTACTGCAAATCAGTAAACAAACAATTACTAACATAAACTAAGGTACTCGGAGAATGTGTGTTATTTACATTAATTGAGTTTTCTTTCTACTCATTTACTATAATCACTATGATTTGTATGCTTTTTGGACGACATACCTACCAACAATTTCCAAGAAACGTTTTATATACCTATGTAATAAACTTATAAATAAATATTAATATAATACGGTTTTGTTTGTTTTTATTTTATTGGATACCTACTTTCATTTCATGGTGTAAGTATGAATCATCATCTTAGGAATTGTGCCTAGTTGTAATTGTAACCGAGGCTTTTACCGGCCGCTCCTTCTCTTTTATTCGGTTTAGAAATATGCCTTTTATTGCAGCGGCTGCCGTCTGGCCGCCCAACTAGTAAAGGTAATCCTGCTTTTCTACATCCGAAAAACATATAGACTGTGAAAAACGGCTCATGCCCGTACTTTGAAATCACAGATCGATGTATACCGGCCATGCGGGTTTTGTCGGTTCGAGTCCGACATAACCACCTTCACTGGCTCCGGCGGATTTGAGTGGATTTCCACTTGTTAAAAAGAAGATAATTGCCCTATCCATCTTCTATTTATTCAATACATTGCATAGGACATGATTTTAATGACGTCTATTATGTCATACTAAATAATCAATAAAATTATAATTTTCTGAGATTGGCGCCATGACAGTTTCACCTAGTTTCACATTGATTTTAGTATCAGTTTTGATTTGGTTTATATCAATGTTCCGGTTAGACTAGCTAAGAAGCAATGTACCATTGTAATCCCGATAACATTACAAATAAATCAATACTCGTTTCATTATTGTTCTCCAAAATTTGTAGGTGGCCGAAAGCTCTAACATAAAAAATCGTCTCCTTTGGTCGTCCAGTAACGAACATAACATGCAGTAAAAACTACTTTCTAAGTTATTTGTTATTAATATAAATTAATATTTTAGATAATAATACAGTTTCTCATTTTGAAGGTCGTAAAAATATGTTCAAAGGGTAAATAAAATTAAGTTTATTAGGTAGACACTCACATTAATGTGAGGAAACATTTTTAATTACACACATCTATAGACAATGGTCCCTATAGCCTTTAGTATTACGTTGTCTATGCTATAGCCGAGCTAGAACAATTTGGAATTGGTTTGAAATAAAAATTGTGTCATAGTTTAGAGTAGTCTATTGCTCGGGGCATAATAATATCTTGGACCTAAAATGTGCTCAAAATATACGCGTAGAACACGTTTGTGGTGGTCGAGCTCAAATCTACCAAGCAAAAGATTAGTTACTTAGTAGAAAACAATCCCTCGTTTGTTTCGCGATTTAGGTCCAAGATACGAGTCCCGAGGTATACACAGGGCGTATCAAAATCCATGATAATCAAACGAACATCATCTGCTAAACAAATGATAAGGAGCCCTGGTGGAATGGAATGTTGCCTGGAAGAAATCGCTTGCAGCGATAAGGCCGCCATTTGTACATTTCTTTTTGTTAATGTTTTCATATATTATGTACTGTTCTATTAGTGTACAATGAAGTTTTTAATTAAATAAATAAGGAACCTGTCACAGGTTTACCCCAGATATTTTCCGTGAAGCAACTACCATTTGACCTCCACATTACACAACCCATTGGGGATATCGAGGTTTCGTAGTCAGACCAGTTGTCGGACTTTTTAGGGCTCCAACTACCCGTAACGACTGCCATAGATGTTCGTATGGCAACCGGGATCGACGGCTTAACGTGCTCTCCGAGGACTCCGAGACTATCTTCAGTAAAAAAAAAATATCTCAGAGCTGTCATTGAATTTGGCGCGAACATAACCAATTTTGATTCGACAATCATAAACATTCCATTTTCAAATTACCGGTTACACCAAAGAGTAGATAAAAAGTAAAATAGCAGATAGGCATGCGTTTACTGCCTATCCTAATCCTTTAACGATATAGTTAAGGATCCGGTAGCGCATCTTAACACAAATTTATGGCCGCCATATCAATTAGGCGATCGTGTTGTGGGGCCCGTGGATTTAGTTTTATTGGTTATGATAATCAAGCTAAAGTGTCTGGTGTTCACGCCTGTAAGTATTCGAAGGGGTAGACAGGAGGGTGTATCAAGACTTTTCACTAACTATAATCCCACGTAGGTGAGCCTATTGCCGTCATAGGTCATGAGAATATAATAATAAAAATCTATGTACAGGTTGATCAACATCCTCATAGCGATAAATAAAGTTAGTAATTTCCGTTTGGTATGCTGGCCTCTGGGTCGCTCAGAATGACTTCAGGATTCTGAACTTGGGGATATTGAACTTCGGTATATCGTACTTTTGTATTCATACGTTCAGGATTTTGAACTTTATGATTTTGAAATTCAGTATTTTGTTCCGTACGTTAGGTAAACAAGATGATAAGGATAGACATATCTTTGTGTATTAAGTATTTTCTCTTTACCACCTTTTTAGATATTCACCAGTGGAAATCCGGTCAGTTAAAATCGATCATGTAGGTACCCTTTACCACATTTTACTCAACGGAATTCATTCACAAAGAAGGTAACGTTTAGTTCGACTTAAAATCGGTTCTTAACATTGCTGAAATTCTTTCCTATTAACATAAACGCCACGTGTTGAATAACAGTGTTCGTATTAAGTAATCATTAAACAGTCCAGCCAGGTAGTCAGCAGACAACTGAAAACAGTACGCACAGTCAGGTATGAAAGGAACTTCATCCCCCACACGTTTAAACTGTGAAATGAATTCTCTGCCGTGCGATATGGGGTTCTTCAAGATGGGCTTTAGAAGGTGCTTACGGGTCGGCAGCGCGAGTGTGACGCCCCTGGTGTTGCATACGTCCATAGGGTACGGTAACCACTTTTCATCAGGTGGGCCTGTCACCTGTTGTATAAAAAAAGATCTCTAGAATATTTTATCGTTAGAAGCGAATTGATCGTTCGCTGATTATAGGCAATATGACATGGCATGACACTTTGCACTGACTCTAATATAGTACCCTCTAGCGGTCATAAAGTAGGTACTGTGTTAAAAATAAATTTGAGATTAATATGTCGTGTTTGGTATCAAATGAAAGGGCTTAATTATCACATTTCAAATATATATAAATTTTTAGCTGTTGCTTACTTAAACTTATATAAATAAAAAAATAAGTTGATAAACTGAAACCTGACTATTAAAACTAAAAATATCAAGCATAGCCATGGTCGTATGCCACTTTTCCCTAGAATGTAAGTATTATTTTGTTAGAGTAAGTGGAGGACGAACATGGCTATCCTTAATATTTTCTTGTTTAATACTTTTTAGAGCGTGATTCTTTCAGTAGTCGGGTTTTTTATATCACGTACCTACCTACATACCTACTCTTGCATTATACCTACGATAGTATATCTATCTTACACCCACATTTCACCAGCAATAGCTACTATTCACTCGTAATAGCCTATTGCCATTAACTAGGTATTTTAGTAGAGCAAGTATAAATACAGGTTTTGGCCTAGTCTCGTTACCAGTAAATTGTATAAAAATAAAACACCATGAGTTTTACAAAACACATGATTGTAAAATCGCAAATTACTTTTTAAAAATTTCACCTACACAGGTACTACGACAGCCATAAATTATCACCTTCTTCGAAATACTATCTAGAAATTAAAAGCAAGGCCATAATCCTCCCTTTGTCTAAAACAATTGAAGAAAAGGAGAAACTATTTTACTCATTTTTAACTGTTTCAATCTTTGCTTTGTTAAAAGGAGGATTATACTAATCCTAAAAAAGGTGCAAACGCTGACATTGTATTTAAAAAGTTACATAACCTCTTCTATTGTACTTAGTCTATGGTACTATCATTATCGATCTGTATTCAAAATGGCTGAATAATGAAAATAGTATTGTATGTTTGTGGTCATAAAAAAGCTACCGTTTTTCGTCAGTTAAATATTTGCAAACAAAAGTTGAACCAAGTAAAAAAGTTGTCAAGTTTCATTACTTTCTTCTGTTGTGATCGATAAATCATTGATCTATGGACTATGGTAGAGATAACATTGTATCTATTAATGAATATCTATATTCACACGTGTTTTTAGGGTTCCGTACCTAAAGGGTACAAAAGAAACCCTTATTTCTAAGACTCCACTGACTCTTCTTCATCCTAGCGTTAATACCAGTCGCATCCGAAGCTTTCACCTCGGAGTCTGGGGTCCGCTTTATCATTCCACTGTCTATCTGTCTC
The DNA here is from genome assembly GCA_914767945.1 of Eilema depressum. Lineage (NCBI taxonomy): Eukaryota > Metazoa > Arthropoda > Insecta > Lepidoptera > Erebidae > Eilema > Eilema depressum. The sequence goes on along the minus strand of OU612036.1, from coordinate 10,006,470 downwards.
TATCACCAAGCTACAGGGCCCGTACCTACCATGAACTCTTAAAACAGGTCAATAATTGTACTACTGTCATTCTACTAAATCACATAGCGTCATATAAATATATATAGGACTAGCCTTTCACCCACAGCTCCGCCCGCGGGGATCTCTTATCTTCGGTTCTGCTCAACCGATTGCAATCAAACAAACGTAAGATTTTAAGTCTGAACAAGACCTTTCTAACAAAAAAAACTGCATTAAAATCCGTTCAGTAGTTTTTGCGTCCTTCGCAGACAAACATTTTCAATTTACAATTATATAATAGTATAGAGTATTGATTACAGAGTGACATTTGCAGTTAGTAGAATGAGAGCAGTTCAATTATTGACCTGTTTTAAGAGTTCATAGTATGGGCCCGGCCCAGTTGTCATACTACCAACTGCAAATGTAACTTTGTAATCCTATACATTTATATGGGATTATAAAGTTATTTATGCAGTTGGTAGTATGAGAGCCGTTCAAATATTGACCTGTTTTATGAGTTCATGATAAGCCTGCAGAAAGCTGAAATTTACACAGATAATATATTTCTATTGCTGTTGTAACAAAAAATAGTTACCAACTAAAAACAGAATGATACGGAACCATGTTTGCGCGAACTCAACTCGTACTTGGCCGGATTTTTCTTTCTCCTTTCGATTTCTTAATTCTGAATTTAAAAATTACTTTTTTTTAAACAAACTTTCATATCACTTACACTTACAGCGTAGCGTGGTGGAAATGAACTACCCGTACATTATTCGGTTCACCTGTGAATTATTGCACTCTATTTTCTTATTTTCGATTCCAGACGATTTTGCTATCGAAACTTTGCTCAAAATCAGGGTGTTTATTAAAAAGCTTATTCTCTCCCTTATACCTAGACATATCATTTTCGGTAGTCTCGTACCACCAAACCACAGACAAATAATAAAATCTTACTTAACTTCAAAAATTTTCAAGTAAACTTAAAAAAATCGCGTCATTCTCTACTTTTTTGACATCCTGCAATTTTTTTTCTGTCATAATTTTTGTACCTTGCTTTTCAAGGCTCGAGTAAAGAATGAAAATAGACGCGAAGGGTTTTTAGTTTTTATTCATTGACAATCGAACCTCCCTGGGTGGTCGCGGGTTCAATTGTCGCACAATACAAATAATTTTACAACGAAAATGTTTACAACTCCATTCGGTTACGTACATAACTAAACGTAAACACTCTTGATGTGTCTATTTATTATATTTTATTTAAAAACTCAGTTTATAAATATTTTTTTGTTTAGAAACTAATTTTAAAGACCAAACACCGAAATCTAACCACTGTTTAGTCAGTTAGTTAGCCATGTTTAAAATATGTTTTTTTATAAAAAGTCGCTACAAGATGGTTTACCTTTAGTTAAGAAGCTAACCTAACCAAATCTATATCCATACTTCCATATTCATATCCATACCGATATTATAAATGCCAAAGTAACCCTGTCTGTCTATCTGTTACGCTTTCACACCTAAACCACTGAACCGATTTTGATGAAATTTGGTATAGAGGTAGATTAGACCTTGAGAAAGGATATAGGCTATGTTTGGTTGCGATAACCGACATCCACGCGGGCAGAGCCGCAGGCAAAAGCTAGTATAGTATAAGTATGTTTATCCCCAATTCAGATACTATACACCCTTTGGTTAGGTATTTAACTAAGAGAAAACAACCTTGATGTGACTTTTTAGAGCCCCCGCAAAATGCAGATTTTTTGATCTGCCGTAAGTATCGGCAGTTTGATCGGGTTGGGCTGAGCGCACTCGCCTAACAAAACTGTCGGGTTGGTTGTGTTTGCTCACCGACAGTTTAATTTGAAGGCCGTCGTGACGCCCATCCAACAATTTGTCGGCCGATACCAATCTATGTGGTGTACGCACATGTCATGTTCATACTGATTAACAGCCCGATCAAACTATCGGCCGATAGAAAGTCTGCAATTTGCGGGGGCACTCCACAAATACAAATGAAACAAATAAACTACTGTTCAAATTTTGGATTTTAGTCGTTTTATTTTTGAAATTTAGTTCTTAAAATGTAAGTTTGTCCTACTTATGTAGCTATACCATAATAGACACAAGACATGTCGCAGCCAACTAGCTTAAACAGCCTAGTCGGTTTTCCGAACAGAGCCTTTCAGCTTCTTGAATGATATTCAGCCTTAACGTTTATTATAACATTTAATAAACTAGCTGGTTAATGCTTAGCTTAGACCAATCGTACGTTTCCCAGCCCCTCTAGACAAGTGGCAATTCGTTGCTCGGCGTATGATGGAATAGAATGCCAAATGTATGGGATTTGACGTATATGACAGGCGTCAACGAATGTCAAAAACGTCAAATCCTATACATTTGTCATTCTATTCCATCATACGCCGAGCAACGAATTACCACTTGTCTAGGGGGGCAGATTACTAGACACCACCCCGAATTAAGACAGAAAGTCTTAATTCGGGGTGGTGTTCATCCTCATCTCTAACTAGAGATGATGATGATGATAACCTAAAGTAAAAATATAATATCACTAACTTTTGCCTGCGGCTCCGCCCGCGTGAACATCGATTATCTCGACCAAACACAGCCTATGTCCTTTCTCATAGTCTAATCTGTACCAAATTTTATCAAAATTGGTTCAGTGGTTTAGGCGTAATAGACAGACAGACAGAGTTACTTTCGTATTTATAATATTAGTATTGAAGTATGGATTACATAACATTATTACTGTGCAGAACAACCCAAAATAATGCAAAAATCTATCTTTAAAAAAATTTCATCAAATAACGTATCATCAACATAGCTTATCTAAAATTAATAATTAATAAATTTGATAGCACGATCGATGAAAAATTTGAAAATAGAATTTCATCAATTAATCCCGCAATTATTCACACGGACTCTCAACTCAAACAATGCGACACGTGCGGACAATAAAAACGCTCACGAAACAATTGCCCACCAATAAATTAAGACAGTATTAGAAAAAGTACCCATTATTATGTGAACAGGTAAGTAAAAACGGTCGCCAACAGTCGCCAAATAGGTTATAAACAGAACTGTTTTCTATTTTCCTTTTTTTACCTGAAAATGGAGAAGGGTGGGGCTTGGGACGTGCGGGGCGACTCGATGCGCCAGTCTGGTTCGAACCGCGCCAGCGCTCGTGTCGACGCGCTGTGAAGTGAACAAAAAGGCCTAAGTACACATCGAAACACACACTTTCGGACACAAACGCTCGATTACAGTCCGTGTGATAAGATAATTCAAGTCCCAGTCGTGTCTTGTTCGTGCCGTGTGATCGATGGAATAATTAACGTTTTTATATTTATTTATTTTTGTAGTGCAATACAAAGTTTAATCGTCAGTGCATTCGTTCACAGTTGAAAGTTTGGATTTTGACGCGAATGGGTGAGTTTCTATTTACTTTTTTATGTTTATTTTCCTTGAGGTCTTCCGGTTTATAATCGGAAACTGCTGTCATGTCAAGTGTTTTTACAGCAAAAAATTACACTGAAGTTTTTTTTTATTCTGTGTCATTATCCTCAAGCAATTAGGGGTAATACCCGCTTAATTAAATATTAATAACAACTTTATTTCATTATTACCCTCGCTCAAATTAGTAAACAGCGATTCGAAAACAAAGATAACACATTTTAATTTTTAATTAAAATACTTATTCAAAACTATTTGTTTAGCTTCACTACAATGCTAATATCAATCTCAACCACAATTAATTCAAATTATTTAATTAAAATTGAGATTAGTAAAAGTCGCGCGTAATAGTTTAGGCCTATCTGCGATGTCATAACATCGTCGTCGATCGTTTACATATTTATGTCAAGAGGTACTTACCATAGGTAGCTATAAACACATAGGTACCTATAGCACAATATAGGGTGGTGGCACCAATTATCGGCCATGTCAACATTTTTTGACCTTTGATTGATTGTAATTTTTTGGTTTATAGCATTTGCTTTCTTGTAATGCCTTTTTTGGATAGAGGGATACTGAAACTCCATTACTACATTCGCAAAATTACCAATTCTTTGTTATTTTTTAAAATACAGAGGTTTTTTTCCGAGTATGTCGATTTCCCTTAATATCGGCCTCTAACACCCTAATTTCTGCCGCCTGTGACCCTAATATCGTCATACCTTTTCCAACGTGAATTTAGGTCAATAAAACTAAGTAAAGTAAAAAATTATAACGTTTTATATTCCAATTCAGGTTGAAATTTTTTTTTAACGCTTATCTATCATTAATTTGTCTTTTCTTTATATCTCAGCCTTAAAAATTACAGTAACAGCTGTTATTATAAACTAATGATCACAATGATTAAAAAAAATTAAGAGAAATAAAGATTTCCAAAATATATTATTATAAAGGAAAAATATTATTAAAGTCAACAGAAAACTTGAATTTCTTTAAAGGCTTTTCAATTTAAATGCACTAAACAGTGACGGCAAGTAAAATCTTCTTTAGCCACATCAATATAATTTCGCCCACGATGAACTGTACACTTTAAGTGGAACCATTTGGGGCATTATGTCACAGTTAATATTTTTGGCTTCATCTTCTTCGAAATCACTAATTCTATTTCACAGGCACCACAAAGAATTTTCTACTTTTCTTCTTGAGAAGGTAAATCATGAGGTCAGTTACGCTTTCCTTTAATAGGTATTCTCTTCTTCTATTCATACTGTTCTTCTTCTAACTACTAGTTTTATTTTATTTGACTGGTTTATGTTTTATATTCCATTTTCCAGATTTTTCTTTCTTGACCAACGGGAATAACCCTCTGTATCTATTCTTCCAGGAAGTCTGTCTTGTAAAGTGATCCTGGGAATTTCGTGTTGTCGAAATGCTACTCTTCTTCTACTTCATCCTATTATTAATTCCTAGTCGCAACCGAAGCTTGCACCGAGGCTAGACCTCGATATTTTCCGCGAAACGACTTCCATCTGTCCTCTACAACCCCAATGGTAACATCGAAGCATTGCATTACTGCCTGCTTCTTTGAACGGCATTTACTCCATCCCTTATTCTACTACGGTCATAGAAACATTAGAAACTATAGGGGTCATAGAACCTATAGGGGTCAAAGAACCTAAAGGGGTCATAGAACCTATAGGGGTCATAGAACCTATAGGGGTCATAGAACTTATAGGGGTCATAGAACCTATGGGGGTCATAGAACCTATAAGGATCATAGAACCTATAGGGGTCATAGAACCTATAGGGGTCATAGAACCTATATGAGTCATAGAATCTATACGGTTTATGGAACCTATCGTCATATAACCATAGGTTTGAAACCTTTCTCTTTTTGTTGGGACGACATGATTATGGTATACTTGTTGACTAAAATTAAGATACCTAAGTATTTGTTCATTTTGCACCACGTCCCTGTTTATTATAAAGTTCAAAGGTTGTAGGACAGTAAGTACCCTGTACAAAATAAGGTGGCCGTTATTACGCATCGATTCTCTAGATATCGGCCGTAGCTGGCAAAAAAAGTTTTTAGGCGGCCGATGTTAGGATCTAGTCATCAAACAGAGCTGTTATTTCATTTTTAACCTTATTAATGTTACTGCTAATATACAAAATAGCTAAACATATAGTTTAGTGTTTTCATGCATTTCCCTAAAATCGACCAGGTGGCCGATATTGAGATTTATCCAAAATAAAGATCCCTAACCTCGACCCCGCGATTATTTCATAAAAAGTACAAATAAAATTAAAAACACACTACCTAAACGGTACTTCGACTGTTTTTCTTTAATAAAAAATAATATAAAATACCATAGGTATATTTAATTCCTTTCAAATACTATCCCACTCAGTGCGTCGACTCCGGGATTTGACTCGGAATTGCCACCAAATCACATACGTCGGTACCTGCGCGTGCTCTATTGCCACCTGAACGTTCAAAAGTGGAGGTACCCGCACCAAAATATGGAATGGTATTCGTATGGATATAGAGTCGCTTTTTGCATAAAAACTATAATAATTTCAGGATTATTTTCATAGTTATGTTCCATTTTCTCGAAAAGGCCGATATTAGGACGTGGCCGATAAAAGGAGACTTCACCCTAGTTATCTATACTGCGCTATAGGTATCCGTGATTAATATTTTGCACCTTTATGAACTAAGAACAAACGTAAACAATACTGCGTACCTATTTTACAATTTTTACATTTAAAAAAGTTAACCATTTTTCTTTTAACTGCCTTTTTGGAAGTATTATGGCGAGACTTGTCTTAAATTCGTTATATAGTTTTGTACGAATATAACAGATATTCCTTATTTTATAAACAATACAAAAAAAGTAAAAATATAAGTCACCAGCGCCAAAAATTCGCAGAAGTCACCATTTCTTTCCAAATGTGCGATTTATGAAATTTGAAATTACGAAATTAATGGTAGGTGAAATTCAAATTTGAAAATATTTATATTATTAATAACTCGACTAGTGAAAAATAGTTTATTTTTATCGACAATAATTTTACTAGAATCATCAACGTCACAGAAATGTATAAAAATCCGAAATAATCCGAAAATAGTTAAAAAGTTAAAACAAATTAATGTAAGTACCTAACTAGGAACTTTTTAATGAGTTCTAATTGTTAAAAAGAAAAGAAGCAAAGCTATTCAATCTTAATTGGATAGGTAAACTAACAACCACAAAGCTGTCTAGAGATATTAATTCTTTTTGCAACAAAAAGGCATCATGACGTGTGTGAACTCTGAAAATAGTAATACTATCAAATGTAATGTTCAACCACAAAATCGAGGCTTTTTCTGGTTTACATCAGTCTTTACTTTATATTATTAATTAGGACGCCTAATTATAGGTACCTATTACTTATAAGTTTGCCCCACCTCTATCACATACTAACAAAACATTCAGTAGGTAACCTACTTTAATTTTAAAGATTATTATTCTTTATTAGGTTACATAATTACCTACTTTTATATTGTGTCCACCTCTATAAAGTACAAAAATATCATTCTTAATTTAAATTAAAGAATGCATTTCAGTGCATTTTATTTGTGTATGGGTATGAAAATAGGGTTAACGAGTTAAGATTGAAATAATTATTAAAAAAAAAAAAACAAAGCTTAAAAAACATAAACAAAGATATAACATTATTATTATGTTAATTGCATAATGGGCATTATGAGTTAAATCTGTAATTAGCAGGTATATAATACCTAGGCAACAGGGTGAGGGTGAAGCAAAAAGCTTCACTTAGATATTAAGTAAGTAATAGGTAGGGACTCGCATGTTGTTTACAATTTTATGCAAAATGGTTATTTTATTATAGGTACCTAATAGTTACTTTATTAAATAATCGCGCTAATAGTAGGCGCTATCTAGACACCAAGCACCTTAGAGTATACATTGCTATGTATATTCTAAGCAAAGCACCTATATAAGTACAGCTTAACCAGCTTGTAATATAAGATATAGAAAAACGGATAAACTTACTTGAATGCATTTCCACGTATCGGCTAGATAAACCCCAAAATAAAATATCTACTACATTTGTACTTACATTTAGTTCCTTAACTAAAAGTACAGGCACCCTTGGAAGTTGCTGAATACTAAAAAAAAAACAACCTTTGCCTCGAAATAAATCTATAAATAATTTTGATGTTTAATTAATTTTTAAATAATTTTCCTCAGATAATAAAATTTGTCATTTTTCGATTTTGTTTGTTTTTGTTAGTAAAGTTTTCGAGTATAAATAAAGTATCGTGGATTTTGGTAAACATTATACGGATGGTGACTGAACCGTCTGTGCCCACCCACCTATTACTCGTAGTAGACTTGTTTAGAGTTTCAAATATTTTACCAATGGCCTTGCTACTCCGGTAGTTGTTATTGAAATAAACTAGTAAGCCAACAAAACGTCTATAAATTAATTTTTAATGTTATAATATTATAATGAATAGAAAACGTCTTCACTAAAGTTGCTTAATAATGGTTCTACCTATAGATAATATTTTATTTATTTTTGACAGATTGATATTTGTTATTCAGTGTGTGACTGAAAAGGGCTGAACTATTATATAAAATATGTCTGGAATAGAATAACAGTCTAAAATAGGGTGGCTGCCCCGTGGCACTACCCACTGGCACTACTGGTAGTGTCATGGGGAATACATTTTTCCCCTTGAAACTGCCAGTGGTGCCATGGGGAAAGAATTTTACCCTTGACACTACCATTAGTGCCATAGGGTAGTGCCACGGAGCAGTCACCTAAAATAGCACATAGGCTATCACGGGCATAGGTTTCTTTTAGTATTCCAAAACAGGTGGAGCCACGGACAAAAGTCAATTCATTATTGGAGCTACAGTAAATTATGTAACGGATTAATTAAAATTATTTATATTTACATTCAACTCTTGATAAACTGTCAAATTATTTAATTAATTAGGAAACTCATGTCAAATTTTGTAATTAAACTCCTACTACTAATTAAATTACTCTATTTTTAGTCCACTCAATATAACACCTAATAAATACTGTGGAACGTGGTAACATAATATAAAATTCGTGGTCAATTAATATGCAAACTTTTTCTTATAAATTTAAATTGGAAAAAGTCATCGTCGAGGTTGTAAAATACGACCTTTTATGCGGCAAAAGGTCGCGGTGCGAGTCGCAGCAACTGGTATTACGTTGTCAAGACGGACCTACCGTGCCCACGGTAATTTTGACTAAGCACCAGGTAGTTTAGTTATTTGTGGCCTTTTTTGTACTAGCTTTTGCCCGTAGCTCCGCCCGCGTGGAATACTGAAATAGTTGTTTAGATTTTGCAATGTTCTGTGCAATTTTTTTAATTTTTTGTTTGTTAGAATCTTCCGTAAAATATTAGAAAACTTAAAAAATATGAATTAATTTGGTAAAGTCGGTCTCTAATTGAGGCAAGTATTGAGTTGTGTATCCCTAGAGTATTATTTATATCTACCCTGGTATTAAACTGATTTGGTCATTATTAATAATTTTAAAATTTTACATAATAAAATATAAATTCAAGGTCCTAATTAAGAAATACTTCTTGATTAGTAGGACCTAAACCTATGGTACAACTCTCCATTAATTATTACCTAATTGTCCCCACTTTTAGTGTAACATTAAACTATCATCCCCAACTCCAAAATTTATTATTTCCATCGCCTACCCAAATCTACTAATTTATTTATATCGGTAATATCCGGCTCGCCCCACACGCCCCAAATATTACCACCCGGCCCAACTATTATACCACACCGCCCCTACTTTACAATCATTCATTCAATATTGGGGAATATACGGGTAATGCAAGGGTACCACTCTATTGTAGAACGAATTTAATCTGTGCTGATGACTGTATTGAAAAAAAAAATGTTTGGAAGCGGGAACGCAGCGTGACGTTCGATATTTAAAAAGTATTTTTTTTTCTGAGTGTGGCTATATTTTAGTAAAATTTAAGGACTGGATCAAACTTTGTGATTCTTGTTTTCTTAATTTATTTATTTACTAGCCTTCCGTCCGCGGCTCCGACCGCGGCTCCGCCCGCGTGCATCTCGATTAACGCGACCTTTGCTCATATCTTCGGTTCTACTCAACCGATTGCGATCAAACAAACGTAAGATTTTAAGTCTGAGTAAGCCCTTTCCAACAAAAAAAACCGCATTAAAATCCGTCCAGTAGTTGAGTCCATCGCGGACAAACAGACAAACAGACAGGAAATTCAAAAAAATATTTTCGTGGTCAGTATCGTTAACATAACATAACCCACGTATTTTTTTTATGTGCCATTATTTCATCCATTTCTCCAAATGAAGGAGTTACCATGACTGATCCTAAACCAAATTAAGATAACCAGATTCTTTCAGTCTTTTGAACGTGATTGAGTGACAAATATCCAAACATACAAACTTCCACATTACATTAGCAAAGTAGAACGAACAGTTCGATTGCTGACGTGTTGGTCCCGGTAGAGTACAATAGGACCACCCCAACTCTTCCGGTGGATGTCGTAGAAGGCGACTAAGGGATAGGGCTGTTCTCCATCCGACAGTAAACATACAGCCCATGGCAAAGTGCCCGCTAGACGGCAATTGGCTCGCCCCTTTACGTGATAGCGAAAATCATACTTGGCGAAATGTGTGTTAATACACCTCTGCGTACCCCTTCGGGAATTTACAGGCGTGAGTCTATGTATGTATGTATAACTCCGGACACGTATCTTGGACCTATATCGTAAGTCATACGAGGCTCTGGCGTCCGCGGATTGCTTTGTAATAGTCTATGCTTGGTGAATTTGAGTTCGTCTACCGCAGTAGCATCCTGTGCTATCCTCAAAAGACACCCAAGAAATGTGTACTGCGCGTATAGGGCACGTTTTGAGCACATTTTAGGTCCATGATACGTGGCGCGGGTTATAGCACAGTGGAACGAACATAACTTCGTTTTTAACTGAGTAGTAAGAAGTAGTAAGAATAGTGCTTTTGGACATTTTTTGTGCTACACGAAGCACAAAAAATGTCCTTAAACATTCTTATTTCCTTCTCGCCTAACAATAAAAGTCAACTAAACACATTTTTAATTCGTATCACGTTGTGGTACCAAGTAGTGTCCTCGAAGTACCGCGGTTGGTACCGATGAGAGGGCGCGGGACATTCTCATCCCCGGGGCGTGACGGGGTAAGCCACGCCTACGCAGTTATTACCATAGGCAACCCCAAGCTGGGGAGAATTTTTTTTTGTACAATATTATAAGATGAGAATTGTATTTTGACGAGAATAGTTGAAAATAATTGTTTGTAGTTTTTTTTTTGTTGTGTTTTTTTTATGTTACTTTTGTCTATGTTGGGCGCCATTTACGGTATAGAAGTACCTATCTAAGTAGGTATAGTAAAGTCCTTGTTACATTCAAACTGGCAAGGGATAGGGCTGTTCTTCATTCGACAGTAAATATACAGTCCATGCCAAAGTACTCACACAAGCACACGGCCCAACTGGTGGAAAGTGGTTACAGTGACCTATGGTCGAGTGCAACACCAGAGGAGTATACTCGTGCTGCCAATCCTTTACCATCCATCAAGAACCAAGCGATTCGGCGACTCCTTCTTCTGCCGCACTATTAAGACTTGGAATTCCTTGCCAGCTCACGTGTTTCCTTCCTCATATAGTCCCGGGTCCTTTAAGCGGGTGTGAAAAAGCATCTGATGAGGCCGTCAAGCTGAGTGCCACCATTGTAACATGGTACGTGTTGTGATGGTGGCCCTCTTTTCAGAGACTTTGCCTTCAGCTTACCATCAGGCGAGGCGAAGTCAAATTGACGTGTCCTATATAAAAAAAATAAAAAAAAAAGAACAGAAATTCTGTGCCGTCAGCGTAGAAGACAAGCAGGACAAACCTAGAAAAACCTCTCCAGGGAGCTCTGGCTACCCTACTTAGCGCCGGAAACACAACACAAGGTTATTATACCCGCGGTATTAGGATAGTCTGGCGAAATGTGAGTTTTAATACACGTCTGTCTACCCCTTCGAAGGTATCCAGGCATGAATATATTTTGGTGCTAATTTATTCTTGCTTCAGGAGTTCAGGACTAATATATATCCATGAGAATATTAGTTGTACACGTCGAATTAAGCTCTAAGTATTTAAAGAATTGGCCAGCTAAGTAATTTCGTAAGTATAAGAGAACTATTTTTTTCCTTTCGCAACTATTTAAAACTATTTCAGAACTATTTTTTGGCATTCATGAAATATCAAGATTCCATGGTGATTATGCTGGGCGAAGGGACACAACTACCTACCTATCAATGCATTGTCAGTTTCCATTATCTATCAATTTCTCTCAAGAAATCTCTCCATCTTTTCTCAAAACAAAATACTGTCTGAAGTTTACGAGAATATCACTCATTGATAACACTTTTGAACGGATTCTATCGCGTTAGTTCATTTAGCCTGACTTTTCGGCTACGTTTCAGCAGTAAGTAATAGTCGCGGGGCCTTCTTCTTCTGTCAAGTCGATGGCAAATCGTGTCATACTTTGTTTGCCCAATATTATGTAGCCACTCCGATAGCGTTCTTACACCCGTATTCACAAGCAATACTTCGCTATGCGTACTACAAAAACTGTGCAAAGAACGACAAATTCTCAGTGCGTTCGTTTTGGCAAGCATTTTTATTCATAGACAACACTTAAGTAATACTTCGTTGAGGGAACGCACTGCGTTAGATACTGCTCCGTGATGTTTGTGAATTAATTTTACCAGCCCTATGCGCTCGAGCACACTATTAGACCTCACAGTGTTGTTTGTGAATACGGGTGTTAGAGTCACTCTTTCACTAAAGATGGAAGTTGCCACATAGTTTGAAGTATAAATTATCTGAAAGTATCCGAATTATGATTTAAGAATCAAAATTTAAAACTACCTCTCTTGGGAGGTATACATACTTCCCTTCAAGCGTATAACGTTAAACTATTTCTAAATTACCCGTAACTAATAGATCGAAGCAAAATAATTGCCAGTGCAAACAAACGTTCCACGTACATTTTTATCTCCACCTAATTAGCCGTCTCGTTAGGGTGGCAACTGGCAACCCTATTGTGAGCATAGACAAGCAAACAGAAGCTAATTGGCGATGCACTTTGAATCTAATCTGCGATTAAACTAGTAAGGGTTGATTTAGACGGATTTTATCGTTCTTTGTGTATATAACAATCTTGATTAGAATCAAAAGAATACTTATAAATCTTGAATGGTGATTATTTTTTTTATCGTTTTGATGATTTACATACTGATATAAATAAATGAATATTCTACAAAATTCTACACAACGCTATCTAGACCCATGATCAGCATAGCCTAACTAGGTTGTGTGATGGAATCTAAAATGCGGATATCACCCGCGTTATTTTGATCCCGTTCCCGCTACTCATGGAAATGTAGTCCCGGAATAAAAAGTCTATGTGTTATTCCAGGCTATAATCTATCCCTGTAACGAATTTCAGGCAGATTCGTATAGCCGTTAGAGCGTGACTGAATAGCAAACATACAAACATCCAAACACCTTCGCAATCTTTCACATTTGTAATATTAAATGGAATTAGTAGGATACATAATACACCTCTGCTTATCTCATCGGGCATTTACAAGCGTGATGAATCATGATCGTCTTATCAATGATCCAGATTGTATCCGAGGTTTTCACCTTGGCACGCATGGTCCGCTTTCCATAATCAGTTTGGTTGTTAGGTAACGTGAGCGACTGCCATCTGACCTGAAATTTACTACGCAAGAGAGACAGCTGAAGGCATCAATTGCTGCCAAATTTTAGGCAACTAAAAAAAGATTCGTACTTACATTTTAGTTCTATCCAACTAGTACCTAAGAAGTTTTTCTGAAAAGATAATTGACATGAATGCTGTACAAACAGCTTTATTGCGTGTTACCATCTCTTCAAATAATTTAATAGATTGAAATGAGAATGTTTCTCAATCGAAATCTTGTTAAAATACATTCAATAAAAAGCTAAATTGATTTGAAAAGCTCGAACCAAACAACTTAAAAAAGGTCAGATGTAATTACGTTCTACCAACATTCGAACAAAAACAAAATGGCGCCGTGGTACACAAGCTCCCGCCTTTAATAATGTGTAACAAACTGACGATATACGTTACATAACAGCCAATTATTCCACCGTACATCCATAATTAACTAATATTGGAATATTTGTAACTAAACAAACTGAATTCAAATAATAATAACATGGTGGTTCATGGTTTGTTTGATAGATTTATCTTTCAAAGCCGCTTTCAAATACTTATAGTTTAATGATTTGTTAGTAAATAGGAATTATGAAGAGCGTATATATATTGTTTAACTGCTAAAAACTATGTATTCTTTGCGCACAAATTCTCAGCAGCCTCAATATGGCGGTATAAATAAACGTTTTTCATTTCAATTTAACTAAAGCCCCGTTTATACTTTGATTAGTGCTAGTTCATAATGTATGAACTTCCCAACTGCTTATCGATCAATTAATTAGCCTATTGCAGTCCACTGCTGGACATAGGCCTCTCCAAATATGCGCCGTTGCGCCATCCTGATCCTCCACTTTCAGCAGGTTTTCCCAGCCACCTTTTTCAGATCGTCAGTTCTCCTTATAATTACTAATACATATTAGGTACTTACCTATTTTAGTAAAACAACACCAAACGTATAAGTAATGGCTAATCACACTATCAGAATTACATTGGATATTTTTCGTAATTAGATTATTGGATAATATAAACCATCAATCTATCCGTTATCACCATCTTGACAAGCCCGGCGTTATCAAAACACATTTCATGCTGATAACATATCTATAATTACCGAAACTTATCGTAGATTTGGTATACTGCATCGATTTATTTTATTACTAAGTGAATAACACGCGTAATTCTCCATTATTGCCAGATTATGTGTTATTTCTTGGTATTTAGATAATAGTTTTGTTTTAAATACGCTTTTTATTGGGGTGACTTAAGTGTTTAGTTCGAAAAATTGTTGTTTTTGATTTTTATTTGTTTGTAATCCACACCTTGTAAATGTATGATCTTCGCTATAGCGGCCAAAGTTACAATATTCGTGCAAACACTCCTACCGCGTAAGTACCTATACATGATTATGGCATTGTAACATTATATACTATCTTTAAGTTTTTTTTATAATAATAGATATTTTGTACAACATATTTATGTTTCTATATCGTATAGGGTGTATATAGACAATCAAAATTTACAGAAACAAATTCAATAAAAGCCTCCAAAAATCTGCTTATTTGTACAGATTTCACCTGAATTTTGGATGCTTATAATGTACTAACGGCCGCCCACGTAATACTGGAATGCGGGGCTCCCCTATGATCTCAAATCCTCATCACAGTGAGGTCGCTCCGTGAAGTGTGTGAAGGCCCCAGTAAGCTCCGTCGCTTTTGGGCGGAGCTAAGCTGGCTGCTGAAGCCAGCATTTATCACGCACAATGGCCCAAAAAAGTGGCTAAGTGCAGAGAAAAGAGTCCCCAATCCATTCCATGTTCCTACTCCCACCTACTCATAAAAATATAATGTGATGGAAATTCTAAATAACAAACATTTTTATTTCACAAACTCGTAAGGCTTTATTGAAAAACACGTATTTCCAAGAACATCTTTTCTACATGAAATTTCCTGACGATAAACCTTCTGTGAAGAGCCACTTTAATGTATTTTGTATTGTGAAGAGCCACTTCAATGTATTTTGAAGCTTTTTGAAGCAATTAGGTAGTTGTTGAGTTTTGCTATAAATCGCAAACAGCCGACATCCACGTTTGTAGCTGAACCTGCGACCAGTCCCTTTCTAGAGGGGAACTTTCCTGGAAAGCTGAAATTCTCCTTTAGGTACGTAGGTATTTCTTAGGTAGATCTCCAACGTCACCTCGAGACGAGTAGGTATAAGAGGACTTATTCGCGACATGCCATATCTATAGCTAGGTATCTACTTAGCTGTCGTCCGCAGCTCCACCGGTGTAGGGTTCTGATCCCGTCCCGGCATCTATTTTAGGAGTACAAAACCTTAGAGTTTATTCTACACTATAAGCTCAGCAGTTCAGCCAGTTGAGCGTAATTGAGTCTCAAACACAACATTATTAGCAGAATACTTAGCGCAACCTGAATTGCTTGACAAAATCTACATCGCAAGAATGAACCGCGATCAAAAGTTTAACTAAGTAGCTATTTGAATTGTAGCTTATCATTTGCGATTAAGATACGATAATAGCTATAATATCGTTACGCTAAAACACATTCACGTCTAAAAAGACTTGCATCTTCACTTAAAATTCGTCAGATACGAATCTAATCGGCCGATTGCGATCAATATAGCGGCTACTTCGTTTAGCAGATTGCCTTTTAATTTATTCTAACGGCAAAAATGATTGATCATAATATTGATAGGCGAAAAAAATATATGGGTAAGCTAGAAGTGTAGATTAGAGACATAGATTGATATAAAAGCTATTAGTTTTTGTTGTAGTGATATGATCAAAAATGCGGCGACTCTAAGGCTAGGTAACAAAAATGTCTGGTCATGCCGCTTTTGACAGGTTTCGATAGAAAAGGAGTCTCAAGAAATGTGCAGAATATTTCATCAATTATCACCATCGAGACTCTTTGCTTTGCCGCAACATAAAGACCTGGAATTCCTTACCAGCTCACGTGTTTCCTTCCTCCTACAGTCCCGGGTCCTTTAAGCGGGGCGTGAAAAAGCATCTGATAAGGCCGTCAAGCTGAGTGACCCATCATAACATGGCACGGTCTGTAATGGTGACTTTCCTGAGACATTGCTAGCTTACCGTCAGGCTAAGGTGTAGTCAAATTGACGTGTCCTATATAGAAAAAAAAATCGCTGTATAAAGACCCGTCCTGACTATTCCGATTTAAGTTGCGACTGGACAGTACGCATACTCAGGTATGCAAGGGACTTTATCCCCCGCACGCTTAAACCACAGAACAGATAATAGTACTAGCGTATGTGGAATGAACTCCCTGTTGTGGTTTTCCCAAGTGACTTCAATATGGGGTTCTTCAAGAAGGACATCAGAAGATTTCTTCAGGGTCGGCACCGCGAGTGTAATGCCCTTGGTGTTGCATACGTCCATAGGCCACGGTAACCGCTTTCCTTATGATGTGCCATATGCTTGTCTGCTCCCAAAGTGAGCTAAAGGAAAATATAACCTTCAGATTCACAGCCTGACAGTCTACCATCAGATACTGACACTTGGTGTTAATGATCTTGGAGAAAAGATATGAATGCCAGCGTATAATGACTTTAAAGCCGTTATAAGATCTTTTATAGAAATCTTGTGTAGGTAAAAGACCGATAAGACGATATTTTTTACCAGTAAAGCGGTAATTATGTAAATAAATGACTTCTGGATTCCGGATGTCTGTAAAATAAGAATCAGAAATGTCCAGCAATAATGTTGTCGACTTGTCGATTCTGTAGATACATTGACCCCAATTCTGACGTTACCATCTCTAAACTAAATTTCTCTAAAATTTTCTTATTTTAGATAAGCGATTGACATTTCTAACCGTATTCTGTTGTTATGTCAAACTAAATTTAGTGTTTGCTAAGCACAAGACAGCACTAAATTTGAATATGACGTCGCTAAAACGAGTGTTACAACTATTAAAAAATTAAGAATGAACGATAAAGATTTTCATAAAATCTGTGAAAACTTATCTTAATAAGTCTTTAGAATGCCGACAAATGATAATTAGTGCATATTATTGATCAAATAGTAAACAAACTGTGATATTCCTCAGTCTAAACCAAGCAAATACAGTTTTTCTCGGTCCACGTACCTGGCAAGTTCGCGGGGTCCGCTAGTTATTTATAAAATCCAAATCAATCGACGATTTATAGAGCTTTATAAAGGCTTTAAGCGTATATAGAACGACAATTGGCATTATTTTAGATGATGTCTAATTTTAGTTTGACATTTCTTATTTTAGTGCATATACGTACAACAGAATACCGTTTAACCAAAAATGACAGTTGAGTACTTTCTCTAATTTTAGTTGTGTCAAGCTAATTTTAAGTTAGTTGTGTGTTCTCAGAATACGAAATTACATTTTGACAGGACTAAACTGACATTTAGAGATTTTTAGCTTATTTTAGTTAGCTTGTGACAAGACAGAATTGGGGTCATTATGTCTGTGACATTAAAATAAGAATTTATATGGATATTGATTATTGACATTATAATTAATTTAATTGATATTTGTTGTAATTTTAGCAGACGTAATTTTATAGTAAGTAGGTTATGTCGGACTCGAACCGACTAAAACGCACGCCGACTGTGGGCCGTCGGTTGCACCATCTTTATAATACCTGTGTTGCACAATAAAAACTTTGAATTTGAATTTGAAATTTGGCCAACCATACTGTAACGTACTCACGCACACTCAGCTGTGCAATTCACTAACAAGCACAACGATGCGACAACGATGCGAGTCGCAACGATGTGCGCGGTAGACACTGTCATTGGTCGATTTCCAATGACGTGATACAATCTGACCAATGACAATCTACGTTGCGCCTCGCATCGTTGTCGCATCGTTGTGCTCGCTTAGTGAATTGCAGTGCAGGTACCTATGAAAGGAACTTCATCCCCTTAAACTTAAACTGTGGAATGAACTCCCTGCCGTGGTTTTTCCAAGTAACTACAGTATGGGGATCTTCAAGATGGGCATTAGAAGGTTCTTACGGGGTCGGCAGCGCGAGTGTGACGCCCCTGGTGCTGCAAACGTCCATAGGCCACACTGTAACCAATTTCTATCAGGTTGGCCGTGTTTCTACCTCTGGGCCCCCAAGTTGTATAAAAAAAAAACTCTTGGCAGGTTGTTCTTCACTTAGTCCAATAACGTCACTCAAATATACTTCTCAGACTTCTCATTTCTACCGCATTCAATTTATTTTCATGATCTTTCTCACTATCACGCTCAAATGGCTGAACGGTTTTAGATGAAACATAGGTTAACTATATTACAGTCTGGAAGATATTTTAAACCAAATCCAGTCCTTTTGACCCAAATTATAAAATCTATTCTATAATATAACATACTAGCTGTCCCGGCGAACTTCGTACCGCCATATTTTTCCCGTTCCCGCTGCACCTATTTTCTCATCCTTTAAACCTTCCCTGGACACCCACGAATATTTCAAGACTAAAATTAGTCAAATCAGTTCAGCCGTTCTTGAGTTTTAGAATAACAACGAAAAGTGGCATTGATTTTTATATATTAGATTGATTTTTATATATTAGATAGCACATAGGCTGCTGTTATCCCTTGATTAGATCCCGTGGATTGCAGAAACAGGATGAAAATGCAGGCGAAGCAACGGGCACCAGTTAGTCTACAATATACAATCAAATAACATATTTCTAGTTCAAAATCATCGTTTACCAATGTTATTGCGTTATGTCCACTGATAAACTCAGATAAAGTCGTAAATATATCTTAGAAAAATTTTTATCTAGCCTTTCAGGAAGTTATATTTCGAGAGAAAATCTACGCACTTAGATTTTATTTATAACTTACTAGCTGTTACCCGCGGCTCACCCCGCGTGGATGTCGGTTATCGCGACCAAATATAGCCTATGTCCTTTCTCATCTGTGCCCTATACCAAATTTCATCAAAATCGGTTCAGTTCGGTTCGGTTCAGTGGTTTGGGCGTGAAAGCGAGACAGACAGACAGACAGACAGAGTTACTTTCACATTTATAATATTAGTAGGGACTAGTCCCTACTAGTCCCTACTAATATTAATAATTACTTTAATACTAGCTGCTGTTGCCCGCGGCTCCGCCTACGTGGAGCTCAGATTTCGCGCTGAAAAAGCATCAGTTAAAGCCGTTAAAGTAAGGACCACTATTTTGGGATGATCAGCATCTGGAGTGGTCCTTATCTGGACTTCACCCTAGATTCTTACCATCCAGAAGGTTGTAATCAATTGACAGAATGATTTTTTTATGTAGGAAACGTCATTATGACGTCATCTTGCCTGATGGTGAGCTGAAGGCAAAACCTCAGGAAATAGGGTTACTACTATGTTATACAATGATGGCGCTCAGATGCTTTTTCACGCCCCGCATAAAGAACCCGGGTCATTTCAGTCAGTCTTAAACAAGTGAAATTAGGTTCTACGAGAATTGGGTTTGTCCCTGGTCATCGTCATAGTGTTATCAGCATAAAAAATCGCAGTAGCTCAAAGATAGACACGAAACATTAGTGTTGCCACTATCACCAGATTCTACGATAGTAATCGCAATCCAAGGAGGTCACGTAACAAGTCGAGTTTATAAAAAATATAAAACATGATAATTGTACGCTATCGGCGATAACACTATCATGATTGAAGACTAGAATATCTATATAATTATATTTCGACAGTTTTACTGTTTCCTATTGACATAAATAGGTAACATTTTTTGTACACCATAGAACACCACATATGTATATTGTATAGTATACCTCAGGACACGTATCTTGGACCTAAATCGCAAGACAAACGAGGCTCTGGCGCAAGCGGAATGCTTTGTAATAATCTAGGTATGCTTGGTGAATTTGAGCTCGTCCACCGCAGTAGCACCCCGTGCTATCCTCAAAATACACCCAAGAAACGTAGGCACTGCGCGTTTAGAGTACGTTTTGAGCATATATGAGATAAGATAATAATATGTCTTGAGCAATACACTGTTTACAAACTCTATAGGCGCAGTAATTAACACTCCAACGCAGCGTAAAAAATAGCTACTATCTATTCGTCGTTCTGATCTATCGCAGTCCATTGCTGGACATAGGCATCTCCCAATGCTGGGAGGCTTTGGCCTACTGTTTCCACGCTGGCCAGACGGGTTGGTACTGGGTTTTATTTCGAGTTTTCCTTCTCTCGCAGTGATATCATTTGCGTATTTTTCCATTAGTCGCCTAATACACCCTTCAGATAAGATTGGGTGGTTTTTTTTTCTATTCGATAAGTAAGTATTTACTATAGCGGTTCTTGGCATCCATTACTAATTACTCCAAGGCCATCAATTATACAACTTCGATATATTAAGCACATACTTTATAAAGTATCTATAATTTTTGATTAGTGCACAATGAAAAGTCTATCTATCTGTCTATCTAAAGTGCTTGCAACAATAGTGTCTCGGACGTTGCCGGCGTTATCAATATATGCTTAGAGTTGTTATACAAGGTGATTATGTTAGTATTGTTTTGATATTATTGGTTTTTGTGAGGAAGATGAGAAGACGAATGACGTTGACGGACCAAGTGAGGAATTGCATGATATATACAGAACTATCCCTTAGTCGCCTACTCTACTCCACAGGGAACCAAGACGCCGTTATTAAGGGAACGTATGGTAGAAGATATACTTAGTGACTAATGACCAATGGTTATAGGTGAGGATGAATGCGCAATCTGGCCTACGTATGTCAATCTGGTCAACGACGACGTTTTAAGATTGTACGATCAGGTCAAGAAAAGGTGCCCATAATCGACGAACATGTAACAAAATAATTATGAAAGTAGAAGGAGCTAAAGTCAGAATGGCAGCAAGTAGAAAATTGACGATATCTACCTATTTGTATGTAAGATAAAAATCACTGAAAATAGGTAAAATTTTATCTGAAAATTATATAGGTTGGCAGTGTAGAAACGATTGTGCTAAAAAATTGACCATTTTATTAATTATAATGTCGGCAAGCGCCTTAACGGAGCTACGACAAACGACACACGCGTACCAAATAGTTGTCAAACCACTATAATTATTACCACTGCAGTACCTAAACAGCCCGGTGGTGAAGGATTGTCGAAAAGGGGCGTCCTTTCACCCTAGGGGGCTAACGTAGGGTCGTCTTTGTCGAATAGTTACATAACTACATAGGCATTATGTGCTCGAACATCTGCCTAGCGTAAAAAAAGAAATTATTGTTTATGGTTGTCAAAATGGCGGTGCGCGGGAAATCTATTGTTTATTTGACATCTACCCTTTAACATAGTGTTGAGATTTTATAATATTTTCATGGATTCGCTTGATTTTGTTTGAGTCGGTAAAACAAACTTTTAATAAGGATTTGGAGTAAATAAATAAGGCATTCAAGTCTCTCATTAATTGGGTAGGTATTACATACTTAACTGTCAAGGTAAAGAAGTTACTTTTTAATAAACGAAGAAGTTATATACATACACTAGCTGTTGCCCGCGGCTCCGCCCGCGTGAAATTCTGATCCCATTCGACGCTAATATATAGCCTATATATGTTAATCCAGGGTATAACCTATATACATACCAAATTTCAACCAAATCGGTCCAGCCGTTTATGCGTGAAAGAGTAACAAACATCCACACATCCACACATCCATTCTCACAAACTTTCACATTTATAATACTAGCTGTTGCCCGCGGCTCCGCCCGCGTGGAATTCTGATCCCGTTCATCGCTGATATATAGCCTATAAGTTAATCCAGGGTATAACCTATATACATACCAAATTTCAACCAAATCGGTCCAGCCGTTTATGCGTGAAAGAGTAACAAACATCCACACATCCACACATCCACACATCCATTCTCACAAACTTTCACATTTATAATATTAGTAGGATTAGTAGGATAGGATTATACTCACGCCTATAAATCCCAAAGGGGTAGGCAGAGATGTACCTATTATCACCCGCAATTTGCCAACTATGATTTTCGGTCCCACGTAATAGAGGGCGAGCCTATTGCCGTCTAGCGGGCACTTATTCATGGTCTGTATGTTTACTGTCGGATGGAGAACAGCCCTATCCCTTAGTCGCCTTCTACGACACCCACAGGAAGAGATTGGGTGGTCCTGTTCTACCCCACACGGCACGAAGAAGTTACTTTCTAAGTCTGTTAACATGAGAAACAGGGAAGCCTTACCATACCATACCTACCATACCGTACCATACCGTACCATACCGTACCATACCGTACCATACCGTACCATACCGTACCATACCGTACCATACCGTACCATACCATACCATACCGTACCATACCAAACTACAAACAAAACGTCAATCTTCTAGACAATGTAAAACACAACCAACAAAATCAATGTAAATAAAAATATACAATTATTTCTCGTCCATTGTGTGCTTCTAAGCCAACATTCACGTATGCCTAATTGGGACCGAACCCACTGACTCAGCAGTATCATTGTGGCTACTGTGCTACGGCGCCATTCATACTAACGATATATGTTTTTAAAAGGCAAAGGTTTTTGTTATGGCGTTCGGAAACTTGTTTTGTATGTTAGAAAGTACCTATTAACGAACGGATATCGGCAGTACGTACTTAGAATAGTTAGCGGCATTTATCTTGGTCCTATGTCGCGAGAGAGGCCCTGGTGCGGATGGTTTGATATAATCTATAATTGGTGGATTTGAGCTCCTCCGCGCACTACGTAATATCCTCAAAAGACATCTGAAAAACGCGTACCTACCTACTGCACTTTTAGAGGAATTTTAGGGTCAAGTCAAGATATGAGCTTCAGCTGTCGTATTCTTCATCCTAGCGTTAATCCCAGTCGCATCCGAAGCTTTCACTTCGGAGTCTGGGGTCCGCTTTACCAGTCTAACTGCGGATTTGGCTGGATTTCGATATTTTTCGTGTAGATCAGGTGTAGTATATCGGGAAAAAAGATGTAATCATACTGAGTACTACTTTCGATGGTGTCCGTGTCCGTGTGATTAAGAAGCAATGATCTAAAAATGTACAAGGGAAGTAGAAAAGTTGAGTAGGCTGAGGCCAATTAAATCTCACCTCCAAGCCGGTACACCTGCTTTCTTCTTCTTCTTCATCCTAGCGTTAATTCCCAGTCGCATCCGAAGCTTCACCTCGGAGTCTGGGGTCCGCTTTACCAGTCTAACTGCGGATTTGGCTGGACCTCGATATTTTCCGTGAAGTGACTGCTCCGGATCGGAGTGAGAAATTATCTTGCAAAGAATCTAGCGCAGTTAAAGGCTTGCTCTGTGGTATGTGCCCTTTCCTGTTAGTAGGTGCCTACCAACGGCACCCTAGGCAAGACCCATGAAATTGGTGAGCAATGTCAATATCATAGGCGTCTAAGTACAAACAAACATTTAATTACAACTAATCATATTTATATAACTACCTCTATGACTTTACTATAACAATTTTTTGCTCATTTACGTGATGAATGTGTACACTGATAGATAAGCTATATTATAGCTTGTAAGGTGCTCGTGTTTAAAAGTGTGTGTAAGATGGTTTTATAATGGGACTTAATCTGATATTTCGTAGCCGATCGCAAACCGCAGCAGATACAACGTATGCCTCAGGACGCGATTCCTGGGACCCTAGACAAAGTGACATTCTATTGATGGAATCGCGCTGAAGCGAACCATTTTTAAGGTTTTAACAAAGGATTTAGGGACATTGCGGTGGTTATAGTAATAATGATAAGTTAAATAATGTATTTCGAGTTACAAAGACTCAAATTTCATAAAAAAAATATAGTGATAGCACATTAATGATTTATGTCAATTTCATACTACACTAGCGATTCCACTGGCGTTTTCGCCAATAGAATGTCACTTTGTCTTACACCCGTATTCACAAACAACACTGTGAGGTCTCATAGTGTGCTCGAGCGCATAGGGCTGGTAAAATTAATTCACAAACATCACGGAGCAGTATCTAACGCAGTGCGTTTCTTCAACGAAGTATTAGTAGTAACTTAAGTGTTATCAATGATTAGAAAGGCTTTCCAAAACGAACGCACTGAGAATTTGTCGTTCTTTGCACAGTTTTGGTGGTACGCATAGCAAAGTATTGTTTGTGAATACGGGTGTAAGGCCCCTGGACCTAAATCGCGAGATAAACGTGGTCCTGGCGCGCGCGGATTGTTTTGTAATAATGTATGCTTGGTGAATTTGAGCTCCTCCACCGCAGTAGCACCCCGTGCTATCCTCAAAAGACACCCAAGAATTATAAACTGCGCGTATAGAGCACATTTTAGGTCCAAGGTATTTGTCCCGACTTTAATGTGATAATATCGTTTACTGTTTTCATTCATTGCGGCTTCTCAATGGTGCCGTTTACCCGTATCGAAGTTTAATAAGTAATGTATATTAGTGATCATAACCTCCTTTATCATCTAATCTATACCTATTGATAAAAGCGAAAAACCATTCGTTGATTAATCACGAAATCTCAGAAACTACAACACCTACAAACTTGTAATTTGGCTGGTAGGTTCCTTATAGGATGTAGACATCTGCTAAGAACGGGTTTTACCAAACTTTATCCCTAAAGGGGTAAAAAGAACTTCACATGTACGATGTCTCGGGCGGCCTCAAGTCAATATCTATAGCATATCTTTAACTGGATAGCCAGACTCAGTCACGTGTTAAACAAAAATTATCTACGTATAGTGATTTATTTGTTGATCATGATTCATTCATATTTGGGATAATGGTGGATGGGTAGTTATGGTGGGTACTGGCGCCATGGGATCGGCAGACTAATGAGATGAGTAACTAAGGCATTGGTAGCTGGTTTGAGATCTTCATGGGAATTTTATTTGGTTTAGTTGATTAGTTTATGAATAGGTGAATCAAGGTTGACTCATAAATTGTAATGAAATATTTGATTCAGATAAAATAGAGTAGGTAGGTACAGTTTATGACTCTTGATTTAGTATTTCGGGAATGGAGAAACTTGGTTTGATTTGTATAAAATCACTAGCTGACCCTGCGAACTTCGTACCGCCAACAGTCGATTCTTTAATTTTTTTTAGACTTTTCCAGGCATTTTTTTTAAATTTTCACTGCGTCAGAACCATCCTCGTACTTCAAGGAATAAAAAAATATATTCTAAAAAAATAATTAGAAGAAGTCTGTTCAGCTGTTCTCGAGATTTGCGCTTATTAACACATTCAGTGATTCATTTGTATGTTATACAGAAGATATATGTCCATTGTCCATATCATTATCCTATCCGATGCGTCACCACAAAATAGCAACGATACACGATCATGACGCACAAACCAATACCTTCACCATATTATAGGAAAATTGCCTACCTACCTATGGGACGGCTCTTAACCACTAGGACCATATTAACTTTACTAAATGACATTTTAATGGGGTACTTGAACACTTCCCACGCAGCGCTTTCATATCCGCGGCTCTTTAAAGAGCTCCAAGATTTATACTTCACGATTCAGACCTACCGCATACGGTACAGAATATTCCATCAAGAACCAAGCGGTTCGGTGACTTTTTCCTCTACCGCAACATTAAGACCTGGAATTCTTTGCCAGCTCACGTGTTTCTTAATTCCTACAGTCCCGGTCCATTTAAGTGGGGCGTGAAAAAGCATCTGGTGAGGCCGTCAAGCTGAGTGCTACCATTATAACATGGTTCTTGTCTGTAATGGTGACCTCCTTTTCTGAGACTTTACCTTCAGCTTATCATCGAGGCGAGGTGAAATCAAATTTAAAAAAAATCTTCATTCGTCAAGATCGATCTGATTCTGATTGTACGTAAGTAAGTAGTTAGTACTAAAAATAGCAATATAGCGATCTCATTGTGCGTCCGAAACAAGCTATATTCCTTTTTTTTGTTAGAGAAAGTTTCGTAAAAAAAACCGATTGCTTGCAGGTTGCTTGTAAGTTTGGGCTCCGAATACCTGTACTTTAATAGAATAGCAAATAGATATTAGATTCGAGCATACTCCCACACGGCCCCACCACACACGACGCCATTATACGCCTCTTTTTATTATTCAACACAATAAAACAATCTTATTTGTTAAAATCACGTTCGTATTCACAAAAACTAACTTTATAAATGCACTTTTGTACATTTCTATTTAATAAGTCACGTCGCAAACACATTAATTAGAGCGCGTGTGTTGGTACACCTGAATCGGGTTGCCAATTATAAAATTCTTTTTTTGAAAAGTTACGTTGCTCGAATGGATTTAAACTTATGATGATAAAAAAAATTGTCGTATTTTTGTTTTTTAATGCATTCTTTTGACCTTTTGTGTTTTTATCGATTTTGTTGTAATTTTTAACTATTCTCTAATATTTTGCTACGTACACGACTCCATAGTTACAGACTTTAATGTTAATTTCGTAGGTATACTATGAATACAATATTAAGCCGGGAATATAACTCATATCTGAATATAAACTTTACTGCTGCTATCCCTACTAATATTATAAATGCGAAAGTAACTGAACTGAACCGATTTTGATGAAATTTGGTATAGGAGTAGATTAGACCTTGAGAAAGGACATAGGCTATGTTTGGTCGCGATAACCGACATCCACGCGGGCGGAGCCGCGGGCAAAAGCTAGTATTTGTATATTTTGGTTACTTTTGAAAGAAATTTTAAAGCATTTAGTATGCTAACTATTCAAATCATCGCCCCAAGATGGATGTATAGAAAAATTTGGATCAGCTTCGGGTGAGGCTCGGTGGCTCAGTGGTCAAAGCATTCCCCCTGTAAGGAAAAGATTACGGGTTCGAGTTCTGCCAAGAGCTGTATTCGCTTTTTTCTATCTTAATCGATTTTGGTTACTGTAAATTCTTAAATCAATTAGGTAGACCATAGAGAGGTTATTTAAACTTCTATTAAATAGAGGTTGGTACTTAATTGAACTAATTATTCATCATAGTCATCGTCCTATTCTGTATGCTGATTATATTCAACGTTTCCGCCAGCTAACCTGGGGTCCAGGTCCAGTCCAGTTTCCTGTTTATTCTCGTCCACTTCACACTTCATCTCTTCATCACCCCTGCTAATAAATCCAATGACACGTAGGTATATCATCGATTACTAAGTATTTACGTCAAGCCAGTTCAGATCTAGATACCCTTCCTACATGGACTCATCGATGTCACAGATATGAAGGCTTATGTACGAGTTCCTCACGCAATCTTTCCTCTTGACTCCGCGCATCCACCTCAGTAGGTATATCCATCTCAGTGATACGCAGCTCTTGTTTGTATTGAATTTAACTCAGTGGGAGTTATTATTACCTACGTCTTTAAAAAATCTTCAACCGCTAAACAAACACACCATTGTGTTTTATTCTATATTTTTGAAGTTAGATCTCTTCTGAAGTTATTTATATTAAAAGGAAACCCACCTACGCTTGTAACTTCCTACCTACTAATACAGTTTTCTTGCCCCAATACCTACACACCTACGCTTTTCTATTCTACCTATTAACCAACAACAATGTTTCATATTCAACTTACGAACGTACAAATCACAATGATACGTCACAAACCCCTTTCCAATAGCGAACAAGAAGCTAAAAACAGTTCTATAAGCTCATAACTTATGTTTTATTTACAATCTAGGTTTCAAATAGAACCTTTTTCACACACATGTTCAGACATAAACGTTGGAGGTATAACCGTCTCCCTCGCTCTAGTGGCGCCACTTTCCGATTCGAAACCACGCCTTACAACACCCTACTATGTCCATCTTTTTCTGTCTCGTATTAAACTGTTCTGTTTTCTCTCTCGCTCACGACTATCGATTTACTCTGTCACCAGTTTGTTTACCCGACTAAATTCCATAGCTATAGTTGGTTCGGTATGTTGTAATAACTTGTGTGAACTATTTATGGTAAGGTTATATGTAATTGTGTTTCTTGGTCGGAGAGCATCTTTGCTACTCTTTTTGGCTTCTGGTAGTAATATGATATGTTTATGTTTGTGATTTGTAGATTATGGGCGATGGTGTAGGAGTTTATTTGGTGATAGACGATACTTTAGTACCTATTATGTACTAATTTTCTGGCTAGTGGTAATTTTTTCTCCTTATAGGTGCCTACTACGGTGTTTACACATTTAGGTTGGGCTTAAGTCTTGATATTATAATATAATTTTGTACTTACCTTGTCAAATTCTATGGAATCACAGTAATTGTACATAAGTCGGTATATTTACCTTACCTTAGGTACCAATAAAAGACCTAGACAAAGTAAATAAAAAAAATTAAAGCAATCAATATTCATAATGGCATTTTCTCAAAAGTGCACATTCAGACCTTGATAATTTGAAAGTATTTTAATTTAATTTCTAATTTAATTCACAAGAAAAAGTTTAGCACTAAAGAAATTAATCCAAAACCTACTCCATGCATTTATTCTATTCGACTTAAGCTAATTATGAGAAGCCGCTAGTGCCGCTACTGACTGTTAGGATCATTCATCTTCACGTGTTGTCAAAATGAGCAAATCAATCTATTGCTGAACAAGTATTGCTTGTTATTTAACAACATTTTTAAGTAGTAGTAGTATATCACCCCAGGCTAAATACAATTGAAAAATACCGTAATAATTCCTCTGCCCTCCTTTCTCCTCTCCGATTTCCGGGTGCGGTAACGTGATAAAAAAAATGTCAGAAACGCATACGCAATTAATTAGCAAAATTTAAAAAAAGATCTAATGAAAACTTTCATTTAGTTTGGCAACACCAGAAAGTTATTAGTTGAAAAGGCTCATCGAGAAATCTTTAATAATTAGGTATGAAGATTAACAAACAGTTATATGTATAGATGAATAAAAGCGAATGTTATTGAAGCATCCAAATCGTTCAAAAAGCCCAATTACACATGATTAAAATATGGACACACAGCACAAAGAGATACTGAATAAATATCTTCAAATGGCACAAAGATTCTTTAACTTATTAACCACATTCGTTACGAGATTCATGCAATTTTATTGTGCCATTCAAAATCAATCTAAAGATACATGATTCTACAATAAAACAGCATTCATCTAATGTCACGGATCTTGTTAAACCAATGTAGAAATAACGAATTAGAATGTAAAATCAGTTAAAGGACTATTTACTGAACGTAACTAGGTACTTCTTACTATGAAAGAGGTGTACCTATGTTAAGAATGATTCTTGTTAGAAAGGATCTATAGCAATGATGTTGGAACTTTACCAAGAGATAGATCTGCAAAATTTATGGAAAAATTATAGCAAAATGTTTCTGTGTCATTTTATAGAGACTAACTGTGGAGGGATATTCGATATCTTTATAAAGAGTACCTACTTACCTTTACTAAAGTTGTCTACTTATAGCTATGCTTTCAATAAAGACATCCACGGTACACAATTTTGTTGCTGGATCACAATTTAAGCAGTCACAATTTAATATTCCGGAAAAAAAGCAATAACTATTAACAATGATGGTACCAGTTTGTCTTTTCACGTTGAGTCTAATACGAAGCGTTTGAAATGAACTTCTGGAAGAAGACAATGAGGCGTGTTTGAGATAGGAGTTCGCTACCTCCTCTTATTAGAGAGACGAGCTCCCCATCTCACTAGCATCGGGTCATTAGGGTAAATAATTTTCAAGCCATGGTTTCTTGCTGTTACTGATCAGGTTTAAAGTTTTACAGAACAGTCATCTTTCTAGGACTCGAATCCGCGCAGACAGTTAGGTAAATCAAACTGAAGCGGTGTTTCTTAGAGGTTTTCTCTTTTGCACACCTTAAGAGCTTAACTTTGCTGATATATGTACGTCAGTTATTCGTAATAAGTATGTACTAAACGCTGATTAAGTTACAAGAAAACTGAACTTACGAACAAAGTACTTTTTAATGACCTTTAATATAAAACCAACACGATATACTTTCATTCACTTTAATAATTAGCAGTAACTTTCAATTATTACAACTTCGATCAATACAGCCGTAAAAGAAAGTAATAAAAACAAAACTGCGTTAATACCGACATTCAAAGAGAACAGCACAAATTAATTTACAAAATAAATCCAAAAATCAAGAGCACTCAGCTAATTATTTTAATCAATTGGCAACACTGATTGCTTGCAACAATGGCGGCACGTGCGCGACCGTTCCCGCGAAAATGACAATAGAGAAAATATGAAACGTATATCATGAATAACAAATACCATGAATTGAATAGGAAACCGTATTAACCATGGTATTAAGATTGTAATCATGGTAATGCACGTATTATTAGTCTGATAGTAATTTTCAGTGCAACTAGTAGGGATGGGGAACACTGATAACTTTGCATTTTATTTTCCTCATTTTGTTGTGTTGGTAACGCGACAGAATTAATCAATATGGAATATTTTATAAATCGTAACGACCTATGACGAGAGTATTACTCTGTCAACTGAGCTACCTTTACCTGTCATTGACAGCTGAAACTCTCGTTCACATACAGAGGAAGTAAAATCTTCTTCATCCTAGCGTCAATCCCAGTCGCAACCAAAGCTTCACCTCGGAGTCTGGGGTCCGCTTTTCCAGCAAACTGCGGATTTGGCAGGACTTCGATATTATGTGAAGCGACTGCCATCTGACCTCCACAATCCAATAGCACAAAATATTGTAACAAGTCAAGGAATCCTAATAATATATGTAATTCTAAGGGTACAAGATGTTTTGATATCGGTCCAGTAGTTATAATACCTACTAAGATAACATAATTTCTCAAAATAGATCTCATTCTTAATAGTTACTTTCCAACAGTAAATCAAAACCAATACACCAACAAAAAATCAAATTAGCAGTCCCGTGCCCGCCCATGGATATAAAAAATCACTAACTACACCAAATGGACGTGAGACCGCATCAGCGCCCTATTTGTGCAAACCATTAGAGGCTCCCCGGGGACTCCGCCCTCGGGTGCCACAATTACGGAGATAACAGCGGTAGCCACATCTTTTACTTTTTCAATAGCCGTTTTGCGGTGTGTTATTAATACTTGCACATGTTATAAATTTACCGAAATTTAATTTGTTTATTTTTTGTTTTAGACACACATGCTAGTTTTTTCATTATTATGATAATACTTGTAGTAATCAAGCTGAAATTCTATATGAGAAAAGTTCACGTAGCCTAGTAGGTACCTAAATACAGAGGTATCAATTAGTTACTTCGTTTTTTTTTTAAATATAGTACCTAGTAAGATAGTAAATAAGAGCAAAGGCCTTCTGCTTGAGCAATTTATCGTGGCTTAAAAACCTTACCAAAGAAAAGAAAGAAGAAAAATACAGAAACAAATTTGGTTTAATTTAAAAACTTAACTTACTCGTGTTTAATATTGTGCTTATAGATTATAGCCAATACGTATGTATAATTAGGTTATCCGTTTTTGAAGTTTAAAGAAGTAGGAAGGTAGGAATAGGAAGGAAGGAAGAAATAGGTAGGTAATATTAGAATGTATTCTAATATCCCTATAATGTCAAATAACCTAAAGCATCGGCAACAAACTAATTAAAAAAAGCTCTCAAAGACCCATCATGAATCCGCAATTCGCTCACCCTAAACAATTTACTCACCAGTTGAACAAGTAATGAGTGTATCGAGTTACGTCCCTAGAGACTCGACTGATTTGCTTCCTTTGCTCTGAACATTCGCTGCATAATGTTGGTAGTAAAAGAGCGCGCAAAACAATTTGACAACATGGCTCACGACTTGCTAATAGTTTTGCGTTTCGAATTCTCTACGGAGATGGGTCTGATTTGTATTGTTAAGTGATGTTAGAGATAGAATAATTATGGATATTTGAGGAGATACTGGGCATTAAATATTTAATGTAGGCACTGTCTGTCTTGTACCTACATGAACAATTAGGAACTCCATGACCATTTTAGATTTAGGTTACTCACATTCATTATGTAGGTATAGCATTGGACCCCAAATTAACTAGGCTACATAATATATCCAATTAGTCAATGTATGTATTATCTAATATAATATAATGATTCATTATTATAATTTCTTTACGGGATCGTTTGAGAAATTTAAAACATAGACTCTACCTACATTACACTTTAGATCATTAAAAATACCACCAAGTCGTTGATGTCGAAACGTAATTATGACACGTTCGCACATCGTCATTGTTGTATAAATTAAAAATATCCAGTTCTGTAATTTAAAAAGCGCATTAATCAGGACAAAGTGTGTTCTGAAAATTAATTCCGTATGTTCTTACTGACATTTTACCGGTACCTACGATAAAAACGTCATTCCATAAGTAAGTAGATACTTTATGTGTTATTTAATTTTATGATTCACGTTTTTCATGATACTGTCTGAAGCTTACGCGAATCTCATTCATTGAAATAAAACTACTTTTGAAGGGATTTTAACGGACTACTACTATCCCGCGACAATGGCTGCTGGAAAGCAGCCGAAATATCGGGTTAAAAGCAATGATGTATTATTTTTATAGATACGTCATACACGAAGATGGCGGCTTTCAAAAATGGCGCAAACACAACATATTAGCTACTTCTAAAAATACGTCAATGTTATTAATTTACAAATATATCGCGATAGAATCCGTTCAAAAGTATTAATTAGTATTTTGATACAAATGATTTAGAACCATTTTGATTGTTGGACCCTCGTTAATTAAGCCAAAACTCCAAGAGACAGTCGAGGCAACGCAGATATAGCTTGTGAGTCAACAACGCGGTTTTGCGTCCATCGCAAACAAACAGATAAACAGACAAACAGACAAGTGTTCCAAAAAGAAAATAATACCATTTAGGTCGCAGACAAGCACATGGACACCTGATAGAAAGTGGTTACCGTGGCCTATGGACGAGTGCAACACCAGGGGAATAACACTCGCGCTGCCGACCCTTTAACCCTTAAACAGAGATATTCTGTGCCGTCAGCGAATTTTGTTTACAGAATCGATTTGTAACGTAATACAAGTTTTTTTTTAAATCTCAAATGTACAGCATGGCTACTTTACAATTAATGTAATAGTATCGAAGTGTTCCTACTACAATATTAATTGAAATGCTATCTGAAAATTCTGTCTTTTGTTAGTATTTAGTGTCAAAAATCTATTTCACTAATTAACTTAGGGGACGATAAGATTCAGTGGCGATATCAGTTATATCTATACCTAAACTGGATAATATTAGTGGGTGCACCTGCCTACTATCTGCGTACTTATGAGTAGTAGCACTCATATAAAATAGTGTTAGGGCGCATTCACACGGGATACGTCTTTGACGATTCGTTATAAAACACGATACGCCTTGACGGATAGATGTTCACATTGAATACGGAATCGTGATTTTTCACGATTCGTCAAAATATCCGAATTGATGTTCACATTTGTTTCGTGATTGAGTTCAGTTCAGAGTTCAGCGCAACAGCGGATCCGCCATAAAGCATTCACGATTCGAGATTTTCAAAAGCCGATACGTGATTTTTAACGAATCATGATTTTTAAAAGACGTATCCATATCCGTCGTTTTTCACGATTCGTGAAGCGTGTGAACATGGGTATTTAAAAAGCATTGCACCCGTCAAAAAAAATAACGAATCGTGAAAAAAAACGACTCGTGAAAAAACACGATTCGTCTTCGTGTGAACGAGCTCGTGGAAGATAAGATAGTAATAACTTACTATTTACTACTATAGACTTAATATAAGTATAG
This sequence comes from Eilema depressum, assembly GCA_914767945.1. NCBI lineage: Eukaryota > Metazoa > Arthropoda > Insecta > Lepidoptera > Erebidae > Eilema > Eilema depressum. The sequence goes on along the minus strand of OU612036.1, from coordinate 9,972,350 downwards.
TTCTGACTCTAACCAAATAGCACAAACTTTGTTTTAAATAACTTCCCTATTAGGTGTTATACTATCGAAATCGAAAAAATCGCTGTCTCAGGCTAATTTTATGTTATTAATCTTGCTATTTCTAAGTTTTTGGAAGTTAGTTATTTATTCTTGGAAGGTGTACGGACAAACCTGTCTGAAATAACATTCCAAAACCTTCTAAGAATACCTACTACAATACTATGTCGTTTCCGATCTCGTGAGAATTGCGTATGTATTTACTTAGTCTAAGAATTATAATATACTATAGTCAAAGTCATATCTCTTTCTCGTTGGGGTAACGATAAGGGGCAGGCATCTACTTCACTATCACTATCATCACTATCACTACATATTATAAAACAAAGTCGCTGTCTGTCTGTCCCTATGTATGCTTAAATCTTCAAAAATACGCAACGGATTTTGAAACGGTTTTTTTAATAGATGAGTGATTCAGATGGAAGGTTTATATGTATTAAAATCGCCAATCTCGTGTGGAAACACGACACACAAACACGAAACACGTAATGGGAAATGTAAGTTAGGAAAATAGGAAGATTTTCCTTACTTACATTTTTCTTTTGCATTTAATTTTTAATGATTAAGCACTAATTGATGTTGAAATAATAATAAATATTAATTTATCGATGACAGGCACCATATGCCAAACCCTGGTACTTTAATTTTCTAAGTATTTCTTATTTACATCACAGTATTTGCCGTTGGATATTGCAGTCTCTGAGTGCCCATCTTGCAGATACGCAATAAATTATGATTATTTATCACTGACTAACTACGGAATAGTGATTCCGTTACCGCAACCTATAGAAACCTATTCCCAAGATAATATCAATGTGTTAATCCAGAATCTATAATATGTGCCAAATTTGATCCAAATCCATTTAGCCGTTTTGACGAGATTGAATAACAAACAAAGTTATAAAACTTTCATATTTCTAAAATAGGTAGTAGAATAATGCAATGAACAATTCAAAAGTAATTGTATGAAATTTGAATTTGGAAATATAGATGTTCCAATTACAAGCATCCATTCAAATATGGAATGTTTAGCAACTGTCATAGCTCACAATAGGACGCGTTCAACCGCCGCAGTCCAAAGGCCGTGTCCAATAACGATTTACTTTTTTTTTGTGTTTGTGAACAGGGAATAAATATTTGAGGCTACCGTAAAATCTTTCCATCAGTTTACTTGTCAAATTAAGGTTGTTTTTGCTTAACAACAACAAACTAGGTATGATACCTAACAAATGTTTCATTTCATCTTTAAAATATGAAGAAAAAAATATTGGTGACTTTGTCAGTTCCGAAAAACTCTAAGGATATTTAAAATGCCTCTTTTTTGAATTAGATTCATTTCAATTTACTTACCACTGAAAATTTAGTTTCTCGTATCGAATCGGATAATCGGAAATAAATTTAGTAATCGGAAAAGTTTTTCAGGACAATAGGTAGACATGTACTATGCATTTTATTTCATTCAAAAACTATGGTTGTGAAAAATATCTGCAGACGTAGATTTTGCAGGCCACTGCAGTTGTACTCTAATGATGACATACACAGGTAGCCTCTACCAACCAGTTAGAGCAAATCTAGAAAAACATAGATACCTAATAAGTAGAATTATAGAATTTGAATTTGAGAATAGTAACTCACTACCATGAACGCCTAAGATCATGCGAAGTGGAGGAGGAAGAGCCGAAAGGCGGACCCTGAGCTCCGAGGTCATCTTGGCCACGGATGCAATCAGGAAAATGCGTCTACATGAAGATGGTGATGAAGTATAGAATAGTAACTAGCTTCAAATATACCATCACAGTTTCTTTAAATATAGATGCGGTCTACCACATAAAAAGTGCCGAAAGCTTTTGTGCCAACGACAAATGGTTACTCGGAAAGAAAAAAAAAACATGTCTGCCATTGAAATAGTTAATAGTGTGTTCCGATGCGCGAAATTTGTCACAATAGCTGCCCCTGGTGGGCAATTATCACGCACAGAATTAATGTCTTTGTCATAACATGGTCGGGTTTGGTCGCAGCTTGGGTGTTGTGGTGTGCGGGTAGGTGTAGGGTAGGGTATTTTGCAATGTCGTTACGTTTTGATTATACTACTGCCTATGCGCTCATTTTTAGCTTACTTACCACCAATTTTACAAGGTCATCAGAAATTCGCAACTTTGCAAAGTATTTCTAGTATGCGTATATAATACTTTGGTAACTAAATGCTGTACGGAAATCAGTCAAAATTTATATAGGAGTAAATGCACATAACTAATTTGAATATAAAAAATATTACCGATAATTATGTACAAGAAAAATGTATTTAATTCTATTCTGAGGTGATAAATTGATAATATGTCTATAGCATTTGACCCCAGTCGCGCGCTTTCTCAATTTGTCACGTTGACAGTCAGTGCTGCCAACTGCACAAACAAGTAGGGCGGCAATGTTTGTATTCCTTCACACAATATGGACGGTGTTTGCAATGTTATTATTTATGGCTTTTATTGCGCTTTGACAAATAACTTTACGGAGATTGACACCATATATTTTGATAATGGCTTTGTTGGTTTTATTTTCGGTGGCTGTAATTTGTACATTAAGATGTTACGTACACGTAAAATGTTAAATAAAACTATGATTTATTGTAGCCCATAACTGAAAATCATTGATAGCTATAGTGTCATAAATGTTTAACTTATTTTACCTAGTTTTATTTATAGTAGTAGTATTACTTATTTGAATTTATAGTGTTACAACTTCTTCAAAATAATCCAAAAAATATAGGTATTTATACTATTATGGTTGTTTACGTTACTGTTCGGGATATTTACTATGTATTGTTTGGAGTTGCCAATATTTCGACGCTGTTGCGTCAGCGTTATCCGTGATCACAGTGCTTGCAACAGCGCCGAAATATCGGAAATTCCAAACAAACTCTAAAGTAACCCAAAAAAGCAAGAACTTTTGCTAATTACTGAGTCAAAAGGACAAAACTCTATGTGTGAAAGTGCCGACCGTAAGGATTATGTCTCCGCATACGTAGGTTTATTTTGAACAATGTGCAAATATTTCTTTACACGGACAAAAACTATTTTACTTTGAAAGTGAATAATTGTCAAAAAATCATTGACGTGAAAATACTTCAGAACCACCGACTTTTGGAACTAAAATCTCCAACAAAATCTACATTAAGTTATACAATTGAACACCTTTTAAGGGTTTTGGCGGCAACCTTCCCATTTAAGCGGAAATCCTTTGCAAAATTTTCGTTAAAAGAGAATTCATTTCATATTTTATTTTCTTCGCCGTAAAGTTGCAATTGGCGTGGCATATTTTTTAAGTTACATTAGATAGTATCTTGAGGCTTAGGATAATCTTTTGTTGGTAGATTCTGTGGTACGAACAGTGTGGGTTCTGAGAATTTGGCGGGAGAGACTGAAAGTGACAATATTTTTCTCGCTATTGGTAGGTAATGAATATAGAGGGTAACCATCTTCATCTCACCAGCGTTAATCCCAGTCGCATCTGTAGCTTTCACTTGGAGTCTGGGTATCGCTTTTTGCAATCTAACTGCGGTTTTGGCTGAACTTCGATTTTCCGTGAAGCGACTGGCATATGACTTCCACAACCCATTGGCGATATCGAAACGTTGTAGTTAGACCAGTTTCTGGACTTTTTAGGGCTGCCATAGATGTTCGTATGGCCACCTGAACCGACAGCTCAACGTGCTCTCTGAGGCACGATCAGACCCATGCAAATACCTATATTCATGCATACAAATATTTGCACTGAGCGGGGATCGAATCCGCGCCTCTTTCTTAGCACCCGCGTTCACAACAGTCAAGCCACGGAGGCCGCTAATAAACTATAAGCTAAAGTCTGAAAAATATTATATCACGCCCGTATTGTATTTTGTACACATATCATACTCATTTTTTTAACATCTCAAATGTCATCACTTTGATACGGCTCGTCATTTTTTTTCTCCTCACAATAGCCACACGTGATAGCCCCCTCAATTTAGCAAAGGCACCTCAGGTAACATCCAAAAAAAAATAAACGTGACAAAATGTCAGTAAACATGTACCTACTACACCTTTGCCAACATCGAGAAAAAAATATCCGCCATACAAATAGCGCATTCAATGCAATTTTTTTAAAATAAACGTGTATAAAATTGTTTTCTTTTGCATTCTTAAGTTCCGAACTACAGTACTATTGCGAAGAATAGTCTCTACATTTAGTAGATACTGGTGGACACTTACCTTTATTGAGAGCACCTGTACTGTATGTCAAGTACCTATGCGTATTTCTAGACTTTTTACTATCATAATTATGTGAGAGATTAATATTTTATTAACAAAAGAAAAAAGTAAAGTAAACTCAAAAAGAACTAACTAAAGCGCTGCGCTCGCTAGTAAAAATATAAAACTCTATGGTCTGTACCTATTTCCCGGCATTCCATAATATTCTATACCATCTACCCACAATGCCTACTTCTGCTACCAACCGAATAAAATGAGAATGAATCATTTTATTTTTGGAACGCTCTTTTTCCAATAGGAATAAAAAAGAACTTTAGAATTTCGAAATTTGAACAGCGAATCGTGACGAATTGAATGCTATGCTCATTCAAATATTAAATTTGGAAGGCGTTCCACGTGTTTGACTTTGACGTTCAGTGTTGCAATAACGCAGAAAATTTACCATTGTTGAAGGTAATTGTAAAATAGTTTGTAACAAAAAATGAATTGCTTGTATTATAATTGAAATAGACATACGTAGCTGTTTACGCGAATGTATGAGCCGCGAATAATTGCTAGGTTGATTGTTCAGTTGAGCATGAGAATATTGGATAATGTATTCTCATCATATTCCAATTTATGTATTTTTTTTTTTCAAATAAACGTTGTTTTTTAAGTCTTGTTACGTTATTAAATCAATATCTTTAAACCTTGGTAAGATCCATTCTTCTACTTTGACCTTACAACTTACTAGGTATGTAACCTACCTATATCTCTAGATCCCTGCGTATAAGATATTTGGTGATCTAATTAAAGAATGTACAATGAAAACCTAGATAATAATAAGTAATTTAACCTGATTTATTGTTTCAATTTCTGTAATACCCTTTTTCTCTTGTTACAGGCACAAAAATGTTATAGCAGTGAAGGAAGCAACGAAAACGAATTGAAAAAAATTCGCAAACATGTCAATACACATACGGAAGAGGCTAATGCGGTGACTAAATACGTGTGCGTATAAAAAAAAATAAGCCAATATGGCGCTGCTGACGAATTCGGCGACAGCGACGGTCCCGACGGCCGGTGGCCCGACGGCCCCGCAAGCCCATTCTGCAACGCCATTGCATCATTATTTTCACTATTTGAAACAACCGTCACCCTTAGCCCAGAATCCGTATGCCCATCACTCGTCAGCACACCATATGGGGATGGGCCCTGGGCCTCTTGGGGGATTAGGCCCATTTGGATTAACGCCGCATGGGTTAGAAGCTGTTGGATTTCCGCAAGGTAAGTTTCTTTGATAGTAAAATAACTAACGTTAGTTGTAGACGTTATTCTATGTTTAAAAATGATGACGCAATTATGGAATCATGTATGTTTTTTTTAGGTAAATGCGTTAATTAACTGGCATCTCTTAATTTTAGCGCATTAAGCAGTGATTACTTACTTATAATAAGCCAGTAGACACTTCGGCAGTTTATCCAACAAGTGTCAATTTAATGTAATACATATTCCAATAACAAAATCAATTAGGTATACATACTTAGATACTTTTAATATCACGTAAAGTCAGGACGTACTTAACTTTATATTTATGTTTTAATAACTACATTAATTACAAAATTAACTTAATTACTTACTCAACTTATTAAGTTTTATACTTAATAATAAAATATATCTTTGGTGTCCCATACCTCAAAAAGAAAAAACTGAATCCTAAGGATCACATCATTGACTTTAAGGAGGCTTAATATCAACTAATCAGGCTCTGCAACATCTTGTAGCTGTGAAAAATTCAATACATATTTAATAAAACTCAATCAAAAGAAACAATCATTATGCAGTTTTATTGATAGACGATTAGAAGATAGAGATTTCTCGTTTGAGGAGAAACAACAAGCTTTTATTTTTCTATTCTTTTCCCAGACTTACATTAGGAATATCGAAGTCAAACCACCAAAACCATTAAAATAAAAGTTTCAATCTAACCATAAACAAGGGCGAGAGTAAGAAAAAAAATGTAAGAAAAACAAAATTATGAGTTGACAGATATTCCAACATGGCCACCGAAACAAATTCCTCCCGAGATTTCAGCTTGTAATTCATTGCGGGACCATTTACATGCCCGAGTGATATTTATAATGAGGCAGGTGCTTGTTTTATTATTTCTTTCTTATTTTAACTGTTTACTAAGTTAATGTTAGGTAAGGAAAATAAAATACTTATAATATGTATCCTTTCAACTATATACAGCGATCGGCATTCTGTAATAAAGCAAATCCTAGATATTTATCCAACATTCATAAAAGGAACTCAGAAAACTCCAACCTACACATTAGAAAATAATATTATGTTGATCAAATTATGATGAATCTAATCAATGATCTTTTAAAACCTATGTAAAAAAAAAAACCATCATAAAAAAAATTATACTTGATACCAAAATTAATCCACACGAACCTTCATCTTGTTTCGACGTAAAGATTTGATATTGACACTAGTGACAGCTTGTTGTCACATTAAAAATAGAATCGAACAGATTATGTACTTTTTCGAGTACAACTTCTAAATTTAAATGTTCCTATAAATAAGTTTTCATTCCGATGCTGAATTCAACATTTTCTTCCTAATTAAGAAACAATAGCAATCGAGTCTTATTTATTTTTATTTATTTATTCTTTATTGTACACTTACATGGCATAATAATACAAATTAAAGAGAAATTATGTACAAAGGCGAGCTTAACTCAAGGATGAGTTTTCTTCCAGCAAACCCGGGAGTGCATAGAGAGTCTTGTAGAAAATTCCAAATTTTATTGGGTATTTCTGTTTCAAACAAAAACATAGGCAGGTACCTAGTAGGTATATGACAGCCGAAACCGTAGCCAAAACAACGACGGGGAACGTTGCATAATTTACGTTCCAAGAAGACATCCTTCTGAAATAATCAAAACAGCCCTCCACCACCCCTATAAGCCGCTTATCCCTCCCCGCCTGTGTTGCCATGCTACCCCCGAAATATGGGAGAAACGGGAAGTCGCTTGTTAGTTCGCTTTAATTAGTAGCAAGTTTGAGTTTTGATGTTGGTAACATTTAACGTGTTGTTTTTGGGACCCTTTTTGCTTTATTAGGTACCTATCGTTTTTAGAAGTTAAAATGTTAGTAACAATATTAGTTAGTCTAAAAGGTTTGTAAAACTAAATCGGTGGTTTATTTGACCATCATGCCTCTTTCCTATTTAGGTAGGCAGAGACATTTTTCAACTTGCTGCAATCCTTCTTCTACTTTCATGATTTTTTTCATACATGGTCACCATTTTCTGGTGTTCTTGACCTTTCCTTAATAAAAGTTCCTCTGATTAACAAACCTAGGTCATATAAGGTCTACCTTTACTAGCTTGTCCATTCATCCTCACTTCAAAATCAAAAATTTCACACCGCGTCTTGATTTTAAGATGTCCGATCTCGATTCAACCAAATTACCTTACGTAATAAACTTACGAAAATGTTTAAAAAAGTCACATTCTGATTGAAAACGAATCAGAGTACCTATAAGTGATTCTGAGGGTTCAATAACCTCACGAAAATGTAGGTAGGTTTTGTTTGTACATCATACGAAATACCAAAGTTTGTTTACGTTTTTATTTCTATCCAATTGAAATCACACGTTTTGAAATTGTGACGTTACTGAATTTTGCCCAAGTTCGTGCGCTTCCGAACGTCTTGCCTTTGTTAGCTTATCTACTCAAACATGTGAACAATATTCTAAACATGGTGTATACTAATCCTTCCAACCCAACGCCCAAGAAACATCGCACAGATTTCCCTGGACGAGGCACCATGAAAAATGCGCCAATTTTAACTGTCATACAGATGGTAATACAAAAAAGGCGCGCTATGCCTATAATAAAGATGTCATATTCTTTTTAATATTCTTTTTAACGTTTTAGGTTATTCTTAAAAAAAAAAAAAAAAAAAAAAAAAAAAAAAAAAAAAAAAAAAAAAATTCAACTCACTTAATAATTCTGCGTCATATTCAAAATTCGAAATTTAAATTCCTTCCCGCGCTCTCCCAATAGCCGTGACTTCATTTAGTTCTAAACAGCCTGTTTGTCTAGTATCTTGGACCTAAAATATGCTCAAAAGGTGCTCTAGACGCGCAGTACTCGTTTATTGGCTGTCTTTGGAGGATAGCAGGGGGTGCTACTGCGGTGTACGACCTAAGATTCACCAAGTATAGAATATGACAAAACAATCCGCGAGTGCCAGGGCCTCTTCGTTTCGCTATTTAGGTCCAAGAAACGTCTCCCGAGGTATAAGTAGAAGTTGTTAGTTCTAGCGTCCTTCTGTTATCTTACTCAAATATACGAACAATATTCTAAACATGGTGTAGGTACTACACTAATCCTTTGAACACAACACCCTAGAAATATCCCACGTCTTGAAAGAAATAGTGGTAGGACTCATAAGGAGTTGTGTATTGTCGTGGCAGGTCTCATTACCTGACTTTTTTATACCTTGCATAAACAATAAGATGTTTGTTTTTGATACCTTCGCCATTTTTTTCACGTTTATAGAAAGTTAAGTAAAACACCTTGGAAAGCAAGATGAGCTTTGGCATAGGGCTTATGTTTGGGCGTCCAGAATCTGAAAATTGACTTAACGAAAGTAGGTTCTCAATTTTGCCGAAATTAAACTATGATATGATACTGCAGATCAACTTGTTTGGTTTGGTTCCAGTATCATTGCATTGATAAAATCTGTTCCTAAAATCGATAATAATCGATCGAAAGATGAAAAAAAAATCTACAGATCAAAGAATAAGCGCTGTTAGACTCTGTCCAAATTATTACTACCTATCTTGCCTAAAATCATTGAGATCCGTCTTCATCCGAGCGCCCAAAGTTAGCACTCCGGAGCATCTCCTACTCCTCTTATGTATAGTTTGCTTAATCTTGGCTTCACGAGAATGACTACCGCCTGACGCCCCAGCCCCGAGAGGAAAGCCTGTGCCTGCATGACTGGCTTGCAGGTGAAATTGGTTTGGTTCCGAGCACATTGTTGGGGTTAACATACATCGTATAATGTTGTCTCATGTATCATCTGAAAAAAAGAACAAAAAACCACTATCTTAATTCTGCAGTAGGTAACTTTTGTCTAAAAGGCCATGTTCCAAAAAATCTAAATATATCCGCATCCATTAAAAACTGACCAATCACAACAGAGATTAAAAATTTCTCTCAAAGAAAAAAAAATATAACGACGACATTCTTAATTCAAAAGCGAGGGCTCTCAGAATCCGGATTAGCCTCCCTCGCTGTACGCCAGTTCTTAGTAGTGAAACATTTTGGCGATGGCAACTCCAAATAATTGTGGAAAGATTTTTTTACAAAATATGACGCTTTACTCGTGTTCTTTATTTAAAACATGCTGACGTAAATTCAGTTTTATTGTTTTCTTTGATTAAGAGGTACTCTTAACCATTATTTAATAGAATACCACCTAAGTGGTATAAAAAAAAAAGAAAAAAAAGAATATGAAAGTACCTTCTCGATTACGTCATGGGGCTTGTTCCCTCTATCGGAAATTCGAAAAACATAACGAAATATCGATGGAATCTCCCATATAAAATTTTCTCATCTTCATCCGAGAGTCAGCCCTTCCAAAGCTTTTCTTCTTCGAGAACTTCCAAAACTTGCATTTTGGAGCCTGATATCCATTCTTCTACTCCTTTAGCTTTTACCACAACCCGTTTGACACTTTGACCCTCATAAACCCCAAAAGCCTATGGACACAATGATATATTATAAACTAATAATAATATAATACATCATTGTATGGACAGAACTTCGTCGGTCAATCCCAGTGTACCGGCTTGTAGACTTGGCTTAGGCGCCGAAAACCTTAGTAGGGCTCAGTATACTCCAAATATCGCTGAGGTGCACCTCGTATGAGACCGGGATTAACGGTCATGTAGGTCACAAATTAAGACTACGAAGGTCAATGTCATGTTTCTACATTTACAGTCAGTGGACTTATCATGGCGCAGTAGACGGACGACCTCAAAGTGTGATCACAAAAACAGCATGACCTCTTGCTGCTGCGAAAAATGCATGAGCTAAAAAATTGTTACGGAAATAGGTAAAGGGGGTTGGGTAATGTTGGCGTCGTGTTGGAATTGAGCGGCCATCAATGAAATTGGTATAATATGAAAGTACAGTTTAAAGTGATCAAAAGTTACTATGGACAAACTTCTCTAAACTATATCGGGACTTAGCTATACAGGGTGGTATTTTTTAACTTTACTTAGATGGAAGTACTCTAAATACTGGAGATAGCGAATTCCACTGAAAGGAAACATTCCCTTATTTTTTAAAAGAAACAAAACTGCATTCAAAGTTTTCTGAAAATGCCACACCCGGTAGTCGAACCGACTAAAATCTTCCTAAACCTTCTATTTCATGGATTTCCTTTTATTTAATTTACCAAGTTTGTTAGAGAGATTTGATCCTTATGATCGACCCTATCGATTGATGCAAAAAAATACAGGGTGTTATTTTTGCGAATTGTAGTCGGTTCGATTATAAGGCGTGGCAAACGATTTTTCAGCATTCCTTAAATGCAGTTCTGTTTCTTTTTTATAAACATACTAAACTGTATTCAAAGTTTTCTGAAAATGCCACACCCGGTAGTCGAACCGACTGAAATCTTTCTAAATCTTCTATTTCATGAATTTCCTTTTATTTAATTTACCAAGTTTGTTAGAGAGATTTGATCCTAATGATCGACTCTATCGATTGATGTAATAAAAATATAGGGTGTTATTTTTTCGAATTGTTCGATTATAGGGCGGGGCAAACGATTTTTCGGCATTCCTTAAATGCAGTTCTGTTTCTTTTTTAAAAACGTACTAAACTGTATTCAAAGTTATCTAAAAATGCCACACCCGGTAGTCGAACCGACTAAAATCTTTCTAAATCTTCTATTTCATGAATTTCCTTTTATTTAATATACCAAGTTTGTTAAAGAGATTTGATCCATAAGATTGACCCTATCGATTGATGCAATAAAAATATAGGGTGTTATTTTTTTGAATTTTAGTCGGTTCGATTACAGATGTGGCAAGCGATTTTTCGGCATTCCTTAAATGCAGTTCTGTTTCTTTTTTTAAATAAGGAAACATTTCCTTTGAATTGATTACAATAATTACTTCTTGGATGTTAATACATATGTAAGAAAACTACCTACTCTTACTACCGGAAATAGCTAATTTCATTCAAGGGAAACACTCTCTTATTTAAAAAAAATACAAAGCTGCATTTAAGGAATTTCGAAAAATCGCTTGCCACGCCCTGTAATCGAACCGACTAAAATTATAAAAATAACACCCTATATTTTTATTGCATCAATCGATAGAGTCAATCACAACGATCAAATGTCTTTAACAAACTTGGTAAATTAAATAAAAGGAAATTCATGAAATAGAAGATTTAGAAAGATTTCAGTCGGTTCGACTACCGGGTGTGGCATTTTCAGAAAACTTTGAATACAGTTTAGTATGTTTATAAAAAAGAAACAGAACTGCATTTAAGGAATGCTGAAAAATCGTTTGCCACGCCTTATAATCGAACCGACTACAATTCGCAAAAATAACACCCTGTATTTTTTTGCATCAATCGATAGGGTCGATCATAAGGATCAAATCTCTCTAACAAACTTGGTAAATTAAATAAAAGGAAATCCATGAAATAGAAGGTTTAGAAAGATTTTAGTCGGTTCGACTACCGGGTGTGGCATTTTCAGAAAACTTTGAATGCAGTTTTGTTTCTTCTTAAAAATAAGGTAATGTTTCCTTTAAGTAAAATTCGCTATCTTTAGTATGAGGGTACTTTCCTTCAAGGTAAAGTCGAAATGTTGCACCCTGTATATCGCAGCTCCGATATTACTTATAATGAAAATAATGACATTTGTACGTGTGTTCAACACAGTACAATGAAGTGGTATCAAAATTATTGATGGCCGCTGAAAAAATTAAGGACGCCACTGTCCATACTAGATTACCCAATCCCCTTTCGTAGCTAAATATACACTATGGATATAAAAATATCTAATTTGATATAAATAGCCAAAGTAAACGGAACGATATTAAAAAGTTTGCCAGTAGGTAGGTAAGTACACATTATAATAGTGCTGGATCGCAAAAAAATGGGGTTTCTAATCCCAAAAAGGGTTGTTACAGGAAAAAGCTCGGCAATATTTTTAGCGTGTGGACTGTGGACTCCAGGTATTCATTTTTTATTTATTTTGTTATAAGTTTTTTTTTTGAGCTCAACGTTATCCTGAGCGACATTTATTGTTGAATTTTTAAAAAGTACAATCCGTTAAAATCTAGTCTATGAAATGATTTTTGTGATAAGTACCTAATCCTTTTCGCTTGAATTCGTTTTCCTTCGATCAATTTTAGCTTTTATTATGGAATGTACGTAACGTAACCTACCTATTTGAAAAACCTTTTTATAACTTTAAAGTGGCAAACATCGGATATCGGGTTGTTCTCCATTAGAGTGTACTCCCCGGTTAGGCAGAGGTGTATTAACACCCAAATTTCGCCAACTATTTTTCGGGTCCATACCTCGAAACACATATCTTGGAGCTAAATCGCGAGACAAACGAGGCTCTGACGCGCGCGGATCAGTTTGTAATAATTTGAGCTTGTCCACTGCCGTAGCACCCCGTGCTATCCTCAAAACACATCCAAGAAATGTGTTCTACGCGTTTAGATCACATTTTGAACACATTTTAGGTCCAAGATAGTGCGAGAAGAAGGTCCGAGCCATAATTGGGGTGAACTTATTACCGCCAAGCAAGCACTTTGCCATTTGCTATCAGTTTACCTACAGTCGGATGCAAAACAGTCCTATCCCCTATCCCTTAGTCACCTTCTACGATAGCCACGGGAAGAAATGGGGTGGCCCTATTCTACTACACCGGGAACCAACACAGCCTCATTAAAAATAGTTAACGACTTGCAAACAATTATTCAATATACGTTTAATACTGAAATAAAAATAATCCCGTTGCCCATTTTTAATCCTTATCCCCTCTCGCTCTCTCCCCCGCAGATGTAAAGCGATCTCTTTCCCTCAATAGATGTTGTGCGTTCGTTGGCAGCTGGGCATTCGTTTTTTGAATATTTATCTTTTTTCATTTGTATCGCTTTTTATTGGCATCCCTTAGAATTTTACGGCCAGTTGCTTTTTTTAATCTTTGGCGGGCATAATTAATTTGTTCTTTTTTTTTCTCTTTTCTCCGCTATCGGAAGCCGGATAGAATAAGAATGGTCATTGTTATTTTGTTGATATTAATCTATTTATTGATATCATGTTTATTTGCCGGTGTTTGGTCAGGGTAGTTCCGGTTAAGCGTAGTTTGATCGGTTTTATGATGTTCGAAATGGTAGCTATAAAGCAGTCATGATTCGCCACGAAAATATTGTATCTACGAGTATCTTCTCTAATCTATCTATCTATAACTACTCGTATTACTATAACTGTAGATTGGAAATGTTTGTCCGCAATGGATGCAAAAACTACGGAACGGATTTCGATGCGGTTTTTTTTGTTAGAAAGATCTTAGTCAGACTTAAATCTTACGTTTGTTTGATTGCAATCGGTTGAGTAGAACCGGGGATAAGAGATACACGCGGGCAGAGCCGCAGGTGGAAGGCTAGTAGATAATATAATGTAACACCCAGGTACAGTCAGGCACAGTCGCGAGACAAACGAGACCCTGCCCCGCGCAGATTGTTTTGTAACAATCCATGCTTGGTGAATATGAGCTCGTCCGCCGCCGCGCGCCATAGCACCCCATGCTATCCTCAAAAGACACCCAAGAAACGTGTACTGCGCGTATAGGGCACATTTTGAGCACATTTTAGGTCCAAGATATAATGTCCCGAGGTATACCTGTATTGTTACGTGTAGATGACATACACCCGTATTCACAAACAATAATGTGAGGTCTCATAGTGTGCTCGAGCGCATAGGGCTGGTAAAATTAATTCACAAACATCATGGAGCAGTATCTAACGCAGTGCGTTCCCTCAACGAAGTATTACTTATGTGTTGTCTATGAATAAAAACGCTTGCCATAACGAACGCACTGAGAATTTGTCGTTCTTTGCACAGTTTTGGTTGTGCGCATAGCGAAGTATTGTTTGTGAATACGGGTGATACACACGTATCGTTATAGTTCTACCTATAGTTAGGGGGTACTCCCTTATCGACTAACGAAACCTTCTAACTGATAATCCTGACGTTCGGTCTCACTGACACCTCACTTATTTGCTTTTATATCAACCTTTGTATTTAGAAGGTCGTTAGGTCTCTTGGGATATCGTTGAAAAAGGTGTTTTCTACTTCTTATGTTTGGATATCTGTTATTTACGCTGAAATGACTGAACAGATTTGACTGAAACTTGGTAGGTACTGGTCTAGATTTTTTTTATACCACTTAGGTGGCAGACAAGCACACGGCCCACCTGATGGGAAGTGGTCACCGTGGCCTATGGACGTATACAACACCAGGGGCGTCACACTCGCGCTGCCGACCCTGAAGAAACCTTTTAATGCCCTTCTTGAAGAACCCCATATTGTAGTCGCTTGGGAAAGTTCATTCCCCAGCTTGAGTGTGCGTGGGATGAAGTTCCTTTCATACCGCACAGAGCACACATTACATTAGGGTAAAATTAAAAAAATATATATATAAACTAGCTTTTGCCCGCGGCTCCGCCCGCGTGGATGTCGGTTATCGCGACCAAACATAGCCTATGTCCTTTCTCGCGGTCTAATCTACCCCTATACCAAATTTCATCAAAATCGGTACAGTGGTTTGGGCGTGACAGACAGACAGACAGACAGACAGACAGACAGACAGACAGATAGACAGAGTTACTTTCACATTTATAATATTAGTAGGGATAGGGATTTAAAAACCCGACTAATGCTGAAAAGGTCGAAACAACTTTGATACCCGTTAATTTTCATCCGGTTTTTGATTGGGTACCGCCTGCTATCAAACTCCTTTCGATCTTTTCAGCATCAGTCGGGTTTTTTTATTTTTAATAATTTATTTTATTTTATCCTTTTTAGCTTATAATATATGTATTTTTGCAATTGCCTTCCAATTTCCTTCATGTTGATGCCCTACTCGATAAGATTTATCGGAAATATTTTCTACTTAATAATCAAATACATAATATCGCGATAGAATTCGTTAAAAAGTAGTTTTATTTCAATGCGTGAACTTCAGACAGTATCATTGAAAAAAATATTTTAAAAAAATATTTCATTTCACTAAAAAAGTGATAATAATTAGGTATTTGTTTGTTTCTAATCATTGCGGTCAAAGTTTCGTAACTCAGTTAATTTATCATTTTGACAGTGACTTTGTAATTATGATAATGGTTATCAAATAATCGCGGATTATTATTGTTACGTTGATAATTTGCTGGCACTGTTTTATCTACTAATTACTGTGTAATAATTTTAGACATACACTCACACGTTTGAAATGATAACCTCCTCTTTTTTATGAAGCCTTGCATGAAAAAAAAATACATCTGTCGGAGCCAAAGGGACTGCCATCCTAGGGACAGCATATGTATGGCAGCCACTATCCTTTGGACTGCGCCCTAGCTTACCATCAGGCGGTGCAGTCAATTTGACGACCTGTCATGGCAGCCACTATCTTTTGGACTGCACCCTAGCTTACCATCAGGAGAAATGCAGTAAAGTTTCCGACCTAAATGTTTAAAAGAAACCCTCGTTTATTTTTATAAAGATCTTCAGGACCCCAAACTCACCTCACCAGCTTCTCTAGTACTCCTGCTAGCCTGTAAACCTACTAATACAGAAGAGATTGTGGCGCTGGCTTACTTCTAGAGGATAAAATATAGCAGGACCTCCCAGAAAAGCCAGGACCTGTCAAATCAATAGTAGAAAAGCAGACCCTTCTTTAACGTGCACAAAACCCCACGGGAGTTGTGGTTGTGGGGGTCAGATGGCAGCCGCTTCACGAAAGATATCGAAGTCTAGCCAAATCCGCAGTTAGACTGGTAAAGCGGACCCCAGACTCCGAGGTGAAAGCTTCGGATGCGACTGGGAATTAACGCTAGGATGAAGAAGAAGAAGTCAAGATCGATCTAATGTTAACTGTAGATACAGTAATCGTTGAGTCACTGAATTTGAACTGATTTGTTGTAACGTGATTCACAGACGAATCGGTGTGACCTTCTTGTAGTTATTTGGCTTCAACCGCGTTGACACGCTTCGATCGGTATTGATCGTATGTCACACTTAGGTACGGTGTTCATAGGTGTTCATAGTTTCGAACCACGGTATGAATTGTCCCAGAACTATTTTTTGTATGGTACTTACTTTCGCACCGTTTGACTGGACTGGTGCGAATGGCCCAAAGTATTTTTGGTATTAGTCGATCAGGCCACAATATCATACATCCGATTTGAATTCATACTAAAAATGTAATGGTTGCAAGCCGACCCCAACTGAGCTGGGAAAAAGCTCAGATGAATAAAAAAAGGCCCCAAATCAGGTCAGCATCGAAAAATTGGTATTTTCGAAGCCGTTTTTCTTATTACTTAAAAACCTACAGATCTGGAATTCACATGCCTGCATACTACAGGATATAGAGAATAACTTCTTCTTTTCATAAATTAAATAAAAAAGGAGGAAATAGTTAAAAAGAGGCTCCGAAAATCACTCTACATTTTCTTAAGAAACCAAATATTATGTACAATAATCCAAATAATCTAATATTTCACATTATGTTAAATAAGTGTATTAGCATGACGTGATCTTCTTAGTTAGTAATTGTCGCCTATAAAATTATCTATTAAAATTGATTTTACTGATTTTTACGGTTCAAATATGAGCAAATGACCTTGAGCATTTGTATAATCAAAGTCATTCGCGTATGTAATCACCTATAAAGTGCCCGCTATATCGCAAAAGGCTCGCCTTTTATTACGTCGGACCAAAAGTTCTAGTTAGCGAAATGTTAGAGAACATACAGCTCGTTTTTTAAGTCGGTTAAAGAAAACAACACGCGCCGAAACCAACACAGGAATATCTCTACGCTTTCGTCCATAAAGTTTTATTGAGCTAGATTACGAATACTATTATTACATACAACTTACGTGTACCCCTACGTTGTTTAAGGGTCTCTTTACCCGAGCTGATTTATTGCGCTAACAATGAAACTACATATTTAACTATTGTCTAACAAAAGAAATGCAGTTGGACGTCGCCATTGTTAGTATTGTTCCCATAAGATTGGGTTTTGGCAACTTCTGTAACTTTTACTGCTAACCGCTTGTGTGCACATACCGCTCTCAATAAAGTCTAGATAACTCTTTTAAATGGCAATAAATGATGCCTTCGCTTCTCTGTGTTACAATACAACCGTGGCAGAAAAGGACTAAAAATCGTTATTTTTTATTTATTTTTAAAGACTTGTAGAAAAATAACACGAGGTCCTATATCTTCTTGAAGAAGTATAGTATCACATGTAGGTTTTTTATAAAGTCCTGGGATTGCTTGACAATGTATCTTCAAAAAATTAAATTTGCACACCTATCAAGATAATAAGCCGAGCACTTGCACTTTATGTATATACAAAACGAACTTTATGTAACCTGTCTTATGCGAATAAATGAATATGAATATGAATAACTTTAAGATGAAGAAATTCATCCGAAGCATCCGTTAATCCCAGTACTTAGCATCCGATGCTTTCACATCGGAACTAAAATGCTTCAATATCGCCATTGGGTTGTGAATTATGGAGGTCAGATGGCAGTCGCTTCATCAGCTTCATCGAAAATATCGAAGTCCAGCCAAATCCGCAGTTAGACTGGTAAAGCAGACCCCAGACTCCGATGTGAAAGCTTCGGATGAGTCTGGGATTAACGCTAGGATGAAGAATTATTATTCTTTAAAAAAAGATGTTGATCTTAATTTGTTTAAAAATAAAACGCGACTAAAAACAAAAATCGAACCACTAGCTTTAGCAATAGATAGTTTATTTGTTTAGTACATACGTACATATTATGTTTTAATTGTAAAAAGGCACATCAAGTGTATATGTAGTTAGTTTTTACAAAAGACTCGTTAGAAAGACTTGACCACAATATCATCTAAAAAACCTTTCTCCTCAGTTAACATTATAAAAAAAAATATCATTACGGAACGTAAGAAGGTGTGATTAAGTAAGGTCCTTAACACGAATCCGAGGTCACAGTTTGATGTCGCCCAGACCAGTTAAATTAACCATCATATTTTATACAAACCGCCATCTTGAAATGCACAGAGCTGTTGATACCCTCCCTGAAGTAGCGTCTTAAAACCTTTTGATCGATAACTCCCCACAACATTGACAGTTAAATTATTTATATAAAGTTTTGTAAGTAATGTGAGATTATATGTATTATGCAGTTTTTTTTGCAATCATGAAGTCTGTCATCGTCTGACTTTATGTCATGTCTACAGCGTTATAAATATTATGATTAGCTAATTAATTACAACAGATTCATTTGGATAAATGGAATTATAAGTCTTGAATAACTTTGTTTAATTGAGTTTTAACTGAATAATTTAAAGATAGCCATCAACACAGGTCCATCGAATATCTTGTAGTCAGATCTGTATGTTAACTAAACATTTTTCGTTTCATTTTCCCATCGGATAATCGACAGCATTTCAGAACTCTAATTCGTTTATAGGCGTATAGAATCGATATCTTAGCTAGTCAAATGTTATACGATAAAAACATTTTAAATATTTTCGAGTTCATAAGCGCTTTTTCCCAAAAAATTGGTGTTTCAAATTAGCATATTACTATAAAATTTTACTGCCGTCTTACGCATATGAATAATATTGTCACACCAAAGCGATAGTTGATCACATATCATCAGCCCCAATTACGGGCTAAGAGTTATAAATAATATTAAATTTATCATTTATGAATTCCGATGCGGCGAGCGGCTACCGGCGGCTACTCTTTGACGCGCCGCCATGTTGCCGCAGCCATGTTTGTTTTGTTTTTTTTTTAGGGTTCAGTCCGGTAAAGGTTAATATAAATTACGATTAATAAAGTGGACAGTCGGTTTGTAGAAGTAGAGTTGAATCTATTTTGATATTTATTTTATCGAAATGCATTTGAAAAATTGAGATTTTGTAATCTTGGTCTAAAATTTTTGTAGCTGTAACTATATAGTGCAATAGAAATCGGTCACTTAACCTATGTGATGATTGGATGTTTGTTATTCAATTACGCCAAAACAGCTGAACTAATTACTAATTTTGGTCAGGAATGGCATTATAGACAACATATTGTTCAAGGAATATGTCCCTGTGGGTCATTGGGCGAAGCCGCGGACCGCACCAAACTTTTAGCTCAGTAATTTTAGACAAAAAATCCTTGAAACCTAGGACTAATTCCGGCGGAAGGTTTCTTTGTTTTAAAATGTTCCTTAGGTCCCCCTGAACATATCTGGAAAGTTCCCCATAGATCCCATGTACGCTCCCCCCTCCCCCCCCTCAAACGTCTCCCTAAATCCAGTTTTTTCTATTTTTCTCAGAAACGGTGAAAGCTACAAGAAAATTGTCCAGGTACCATATAATTGCTATAAAATTACCTACCAAACGACAGTTCATTCATTTCAATGTGAGCTATAGTCTCTGAAATATACCAACAGAAATTTCACCAAAAAAAAAAATTTGGCGTAAAATTATTCTTTGTACTAAATTTGAAGAAAAATTACAGGAGTTGTGGCAAAATGATGTAGGCACAAGTAAATCTTCATACATTTAGGAATAAAATGACGTATAATTCATTGTTATAGCAGCATTGGTTCTCGAGTTACAGCGAATAGTGTCAAACACCACAATATAATTTTCTGGTGTGAAGAAAGTAGGAACTTAGAAAATGATGATGCCTAAGGGTCAAATTATGGTTCAATCAATCAATTAGCCTATTGCAGTCCACTGCTGGACATAGATTAACATAACATAACATAAACTCACGCCTTTGTCCCCGAGGGGGTAGGCAAAGGTGCTAGCACCCACATTTCGCCGTTTATGTTTAGGTCCCAATGTAATAGGTGGCGCGCCTATTGCCATTAACCGGGCACTTATAAACCTGCGATAAACACACACATAACTTCGAAAATCATCGAAAAGTCATTGGTGTGTGCCATGGTAAACCTGGGATCGAACCCGTGACCTCGTCTCAGCAGTCCATTACCCATACCACTAGGCTACCGCGGTACTTACATAGGCCTGGACATAGGCCTCCCCCAATACGCGCCACGTTTGCCGATCCTCCGCCTTCCGCATCCAGTGTATCCCTGCCACCCTACGTAGGTCGTCAGTCCACCTTATGGTTATAAAATTTAAATAAACGGACCACGGATATGCCACATTAAGAATAAGGCCATTGAGCGCTAGGGGTCTCCCTCGACATCTCAGAGGCCTTTGACAGGGTCTAGCACGATAACTTATTCAACAAACTTCCTTCCTTCGGCTGTCTTGTATGCCTGGATTGCAATCTTTCTGGGAACTCGGTCATTCCGTATCATTGACGGTAGTTCGTTGGACCATTTGCAAATAAACGCTGGGGTCCCTTATGGGTCGGTACTTTCTGTCACACTTTTCCATATCAACGATCTGCTCAAGCCCGGAACCATTGAGTGCGCAGACGACATCACAATGGTAGAGAGTTACGAGACGGCCGTACGCTGGCATGGTTGAGATCCGGTCTCTTAAGGAAACCATGGTTGAGCGGTTGAACTTTCCTTTGCAGGCATCCTCCGATTGGGGAGATGCCAACTTGGTCAACTTCAACGCAACCAAAACCCAGTCAGGCGTGTCTCTTCTCTGCGAAGCTGCTAAAAAGCTGAGAATGCTATCAAAAGTAAGATTAGTGCTTCACACTGGAACAACTTCTCATTCTCTACCAAGCGCAAGTTCGATCGTGCATAAAATACTGCTCGCACCTTTGTGACGGTTCAGCCAAATACCAGCTTGAATCCCTTGAGTCAATAGGGAAACAAGCCTCTTGGAGGCTCATCAATAACGACGCTCTAGTTGAAAATAGGCTTCAGAGCCTAGAACATCAGCTAAGAGTTGCATGACTCTCGATTTTTTATCGGATGCACTTCATGGAGTGTGCACAAGATTTGCACAACTTAATTCCGCCAAACCCTTTCCACCATCGAACGACCATACGCACGGTGACCCGCCACTGATACACCATGGACTTTCCACTTATACGCACCAAACGGCCTTGCCCGAATCTGTGTTGCCGGATAGCTATAACTTGGGTGTATTTAAGACTAGAGTGAATAGGTTAGTTAATTCGTTTTTCAGGAACAGCTTATCAGTTTCATAAGCTTGTCAGAAGCGGGGAAGGCTTCCATGGGGACTAGTTATTATTCATTTTTTTAATAAACAGATAGTTTTTGATATAGTTAAAGCTTTTAATTTTTTTTATAATAAAACATGACAAGAAGTAGGTATTATTTTACACCTCATATATTAAAATCGGAGTAACCGTTTTGCATATTTTTTTCCCATTATATTTATAATGTGGCGCTACATCGTTACTGAAAGGATAAATCGTTTAGTATTTCAGGGGAAATGATTTTATTAAGTCCGTTTATTTAAACTTAATTGCGGCGTGGTTCCCGGCAGAGAAGAATTTGGGCCACTCCATCTCCTGCCATGCGGTGTCGTACAAGGTGACTAAAGAATAGAGATGTTTAACATCAGAGAGATATAAACAGCCCAGGCTCAGCCACAGATACATGGCTGGAGTCAACAATAGTGCCCGAAAAACGGCAATAGGCTATTACTTATTGCCTGAGACCTTATACCATGATTGGTGAAATGTGGGTGTTAATTCACCTCTGCCTAACCCTCCAGGGATAGAGGCGTGATCATATGTATGGATATTTAATTGCCATAATTTAAACCTTAGGCATCATCATCTTCAAAGTTTCTACTGTCTTCGTACTATAAAATTATATTTTGTTGTTTTTTGACACTATTCGCTGTAACTCGAGAACCAATGCTGCCATAACAATGAATCATACATCATTTTATTCCTTAATGTATGAAGATTTACTTGTGCCTACATCATTTTGCAACAACTCCAGTAATTTTTCTTCAAATTTAATACAAAGAATAATTTTGGGCCAATTTTTTTTTTGGTGAAATTTCTGTAGGTATATTTCAGAGACTATAGCTCACATTGAAATGAATGAACTGTCGTTTGGTAGGTAATTTTATAGCAATTATATGGTACCTGGACAACTTTCTTATAGCTTTCACCGTTTCTGAGAAAAATAGAAAAAACTGGATTTAGGGAGACGTTTGAGGGGGGGGAGGGGGGAGCGTACATGGGATCTATGGGGAACTTTCCAGATATGTTCAGGGGGACCTAAGGAACATTTTAAAACAAAGAAACCTTCCGCCGGAATTAGTCCGACCTTTTTGCTTAAAATGACTGGCGTATTTCTAGCTATATCATTATCCAAATGCGTCCATCTGTATGACTGTTACGCTTAAACCCCCGAACCGATTTCAATTTAAACTTGGTATAGAGATAGATTAGACTTTAAGAAAGGACATAGGCTATGTTTGGTCGCGATAACCGACATCCACGTGGGTACCTAACAAATAAGTGGCTAACAATCTTAATTTGTAATCCTTTTAAATCATACAAATTTATTCTATAGAGAACCCGCTGAAATTAAAAACTATTTCTCTTACCCATTTTTTGTTTTTAAACCTAATGCAATGCTCCTGTCACCGTCAAGCCTTATCGTTTGTATGTCATAGTGGAATGACATTAAAAAATTTTGCTACCGACCCTCAGTGATAACAGGCGTATCCGAGATTACTTTAAGAGCAAACCGGTATGATCAAGGTTCGGTTAAGTGACTACCGACGGTAGAGTTTCAAGTTTGAGGTTTGTCAGGTAAAATTTTGAGAAATGACTAGATTTTGCTAACTTTACCACCAGATTCGTAAGGATAGACTAGGCTGTGGGGGTTCCCGGTCGAGTAGAATAGGGCCACCCCATCTTTTATCCTAGGTATAACCCGCGCCACGTATCTTGGACCTAAATCGTAACACATACGAGGCTTTTGGCGCCCGTGAATTGCTTTGTAATACTCTATGCTCGGTGAATATGAGTTCGTCTACCGCAGTAGCATCCTGTGCTATCCTCAAAAGACACCCAAGAAATGTGTACTGCGCATATAGGGCACGTTTTGAGGGCACGATTTTAGGTCCATGATACGTGGCGCGGGTTATAAAAGGCGACTACTGCCGTTCCCAATAACATATCTACAGATAAAGGTAAAAGTAGAGATAGTTCCTTTGTCAAATCCTATTGTTATTTTGCTACTATGAATTGCGTTACGATAGAGATTGATGACGTTTTTATCGTTTCTAATGTCAAAACTGGTGATAGATAGGTTATTGGGAACGGCCGTAAGGTATAGACTGTTCTCTATCCGATACTATCGGACCGATAGTACCTAAGCATATAGCCCATGAAAAGGTGCCCACTTGATAGCATATATACACCTCTGCCTACCCCTTTATCGATTTACAGGCGTGAGATGAGTGTACACTTTTAAGAAAATTCGTCCTCAATATTAACCCTCCCAAAAATAATTGAAATAATATCAGTATAACGCACCGGCCTAACCGTGTGAACGCTGACAGTCGTCACTCGAGTGGGTTCGACCCCCGCAGTGCTTGGGGTAATTCAATTGTCGCCAGCCAAGGGTTGACTGCACTTGATTAAGCAACAATGTCTCTTATTTTGCATAATTTAAAAAGAAAACTTTTATTTTTAAGGAAGATGTTGATAACAAAAGTTTGAGAGTTAAATAAAAAGTCGATTTGTGCAGATCTACTTATCGCTCTTAAAGTAAATGATCTATCTAATTATTCTAATAGTTATCAATACCTATGTCGTAGCCAACTAGATTATTCAGCCGTTCAATTAACTGCCTAGGTTGTTAACTAAACGACGCCGTTCAATTAACGGACTTAATGATATTCAGCCGTATCGTTTGTTACAACATTTAACAAACTGACTAGTTAAGACTTAGGCCATTCGTACAATGGGGGTACAATTCGTACTACTCAAAGTAAAGTTTATTGAGAAAAGCAGTGCAATCCGATTTGGATAGGTTAGGTTAGGTTAGAAGCCTAATGCAAGAGCGGAGCTACCGCTTTAGCCTTAGTGGTTATTTTTATACATTGTTATTAAAGCTAACTGACTAACTGTTCTGTCTTTAAAATGAGTTTCTAAACAGAAAAATATTAATAAAGTTGAGTTTTTAAACAAACCATATTTAAAAAAAGACACGTGAAGTTTGTGTTCATTTAAGTACCTAACCGCAAATAGCCTGGCAATACATAACCCAATTTTAGTTTTGCCGTAGTCAGGCAATAAAA
The DNA here is from genome assembly GCA_914767945.1 of Eilema depressum. Lineage (NCBI taxonomy): Eukaryota > Metazoa > Arthropoda > Insecta > Lepidoptera > Erebidae > Eilema > Eilema depressum. The sequence continues at coordinate 9,947,514 of OU612036.1, read as the reverse complement.
GATACTATTTGTTCTAAGGGATTAGGGACGTTTGCTGTCGGCACGCAATTGTTATTAGACAAAAGCTAAAATAAGTGTTGTAAAATTGATCAAAAAACGTCGGGGTTGTCTTTAAAAGCTCCTAAATGTTTATTTGTTTCTTCTTTCTTCAGTTTAATTACCTTTTACCAACTTCAAAGGTAAAAACAGGAAAAAAATTGCCAATTTTCTCAATGTTTTGTTTGTGCTCGCCCTCTTCTGCCTACCCTTGTGGCATTATTTTAGATAGGTGGGTGTAACATAACATATCCGTGTGGTGACGGCGAAATAATACAAGAATCACCACACCATCTCATCCGAAGGGTTTCGTAAGAAGCTACTAACGAAAAAATACGCAGACGATATCACTGCGAGAAAAGGAAAATTAGAAGTAAATCCCCGTACCAACCCGTCTGGCCAGCGTGGAAACAGTAGGCCAAAGCCTTCCAGCATTGGGAGAGGCCTATGTCCAGCAGTGGACTGCGATAGGCTAATTGATTGATTGATTGTAATATAACATGTCAGTCTCTTTCAAATATGAAAGAGTCTTGTCAGAAATCATAGTTGTCTAATATTCTTCTTATAAGTTTCATTGCAAGACAGTTTAGCTTCTCCTACTATTATTGGAGGTTTTCTCTGCCATGTTGATATCCGGTCGAGAATAGGGCCACCTCATCTCTTGCCGTGGATATCATAGAAGACGACTTAAGGTCAGGGCTGGAGAACCATCCGACAATAAACATACAGCTCATAACAAAGAACCCGCTTAACGGCAATAGACTACCTATCACGTAGCACCAAAAATTTATAGTTAGCGAAATGTGGGTGTTAATATACCTCTGCCTAGCCATTTGCTAATACAGAGGCGTGAAAACATGTATGCATAGTTCACATTCTGTAGTTAACATCTTTTAAAAACTCTTCAAAGGACATCACCCATTTTGGTCCAAAATTGAAAGTGTCGGAGGTGTGGTCCCTCAACTTTTACGACATAATAGATAATGCTACTAAGAACGAGCTCTAACGAAATATCGTTTTTTTTTCCTTGGCCGGCACTTTCAATTTTGGACTAAAAATGACTTGAATGATGACCTTTATGTCCCTTTCATCCATCAACATACCAGTAACACTCATCCAGATCTTTCAACATTGAATGTCCCCATCAAATGTAACCATTCAAATGTCCAAAAACAAACCAATTACCAACACGCGTCTTTCCAAAACAATCCTCCACTCGAAGGCATGATACATTTACGATTCCACCCACCCGGGTAGGGTCGGGACGTGTTACCCCGGACTTCTTGCCCCGGAACCACCCGGGGCAGGCCGTCCCACTAATTGTAAAGTCAACATTGACTGTTCACAAAACTGTTTTCACTGATTGTTTGTGTTTTTTGGCGAGTGCATACACCCTTAGGGATGGAGAGGGTGTGAAGTGGAAGGTGTGATGTTTTTTTTAGTTTTAAGTTTGGCGGGAAAATTGTGGGATGAATACAAGATGGGATATGTTTGTTGTCTATGTTTTTTTTATACCACTTACATGGCAGAGAAGCATTTGGCCCACCTGATTTGAAGTGGTTACTGTGGCCTATCGAGGAGTACAGCCATGAGCGTCATATTCACGCTGCCGATCTTGTAAGAACCTTTAATATCCTTAGAGAAGAACCCCATATTGTCGTCGCTTGGAAAACCGAAAGCAGGGAAATTTCTTTTGTACTTCACTGTGTGCATCGTTTCCGGTTGCAAAGTATGAAGATTCCCTGCCGACATGTGCTTGTCTGAGATCTAAGTAGTTTAAAAAAATATATATTTACTAACTGACTTCAATAAAGTAGGAGGTTATATTCAACGTAAATATAGAATTCATCGCAACGTATATTAGAAGAATCCTCCGTCATTATTTTGTGAAACGATTTTAGATATTCTTTTTATTAAAGGAAACCTCAGAAAATATAAATCGAACTAGGAGGGTTGTAGGTAGGTACATATTTAGGTATTTACAATCTTCATATCCTCACTTAGACTATACTTTTATAAGTAAAGCTTAGACACAATAAAAAAAGAATTAAAAATGTCAAATGACAGCCCGCGTTTTTTTTGTTTCACAATCTTTTTAACTTCATTTTCATACAGTTCTGAAACAAAGTTATTGTTATTTAACGTTTAATTAATATCATTTTATTGCTATAAATAATTAAAATGTAGTTTATTATCAAGTAATAAAACTAGCATTTCCTCTTAAAATCAACTCCAAAAGCAATTTTATTCATACATTATTATTTTTCCATCCCCAGATCAGCAAGAAAAATTATGGAGTTGGAGTAAGTTAATCAAATTCTAGTTTATCTAATATTATTTTTTCTTAAAAATTCTCTTCATTTAGTATATTTTGCACAAACCCATATGTAGTTTTTTTTATTTAATTAGGTTTTAATAAACATATATACATAACATAAACTCACGCCTATATCCCGGAAGGGGTAGGCAGAGGTGCTAGCACTCATATTTCGCCGTTTATGTTTAGGTCCCAATGTAATAGGTGGCGAGCCTATTGCCATTAACCGGGCACTTATAAACCTGCGATAAATACACACATAACTTCGAAAAGCATCGAAAAGTCATTGGTGTGTGCCATGGTAAAACCTGGGATCGAACTTTACTGGGAACGAATTTTAATATGACTATCAAATAATATGGCGATCTAAATACTACTTAATTAGGTACCTACTAGCAATTTTCTCTTACATTGCGATGGTGGAATAATAACAGCTCATGCTCCAGAAGCTAGAATTATTAGGATTTAAGTCAGTTCACGAAAATCTAGGATCAGTAGCACGCGTGTGAAACCCCTGGTGTTAGAGTTAGACTATTCCATAGACTACGGTAACCACTTTCCATCAGGTGGGCCGTTTGCTTGTCTATCACCTAAGTAACCTGTTACCTGAAAATGTTTTCTTTCATCTACGTTTTTAAATTTGATCTCTATTTCTTCATGTTATTTAGTTAAATAATCTTAAGTCTACACATACAGAGTTAGATTGTGTTTAGAAAACAGTTCCTACACTACCAAAACAGCTTGATTTTAAAATTGGCTGCATAGTGGAATGCGAGACCCGGGTTTAATCGCATGTGACTGCGGAGCCCCTGTACAGTCCATGGCGCTCTTGGTTTCGTGTTCCTTATGGCAGGACACTAAAGTGACGATCTTAACAAAGCCACTGACAGCGCGGTCAAGATGGCAGTATTTTATTCCCGTATAATTTAAGTAGTGAAAAAGAGGATCATTGACACGAAAGAAAAAGAAGTAGGTATGGTAAGCATTCATAGCGTCATTCAGCGTTCGTTTTTGCGTCTGTAGTGGTCAACCTACCCTAAAGCGGCAGTGTTGCCATTATATAAAACGAAATAAACCAGCTATCAACGGTCACAGTTTCCACTTAGCAGCACGTGTCGTGTGACGTCACATCGCACGTGTTGACACGCGGAGTGCGAGTGTAATTGAATTACCGTATAAGCTTTCTGCGGGTAGATGTGTTTTTGAATGGTTAGTGGGTGTGAATGTTAATGTAAGTAGGTTAAATGGGAAGACTTAGGTACCTAAAAAAGATGTGTAATGTTTCCATGTGTATTCAGTTTCATTATTTCACTATAATTTCCAATAATCAATCAATCAATTACCCTATCACAATCCACTGATGGATATAAGCCTCTCATAATGCTCGCCATTACTCCCGATCCTTCGCCTTCTGCATCCAGTCTGTCCGTCACCTTTTTCAGGTCAGGTTATTTTTTATTTCAACATATGGATTGATCTACCTATAACATAACTTAAGAATGATATTTTAAGAATATTTAGTAACTAACTGAAACTACTAGTAGGTATTTATTTCTTAACCCCTCCAGTCGAACTACATTACTTGGGTTAAGAGTGGGTTAAGGGTTTGAACCAAGGACCTCTCTACCTTAAGACTAACTCCTTAGCCACTATATAAGCTATTGACGCTTTACTAACGATTACATAATTTCAAGTGAAATATCATTTTTATTTTGTCTAAGATGTACCTTTCTTCGACTTTCAGTTGCCTGAAGTTGCCTGACTTAATTATTTCATATATCATATTTTATATTATAATTCGTCCTTGTCTATGGTTTTCACGCTAGAAATCGATCAGTCGTAAATAAGCAACCGTAGAGGCCACACGTGTCATGCACGCGCGCTCTCTTTATCTGTTGGCACAGCAATTCGCGCTGAATAATTTCGTGGCTAAATAAATAATTCATTGGTTAACTTAATGGAATGTTTGTTAGGACTCTATGGGATAGACATTGTAGCGTTTTAAGAATAAATTGAAGTTATGGTGTGTACTTTATACTCTTTTAATTATAGAGTACAGTGGCAAAGGGTAAATATTTCCAAAATGGAATCCGGTGTAAAAAGTTCTTACCTCGATCTAGTTTATCTTTAAACATCTTTACCATCTATGCTAAGGGAAGCCGGCAGGAATCGGGTTATAGAGACCCTCCGCCATTGATGGACTTTCACTTCAGGCACTTTCTTCTCCTTTTTTTCACAAACCGTAACACAACCGTTTTCACAAAACTACAGTAGTTAGCTATACAAACGTCTAGTTTCCGAAAGGCTGATCATTGCCAATTAACTAATCGACTGTTAATTTTTTTTTCAAGTAGCAATTGGGTTGCTAAAAGCATGGTTAAATAGTATAATTTGATCATCGTGTTGGTTAATCAGTTGTTTAACCGACACGATGATCAAATTAAACTATTTAACCATGATTCTAGCAACCCAATTGCTACTTGACAAGAGATTTGACAGCCGATTAGTTAATTTGACGTTGATCAGCCTTTCGGAAACTGGGCGTAAGTATACATTATGGGTTTTAGAATGAGATAAACAAACCTACATTATTCTTATCTATTCATAGGTAGGCAAATAAAAAGAAACTCTCACCGCGAAAATCGAACTCGCGACACCTGACATAACATTTTTTTTTTCTTTTAAATATTGTAAGACATTCTACACAACGCTATCTAGACCCAAAGTAAGCATAGCTTAACTAACTTGTGTTATGGGTTCTAGAATGCGGATAAACATACTTAGATACATTTTTTTTGTAAGGACATACATACTGGGTGGCGCAAAATTAAAGACCCTATTTGGTTCGGCTATAACATTTTTTCTAAATTAGAAAACTAGATTTAGGTTTTTTTAAATGTATATTTGTACCATTAAATTTCGTACCATTAGGATTTAAGATGATGTCTTTTAAATGGTGACCTCCAGAGTTGATACACATTTGAGCCCTATTTATGACATTTTGCATAACTTGCCGTAACACTTCCTGCGATATGTTCGTTATTTCTTGACGAATGTTTTCTTTTAGAGCTGCGAGAGTCTGTGGCTTGTTCACATACACCCGAGATTTCAAAAAACCCCAAAGAAAGAAGTCTGGACTGGTCAGATCGGGTGATCTTGCAGGCCAAGGCAAATCGCCAAAACGAGAGATAACTCGGCCTGGAAAAGCGTCCCTCACTAAGTCCATAGTGTCGCGCGCTGTGTGTGCCGTAGCGCCGTCTTGTTGAAACCAGATGTGCTCCAGCCCCAATTCGTCCAAACTGGGTATCAAAAACTCAAGTAACATGGTTCTGTAGCGTTCTCCAGTGACAGCTATCGCATTGCCTCCAGCGTCTTCGAAAAAATAGGGTCCGATCACTCTGTCAACACAGATGCCACACCATACAGTAACTTTTAGTGGGTGTAGAGGTGTTTCTTGAATAATGCGCGGATTATCAGTGCCCCAGAACCGAGTATTCTGCTTATTGACATGCCCTGAGAGATGGAAATGCGCTTCGTCACTCATAACCAATTTTGAAGGAAAATCATCCTCTTCAAGGTTGAGGTTTATGACGCGCTGGCAGTAATCTAGACGAGCTCGGTGGTCAGCAGGCAGCAGCTGATGAGTCATTTGAGTTTTATACGGGAACATCTTTAAGTCTTTCACCAAAATACGCTGCAGGGTCCGTCTGGAAATGCCCAATTGCGTGGCACGTCGCCTCGTTGATGTTTCTGGACACTCTTCCACATCTTCGCGCACAGCATCGATATTTTCAGCTGAACGGCCTGTTCTTGGTCTCCCAGACTTAGGTCTATCCAATGTTGAGCCAGTTGCTTCAAGGCGTGTGGCAAAGCGTCGAATTGTGCGACCAATCGGTGCCGGACGGTGGGGAAATCGTCGACGAAATTCACGTTGTGTTCTTATCACTGATGAATTATTCCGTAAGAACATTGACACAATTATTCCACGTTCTTGGGGAGTAAAACGGTCCATGTTTATTTTCAGTGTATTTTACATTTGTTCACTACACAATTTTCAACAACAGAATGACAGAAAATGTCATATAAAAAAAATAAAGGTATTTTCTTTAGTGCCAGTACTTTTGCGCCACCCAGTATTATACTTTGGATATATTTGGATGCTCTCCTGCCACACTCTTGACCTTTCTTGAAAATTACCTTTCAGTCTAACTATACCGTCTATCTACAATATTTACCGTCAAGCGACTGCCATCTGACCTCCACAACCTACACCAATAACGAAATTCCAGTCTCGATATTGTAAAACTATTTGTCAAGAAAGGAAGATCCGATATTCACATCTTTCTTGCACATTGGATTAACTTATCGTGTGACGGTAAGATAAACTTGTAACGAGTGGGCTGCCGCGATAAGGGTAGGGGGTTCGAGCCCCGGCCGTGTATTATTCCTTTAATGACCGGGCACTAAATCGTGGGGGTGTTTGTTTTCGTATCCAGTGAGTGAGTGGAGCGGTAAATTTGTTTTAATGGGTTTTTGTTTATAGGAGTTTGTGGTGGACTGGTTTGTGATTGGTTGTGTGATATTGGTTCGATTCTCAGATTAAGATAGATAGATAATTCTTTATTGTACACCAATAGATTTACAGTAGTACAAGTAGGTAGCATGTTGCAGTTCAATGTACAATGGGCGGCCTTATCGCTAGAAGCGATTTCTTCGAGGCAACCTTGGGATGGACAGTAATGTGATAAAAACAAAAGATATGGTGTAGTTAGTAAATAAACTAGATACAAGGTGTATTAAAAATAAAGAGAGAGAGAGAGCGAGAGAGAGAGAGAGAGAGAGAGAGAAAGAAAGAGAGAGAGAGAGAGAGAAGTACAATTCAAAAAATTTTTTTTTTTGAAAAATTAACGAAAGTTTAGGTGATTTGATACTGTCTGAATTTTACGCGAATCTCACTCATTGAAATAAAATTACCAACTTTTTAACGGATTCTATCGCGATATCTTTGTTATTATTTACTTTTAACCCGACGATTCGGCTACTTTACAGCAGATATAGTCGCGGCTGTAAAATATATCGCGATAGAATCCGTTTCCGTATCCGTATATCCGTAATTCCTAGTTTTATTTCAATTTAGGTGATTTTTGTGTATTTGGCTGTAAATATAAAATCTTGTTTTTTTTTATACATACACTAGCTTTTGCCCGCGGCTCCGCCCGCGTGGATGTCGGTTATCGCGACCAAACATAGCCTATGTCCTTTCTCAAGGTCTAATCTACCCCTATACCTACCAAATTTCATCAAAATCGGTTCAGCGGTTTAGTCGTAAAAGCGAGACAGACAGACAGACAGACAGACAGACGGAGTTACTTTCGCATTTATAATATTAGTAGGGATAAATACATACAATCACGCCTTTATCCCCGGAGGGTTAGGCAGAGGTGGATTAACACTCACATTTCACCAATTAATGTATTAGGTCCCACGTAATAGGGGGTGAGCCTATTGCCGTTTCTTGTTCACTATTTTCGTCTCGAGCCATGTATGTTTTTTTTTTGTTAACTACAATAATGTTATAAAAAAAAATCTTGAGGCAGGAGTATAATATGGGTCCCACATTTTGTACTGAGCTTAAGTCATCATCACTTGCTAGCCAGAGCACTTATTATTTGCACTTGTTGTTCACACGAGTCGGGGCTGTATATAATCTGTTTGATGTTAAACAGCCCTACATAACACATTACATAAAGTACATAATGTAGGTACATATACTTACGGCTTTATTCCTCTGGGATAGAATGGGACAACATACCTACTACCATCTGGAACGGTCTCTAAACATTTTTATTAAACAAAGATCGAACCTATAATCGTGCGAACTTAAGCCTTGTTAGCAATGAGCCATTTTGGTTTAAATTTATTAGATATTTTATTTACCAAAACACCCCTGCAACTGTAACGAATAAGCAATAATTTATTAGATATATTTCAATTTACCAAACTCGGTTAGCACCCCTGGAACAGGGCTGCCACTGCCATATTATCATGCTAATAAAATAACTCACTGCATACTGTATACATTACTAACCAAAACCACCCCTAGTGCTTACAAAATTAGGGTCAAAATTGAATAAAGCTATTTGTGTCCCCCCCTTACAGTAATCTATCACAACTTGTCATGTTTCGCACCCCTGGTTCAGTGTTGCCAGCGCAATTTATGTGTTAACATGATTTATGGGACCTTCGAATGGGCTGCCTATTTTATTATTTACGTACTAGGTACGTTATATTATGTACTTAAGTGTAATATATACGGAATACCAATTCTGTGTTTACGAAGTTAGGGAAAATATTTCGCGGTAATTTTTTGTCTTGTTATAATAACAATTTGATGAGATATTTGTGTGGTACTTTCAACGTACCACTTTTGGCACATGTCGGGTAATTACACTTATACCTACTACAATTTTACCACAGTATAAAATATAAGTGATGGCCGTTCAAACCAGATTTGACAGATTCCTAACAATACTGTGTACTCACAATAAACTACTTCAAAAAATTTGTCAAGTCATAACTGTAATACTAGGCGGTACTCTTAGTCCGGTACTCTGTTGAAAGGCTTCTCTCCCTATATTTGAATGAAATTTTGAAGCATTTATTTTGCTGACTATTCATATGACTCTTCTCTCTAAAATCGATTTGAATTCTCTCCCTAATAGTTCTCGCTACCAGTAACTTCGTCACAGTAACTAATACCTGTGGAACTCTATTTATATTCAAAAGTGTGCTGAATATGTTATAAGATCAAATCAATAGAACAACCTACACACCACTATCTCTATCAAAACTAAGCATAACTATCAAAATTGAAGAAAAACTAGCAATAAAAACACCAACATTTCAAAATAATTATCACCGGTTCCCTATCATCGAACGATAATCAAATAGGATGTTTCTACCCTCGAGCAAGAATGCTCTTCTAAAATAACAATCCGGTTTAAATCCGAACGCGCCCATTAAATCCCCCTCCGAAACGTCAAAGTGACAGTTGACATTAGAGACGTTGCCGCCTTTGTGGAGAAAGGAGGTTTACAATGTCCCGTTTTTATTTTTGTTTTGTTATTTTTTAATTAATTTATGCTAATTTTTACTACTATTTTAATGTATATGTTGTGATTGTTTGTTGGTATAATAAATAAAAAGGTTATTTCAATAAATAGGTAGGTATGTATATCACAATCTGAAACGACAATGACCCCAATTCTGACGTTACCATCTCTAAACTTAAATTTCTCTAAAATTTTCTTATTTTAGATAAGCGATTGACATTTCTAACCGTATTCTGTTGTTATGTCAAACTAAATTTAGTGTTTGCTAAGCACAAGACAGCACTAAATTTGAATATGACGTCGCTAAAACGAGTGTTACAACTATTAAAAAATTAAGAATGAACGATAAAGATTTTAATAAAATCTGTAAAAACTTATCTTAATAAGTCTTTAGAATGCCGACAAATGATAATTAGTGCATATTATTGATCAAATAGTAAACAAACTGTGATATTTCTCAGTCTTAACCAAGCAAATACAGTTTTTCTCGGTCCACGTACCTGGCAAGTTCGCGGGGTCCGCTAGTTATTTATAAAATCCAAATCAATCGACGATTTATAGAGCTTTATAAAGGCTTTAAGCGATTATAGAACGACAATTGGCATTTATTTTAGATGATGTCTAATTTTAGTTTGACATTTCTTATTTTAGTGCATATACGTACAACAGAATACCGTTTAACCAAAAATGACAGTTGAGTACTTTCTCTAATTTTAGTTGTGTCAAGCTAATTTTAAGTTAGTTGTGTGTTCTCAGAATACGAAATTACATTTTGACAGGACTAAACTGACATTTAGAGATTTTTAGCTTATTTTAGTTAGCTTGTGACAAGACAGAATTGGGGTCAATGTCCGACATTTTTGAATGCTATTCCATTTTTTAAATTTCGAAAGCTCTGTATAAAATATTCAGTAAGTGACCACAGCTAATAAAAAAATAAAACCTATATTGAATCCATTGTAAAAAAACATCAATTCTTTTGTCACAAAATGGCATTTTTTAATCCTTCGCAGCTGTGCCACCCCTAAATGTATTTTACACGTCATTACGATACCGTAGGGGTGTGCCACAGGGACGCACGGGGTCAAATACCGTGAAAAACGGGAAAATAATGTGTTTGCCCCCTTTTATGTACTCGGCAAATTAGCTTGATGATTTGGCAACACTGTTTATTTTATATGATTTACTTTTTTAAGCTGTGTTTTTTTATCTTTAAAGCCGATAAAAATCTTGTAGCATATAGATTGACTTATAAGTCTACAGAAGACTGTGGGTAGGTACCTACACGGGCCATAACTCTGTCACAGGGGTCATGGGCTCTTCTCCCCTCCCCCTCCCTCTCCCTAAATCGTACACGTCAAATTGAAAAGTCTGTTAGAAAGTTAGATCCCAGCCACATTCGAAGCATTCGCCAAGAATACTAAGAAATATATGCTTTACTTTTCTTTAAAGTACGTAGGTATATATAGGTAGTAGGACATCGTTCCTATACCAAGTAGGTCAGACGGACCGGACGGATGTAAGTTTGTCGTCCGCTATCACGCAACATGCAGATGCAAAGTTATATACGTATATATTGACGTCTGCAAATATAGCTTTATTAGTTCTAATAGTTCTCAAAGTATAGTAGGACCCTACCTACCCCTACCTACCTAATAGGTCAAAGATAAGTCCAAGTCCTCTTACAACAAGAGGTACTGTACAGTAGTACTTGAAATCATTAAGTATCTTGCGATTGAATTAAAACGACTACAATTGAAAAGTAGCCGAAATGCCGGGATAAAAGTAAATACATACCTACATACATACAATCACGCCTTTATCCACGGAGGGTTAGGCAGAGGTGAATTAACACCCACATTTCACCAATCATTGAATTAGGTCCCACGTAATAGGGGGTGAGGTTATTGCCGTATTCTGGGCACTATTGTTGACTCGAGTCATGTATCAGAGGCTGAGTCTGGGCTGTAAATACTGTCTGATGTTAAACAGCCCTATCCCTTAGTCGCCTTGTACGACAACGCATAGGAAGAGATGGGGTGGCCCAAATTCTACTCTGATGGGAACTACACAGCTATAAGTAACGGCTAAAAGTAAATAATAACAAAAAATAAATCGCGATAGAACCAGTTCATAAATGGTTTTATTTCAATGAGTGATACTCGCGTAAACTTCAGACAGTATCATTTATCTTGTAATTCTTAATCTATTTACATGATTCTATCCACTTTATACGCTCTTTCAGTATATTTACGTCTATATAACAATACTTTCTTTAGACTGAAAAAAACAAAAACAAACTTTTATAAACAACCTATTCCCGTAACCCAGTTCTACTTAACGCCAGTAATTTGACGATGGCAAAAACTCCCAGATATCGGCTAGATCTGTCTCGAAGCTTAGTAACGGGAGCCCAACATGGTTCCGCACTTAGCACACGATGCTACAGCAAGATACTGTCATTGGGTCGAAAATTGTGACCAGGGCAGCGATATTTGTAAACGAGGGAGGCTATCTTTGTGAGTTCTACGCTTATCAGTGGCGAAGAAAAAAAAGAAAGCCGGTGAAAATAAATTTTACCTTATGACTGCCTCTGTGGCGTAGCGGTAGTGAACGCGGCTGCTACGCAGGAGGCGCGGGTTCGATCCCCGCTCAGTACAAATATTTGTATGCATGAATATAAATATTTGCATTGGTCTGGGTGTTTCTATGTATAATATGTATGTATTTACAAAAAAAAAAGGTATCTAAGTATGTATATCCGCATTCTAGATTACATAACACAAGCTAGTTTAGCTTACCATAGGTCTAGATAGCGTTGTGTAGAATGTTAAATAGAAGGACCATAGCAATTTTGTGTGGAATTCTAGAGTTTCTGATTTCAGATATTGAATTTCATATAGGTTAGCACTGAATTTCAGTTACTAAATATCAGATACTGAATTTCGGATACTGAATTTCAGATACCGAATTTCAGAATCCATACATTCATCAATTTATTCTACAATACGCTGGTCAACTAATTGCCACTTGCCTACAGGGGCTGGTCTACAGAACTTCAATACGTTTGGCCGTTTCACAACTAGAATGACCGCAACTGAGTTGGTAAAGATAATTTTGGAAATTTGAATTTATGGTAGGTACATTTTTATGTCAATTAGTGCCAATTTTATTGTTTCGGTAGACTATGACATCCATCCTGGCCCCTCCACACTAGCACATCGAACTCACAATGCATCACAAAAGCTGCAATACTTTTGTATTGAACGGGCATGAATGAAAACCATTCCATACCACATGTGTGTGCTCCAAAAACTTCTATACGGAACCCCAAAAACTCGCCATGTCTCTAGGATTAGCGCGCCATTGTCGAATGACAATCGCAATATATCCGTCTTTCTCTGACCCCCCAAACGAGCGTACGTCAAAAAGAGACGGCAACGTATATTTATTTTCACTTTTCAACATGTGACACAAGTTTCAACTGAATTGTTTGTTTGGATATTCACAATGGAGTATCGCAAGCCAGTTCAGAATGGATATGTTGTATTATTTTTGTGTTTTTAATCCTTTATGGAGAGTTTTCGACGAACTAAATGTTCTAGATTAAATTCCACAAACGGATTTACCTATTGCTCGGTACCTAAAATGTACGTACTAAAATGTATGTACCTAATGTAAAACCTATACGCGCAGCACACGTTTTTTGAGTATCTTTTGAGGATAGCACGGGGTGCTTTCGCGGGGGATGAGCTTAAATTCACCAAACATCCATACTAATATTATAAATGCGAAAGTAGTTAACTCTTAATTTTGTATAGGGGTAGATTAGACCTTGAGAAAGGGCATAGGCTATGTTTGGTCGCGATAACCGACATCCACGCGGGCGGAGCCGCGGGCAAAAGCTAGTAGATTATAACAAAACAATTCGCACATGCCAGGGCCTCGTTAGTCTCAGGATTTAGGTCCAAGATACGTATCCCGAGGTATACAGTTCTGTTCAGTACTGTTGTATATACAAGGCGGGACGTCTTCCCAGCTAGATAGACGGACGATCTGAAAAAGGTATCTGGGATAGTCTGGATGCATAAGGCGGAGGACCAGGTGCTATGGCATACATTGGGAGAGGCCTATGTCCAGCAGTGGACCGTTATAGGCTAATCACTATCACTACATATTAGCATACTAGGATAGTATGCTAGTATGCTTAAATCTTCAAAAGTAAGCAACGGATTTTGAAGCGGTTTTTTTTAATAGATAGAGTGATTCAAGAGGAAGGTTTATATGTATAATACATGCATAATATTGTAGAGGTACACTGATAAATCGGGATCAGAATCCCACGCGGGCGGAAAATATGTCGGTACGAAGTTCGCCGGGTCAACTTTGATTATATGATACTGTTGTAGACACAGTATACTATCGAATGAAAGTGCGTCGTGCTTTTGCTCTTGTACCTACTACAAATCTATAAAGGTCACCATCATCTTCGTAGCGAATTCCTAGTCGCGTTTTTCATTGGTTTGTCAACTTTTCCGACTCTAAATTGACTTTAGTAGGCCTTTTCTCTCTTTCTCTAACTTTGTTTGACGTGATTAGTCGTATGAAATGGTGTTTTATTGGGGCCCCACAAAGATCTTCGGAGTCCAAGTTAACCTCACTGGTAAGCTGGCTACACCTGCTGATTCATGAACAAGATTCTGGTGCATTCTTTCCTCTCCGGTGTTGGGAGTTCAAATCAAACTGAAAAGAGGAGAAGAAGGGAACAACCCTAAGATGATGATGAGTGTTTGGCGATACATAAGTGCATACTAATGAAGCTTATGGGAAACTTCCTCTTGGTTTTATGTTCCGTGGGACAGCCCAACCAACGCTCCAATAAAAAAACTCACTTTCCAAACTATTTACATCTGATGATAATCTCATGACAATGTCTCTTAAGCAATAACTGGGTAACAAATATCCAAAAAAAATCAACATTCTAATCTCAAAACAAAAAGACATTCCATAAGCACAAAGAATTACTCTATGCTCACTCTAGTTGTCTATGGCAAACAAAGGCTTGCGTTCGAGCGCGCGACACGCAGTCTGTCTTTGACCATTCAAGAAGTAACATGTAAAATAACATGCGTCAAAGCTATTTATCTTAAACTTTGACACAACGACCCTGCTAGATATAATTTGGAGATGATTAATGAGAGACAGCGAAGCTAGTTAATGATTTTTAATTTCAATGAGGATTACATCGCATTAGTAAACGCATGACCTGCTTTGTTTGTTTGTCTTTTACATGTGTTTAGATGAGTAATGGCGGATAAATTCTTTTAGTTGGATGTGACACAGTTTTTTGCTTTTTTCATGTACATATTGTGTTTAAACAGGAGTTGTACTATTCAACGGGTATGTCATTAGATACTTTGATATGAAATATGAAAGGCTTTTTATCTTACTCCAAATTCCAAAGGAGGTAGCTTGGAGACCTAAGAATACGCCTAATAAAGTAGGTAGGCTGATTTTGACTTGAGTGCTTTTGTCACTGAGCACTGTCAGGGACACAATTCTTAGCGTCTTGAAGGAAGGACTACCTTAACAACCTATAAGATGCTTTAAGAATCTATCAGAATCTCTGGCAGCGGAATCTCTAGCTGTAGCCCGCAGCTCTGCCCGCGTCACCGGCTGATCACGTTCCAAAAACCCACTGGAACATATTCCCGGGCAAAAAGTAGCCTAGTTACTACTCTAGACTATAAATCTATCACTGTACCTAATTGCATCCATCTATTTTTGCATAATAAAGTAACGAACATCCATAAACTTTCGCGATTAAATACTAGGAGCCTTGCCACCATCTCTTAAAAGTAATATTTTTTTCAATCTTACTTTACTTTCCTAGTGTGAATCGAACTCGGACCATTGGCTTCCTTCGATATTTGTATACTGTATCTTGTAAGACAAGCGTAACATCTGACAAATTACACAAATAAATATATCCACTACACTAAGAGATACTGTTTGACCCAGTTTGATCATATATAACACCAGTATCCTGATTAGCCTGACGGACGCTGACGGTCCGATTCACACAATGAAAGTCACAAAATAAGATTAAAATTTGAATGCTAGAGATGGCAGTTAGTAGCCCTCTGTTACTAAGATAAGATTAGGTTATTAAATTACACAGAACCCACACAGAGCAATGAAAGCATAAGAAAGAGTTAACAGTTAATTATTTTTATTAATTATAAATATTAGCCAAATCACCATAAGATTTTATTCTTATAATTCCATTTCAAATAATATATTCTAAAGAAACAACCAGATTTTTTAAATTTCAAAGAAAGCATCCCGTTCGGGAGCCGGTCCCGATTAGCATAATATGATGAGTGGACAATTAACGCCATTTTTATTAATAACCATAGACACGGTAGAACCGGTCGATAGTGATGCGACGTGATCGGTAATCGCCTAGCAATTATCGAGACCGATTCATCCGTTATTTATTAAAAGGTTATTTACGACTAAAATATTGATTAATCGATATTATATATACAAGGCAATAAGCGTTTATAGATAAAGTTGTATATTATGTCACAGTCTTGATAGCTCTCCGTTAAAAGTGTCACCAGTGATGACTCTCGCTAAGACGACACATAGAAGTACTCCTTTTGAGTCTTAAGCAGCAAGACCTAAGTTATAAAAAAACTTTTTGTTACAAATAATTATTTCTCATCCTATGGGAAAAAATAAGATCCATAGTACAAATTATGCATAGTTTGAGTTTTGAGCCTATGTAGTAGATGTCCTAAATGGTTTTGGAGAGGGTCTCATTTGGAAAAAATAAAATTAAAATGAGTTGCTTTGGTCCAAAAATCCGTTTAGTGACGAAGAAAGAATACAAGTATCACCACCCCATCTTATCCGAAGGGTGTTGTAAGAGGCGAATACCAGAAAAATGCACAGACGATATCACTGTGACAGAAGGAAAACTCGAAATAAAACCCTGCACCAGCCAGCCAGCCAGGCCAGCGTGGATACAATAGGCCAAAGCCTCCCAATATGAGAGGAGAGGCCTATGTCCAGAAGTGGATTGCGATAAGCCATTGATTGATTGATGGATTAAGGCAGGGATTCCCAAAGTGGGTTCCGCGGAACCTAAGGGTTCCGTAGAATACTCATCAGGGTTCCACCAAGATTATTTCAAAATTCCGTCAAATACCTAATGTGATGAATAGAACTCATTATTGTTATGTAAGTAAGTAGACAGTTAGCAAGAATTCAACCCGGACTATGGTACAGCAGGGCATCTGTGCAGCACATGTGTCAGAACCAATGCATGATGTTGTGCTTTGGCGCGCAGCGGGTGGTTTCATCCCTGACCCTCACCCGCACCCCGTTTCACAGTCGTCATCTTTAAGTGTCTCTTATAATTCGTACGACTAGTACGACACAGACCACAACACGTCATATTGAACCGCGTTACCGTGAGTGAAAATTTTTACTGTTGAATCCCTGTGAAAGTGGGATTAACTATATAAAACTTGAAATATTATGTAAGTACCTACAAAAAATTATTCTTCAAGTTCTTGATGAAGCTGTTAAGATCGTCAATTACGTTAAAAGTCGTCCTCTTCAGTCAAGATTTTTCAAAAAGGTGTGCGAAGAAATGGGTAGTCAATACCAATCACTCCTCTTGCATACCGAAATCCGATGGCTTTCAAGAGGTAAAGTTCTGGCCAGGATATTCGAACTTCGTGATGAGCTGAAGGTTTTCGCAATGAGGCAAGTGAAGTCTGAGACCCCTAATATTTTTAGTGTTTTGTACAATGGCTCATAAAATTAGCTTATCTGGCCGAAATTTTTGGAAAGGTCAATGATATAACTACACTTTTACAGGGAAAATCGTTCACCATATTTATCGCAAGAGATAAATTAACAGCTTTTAGAAAGAAACTAAATTTCTGGATTGCCTGTGTGGGACAACACTGAGTTTTTTCCGCTTGTATTTAATTTTCTACAAGAAAACGCGTTGGAATTACCACATCAAACAAGAAAAAGTTATAACTGAACATTTGGAAAATCTTCTGAAATCTTTATGATAAAAATGATAGTGATATTGAATGGGTACAAAATCCATTTATTATAAAAAGACAACCGCCAGTGTTGACCATCCAGGACTATGAAGCATTTATAGAGCTTCAAAGTTCATCCACATTAAAACACAGATTTGAAACCGTATCGCTAAATGAGTTTTGGGTTATTGTTAGGAGTATTCACTCCTTAGGGGTAAGTATTCACCCTGAAATAGCCAAAAGGCTATCTTAACATTGCTCCCATTCGTCACTATCGTTGTGAAACTGGCTTTTCAGCCTACGCTTACACAAAAAACAAGTAGGTACAGGTCAAGATTGGATGCTGCCCTAAACATACGCAATACGCATACAAATTGTCGGACATAATACCGAACTATAAAAAAAATCCTTGCGAACACTATGAAACAATTTCATTCTTCACATTAAAAGTAATAAGACAAGTTGAGAATAAAGCGTTTCAATTATTTTCATGAATACAAACATACATTATAATTAACGTTCAAATTTTTTAAAATGACATATTTCTTAAAAATAATATTATATTTTTCCTCCCTCTTTTCCGTGACCTTCTTTTCTGAGACTTAGCCTTCGGCTTACCATCAGGCGAGGTGAAGTCAAATTGACGTATCCTAATAAAAAATATATAAAAAAAAGATCATTTGATGTGGGGTTCCATAAAATGAAAGGCATTTGGTTGGTGTTCCGTTACCTTAAAACTTTGGGAGCCCCTGGATTAAGGAACCAGAAAATACTATTTTGACCTAGCCTATTTACTTTTCTTTAGCACAACTAATGTTGCAGCAAGCGAGTTGCTGTATCGATTTTGATAGACCGTATTGCGTGTGGTCTTAATACCAATCAACATTCCATCACTCAAAATGCTTTTTAATTATGTTAAGTAAATGCAAAGCAATGTATTTCGGTTTAACTGTTAATACCTATTACAAATTTGTAATTGACACTATCGCTATTTAGAAATTTACATCAAAAATTTCTCAACGGTTTAACATTTCTCTCATCTAAATACCTCAAACTAATGTCAATACGATAATTTATCATAAATATATGCAAATCTGTTCATCATACATACACCGATGAAAAAAAAACAAATTTAATCATATTTTTACTCTGTTTTATTAATAATTACATAATGTCATATCTGTAATCTTATTAGATTAATAAAAAAATATTCGTTTTACGCGTCACATCACTATGCAACCAATTTTGAATATAAATAGGTTAAGATTTTATGATATTTTATTGACATCGTTCAAGACGTGAAATGTCTAATAAATAATTTGTTTTGTTGCACAAGTTATACCGCGTAAGATAGAAGACTAAGCCATAAAGCTAAGTATATTACTTATAATAAAATACCTCGTAACCGTGAGCTATGAAAATCAAAACAGTTTTATGTCTTTAGTCGA
Organism: Eilema depressum; assembly: GCA_914767945.1. Lineage (NCBI taxonomy): Eukaryota > Metazoa > Arthropoda > Insecta > Lepidoptera > Erebidae > Eilema > Eilema depressum. Next base: position 9,928,532 of record OU612036.1, on the reverse strand, counting down.
ACCACGATTGCTTTCGTCACGAAATATTTCTTAAATACTTTTTGTGCTAGGTACTAAATTGACCCAGACAAGTAGCAATTCGTTGGCCTGCGTATTGTTGAATAGAATTATGAATGTATTGGGCCTCGTATATTGACTAAAATATCAAGTTGTAGACATGCTTACTCTAAAATATCAAGTTGTAGACATGCTTGCTCTAAAATATTAAACTGTAGACGTGCTTGCTCTTTAATATCAAGCTGTAGACATGCTTGCTCTAAAATATCAAGCTATTGACATGCTTGCTCTAAAATATCAAGTTGTAGATAAGCTTGATCTAAAATATCAAGTTGTAGATATGCTTACTCTAAATGCTTGCTCTACAAAACCGAAGCAAGCCGATCTTCATCGAACTCATTCTTTTTAGTTGTTAACTCCTAAACAACTTGACCGATTGAGCTAAAAATTTTAGTTTTAGCGAGGGCAATGACTTCTAATATAGTTTGCTCTGTAATCAAGTTATTAAAATTTATATTTATGAATAAAAATGATTTATTGTCATTTTTACAAGTTATGTGGTACAAAAGTTATAAATTCGATTAATGACTCATGGGAGCTGAGGTGACAAACGGACAGCTAGTTTAATAATAAAACCTAGATATGTTATAATGAGTACATCATTTGCATAATTACGCGTATGTATATTTTAATCGTGTATATAATTAAATTAAATCAATAACATACATAAATTGAACTGCAACATATTATAAAATTTAATTAGGTACATAATTAAATCAGCCGTAACCCACGCACTGCGACAAAGTATACGCGTGTTACTAAATTGAACTAAAAAGAAGTTTATTGGACAGACAGATAGTGCATATGAGCAACACACCGACCTCATGTTGTAACAAAGAAGGAAATTCCTTTTGTTGACACAGTAACTGAGCATGAACACTATGAGCAGTCCGGGAAATACCTCTGCCCTACAGAATACCGCAGCTAAATAAGTGTTGTGTTCCCGGCGGTGGGAGGAGTAGCCAGAGCTCACTTGAGAGGTTTTGTGCTGTCAGTGGGAAGACCAAAGGCTTGTCCTACTTATCAGAGCTCAGCACAGAATCTCTTAGTTCTAAAAGAATCGGCAGCACGAGTGTGACTCCCCTGGAGTTGCAATCGTCCATAGGCCACGGTAACCACTATCCATCATGTGGGCCGTGTGCTTGTTTGCGTCCTAAATAGAAAAAAAAATGGTTTCCGAAAGTTTCTAAAACCTTCTTTAGCCCAACACTGTGTTGACACGTAAAAGTATTTTGATAAAATGTAGAGTTTAGTCTGTGCTTTCATAGACGATGCACTTTCCACGGTGCATCGATACGTCCCTGCAATCACACACCATGGAAATCCTCCTTTAGTATTAATAGCCAATAAGGAACCATAGATACAGGTTATAAAATTATCATAGTAATTTGCTTGGGTGTCCGCAGCGCAGTTTTGAAACTCAACACTCGTTAAATTTTATACTGTAACGTGTTTTTGCATGGGTACATTTACACCTTCCCTATGATATGGTTCTAGTATACTATTACAATAAATTCAATATACTTAGTGCTTTTATATTTATTTATCAATATTTATACATAATATTATTCCGGTTAAAAACCTATTTCACGATATTATAGAGGCGAGAATATGCCGTGCGTAGGAGTAACCTATAGCATGTTAAACCGTCTAATATAAAAACACTAAGTATGTATTGTGACGAAATAAATTACTAAATTATAACAATACTTATTATATAATATTACCTATACAAACCTGCCAGTACAGGCTTCAAAGAATTCCTCCCCATCGACGTCAACTGGGAGAGTGGCCCGAAGACTGGTGGTATTATCACGTTAAATAGCATTACCAATCCTTTGTGCAAGGAAAAAGCCCTCTGGTCATCGTAACGTCTAATAAGCACTACTAATTATATTAAAAAGGGATAGGGCTGTTCTCCATCCGACAGTGAACATACAGCCCATGACAAAGTGTCCGCTAGACGGCAATAGGCTCGCCCCCTATTACGTGGGACTGAAAATCATAGTTGACGAGATGTGGATGTTAGTACGCCTCTGTTAGTCTGTTTATCCCTTCGGGGATTTACAGGCGTGAGTACCTATGGAATATTAATTAAAACTTATTGATTCTCCTACATTTTATTCTTAACTTTTATAGGAGGACTATTAGTGTTATTTATTTACGTTTCTAGAATTGCCTCTAATGAATTATTCAAGCCTTATGTATGTATGTCCAAAATGGCAACTCAGTGTTGATAAGTCTAATCTTGTAAATTAATACCAATTTTCTATTTGTCCCCAGGTGTGAATCCACGGAAGCAACGAAGAGAGCGTACGACGTTTACTCGCGCTCAGCTGGATGTCCTCGAAGCTCTGTTTGGGAAGACCAGGTACCCTGACATCTTTATGAGAGAAGAAGTAGCCTTGAAGATCAACCTTCCGGAGTCTAGAGTTCAGGTAAGACAGTTGAATATATTTTTCATTCTCCCATCTCGGAAAGAGTATTTTCGCTCTTCAATATCTGAGTGCAAAAGTCGATTTTTTTTCCTTTATGGCAAGTAATAGATGTATGCCAATGTCAAGTTAAAACGAGGAAATGCAAAAGTCGGTATTATCCTCTAGCGGGTAAAGTAAATTGAATATAGAACATCGTGTAGTTTGTGAATTCAAAACATCATTAAACCTTTTTACTTCTATCTCTATGGTGCCGAATTTATTATATATTATATTTTTTTAATTTATGAAAACCTAGGCTCGGTACCTCCTTGGTGTATTTTTTTAATTTGCTTTGCGCGCGTCATTTTCTTTTTACGTCATATTGTTAAATAGTTTATTTTTTTTGCATTTAGTTATTTCCTCGCTGAGGTGGGATGAAAAGTTACATGTTGCACTCAAGTGCAAAGATTTTTCACTTTGTGCTCTATTAATTCCCTCGCTATGCTCAGGATTTCCCCTTTTACAGATTCCCCCGAAATTATTTGATCCCGTTTCCCCTCAAAGTGGATTTAGACCAAACAAACATAGGTCTGGAACTAGAACAAGAGCATTCTTACTTAATATTTTAGTGTAAACGAGACCTTGTTTTCAGCGTTTACATAAGAAAGAACAACGGATGTTCGGTCACTGTTTACACTAATAGAATTTGACGTAAAAGGTATAGAATGAGCATTCGCTCGTCTGATATAAATCAACCTATATGACTAGTTAAGTTTTGAAAGCGTTTATAAAATTTTTGTTTTCTTTTTAATATCAAGAGTCTGTAAAATTCCAAGTCTGAAATCGTACACGTTTTATAACAAATTCCTAAAAGCTCCATAAGTACTTAACAACTCGACGCGACGCCGCACCGCAAAACAATCGAATAATTCGATTTTCAAATTTCACAATCGGAATCGTAATTCGATTGGTCGCTCTAATGCTCTATCCGTGTATAAATGGAACGTTTGAACGAATTAGAAATCAGTCAACCATCGTTCTCCGTCGGAGATAGACGGATTTTATTAACTTTATTTTTTAATGGCGTTTTGGGTGGCTACCATTATGATGGATTATATTCATATTAGATGCTCTATCTTAAGTTAATTGAAACTTAATAATGCTCGGATTTTCTCCGCTTGCTTGATAAGAAAGGTTTATAATATATTAAAAAGATTATGATTATTATAAGTAGGTTTTTGATTATGCAGTTTCTCTTTAATAGTCGAACACGACGTGTGTGATTCATAGTTAGTAGTTCGTTCCGAGTCGGGGTATACTTTGTAGCCGTTAATTGTAATGTAATGTCATAACATTGAACATGAATTAAGTTAGTTGTAATATTAGATTAATTAGGCTTAAAAAGAATATAAACAAGCGGATAATGACTTATTGTTAGTTTCATTCGTTGCTAGAATATTTAGTGAACGTAGGTAGGTACCTTAATTGTAATGCAATGGCCAGAATAATTTGGTGTGTAGAAAATTAGGACATTTTTCACAACGCTATCTAGACCCACAATAAACGTAGCTTAACCAGCTTGTTTTATGCGAATAAACATAGTTAATACATCATTTTATTTTGTATTCCCTAATCTATCTATGTGCTAAATTTTATCGAAATCGGGTCAGTGGTCTAAGCGTGACAGCATAACAGACAAATTTACTTTCACATTTACAATATTAAGTATAGGTATATATTATCTATACATAAAAAGCAAAAACCACCCCAACGAATAAATATTATGTAACAATGCTAGTTGCATTGTTACACATTTATGCATACAAAATTACAAACATTTGCACTAAGCGGGAATCAAACCCGATCTCCGTCATACCAGTCCAACGCTCTATGCTACGCCACAAAGGTCGTCAAAATAATCCGAACTACGCCCACGACTTTCATGACAGATAATTAAATCAAATAGTTTTAATTGCCACAGCTTATCAAGTACATCTCATACCCATCTTCATTAGGCGCAGATTTCGATTGTAGAATGTGATGAGAGGTCCCTCAGGCCCCTTACTGTCGTGTCTGTCCGTTTAGCTGTCAAATGGACCCTCCCATCGTTATGTCAAACGATGATGTTATCTGTTTGAGATCAAAACATGCCAATTTGCGAGAGGGATTTTGTTTTTTTTTTAACTAGGTTATATGCGTGTTTTTGTTTTACCATAGAAACAAGATGAAAAAGAAAAATTAAACTTTAACCTCGTTAGTATAGATTGTTTGCCTTTGGTTAACAAAATAGGGTATAGTCTATACTATAGAAACTATACCCTATTTTGTTAACCAAAGGCAAACAATTTTTTTTTTTTATTAAAAGGATCAGTTTGTGAATTTTTTTTTTGTTTAAAAACTAAATTTAAAAATAAAACGCGGCTATAAACCGAAATCAAACCGCTAGTTTAAGCAGTAGTTTATTTTTTTTATCAAATTGCCTGTACTCAGCTCAGAAAATACCTATAGGTATTTTGATACCCGGTTTTGTACCGGGTACACGGGTCGGGTATACCCATACCTTCAAGGCCGGGTATTGAATGTCACAGGTCTAGCATCACATGCCTAGCCTGTACAGGAGGTGTAAGACCATTTCCTTTTATTTTTTGTTCATTTACTTATCTAAGTAATAAACAAAAATAATATAAGATACAAGCTCCAACCGACATTTAAATCACAAGCGCGATTCAACCGAAAAAAAAATCATTTAGACAACGCCATCTGTTGTCAGTTTTGTTGAACAACACAAAAGGTGCTATTAACTCATTATTAGGGGTAGCAAGCAGGGGTAGTAATCCCCTGTAGGTATGGCTGAGCACGATACCTCACCGGCGTCGTTTTTGGTGACTAGCACAGTCACTATCGGAGAGGCACGATAGTTTCGTGTTGGGGAGTCATGATCGGTATGAATGGATTTAGGAGGTCTGGGGACTTCTATGAATACCTACAGTATTATACTAGACTGGAAAGAACAAAAAAATTGTGTCGCGAAAGACCACAAGTCAATCACTAACTTTATGATGTAGCTGTCTTATAGATGATATTACAAAAGGCACTCATAGGTGTCAAAATTAATTAACCCATTTATTTGATTTATACGTCCAATGAGCATGAACAATATTTGAATTTGTAACGTAAACGTATAATTAATACGTAGCATTGTGATTGGCAGGCTCCACACACACATAGAGGTTTATAATAATCAGACGGCCAATCGTAATGCTCCATTCTCTCGATACATTTACATTACGAATACGAATGATTTTCGTGCTCGCACTGTTCCAAATTCGAAAAAGATTAATTTGCTCGACAGTTGGTCCTTCTTCCGTTGTGTTGACAAGTCTATTGCCACTTTGCCTAATAAATAAAAACGTAGTCCAAATTAAATGCATCATAACTTGTTCTTCATAATTTCTTTGTTCGCCTTTTCCTATTGGATCCCTGAAAAATCCTACTTCCTACCCTACTACCAAGTATTATAAATGTTAAAATTAGTAAATATGTTGGGATGTTTGTTATTCAATCACGCTCAAATGGCTGAAATTTGAAATAGGGATCGAATAAAGTCTGGAATAACAAATAGGCTACTTTTTATCCGATAATTTCTCACGAGCAAAACCGCAGGCATTAGCTATCTAATTTATATTTTCTTTAAATGTAAGTAATCCTCGTAATCACCAATTACAGTAGTGTGTAAACATACAGCGAAACGCACCAGTTATTTGTATTAGCTACAAAGTATCGCGTCGCGAATTACTTCTCGCCTCGCGTTCTCGCTTACAATTTGCTCACCGGATTATCACTGATTTATTACTCTACGTGAGTTTGTTGTAGACATGGTAGGGGACTTTTTTGTTTTTTATTTTTACTTTTTAAAAGTAAATGTTCAGCTGCTTACCGTACCGCGTAATTATTGGTACCCATATCGTGATATGATTAATTTGGTATTCAAATTACGTGGGTGGGTATACGTTATCCTGTTTTATGAATAAAATATCTATGTGTCAAGTAGAGCGAGTTAAAGGACTTGACGGAATGCAACTAAAATGCACTTTAAAAATGATTATTAAGGCCTAGACGGCAGTCGCTCCCATACATGTCAAAATAAACGAATTCAATGAGCAGGAGAATTGCCCATAGGCTATAAAGTTCGACAATGACTGCTGAAAAGAAACCGAAAAAACATAGGCAATAAAAATACAACACAAAATTAATCACGATAAAAACCGTCTACAAATAGGGCATTTCCATTTTTAACCCAGAGGTCTATACTTATTCTACCCATGAAATAGTTCTATCTCCTCAAAAAATCTTGTTCTTTTTCAAAATAATTTATTTCTTATTCCTTGTCCACAGGTCTGGTTCAAGAACCGAAGAGCGAAATGCCGGCAGCAGCTCCAACAACAAACAAACACACAAATATCCAGTAAATCCACCTCCAGCTCCAAGAACTCCGTCTCCAACTCAAGCATCAAAGCTTCATCCAGTTCCTCAAAGATTACCACTTCCAAATCTATCACCAGCTCCTCAAACGTCCCCACAACACAAAATTCAAGTATCACCACATCATCGCCGAACCTTCCAATCACCCCCACGACATCGGTCAGCCCCCCAATCAACGTCATATGTAAGAAAGAGTCGGCAACAACCAACTATGAGACCTCTCCCCTTAACAAAAACAACAATTTAACTTCCCTTTCACATTACAACTCAAACGAGCTAAGAATAAGCGGGAAAGAATCTTCTCCGACCGAACCAGTACCAAATATCCATGGCTACGGAGTCACACCTAAGCAGGAGTTGTACAGCAGTCCAAAACGACTAGATTACTCCAGTAAGCTGGACTACACAGAGAAATTTGGTAGCAATCTTGTGAAAGACCAGTACAGCTCTCGACTGACAGGTAACCTGACTCCATTAGGATCCAATTCGTCGATCATGACGACTCCTTCTCCTCCTATAACGCCTCAGAGTATCAACGGACCAGGGAACGTGTATCATCCGGACAGCTACAACAGTTTCCACTGGCCAGGGTCTTCGGACTACATCAGGAGCTACTCGACGTCTCATCACCACCAGGGTTATGGGCAGGGCGCGTATAACTCACCGTATTATCCTAGTCAGGTAAGGGTTAAAACCTTTTAAACCTTATAAATTGTAATATGAAACGTAAGCAAGCTCAGGGTAGGAGGTGTTCCACGTGCCTCTCTTTAGGGGAGGTGAGATTTTGATCCCCATAATATTGATGGTCAAGGTCGGTTAGGGTCTCAGAGATATCCTTTCTAAGAGGTAGAGCTCCTCGGATGCACAGGTTGATGCGTGAAGAAAAAAACCGTACTGTTTTAATCGGTTCGAAACCGATACACCCGCCTTACTGTTAGCCCAGGTGAGGTGAAACCCGAGGAGTCTTTCATTAATCGTGAATGAAATATAAATATAAAGTAAAGTTTCTCTTTGTAAATCAAAGTAAAGGCAAATCTAAAAAAATCCGAAGAGTCCGGTAATCGGTAGCATGCAACGCATTCAGCAATCGGGCCTGAAAATGGCTCGATGACATTTTGTTCCACCTAAATACGATCGAAGTTAATCCATAGAGACTTCATGTTACGTCTTTCGTTCGTGTTTCGTTTGAGCCCGAAATTTAAAATGTTATTAAGTTCTTAGTAGCTCCCCTGATCACTCCACACACATACAATAACAAATCCGACGTAAAGTGTAATAAGTGGTAGTAACCACTTAGCACACTTTACGTTGGAACTTTGATTCACTTTCTAGTAGTTATATAAGTGTATTAATAAAAGCAAATATATTAATGTTTCCGTTTATTTCAGATGGAGTACTTCAATGGGTCATCTGTGAACCAGGCTCACGGTGGCCACCACAGCCACAACCTGACAGCCAACGGTAATCAGCTATACAACCAAGTATCCTTCGGCAACCCCTCCTCCCCGGGGGCGTGGGCATCCCACCACAACATCCTCTCTACGGGGCCAGAATCGCCAGAAAATCAATCCCAAAATTCCCCACACTTAAGCATGCTTCAAGCATCCCAAATAACGAACTTTTCAAACACCGGAAACAGTTATTTTGCCCCTGAAAAATATGGAATAAATATGGTTTAGTATATCTAGTCCCTTAATTTGTAATTGTACATATGTTTTGTATAGTGTAACAACGGTTTTTGGTAGAATTTGTAAGTTTTTGGTACGTTTTTAATAATATAAACTGACAACATTAGGTTGAGAGTTTTAAATTATGAATGTTATTGATGATATTTTAAAATACTCATTTATCTCATACTCACTCCTCGTATTTTTTTCAATTTTCATATTTCATTTTATCACATTGTGTTTAAAAATTCGCTTTTTCACTTAGTGAAACATGAAAATTTTACAAAATATGATGTAAGTACCTACATATCAGATACGAATCGGAATTTAATAATAACCATAGATAACATTATCCTTCTGTTCAACTGACGTTTCAGTCGGATCCGAGTTCGAATTGAAACGTCAGTTCAACTAAAGGTAGCTCAGAAAAATTATCTATTTAAATCCGATTTACATCTCAAATGCAGACAAATTATTGAAACAAATAATTACATATCAAAGTAACATTTTAATTATATTTTATTTTAACAAAACGTACAAATTCTCTTAAAACCGTTCGTATTTACCTACTTCGAGATTAGAAAGTGTTATTTATTTGTATATTATTATTCTGAACAAGAACCAATTTCATTACTATTGGTACCACACTGTCACTTAAAAAAATAGGGTTGTACCTATCTAACATTATAAAATAGAATAATGACACTTATTGATTTTAACTAGATACGTCCGTTTACGTTGTTCTATCTACTTTTACACTAAAGAAAAACTAAATGTAGATACTCATAGCATTACAAACTTAAAATTGAAAATCAGAACATGTCCTAAGTGCAATGGTTTAAAGGTTTATACCCTTGCGAAAGTGACAGTATTATATAAGTGGTACAATATTCAAAAACATTGTGTATTAAAAAGAACAACACTTCATTGAAAAATCTAAAATTAACTTTATTTTCTTATCTTTTTTTTCAACAATGTTTTTTTTTCTGTACCTCTCTAGAAGTAAACTCTGTCATCGAAATTATTCCCAAAATAAAAGGTAAACAGGTCTTGTTCAGAATGCAACTTACGAATTTTTCAGAAAATGTTTTCTCAACCAACGAATAGTAAAATGAAAGAGGCCTAAGTGTGTGTATCGAAGGACACGTTTTGTGGATTTTTGGCGTTTTTTTTTACATTTTGGCGCCATTAGAGAAAATCTATCTTTTTCTGTTACAATATCAGATATTGAGATAATTTTAAAGCAATCAGATATCATCGAAAAAGATAATTTTAAAATATTGTCGCTGATTCCTATATTTATAAATAATACCTGGCGTACATTACTTATGTAAAAAATAATATTTTTATTGGTGTGTGAATAGATTTCTTTTTATATTTACTTCATTACGCCTGCCTGTGTAAAAATTCTCTGAATCATATCATATTATATTTAAAACGAGTACACTTTAGGCTACGTTTAGTGACGGAAATCGCTAAAAACAAAAATTAATTGTCGTTACTTATATTACAACTATTTAATCTATGATTTTAATTCTGAGGGATATTAAGTAGAAGAAACTACCCTCTAGTTTTCAAAAATATTGTTTTCTCGGATAATTTATTTACTTTTCTAGATAATTTATTATAATGTTTAAATCACAAAAACGTTTTAATATAAGTAACGGTATATAGTTTCTATTGTATATAAATTGTATGTTAAGAATTTTATTTTGTATATGTGTGTGTTCCGATTGTATATGTGTGTATTATTGTCTAGTTCTAAGCGATAGTAAAGTTTTATTGGTGTAGACCACAGACAAACGAGCCATAAGTTATAGAACACTAATATTATTTTGTATAAATTATTGAAGTGTTCATTATTGCCATTCCACTCAAATTTTTAAAACTTAAGATTTTTTTATTATCTATACCTATTCGATTTAAAAAGACTTACAAAATAAAAGAAAATTGAACTCTCCTTTTTTTTAATGTCTACCACTTCGGTGCTTAAAACCTGGTTATCAAATACCAACTAATTAAATTATAAACATAAGAAAACAAAATTTGGCATCTTAAAAATAAAGCTCCAAATAAAGATGGCGGCTAATGAACATAATACGACCCATGACAGTTACTGGTTAAAATGGCGGTTGAAGAGTTGCTTTTATTGCCAGACTCGAGCTTTTGGAGCCCTATAATTTAACACCAGAGTAATTTTATGAGATTATTAGTTAATTTATATTATTTTACAAATAAATGGAAGATTTTGGTGCGATGATCTCTCCACTAATGTGTTTATTAGTGGCGGGAAGTGGCGAAAGGTATTACTTGAACATCGAAATGCAACATACTCACGTACACCTATCCTTTATTATTTATATATTGCAACAACTACACAGTACCTTAAAACCTTTTATTAAGTCTAATCTTCCTCCTCCCTTTTACCATCTGATAACTTCAACACAAGTTTATTTTATTTTAATAGTTTTCACAAAAGTCAATACAAATGTGCAAAAATTGCAACATTATTCGAATAAAGACGTGTGTGTATAGTCATAACTATTGCACATGCGCCTTTGTTGTAGTTATACCAACTTCAGTAAAAAAATAATAAAATAAAATTATTTGTGTCTATGATACAATACAGATAATATTCTACCAATCGATGGTTGAGGGATACCAGCGTCTGAAAAAAAATTCGCCTACACTTTTGTAGCATTTAAATGTAATTAAATTTGTAATTTATAGTAAATATTAAGCTAAGTTAGTTAAGTACACTAATTGGATCGTTCAATGAACATGCGGTGTATTTTTTTAAGTTAAGTTGTATTAATTATTAACTAATAGCTATTGGAATATTAAATCCAAATATATGCATATAAAATACAGTTTCTGCGTTTTATTTTTGAAATGGTCCTATCTTGAAAACTATTAGGAAAAAAGAAAGGTTGGAATGGCAGAGATAGAAGCGTCGGTAGCTTAGTGGTTAAGGAGTCGGTCTTACGATCGAAAGGTCCCAGGTTCGAATCCTGGCTATTAAACTACAGACGTGAACCCACTCCTAACACATGCGGTTTGTACGACAATCTACACAACGCTTTCTAGACCCTAAGTAAGCATGGCTTAACTAGCTTGTGTTATGGGTTCTAGAATGCGGATAAACATACATAGATACTTTTTTTTTTTGTAAATTCATATCTACATATTATACATAGAAAACACCCAGACCAATGAAAATATTCATATTTATGCATACAAATATTTGCACTGAGCGGGGATCGAACCCGCGCCTCCTGCGTAGCAGCCGCGTTCACTACCGCTACGCCACAGAGGCAGCATTTAGCTTAGCTGGAGGGTTTAGAGGGAATATTAGTAGTTAATTTCTGTTCCTAATATTCATAAAAACTCGTCTGTGGGCCGTCGGTTGCCGGAGGTAAGATTGTCGTAGCCATATCCCTCGCACCCCGGCCGACCCAGGGCCATATCTCTCGACCTGGCCCTCATCCGGTGTGGAACTCTAATACCTAAATTGTATGTGTTTATGACCACATTACTGCGAAATAAAGATAGAAACTCAGAAGGTTCCGATACGTACCTAGAGAGGTTGGAGTTTTAATAAATATCATCCAAAGTGGTCGAAAATAAATCATTTTGAAGTTACCATTTATGATGGAAACTCGCTTAAATGGTAAAGTCGCTACGCCACAGAGTTCGTATCACTACTCACTACATACAAAGTCGCTGTCGCTGTCTGTCCGTCCGTATGTATGCTTAAATTTTCAAAACCACTTAACGGATTTTGAAGCGGTTTTTTTTTAATAGATAGAGTGATTCAAGAGGAAGTTTTATATGTATAATACATGCATAATATTGTAGAGAAACACTGATAAATTTAGAGATAATACCACGCGGGCGGAAAATATGGCGGTACGAAGTTCGTCGGGTCAGCTAGTATATTACATAAATATAATGCTTTTGCATTAATTACGATTTCTGTATCGTAGCGACTGCTACGTCGTAGGCACGTAGGCCGTTAATTCCCAGTCGCATCCGAAGCTTTCAGCTCGGAGTCTGGGGTCCGCTTTACCAGTCTTAACTACGGATTTGGCTAGACCTCGATATTTTCCTTGAAGCGATTGCCATCTGACTTCCACAACCCAATGGTAACATTAGGCGATATCGAAGCTTTGCAGGTAGACCGTTGTTTTTGGACTTTTTAGGGCTCCAACTACCCGTAATGGCTGCCATAGATGTTCTTATGGCAACCGGGACTGACGGCGGTAACGTGCTCTCCGAGGCACGACCAGATCAATGCAAATACTCATATTTCGTGCACACAAATATTCGCATTGAGCGGGGATCGAACCCGCGCCTCCTGCGTAGCGGCCGCGTTCACTACCGCTACGCCACGGAGGCTGTCAGGGGAATGAGCGTTCGATTCATAAACGTCCGTTCCCAATAACATATCTACAGATAAAGGTAGAGATAGTTCTTATGTCAAATCCTATTGTTATTTTGCTACTATAGTTTACGTTAGCGTTACCATAAAGATTGATGACGTTTTTATCCTTTCTAAAGTCAAAACTGGCGATAGATAGGTTATTGGGAACGGCCGTTAGTAGGTATACCTCACGACACATATCTTGGACCGATGAAAGAATGTAAGTGTAACCGTGGGCATTTTGCTGAACAATTCATCCGAACACACAGTACAGACGGGAAAACACTCACAGTCTTGCAAAGGTATAAGTGGAATGACCTATTTAGTTTTCAAGTTACCTCCAAAGAATTAAAAGTTCACGTGCACAATACTAAGTAACAGTTAGTTCGATGCCCGGGCTGGTCACGGCCCCGCGGCGTACGAGCTCCCGGCGGGCTTCAGTCGTCGAACCCAGCTCGGGTTACTTCGACACTTCGACCGCAGCGCTACGCTTCTGTGTCCATTACACCTTGTATTATCAATATTTTAGGTTTTTGAACACGTGCTCAAGTACATACATACCTACTTGAGATTTGTAAAATAATGGACAATTGCTAAAGCCATTACAAGATTACTACCGAAGTGACACCGCCTGCCTGATGGCAAGCTGAGTATAGTCCAAAGTATAGTTGCCGCCATTACAGGTGCTGTCCCTAGAATGACAGTCCCTACCTTGACGACCTCAACAGGAGCTTTTTCAGGTTCCGCTTAAAGGACTCAGGACTATAGGAAGAAGGAAACACGTATGCTAGTATAGAATTTCATGGCTTTATGGCGCATAGACTACAATGACCGCTCGATTCTTGAAATTATAGCCCTAATAAATATGAAGAAGAAGAAAAATCTAGCCAGGGCAATCTTAGGGTGGACTAGGACCATAGGGAGACTCCCCGTGCCTACTTTGGAGAGTAAAGATTGTCATATACGAAAATCTGTAACATTTGTTAATGACTAGTAGAGCCGGGACCGACTTTTAATGTACATCCGAAGCACAGAAGCGCTTATATGAAATAACATTAAGCGGTCACCCATCGAAATGGCAAAGTCAAAGTTCATTTTATTCTGGACATACCATTAAAACGACAATTAACTACTTAACGTCAAAATTAACAAAAAAAATGTATGTATATTAAAGACTAGTTTAGCAAAAGGACCACCGGTTCGAAACGCGGCCCCGGCCTGAGAAGACTCCGGCAAGAAACTCAGTGGGCATTTAATTTTTGGTCTATTTACAAAACATGCTTAGTCTACTTAGTCTAAATACAATCGTTTGCTTGAGTAGCATTTTAGTATCTATGAGTGAACAGCTCATTTCCAAGCTAGTTTATCGTCTAAATATTCTTGTATTTATGTATAATAGTCTTTTTGGCAGTTTCCTCTTAACTACATAACATTTTTAAATTTATTTACAGGTAAATCCTTAATTTCATTAGGGAGCTTGTTAAAAAGCGTATACCGTTTCCCTGGACAAAATTACAAATTTTTTGGAGTCTGTTAACACAGACCACAAGATTGTTTTTATGTCTGATATAAATTTATGTTAGGCCTGTCACAAATTTTTGGAACCACACATTATGTAGCTCAACCCACTGATCGTTTACCGAAAAGTAAGCGAAATAGAATAGAACTCATTGATGGCAAGCCGCCTTTTCACCACGTACTTACCTATTGTACTTAGAAATCAATATTACAGCCCGTAGGGTACAACCTGTGAGTATCTTTTGTGATGGCGTGATTTTCGCGGTAATTGGAGACGAGAGCATATTTGTAACCTTGACTTTGGGTGGGTAAGTAGGTAGCTACTTATATTTTTGTCGCTCGTAAATAAGGAAATCAATAGATTGACAATCAATAAGTTAAAGAGCCGGCCATAAGATGGAGATGTCCCATGTTCAAGTCCTGACTTTTACGCTACCGATGTGAGCTTACTTCTAACATTATAAGTGGGTTATGAAGAATATCTACTAGGATTATACTTATTATTCTTCATCCTTCTTTATCCTAGCGTTAATTCCCAGTCGCATCCGAAGCTTTCACCTCGGAGTCTGGGGTCCGCTTTACCAGTCATATCTACGGATTTGGTTAGACCTCGATATTTTCCGTGAAGCGATTGCCATCTGACCTTCACAACTCAATTTACCATCACTAGGCGATATCGAAGCTTTGCAGCAGGGCCGTTATTTTTGGACTTCTTAGGGCTCCAACTACCCGTAACGACTGTCATAGAAGTTCTTAGTGCAACCGGGACCGACGGCTTAACATGCTCTCCGAGGCACCACCAGACCAATGTAAATACCCATATTTCATGCACACAAATATTTGCACTGAGCAGAGATCGAACCCGCGCCTCCTGCGTAGCGGCCGCGTTCACTACCGCTACACTACGGAGGCTGTCTTCTAAGAGGTAATTACCCTATCTTAGCTCGGCCAGGATCATCGTCATCTTAGCGTTGTTTGTTCCGTTTAATTACTGGTTCTCCACCTTTTGGTTTGGTTTATATGGCTTTTATGGTAAATTCCGTCTACTCTCTTAATGCCACGAGGAAAGCTTGTGCTATCGCCAAAGATCTATCTTTATAAGCTTAGAAATTGTAGCGAACAACAAAGAAAGTAGATTGAATATTCACTTCATAATGCCCTGTCGAACATGTTCATGAAAGAATAAGAACTAAGTACCTACCTACCTATTGCATAAATTATTATGAAGACTAAGAGAATACTTTACAAGCTCTGCAATATACATTAAGTCTGACAACCTCCCCGAACAGTAATGAAAATGTCTATATAAAAAGTTCTTCGTATGTCAGTCATATTTTGCATTTAATAAACACCCAAGTTCTAAAAGAACCATCATGAACTATTTTAAAAAATGTCCGCGCAAAGTCGTTGAAATGTCCCCCAACTTCTTTAAAATTAGCTGTTTAGACGGGGCCCGTTGAATTGTGCCGCGTACTTACATAGCTATACGTTACAAACGCAAACTTTACTTGTACCCACGTAGATATTCCCTGGAAAATGTATTTTTATTTTACTCTGGCATCCCCAGGTGGGTAAATTACCAAGATGGCGCGCTCAAATCTGACGTTTATATTCGAAAGTTAAATGTCAAAATGGGACGACGGGAAATGGAGTTGGGACGTTTGAATTGAGAACGCCCTCGTCGAGCGTACGCTGTGATGTTTGCAGCTGTATATAGTGATATGTTTCTCTCTCGCTTGTGCTTATAGGATGATTGTATGTTGCTGTCTCGGGTGCGGAGTTAAGCCGCTTATCGTGTGCCCGCACGCCGCGCCCCGCGCCCGGCTGCTGCGCGTAAGCGTCGCATTCTGCAATTCATTTGTCTTTTTATTATTTTTTATTTTCGGTTATAATAGTTAGCTATAAAATGTGGATGATTTATTGTTATTATGGCTGTAATCATTGCGCGTTGTAAATGAAACGATTTCTATCAAAATAAATAAACGTCATATTGGTTATGCTTTTATGACGTAAACACCTGCACGTAAAAACAGCGGTATTGACGGACGAAATTTGTTTTAGTAGGAGTACATTATTAAACTGAATTGATATTCAATTTATAATTTCTATAGTAAAACATTTATAACACTTAAGTAAGTTCCATAAATATTTCGTACCTGGTTTTACTACCCAATTTTATGAGTCAGGCTGTAAAATTATTGCGATCGTAGGAAAGGCAGTCTAATACCTATGGACTCGACTATAAAATATTATTAGTTATTTAATTTGTAAACATCTATACAGGCAACTTGACTTTCCACGACGGGAACAAGAGTGAGAGCTATGATCGGCTAACTTCGTTTTGTAGAGCTCTATCTCTGTAGTACATCAGACTAATAGTTTGATATTATGTCTATTAAATAAGTAGGTAAAGCATTTGTGTTTATAAATAGTAGATTACCCAACAAGTGAAAAAAAGATGAATTCTTTTCGAGGCACTAAGTTGTATCCCGAGAGGAGTGAAGGTTTCTGCGGTAGAATCCCGAGCGTAGCGAGGGATTCTAGATAGAAACCTGAGCGGATCGAGGGATACAAGAGCCGAGATGAATTCTTTTTTCACGTGTTAGGTACGCTACTTTTCATCATTGACTACGAGAAAACAATTATTTTGTGATCATGAATTAAATTTTGTTATGGATAGTACCTACATAAAAGAAGCAGTAAATTATCAGTAATAGCTACCGCTTTAGCGCGAAAAGACTCCGGACTCTTTTCGCATTCGAGAATTTCATTTTCATCACTGGATGAAGTCATTTTAAGATTAAGAAACACAGAGACTTTTACAAGAAAAATTGAACAGAAAAATGGCGGCATTTTTTTTTTTCTTAATTTAAACTGAGCCACATTCCTTCCAGCCAGTAATTACATTTAGGTGGCTTTTAGTACATTTTTATAGTGATAGTGTGCAACCTCTTTGCATGTTTTACTACAATCCGTACATTCGCGCATGTTCCACATTCAAATTTTTTTATTCACTGTTTTTGATGAATCACGGGCCCTTTTTCGAGTGTCAATGGTGAAAATAATAAAACCTCATATCAGCCCACCCTATCCTATCCCTTTCAATCATCTCATCGTCAGCACAACCCCCCTGGACATAGAATGGTGCATGTATGGAATTTGACGTAAAAGACATACTTTGACGACTGCCATATATGTCCGTATACATTCTGCCTTCTACGAACTTGATTCAACGAATTACCATAACACTTGTCTAGGGGGGGGGGGGGAGGGGGGGGCTGGAAGAAAGTAAATACCTTTTACTTCTTCAACGTTTTCATTGAAGTACACCGATTGTTATACTTCCCGGCAATCTATTCGTTATTCCTTGTCAAGCTAACCCATTCATAATAGGAATTTGTATCTAATTACAATATTACAACAAAGGAAGTCCTACTGCGTGTCCAACGAACCAAAACATTAACGCAAAAAGGTTTAATTTCATTAAAGCATATCCTAATTCACGCACGTAAGTACCTACATACATCCACGCCTGTAAATCCCGAAGGGATAGGCAGAGGTTTACTAACACCTACATTTTACCAGCTATCTTTTTTGGTCCCACTCAATGACATTTCATAACATAGACATGTCATATGCTTACAAATCAACGTAGAAAAATGAGCCGAACTCACACACACACATTTTTAATTCATCTACACTTTTGGTGTATTAACTTTAGAGTAATAGTTCGTGCAGTGTCTATAAACATACGATGGCATTTTCGTTATTTTTTTAAGTCACTGATGCTTCCGCTCAACGTCCGACTGGCGCCGCTCGGCACGCGGTACTAGAGGCAAACGTTCCAATTGACTCGTTTTCGGATCTTCACGATGTTCGCGCAATAACATATCTACTTCTTTTTATATAATATCTTTGGTCCCACTTAAGTACCTTATAGGGGGCAACACTAATGCTTGATGCCCAATAAAATTTAATTGCATTCGATTCTTCTTGATATTATATCATCAACATCTTAGCGTTCATGTTGCATTGCATCCGAGGCTTTCATCACGGACGAGAATCTACTTACTTCTTCCCTTCTTCTGCCAAACTAGCCAAAGTTCCAATTCTCTCCATTCGGTATCATCTCAGTTGTATTCAAGGCTTTCACCTCGAATGCCGAGGCACTTCGAGCTACATGTGAAATTGACTTGGCCCTGAATGTCGCGATGGAGCCCCAAAACACCTTAGTTTGGTTTAAACATTTGCCAATTGAGGGCTGAAACTCTGTCGAAGGATGACCTCTCGAGGCTCGGTAATCAGATGGCAGTTGTGTTAAGGCCAAAATTTGAATGGGCCCCAAAGTTTGAATGTGTTTAAGACTAACGTAAAAATAATAAAAATATCAAGAATTATTCGAAATATTTTCAGAATATCGCTCCATGCTATATATTACAAGAAGCGTCCGAGCGCACTCTCGCTCCGTCTCCTACCTACACGTATACGTATATTTACTCGTCTGCCACAGATAACCTATATAACACAGATTATATAACACACAATCAATGAACGCTGAATTTCAATATTGATATTCACATTTGACTACCAGTTAGATTTGGACAGAAACTTTAGGTAGGTAGACCGTTTATATTTTATGTGTGAGCTAAGGTATAATATTATGAGGGTCTATCAGGATCCACTGGGTAGTTTATAGGGCCCATCATGGTCTTTAGGACCTAAAACTTACCTCACTTACCGGCGGGTCATCATCATCATTCTGTGAGCCTTTTTACCAACTTGGTTGGAGTCGGTTTTCTCGTTTAAGATGCGGTTGAACTTCAATATTTTTCATGAAGCGACTGCCATATGACCTTCACAACCAATCTGCTGGCCGGTAGACCTGATGATTATCGCACGAAAGTCTGTCGCAGGCTTTAACCTTCCTCTCGGGCTGGGTACGTCAGACGGTAGACGATCCTGTAAAAGCCTAGATAAATGAGAGAAAGAGTATAAAACGCACCACAGACTAAATTGCAAACTTTGATTGAATACGACTGGGGCTAAGGATGTGATGATTAAGGACTTTTGAAGGTCTAAGGCTATTCTCCATCCGATAGTAAACATACAGCCCATGACAAAGTCCTGGCGGCAATATGCTCGCCCCTTAATTCGTAGGATAGGACCGAAAATCGTAGCTGGCGAAATGTGGGTGTTAATACACCTCTGCCTACCCCTTTGTGGATTTACAGGCGTGAATATGATATTTTGTGTACTGTATTCTTCATTTTTAAATGACAGGTCAGAAACACTCTGCCTTGCATGAAGAAGTTCGAAAAGTTACAAGTGGTGGGTCATTGTCTGCCTACCCCGGGGAGGTTACAAAGGTACATACACCGTCTAATATTATGTAGATAGTTACTATAATATATCTTCATTTTTAAAGAATTTAGAGAGCGCTTTAACGAAATGGAGCAAGCCTCTCTTAGTTTCTTGTTAGTTGAACCACAGATTACTAAATAGTACGTAGAGTTGAACTCACTCTTCTTTCCTGACGTGCCAAATTGAAAGGTAGTTTATTGTAAACTTACCTACCTACGAGGTACCTACTCATCGCAAAAGAGTTTTTATTGACCTTAATCATTTTGTTTTTTTTTATCCCAGATTAACTCTACGAGTGTTGCATGTTGCATCGCACATAAAATGCAGCGATTTTACCTAAGATAAGCAGTCTTATATTTTTTTTATATTGACCTAATGTTCGTTGTATAAGTTGTATCAGATACCTACATCTATACAAATAACGAGATTGACCTAATGGTCGTAAATATTTCTTAGATATAAAATAAATAAAATTATTAACTGTCATTTAACAGAACTTATTAAATTATACTTAGTTTATTTATTTTTGAGTACCTATTTAAGACTACTGTAAGTATAATAATATTACTTAGGTATCTACCTGCCTACCTAAGCTTCACTACAGTAGAGGGTGGTAGAGACCCGCTTTCGATACCGTCTAAACATAAATTTAAAAAATATTTGTTGAATTCTGTTTGGAACCTGTCAGTCGGCAGTTGCTTCTGAAAAAACCGATAATCATCAACATAGAGACGTATTTTCCTGATGTATCCGAGGCCAAGAACACCGCTACTCACGGAGAGGGCCCGAGCACAGGTATCGCTCTTCGGAAAGGCTTACTACGTCCCCTCCAAGACTTGGATCCCAGGCTCCAAAGTGATGATGATGTTCTTTTCATTGGACAGGGAATATTAGAAATGTAATAAATTTTATATTAAAAATTGTCCTCTCGTTTACTTATTGTCTCTGCATGATACCTCAATATTACCAGCTCCCTCGCTGTACAACAACAAAAAAAACAACAAATGTCAACAACGTCAAAAAGCGCGCCAAGTGGGTGTCATGGCGGTTGTTTAATAAACGGCGGCGGTATGGCGCCACTTCATAGTCTATGACAATTCGAAATTCGAACTAATGGGCTATTCATTGATATTTTGCAATGTGCGTACAGTGCGTACCCGTTCGCTGTCGTATTGTTTAATGCGTACTTATATTTGAGGTAGCTCTTGAAATCGTAAAATGGAGATCTTAGTCTTGTTTGCAACAATGTTGAAATGTCACAGGTGCATAAAATATTATTATAGTTATTCTTTGAGCAGGTTGTCTATTAATACTATGTCTACTTAATGTTTCTGCTAACTAGTTGTCAAGCTGCGCAATGGCAATCACAATTGCCAATCATCAGGAATATCCAACTCTTTATAGCTGTCATACAAATGGCATTACAAAAAGGCGGGCTGTGTTGTACAGACAGCGGGTCTAAAAAAGCCACATTGAGAGATTCCGCTAAATAACTTTATATGAATTTCCAGTCGATCTATATTTCTATATAAAATTAGTAAAATGGTCACTCATATGAGCAGAATCAAAATAATTCATTTACCAGGCAGATTCTAATTTCGTGTAAATATCACCGCACGATAAATTGTTATCCTAACATGATTCCAGTAAAGTGGCCTTTTTAGACCTGTAGATAGGCGTCAAAATTCATCAACCTAAATGATCTAGTTTCTGTATCCCGTTACAAATTCATTGCCCCCCAGAGACCGATGGACACATCAATATGACTTCACCTCACATTATAATAAGCTAAAAAGTCTCAGGCAAGAGGCTCACCATTACAGATACCAACAAATTTACAATGGTGGTTCTCAGCTTGACGGCCTCATCAGTAGCTTTTTCGCTCTGCCCAAAGGACCCGGGACTGTAGAAGAAGGAAACACGTGTACGGGTATAGAATTCCGAGACTTTATAGTGCGGCAAACCACAACAGCAATAAAATTAATAAATTATGATCTTGATTGAAAACTAAAAACCGGCACTGTTTTAGGTAACTATAACGTCGTCACGTCGCGTGGGTGTTTTGGGCGGATACCGAAGAACTGGGATGGACGAGTTGTGATAATGTGATCCGAAAAAAAACTAGGTACCTACCATATGAATTCTAAACAGAAAAAAAACTATAACAAGCATGTACGATAATCATCACTTCACTATCATCATCATCATCACTATCACTATCACTACATATTATAAAACAAAGTCGTTGTCGCTGTCTGTCCGTCCCTATGTACTTAAGCATATATCTTCAAAACTATGCAACGGATTTTGAAGTGATTTTTTTAATAGATAGAGTGATTCAAGAGGAAGGTTTATATGTATAATACATGCATAATATTGTAGAGAATCACTGATAAATTTAGAGATGCAGCGGGAACGGTCAGCTAGTACATTATATTATTGTAGACTAAAGTAGGTACTATACAAACACAAAATACTTACCTTTAGTTCAATGAAAGTAGGTAGCAGTTATTATTATATACTCACATCTATTTCCCACGGGGGTAGGCAGAGAAAACAGCCGTCTACTTCTATCTTTACACACTTTACGAGCTTCATCTACTGTCATTAAAACTTTCATGCAAAAAATAAAATAAACTCGAAAAATGACAACTCGCACCCGCTAGCGAGTTTCGGATTAGCGAGTTGATGAATGACCCAGGCTAATTAGTCAACATGGAGATTCAGACTTGAATTCGACTATACAGGATGTGTGCAACTCGGTCACGATAGTCCCTAAGTCTGGGGAAACATTGTGTTTTTTTATAGGACACTTCAATATAACTAAATAGCAAAGTCTCAGAAAAGGGGGTCACCATTCACACACCAATATGTACAATAGTGGCCTTCACCAGGTGATGACCTCATCAGATACTTTTTCACGCCCTGCAAGGAACCGGGACTGGAGGAAGAAAGAAACACATGTGAAAACAAAGAATTCCAGGACTTTTTAATGCGGCAATTCATCAAACGTATGGGAGATATCATTGATGAGTCACGGTACCCACAGACCACCAGATAAAGTACTTGTTTACTCCCTAAGCAATTTTAAAAAACCGCGAATGAGTTCTAAAACCATCTCAAAATCTGTCAACACAGACATTCTTATCCTTAAAAGACTGCAATTAATACGCAACTTGACCCTCAAAAGACATGTAGCTATCGCATTACAAACTAAATATCCAATACAAAACTCATGAGCGTCAGATGCACAGAGAATGAATAATAAATCCGGTACCACAGACAATAGAGGTATTAGGCATAGACAAGAATCGCTATTTACATGGGGTGGGGTGATTCGGTAACACAATCCGTACGCACGTCAACTCTATTATTTATGGATTCTTTAACATGTAAGGACTTGGGGTAGTGAGGGTGAACGCGGGGGAGAAAATGTGAAATCGGACATTTGGCGCAAGGAAGTGTTTCTTCTGCCTCAACGACCATAGAGAGGGACCTGAACTTTTTTTCCTCTCCATATTACACGCGAAATTATTTTTAGGGCGCACTTTGAGTGTTGAATCATTATTTGTTGTAGTCCTTTTGGTTTATTGCGGGCTTTTGTGGTTGGATATTAAAATCTGTTTGAAATATTATAATACCTAGCTCTGTGGTGTATAGCGTTCGACCGCTACGACGGAGGTCGCGGGTTTGGTTCCCGTTCAGTCCAAATGTATATTTGCATTGGTCTAGGAGTGTCAATGTATAATATGAATATATACCTATAATATATATAATTATGAAAGGAAATGTATTTAAGAATATATTTATGAAAGGAAATGTATTTAAGAACGCATTCCAGAACCAATGACACAAGCTGCTTGCTTTAGATCTAGATAGCGTTGTGTAAAATGTCCTAGAATATTTATTTATAAGTATTTTTTAATAATAATTATATTACATGATGTGTTTATTTTTCTAACCTTTAATACCTCGACTATCACCAGAGAGATTGCCTAAGACGCTTTTCTATGCATCATTATCCTATAGCATTAAAGCGACAGCCGCCTGACCTCCCACCCCTAGAGGAAACCCTGCACCAGAACGTAACCATTTACTTAGCAGGTGCACCGACTTGGAGGTAAGGTTGACTATATAACCTCAAGGATGTTGATAAGGTCATAGGACCTTGAACAGGCAAGTTCTTTCTATATGTAAACTCAAACCAAGTAGGTAAGTATTCGTCGGTATAAGCATCGGTAGATTAGTAGTTAAAGATTCGGCTTTACGATCAAAAGGTCCGAGGTTCGAATCCTGGCCATTACACTACCGACGTATGCAATTTAGCTTAGCTGAAGGGGTTGGGAAATATAAGTAATTTCGGTTACACTTTAAAGCCAAGTATTTCATACTTGAAACAAATCATTTCTATACAAGTCGCAAGTACAAATAATACTTGAATGATTTATCGATTGATTTGCGCAGGCGCCGGCTTATTATAGGCAGCTATTAAACATGTGTTATGAATAGATTCGTGTAAGATTACTGTCCACCCACCATGTTTAAATGGGATGATTCATTTCCGCGTCAATCAGTCCATATCGAACCAAAATCCATAGACAAATATTTAGTTTTTGCTGTTCACGGATGCGTTTTTTAATATAGGGTCAGTTCTCCTTTTTAGGATTCCGAAGCTAAAAAGGAAAAAAAAAAACAGAACTCCTCGACATAGTCATTGAATAAAGACAGTTCTGCAAGATCACTTGAGACAATAATTTTAAGTCTGACTTACGCAAATGCTGTAATTTTTTTTCAGTTCGGAATCGCTATAACCTACTAGCTATGAGCAGTTTTCCAGTAGGTATAATAATCAGTTGGTTTTTAAATCATAAAGAGATGGCGCTAGCATAGCTTTTGGTAATTTTAATGTACTCTGTGGTTTGTTTGTGCGATGTTGCCAAAGTTTAATTTCATTTACCCATATTACAATAGATAAAATATGATAAAACGCTTAATTCTTTTCGCGTCACTGTCTGTAATTTAAAATAATATTATATTTATAATAATATTATCAAAAAAAAATGTCAAAACATTTATGTAAAGTAAATTATTACAAAACCGAAGAACATTTTTTCCATAAATTAGGGAACACTAGATGTGAGACCACACTCTTCTTACCAAAAGTGCCGGCTGCGCCATCTAGCTTGTCCTTAGGAACCCTATAAATACCTACTGGAAAACTGCTCATTGCCCGCGACTCCGCCCGCGTGGATGTCGGCTATCGCGACCAAATATAACCTATGTCCTTTCCTAAGGTCTAATCTACCCCTATACCAAATTTTATCAAAATCGGTTCAATGGTTTAGGCGTGAAAGCGTAACAGACAGACAGAGTTACTTTGCAATTTTTACTATTAGTAGGATGGATACCTTTTCATAAAACGTTGTATGAAAAGGTGTATACTTTTATCTTTTGTAGACTGAAGGTGGTATACGAATGAGATTAACTTTTCCCAACGAAATTGCATGTTATGTTTAAAAGGTTAAATTTTATGCATCATCCTGCTGTGATGCATAAAATTGACATTTCACACATCCGCGCACATATAACTGTCACGAAACTCATGAAGGTTAATACGACATTATCAAACGAACGTAATACATAGTTATTAAAGTTCGACAGGAAATATCTTGGATTAGATAGTACTTGAAAATGTTGAATTATTAGTTACTAGCTGACCCGGCAAACTTCGTACCGCCATATTTCTGATCCCGTTCCCGCTGAATATCTCTAAATTTATCAGTGTTTCTCTACAATATTATGCATGTATTATACATATAAACTTTCCTCTTGAATCACTCTATCTATTAAAAAAACCGCTTCAAAATCCGTTGCGTAGTTTTGAAGATTTAAGCACACATATGGACGGACAGACAGCGATAACGACTTTGTTTTATAATATCTAGTGATGTAGTGACTATCCAAGTACGAAGATAGTAAACAAACGTCAAAGGGCACGATAAGCCATCGGTCCTGTGGGCCTCGATTCTGCTAAAGCACAACCACTGTCACACCAGAGACTGCGAGAAAATACCATTCGATTTTAGCTTTTAAACAATGCAGTTAAAGTATAAATTTAAATGGCTTTTTGTAGAGTGAATGAAAGAGTGAAATGAAACTCTTTTCAATTAATTTTGTGACTGTAAGTATATAGAAATAAGGTCTAAAATTTAATACCATTTTTTGCAGTCTCTGTGGTGTGACAGTGGTTGTGCTTCAGCAGAATCGAGGGCCACGGTTGCCATACCAATATCTTTGGCAAAGAGCCCTACAAACCTAGTCATCAACGTATCTCACAAAATAAAAACTGTGTGTGTTTGCAAAACTTCAATACTTATCGCCAACGGGTGATGGAAGTTTAGTCAGATGGCTGTCGTTTCACGGAAAATATCTGCTGTTTTTGTTACCTTAGCAACTAACTACGGCCGAGAAATCTTGAACGAATACATACGAAAACCATATAATATTATCCTATAGTGCAACCTTACAGAACTCCTTCCAATATCAGATATTTATAGGACATAATATCTCTACAACCAGAAATCAATTCCAGCAGGTTAATTTCTCCCTACAAAAAAATGGAAATTAGAAAATCTCGATGACATAAAAAGCAATCACTTACCGTTTTGAAATGAAAAAGGAATATTGTAGATCAAAGTGGGAAACGAGAGGCAAGCCGAGCGGCCATAATGCAATAAATTTACTTTTTCGGACGCGATTTGAGCTAACATGGCGACAAATCGAATCGTAACGGTTTAACGAACGCGATGGCAAATTCTTTTTTTATTTTTGAAAATATTAAATCATTTTACTTTTTTACCACCTCAGCACAGGGTCTTTTTAGTCGTGCATACAAATAGAATGTGAAGACAAATATTACGTCATGATCATCATCCTCCTAGAGATTTCCCAGTTACCTGCAAAGGTTGCAATTTAAGCCGGGTGTCCGTCTATTGTTTTTAATGTGCATGTCAGCTTTTTCGGGGGCGACTGCCGTCTGACCGCTCAAGCCTGAGAAGAAAGCCTGCCTCGGAGCTTCGCTTCCTTTGTCTAGCAGGTGTATCAACTTGCAGGAAAGGTTGGCTTAGGTAGTTAGGGCCTTATACACCCATATACAAATATTATCATACTTTTACTTGTAAATTATGTTTTAAGTATTAAAAAAATAACAGAATTTAATTAATTTGGTCAACGGAACATCAGGAACATTGTAAATAACAAAATTACACTAAATAAACCTAAATAAAATCGTAATAAAATCTGTTACTTTTTTTATTCCAAGAAATAATTCACTTTTAAGAAAACATGACGTGTCATGACATATTATTGTCTACTGAAACAAAGCTACTTCCATTTAAAAACAAATCATTTTCAAAATTCGAATCTGCGTCTATCATTGATTGTTCCAATTACCGTGAAAAAAAGTAAAAGAACAGGAAAAAACAATAACGAAAATGACATTTCCATGTTTAAAGGGAGCCGCCATTTGCACGCCAAGTAATTTTTACTCACTTTAACGAATTAAATTGAAAAATTTCTTTGATATGGGTTCATATTGATCATTAGATTACATGGGACTCGACTTTTCAATTTACCGCCCCCTTTCCTTGATGAAATGATTGGTGTAAGCAGAAAACCAGGTTACTGGCAATTGAGTTTGTTATAGCTGACACAGAGGGGCCCTAACAGCCGGAATACTGAGATGTAGGGATGTTTTAGTGTAACATTGACCTTTGAATATAAGATTGCGTAAAGTATAAAAAACTGATTCATTAGATTTTCCATTACAGCTTGATTTCACCAGTGAGTTTCATAATTTACAAGAAAAACTCTAAACACGTTTCAAATTACTTCTTCCTCCTAGCGTTAATTCCCGGTCGCATCCGAAGCTTTCAGCTCGGAGTCTGGGGTCCGCTTCACCAGTCTTAACTACGGATTTGGCTAGACCTCGATATTTTCCGTGAAGCGATTGCCATCTGACCTCCACAACATTAGGAGATATCGAAGCTTTTCAGCTAGACCATTTGTTTTTTTTTTGGACTATATAGGGCTCCAACTAACCGTAACGTCTGCCGTAGATGTTCTTATGGCAACCGGGACCGACGGCTTAAGGTGCTCTCCGAGGCACGACCAGACCAATGCAATTTTTTTTTTTTTACCCATATTTATTTTAATGCACACAAATATTTGCACTGAGCGGGGATCGAACCCGCGCCTCCTGCGTAGCAGGCGCGTTCACTACCGCTACGCCACGGAGGCTTTCAAATTACATTGAATCTAGCGATCCGCGATAGCCTAGTGGTATGGGTAATGGACTGCTGAGACGAGGTCTCGGGTTCGATCCCAGGTTTTACCATGGCACACACCAATGACTTTTCGAAGTTATGTGTGTATTTATCGCAGGTTTATAAGTGCCCGGTTAATGGCAATAGGCTCGCCACCTATTACATTGGGACCGAAATGTTACAACGGCGAAATGTGGGTGCTAGCACCTCTGCCTACCCCTTCGGGGATATAGGCGTGAGTTTATGTTATGTTATGTTATGTAAATCTTATTTACGTTTACATATTTCAAACATTGTTGCCGTGTTGGTTTCCGGATTACAAGGCCTACCCCATCTCTTCCTGTGGGTGTTGTAGAAGGCTACCAAGGAATAGGGTGGCTAGGACCCGACAGTAACCATACAGCCCTTGTCTAAGTGTCCGCTTGATAGCAATAGGCTCGCCCCTTATAATGGAACAGAAAATCATAGTTGAAGTAAAGTGGGTGTTAATACCAATGATATATTATAAACTATAGATATGTTGTCCGCACTCTAAAATGGCGACAAAAAAATGATGACTTTTGGTCATAATTTTATGCACCAATCAGAATCGCGACCAAAAAAACAATTATAATAATAAATTCGTAATAATATAATATTATTAATGTAGATACTTATATATAATTCATATAAATTAATAACATTGACATATTTTTAATAAGTAACTAAACTGTTTTTATACTTAGTGTATGCGCCATTTTTGAAAGCCGCCATCTTCTTGTATGACGTATCTATGAATATAATACATCATTGGTTAATACGCCTCTGCCTACCCGTTCTGGGGGTTTACAGACGTAAATATACTTAAATTGTATATTGGAAGCTATAAAAGTCAAAAGCTGCAAGGCAAAAGTAACCAAGCGTCAAGACAGACAAACAG
This sequence comes from Eilema depressum, assembly GCA_914767945.1. Taxonomy (NCBI): domain Eukaryota; kingdom Metazoa; phylum Arthropoda; class Insecta; order Lepidoptera; family Erebidae; genus Eilema; species Eilema depressum. Next base: position 9,899,364 of record OU612036.1, on the reverse strand, counting down.
ATCAACGCCAATTATCCAAAAAGCCCCTAATCCAAGTCACAACTACCCTCTATTTACATTTAATTAAACGATCTCACCTCTACTGCTGGCAACTCTCGGCCATCCGCCGTGACGGATGTTTTGGTGAGTGATTACGAGAATATCCTCTTGATTTATTCGATTTTCGAACGACGGTAGACGCCATTTTAGGACACGTGCGCATTTGTAACATGCGAAGTTGCAGGGGTTATACATGGTGATGAAATTTTGGGGATTTTCCTAATTTTATTTTCATATAATGGTTTAAATGTAGTCTATGCATACATACAACTGCTACTCCAGGGGACCCGGGTTCGATTCTGTACAAATGTTTGTGGATTTCCTTTGAAAATGTCATGGGTATTTACAAGTACGTTTATTAACTAACGGATTACTTACCTGCCATTCAGAATTCTTACGTTTAATAAAAAGGAACTCATTTAACAGGATTGTCAACTACCCTATTACAAAATGTCTAGATCTAGCTCTTAAATCTATTTAATTAATTTAATTTGGAAATCAGACAGATATAGGTACATTAGTTAAATATTAAAGTGACTTGCTAAACTTGTTATGCTTCTCAAAGTTGATTTGACTAGAGTTCCGAAACTTGTAGCTGTTAATATTCACTACGTAAAGACTTTACCCATCCCGACTATCCATAGAAATCTATTGCCAGGATAAAAAGCCTAACCTATGCGCTATACCAGATTAGAATCGATTTCTGTACATAATATCCGATTTTATCCGATTTCGTTCAGCTATTTTTCGCCCTTAAGACGGTTGTATAAGGGAATTTGGATTGATTTCGTACGTGTCTCGGTGGCTTAGTGGTCAGAGCGTTCCCCCTGTAAGGGAAAGATCGCGGGTTCGAGTCCCGTCTGAGGTCGATTCTTTTTCCCTTTCTTAATCGATTTGAACAGTTAGCATAGTAAATGCTTCAAAATTTCATTCAACATGGGTATACTTTTTTATAGTGCGGTACCCTTTTGGATAACCTCCCCTCCCCTCCCTCACGTCAGTACCGGCGGGGATGGTTATGTCCGACGCAAACCGACTAAAACCGCACACCGTCTTGGATTATCAATTGCCGAGGGTGGTATTGCCTCTGGCATATACCTATCCATCTATATTTCTCAAATTAATAATTTTAGTGGGCTTAAACATAAACATAGTGATCACTATCCCACGTCTGTCACAATAAAAAGACGTCATGAACCTATCTGAATAAATCTATTCGCAAATAAATTACTAACAAAGATGCGTTATCATCATTCAGTATTTATATTAATCGCTAATGAGTTTGTAATCGTGTATCAACTGAATGAATGATCGATGGTCACTCATTATTTGTTTATTCTTATTTTGTTTATTCGAGCTGATTGTTATCTTGGTGAGTGATATGGTGGATGGAGACGCTGGTAACAGCGAGTGTTATATTATTACAAAGGGATTCAGGAATACAAAGAAACTAGCTGTCCCGCCCGGTTTTGCCCGAGGCATATTATGAAACCTCATATCACCCCTTTGAGCCTATAATTTTATTATTATTCAAATAATGTATGGAATCTGTTGGATTTGTTGAGATTACTTATTGCACATTATTACAAATTTTTACTTCAGTCTGTAAACACCTTTGCTTACAACAAGCTAAAACCATTGCAATTTTTTATTGAAAAAAATTTTTCTTCGTCTAAAAAAGTAATCAGCCTGTACGTACACACCCGACACCGTAATTGGAGCACTCAATTTGCGCCACTTGCTGCCGACGCGTGCCGCACACGCGGCCCTATCAATTGTCTATGGTACACAATCGAACCTCTTTGTGTATTGTCCGTAAACTATACTTTATGGTTTTTTAAAAATCATACGTTTGTCAAATATAGCGGGAAAAATGTCTGTTGGGTGTGATCGAATGACAATTTTTTCTGTATATTTTTCGGTATATCTCTAGAATATACCTCCTAGAAAAAAATTGTGATAAATTACGACCTATAATTATAATATACAGCTCGGTGAACCATACTCGTATAGGTCCTATAGGGTCGTAATTTATGAAAATGAATTTGTATTCTTACTAGTTTTTCAAACTGTTATAATTTTAACACACTAAGCACAAACTACTAACCACTAATACTAAATTAAGTTACTTTTCATGATGATAGAGGAACAGTGATCAGAGTCATATCCATAAAATTCAAGATAAACCAGTTCAGAAGGAAATAACAACAGAAATAACAGACAGACGGGGCTCCTAAGTTTAAGCTGTTTAAGCTTAGGATGCAACCGGGACTAGCTGCTGGCGGAGATAATGATGATGGTACCAGTTATAGACATGCACTTATTTACAGTTAATATATTGGTGGTTACCAATGTATTACTGACTTAGTAGATGGCTTCTGGCGTCACCTTAGGCAATGGCCTCTGTACGGGCATGGGTTCGATTCTCACTCAATGTAAATATTATGCATATGAATATTGGCATTGGTCTGGATGTTTCAACCTATACTAGTGCTAAAAAAATATATTTAAGCATGTTTATCCGCATTACACAAGCTATGCTTACTTTGAGTCTAGATAGAGCTGTGTAAACAGTTCTAAAATACCTATGTAAAAAAAAATCTGAATGTTATTGCGCTAACAGCCCTAAATATAAATCCATAATAGTGTTTTAAAGACCTCATTATAACAACAATACATATTTATCACCTCTATTTAACCTCCTTTCAAATACTTTTCGCACCTAAACGTCATAAATTTTGCTACCGTGGTCATCAATGACCGTTAAAAAAAAACAACGTGAGAATCTGTCTATGACCCGACATGTCTTTTGTCCGGAATTTGTCAGTTCCGTTCTCTATGAATGAACTTTTTTTAATCGATGTATGCACAGGTGTATTTGTGTGTGATTTTTGTGAGATCAAACTGTGAAGTTCCCTGTTTGGTTATTTTGTTACTAAATAAATAACAGAAGCGAGTAACATGTCATGTTATATGACTACAATAGTGCTTTCTTCATACCGTTAACGTAAAAATACTACCTATGTCACAAGAGACAACCTACTACAGAAGATAGTTTGATTTTAATGGAGCCCTACTAAGACCTTTGGGTGGGGCTAACCAATTTCTTCTTCTACAAGCCGGTACACGTACAGAGACTACGACGCTACAAGCCTCTGAGGTAGGCTTCCTTCTCAGATAAAGCCATAAGGCATAGCTAGTGACATAATAGCGATAAACTATATACATCAATATGCTCAATACAATATATCTTATAATTTCAACGTTCCCGAAACACTGGAAAATGTTTCAGTGTTCTAACGTTACATTGTGCAATTGGAGAAGAAGTTCGCCATATTCGGATTATTAATTCATAATATGGACTTTATTTTTATTCTTCACGTCTGGATTCCCAAAAACCCAATTATTTATCTACATAAAAGTTCGTCCTCGTTCGGTTTGACAGGGCGAACTAGAAATCTAGTTGTTACAATTTGTATTAGGGGATCCAATGTAGCAAGTAATGCAGTAGATACTTATGGCTAGCACCCATCATCATTTATCTACTGCCCAAAGTAAACAAAAATAAAATATAAGTCCTGTTATTCAGAATTTAAGCCTACATATCGCTACCACACTAAAAAGTTTTAATTCTAAATTTAAAACTCGCCAAGCGTTGGCGGTAAAATGTCCATAAACAAGTTTATTTTTTTCTCGCATCGCCCGACGCTGTCCCGCCTTTGTGGCTGTATCCTGCTCTTTTCATTCGACCTTTTTAAAGAAGAAATTTATTATGTATACTTTTGGCCATGACCAGTAGCCGCTTTAATTGTGAGTTATGGAGTTTATAGTTTTTTCGGTATTTTTTTATTATTGTAGACGTTTCCTGACCGATCGGAAGGTGACCTTCGTCTTTTTTATTATTCAGGATTTATTTACGATAGACTTTTTTTTTAAATTGAGTTAGTTACAGGTCTTTTCGGGATTAATCGGATGGAACAGGATTTTTAATGTGTTCAAATATAATAAAACGGATGTTCTCAAATCTTTGAACAGGAAATACCCTAATTTCGTTTTGGATGTAAAATGATATAGGGTGATATTTATTGGACTGTTTTATGTTGAAAGATAACCTATCAACTATCTAATTTATGGCCTTATTTGCTAATTATGATTCATTCAAAATTATTCTGTCAATCGAACGCTCTACCCCTATGCTACCGAGGTCGTCAAATTAAGTTCTATGCAAAAAATTGCACTAATCTTATTATTTACAATGACAAACTTTATAGTACAATACATATTATAAGGCATCTTTTACAGTACCTACCTATTTAATACACAACGTGTCTTCTAAATTTTTTACATTGTTTATAAATAGATATCTTCTGAATAATGTACAAAAAATGTAGAACTCACTGAACACTTTCGCGACCTCCTACGGTTCAGCTACTATTGCTACTAAGCTACTAACATTGTTCGATGATTCCTTTAAGGATTGCGTCCTTTGCTATTGTATTTGAACATCCCAATTAAAAAGTATTCAGGCCTCACCTGGTCTATGGCCCATTCAGAAGAAGCAACGAAGACGTTTTAGTGAAGCGAATAAAACGTATAGGAATCTAGTTTGTCTGTATGTCTGTTCAAATCGAAGTTCACTGCAAGTTAGCAATTTAGGATAGATAACATGAAAAAAATAACATTAATAAAAAACTAGCTTTTGCTAATAATACTATTAGTATGGATATATTTCAAAATTTTCAGTTTGTAGCAGATCAAGTAGTTACTTATTACTTACATATTTCTCAGTAAAAAGCTTACTACATAATATCTACTAACTACTTGCTTTCTTAAAAAAAAATTCAATTCAACCTCCAAGATTTTTTTTCTAATAACGGAAAATACGACTCCCACTCTATTAGATAATAGTTAGATAATAAACTGTGAAACCGTTTTGAATACTATGAAAAAAATAGCCTGAAAATACCTAAACAGAGCGACTGGCGGTGATAACCAAGACTCACTCAAGAAACAAATGTGATAAAAGTTCTTCTCAAATTGCGAATTAAAAATCTCTTGTACCATCAAAAAACCAAGCAAACCCAGGAGCGGAGACTAGTAAAAAGCATGGAGCTACAAAAAAATTACCCTCTTTTTATCCGCAAGTGAAAATTATAATCGGCAATGGAGCGTACGCCTTAATCCATCGACGGCGAATTTTTTCGCGTCGAGTAAAAATTATTGTATTCTTTTTTTGAAATCTTTAAGCTTTTGCGTAACAGCCATTGAGACATTTTTATCTATGCTTCACTGCTGAAATCTTTTTTTGAAATTATAAATTCGTTGAATGGTCGAAATCACTGGTTTCAGACGTAACTCAGATTAATAGATTTATTAATATATCTCAGACTGTACTTTTTAGATTAAACAAGTGTTTTTTATACAGGTGGCAGACAAGCTCACACGACCCACCTGATGGAAAGTGGTTACCGTGGCCTATGGACGTGTGCAACACCAGGGGAGACACAATCGTGCTGCAGACCCTGAAAGAACAGTTTCTGTACCGTCAGTGCAGAAGACAAAGTTTAATTTTGTTTCCGTTCGTGATTGGTTAATAAGGTACCGCCTGCTATCAAACCTGTTTCGATATTTTCAACGGGTCAGCACCCATTGGTCCTCTAAAACTCGACCCCTGGCGTAAAAGTTGTAAATTCGACCCCTTTTTAGGTGCCCATTGGTCCTTCGGTAGGGGACCAATTTTTCAACGGCAGACGGGTTTTTTTTTTTCAATAATATCTATCTTTTGATAATGGTTTTGATACGAATGGTGAATTGGATAACGCGATGTAACACGTAAATTTCACAAACTAAAGTTAATTCTAGTCTTACATCACGAACGATGAACAACATATAATCACGCCATTATCCCTGGAGGGTTTGGCACAGGTGAATTAACACCCACATTTCACCAAGTCCTACGTAAGGGGAGGTGGGCTATACATACATTACCTAAAGGGGGTGAGGGTGAGCCTATTGCCGTATTCCGGGCACTAATTGTTGACTCGAGCTATGCATCTGAGTCTGAGCTGTATATCTGTCTAATGTTAAACAGCCCTATTCCTTAGTCACCTACTAAGGGCGACGTACTACGATGAACAACAATGCCCTTATTCCCTTATTCATCTATACACAACCCCGCTATCCCCAAGGGAGTAAGCAGAGCCCACACAACGCTTTGTGGATTACAGTTTCTGACATACATTAATAGTGTCTGTAATATTAATAGACCTCTGAAGTGAGGTCCACGATTTGGGAACTGCCTTGTAGGAAATGGTGGTACGATGGGAATTGGCGAATTTTGAAGGGATTTCATTGTAATTATGCACAGGTTAATACCGGAAGTTATCATGTATGAAGGAAAGACGACCTGTATGGTGTAGCGGTAGAGTGTTTAAGTTTGAAGTCCCGAGTTCGATTCCCCGTTCAGTAAAAATATGTATACGTATTTGTGTTCGTCTTTGTATTGGTCTACTAGGTGTTTCATGTATATGTAGGTAGATAGGTATCTTTTTTTTATATGTAGGACACGACGTGGCGGCCTCATCAGATACTTTTTCACGCCCCGCTTAAAGGACCCGGGACTGTAGGAGGAGGGAAACACGTGAGTGAAAAATGTACTTACTAATCGAAAAAAACCCCTATTACAAGGTATTTTGTTAAACTATGCTTGTTTTAGTGTGTCGTAGAATATTTATTTTACATACATAATAATGTATTCACGAAGGGATGTTCAGAGAAGTAAGGTATGATTCCGTAGCCGATCGCATACGACAACTGCCGACGCACTCAGCACATGCGCGTCATTCATTGCGGCTTCTCAATGGTCCCCTTTAGCTATCTTATCGGAGTTAGACAAGTAATGGGTGCGCTGTATGTGCTGCATGCGTCGGCAGTTGTCGTATGCGTCGGCTACGGAATCATACCTTTAACATCCAGATTTCGCCTATTATTTACGGTCACACGGAGTATAGGACGAACATCGAATTTTAGGAATTATGTTTAGGAAGAGTCTCTTTAAAAAACACATTTTTAATAATATTGCTTTCAAACAATTTTTATTTCACCCATGAATAGACCAAGATTTTTTGTTTGTAAATTCATAATACTCATAGGAAATTCTAACACATCTGATAATTGAATCCTTTTGAGTGATCTACGACAAACTCACAATGACTAATAGAAAATTAATATAGCGTATAAAATACCCGACATGCCAATGTCCAATATCCCACGCGACGTTTTAAAAAAATAATAATTGATTGAAAAAAATAATAATCCATATCCCTGGAGGATTACACGACAAACGCATTTTGATGGTTGGCCACACTGAACCTGAGGCTTCCAAATTCAAATTAAAAAAAGAACGACATCGAACGCCTACAAAATATTTGTCGTTGGTTTGTGTCTACTTTTAGGGTTCCGCTGTAAAATTCGATGTCATTAAAAAATCATATAATTAGGTATTTTCCAGTTTTCCTGTAGTTAAATCAGTTCTTATGTTATCGTTTTTATTTATATTCAATCAACCATCAACCCATAATAGTAAATTATTTGACAGTTAAAAATTATGACGTCACAAATTGTTTATTTTAAACAAGTTTCTTACTTTACCGTTTTGACGTTTAGTAAAAAGTAAATAATTAGACATAGACTTGACAGTCAAATATCCAATTATGAAGTAGAAAATACTTAAGGGACATCGATTTAAGGGGTTTGGACACATTCGTACAATTTCCACGTTCGTACAATTCTACATTCGTACAATTTTTCCTAAATTGTTTTCCAAATTCGTACAAACAGGTATACTAGCTGATGCCCGCGGTTCCGCTCGCGTGGATGTCATATCTCCGGTTCTAGTAGACCTATTGCAATCACTAATGTTTTTAAGTTGGACCAAGCCCGTTCTAATAAAAAAACCGAATTCCAATCCGTCCAGTAGTTTGAGTCCATCGCGGACAAACACAAGAATTCCAAAAAAGATATTTTTGTTTTCAGAATCGTCTACTAAACATAACCCAATCATTTTAATACCTTCAATGTACAGACAAAACTTAGTTACAATTTTATAATAGTATAGATGTGTCTGCATTAACAGTACAGCAGTTAATCAAGGATAGATAATCTTTCGTATAATTTTTAAGTAAGTAAGAGGTTTATTAAAACCGCTAAAATAACATAAAAGAGGCACTTCTCTTAACAAGAAACTTAGTCGCTTTCTAGTAAACGTTGTAATTCATCTGTAGGTACTATTTCCGTGTTCATTATCTCTGTTCACTTCTGTAATAGGGTTTGGACACATTCTATTGTCTACATGTGTACGAAAAACCAAAAAAGACTTTTTTGTCTCTTTTTTTTTATGGAATTGTACGAATGTAGAATTGTACGAATGTGGAATTGTACGAATGTAGAATTGTACGAACGTGGAAATTGTACGAATGTGTCCAAACCCGATTTAAGAGACGACAAATGAAATAAGGACGAGTTGTATGGAGCCATACTATTGTATCCTCGGGGTTCATGCACGTCAGTACACCTTTTAACTAACGAACGATATTCTGATAGAGACTTCCCTCCTTTGAGAGAGCTGTTGGTTGGTAGTCGCTTCTTAAACCAAATAAATTATCGAGAAATACTATAGGTATAGGTATTTTTAATAGCTCCAACAAGACCTAGGCCCAAGACAATCCCACCTAATCGCTGTTACACCTACTGATAAGACGGGGATCTGATGAATGCTGTCCTTTCGGGATTGGGGAGTCAGACGGCAGTCACTTTCGTAAAAGTCCCAAAAGAAGACTAATCAAGAGAAGATTAGGTGATTGGAACTCGGGCTCCAAAGGGCATGCTATGGAGGCAACTGGGGCTAAGCTAACACTGTGATAATGGTGATCAACCTTCAAGATATAAGTAGGTAAGTCTTCACGGAACCACCTACAACAAAACTATATTTTTTTAATAAAGGATAACACATTCAATAGATGTGATTGGATCTCCCAGTGACAGTGCGCAAGTGCAAGTGCTGCCACCTGTCGCGATCTAGCGTGTGAATGATCCACATATTTATCGTCGATCAATGATTTAGCAATAAACATGACAATAGGACTACTTGGGTAGCCATTTTTGCTTTTGACACGGGTGGACGCGATTGTCATAGATAACGTGTGACTTGTCAAAAACTATGGTACAGAAATTCGTGTGAAGTGTCAAGTGTTGCATAACTTGAAAATAAAATATTCTAGGATCTAATAAAAAGCGCCATTTAGACCCAAAAACGGAGATTGCTTGGTTCTAGAGTGCATATCTACATATTTAAATAAGAATACTAGCTGTGCCGGCGAACTTCGTACCGCCATATTTTTCCCGTTCCCGCTGCACCTATTTTTTCATCCTTTAAACCTTCCCTGGACACCCACGAATATTTCAAGACTAAAATTAGCCAAATCGGTTCAGCCGTTCTTGAGTTATAAGCTAACAACGAAAAGTGGCATTGATTTTTTATATATTAGAGAAGATAAAAATTTAAGCATAATATGTATCATATTTTATAAAAAAAAAAAAAAAAATTTAGATAGTAAAAATTTAAAAATTTGATTAATAAAAATTAAAAAAATATTTTCATGTGTGTTAATTACAAATGTCTATAATTAGTCCAGATTATAATTATTTATGCTACAAAATTCATTATAAGGACTGCATAGACAGTGGCGAGGCACTGATAATTTATACTTTTTTGTATCTCTGTAAGGCGAATAGTTATTGCTCGTGAGCGTAGGGTATACAGGATTACAGGACCATACCCTCATCTCTGAAGCCTAAACCAACCTCACCTTCCAGATATAGGATAACTGATGAAACTAGTGTAAATTTTAGGTACCCTAAGGTTTGAATCCATTGGATTTGAGCTCCTCCACCGCGGTAGCGCCCTCTGCTATCCTCAAAAGAAATCCAAAAAACGCGTACTGCGCATATAGAGTACCCTTTATGACGTGATTGGGGTCAAGATATATGGCGCCAACTATACCATAATAGAAGAATTACCAATTAGGATGACTATTAAAAGGATTTTGTATGGTATAAGTAAGATGTGATGTAACTGCCTTCGACTGAGCTCATTGTTAGAAATGTTCATTCATTTCATTCGCATTCAATACTCTCGCCGAGGCACCGCTATATTGCATCCTTTCTATACGGAACAATCATAAATCAAAATAGGAATCTGTTCATTTTCTCCATGGTCTTACTTTTTTTACCTAGTTATTTTTTTACTCTATGGCACTTAAATAAACCTTAGAAAAGGTTATTACTTATTATTGTAACACTGTTGTCCGCAGCTATGCTAGTGGCGAATATTGACATTCTTATACCTAAAGTATCGTTTTTTATTGTAATTTCTGCTTTTCCGAGAATGACTTCCGTCTGGCCTTTCAACCTTGAGAAAAAAGCCTACGTCTATCGCAAGCCTAATCCATTGTTGGGCAGGTGCACCGACTTGCAGATGTGATTGACTTGAGCCTCAAGGCTGTTGTTAGGGTCCTCTACACCCACGAACTCTCCTACCGCGGTTTTTCCAAGCGACTATAATATATTATGGGGTTCTTCAAGAAGGGCATTAGAAGGTTCCCACAGGTGCTACAGTGTCGGCAGCACGAGTGTGACGCCTCTGGTATGCACACATCCGTAGGCCACGGTAACCACATTATATCAGATGGGATGTGTGCTTGTCTTGCCTATATGGCATAAAAAAGACTATAGTTTCTATACCTACTGACTACCTACTTAGGTTTAAGGGCATTTCCTCTTAATGTTATATTACACGTTTATAATACTCACCTACTTATAATTTGACGAAGAACTCTAAGTTTCGAATTTCAAATTTTTACATAAAACCTGAGCACATAATCACAGAAATACGACACAGGTTATTTAATAAGAGCGCGCGTTTAAAAGGATTATTCGAAGGCCGCCATGACACTCGAGACTCGAGACCATCGACAAAAAGAGGAGTGACCGAGAGGATTAGCTGCCAGTGTCAAAGTGTTAAATATCGAACACACCGTCTAATTTGACAACTGCGGTTGTATGAAAAACTTTAGAGAGAGTTGCCAGCTCCCGTTTTATTTTATTTTACCACTAAATACGGTAATGAGCTGATATGTTTTTGTGTTTGGAGGTATGCGATTGCGATTGCTGTGGCCCAGGGTCGATTCCTGGATCATATAGGATGTTATTGAGTTTGTCTATCGGAAAAAAGTAGCTGCCCTGGGTAACAGCAAGAGTTGCCCAGGAAAAATACATAGCGTCTTTATAGCCACTCCTGCAGGGATAGGCATACTCTACCTGCACACATAATGTGAGAGTGCTAAATAAGGATAATTTAAGTAATAGCTACCTACCCATTGTGGATCGGGAATTTATGAATGAGAAGGATATTAACGGCAAAGTTAGACCGCTAGGTCCGCTAAACCTCCTACTCTGACATAAAGGCCTCGGATGTGACCAGGACTAAGGCAAGAATATTAACAAACGCTATTAGAAAATATTGGTAAAATTAACAATGCATCTGACAACCCCAAAACACATTCTCAATCGTTTTTAATGACAAAAAATATGACAAACGTGTCACATTTCAGTTGAAGTTTGACAGTTGGGATGCGACTCCGTCGGCGATCGAATGGCTTAATGTATGATTGTCAAATTTCAACGAAAATTATGATTAGAATTTTTTAACGACAATATGCAACAGGTTTCAAAATTAATTTCATCTCTTTATAACATTCCATGTTTTGAATTGAGTAATCTCTACAAAGCAAAATACCATTACCTAATCACGAAATATCAAAAACTTTATCACCTACAAACAAACTTGAAATTTGATAGATATTTCCTTACAGGTGTAGACATTCGCTAAGAACGGAGTTTACGAAACTCCACCCCTAAGGGGGTAAAACGATCTCCACGCGTACGGAGTTGCGAGCGACCGCTAGTTTCCGATATGATAGGAGAGCTGGCACCAATTGTTGGGAAGATATTTGAGGCAAGCTGAAAACTTGTCACATACCTCTCCTATTTATTTGAGGCAATCTGAAAACTTGTCACATATCTCTCCCATTTATTTGAGGTAAGCTGAAAACTTGTCACATACCTCTCCTATTTATTTGAGGCGATATAAAAACTTGTCACATACTCTCCTATTTTTTGAGGCTATCTGAAAACTTATCACATCTACCTCTCCTATTTATTTGAGGCAATTTGAAAACTTGTCACAAAGCTCTCCTATTATACCCCAACGCGGAGCTGCAGACCTTGCAGTAGCGGGGCCGATAGGTGCAATACTTAAACTGACCGGTATTTAACCCAAAAAGCTGGCCAAAGTTGGAACCCCCTTTCTTCCCCTGCTTTTTTCTAAATGAGAGACACTCGTAATCGATATAGCTGCATATTCGTATTAAACTCCTCCAACTTAAGTAAAATACGCGTTTTAGGAGTGGATTCGGTAGTAGCCAGCAATCGAACCCGGGACCTCTCGATCGTAAGGCACCTTTTCCTTAACCACTAAGCTACCGACACATAAAGTGAGCAGTTCTTGATTGCATCCGAAGCTTTCATGAAGTACTCTCACCCCTTCTCTTTCTTTTCTGCCCTCCTAGACAAGTGGCAATAGATGAGAGTGTTAAATGTATGAGATTTGACGAATATGACAGTTTGTCAACGTAAGTCATGAACGTCGAAATCCTGTCGTCATCATCATCCTTGCATTAACGCCCCCGGTCGCATTGGAAGCCTTCACCTCGAAGTTCTTCACGAACTTCTCCATCATCCATACACCCATCCTAAGACCGTCTTATAGTGTTGCTGTTAACCTACTCAGTTACCACTTATCCACAGATGTCCCTAGGTAAGGACCTACCCACCTACATTATTGAATTTTGAGTAGAACAGACTACCGCTGCGCAGGAGCAGTCCCTATTTCCGTATCTAGTGTAGTTCTGACGCGTGTATGATAATCAAAAACAATTCGATCAGATCGAACGGCCGCTAGTCACGGGATTATCTTTGTGTGGTCCGCGACGTCATTGTCTGAGAAAGCTGCGCGTGAGCAAGTCACTTGTATAATTTAGTTACGATTGCTTGGTGGTCGGACGTAAGGTACCTACCTACTACCTAAAACGTAATAAAATATTTTTTTAGAATTTTTACTATAGGAATTGAATGATAGTGACATTATGACCAGGTGCGTTCGCAGCCTAAAATTTTGAGGGGGGATTTGGGAGGTCACGTGCGGAAATTCTTTCAGAAAATACCATTTTTGAAGACTTTTCAATTAGACGTGCACGTTCCCGCTCGGACCGCGCATGGATATGACGTGATAGCAAGATCGTGCTGTCATCGTTCACATACATACGTCATACATACATACAATCACGCCTTTATCCCCGAAGGGTTAGGCAGAGGTGAATTTCACTAATCATTGTATTAGGTCCTAATAGGGAGTGAGCCTATTGCTGTTTTCCGGGCACTATTGTTGACTCGAGCCATGTATAGACTGAGTCTGGACTGTATAATATATCTGTCGGATGTTAAACAGCCCTATCCCTTAGTCGCCTTGTACGACACCGCATAGGAGAAGATGGGGTGGCCCAAATTCTACTCTGCCGGGAACCACGCGGCATTCACATTCACACAGCTCGACCAATCTAGTCATCATTCCGGTCGCAACTCAGTTTGCGTTTTGGAGCCCGAGGTCCGCTCTCCTAGGCTATCCTTTTTTCTTCTTTAAAAAAAAATATAGGTATAACTCACAGTATCGATCAAAAAAGTATAGGAGGAGGAGCTCGCAAGCCGAGGCCGTCTCGTCTAGATGAGTGCCAACATTGTAACATGGTAGGTGTCTGTAATGGTAACCCTCTTTTCTGAGACTTTGCTTTCAGCTTACCATCTTGCGAGATGAAGTAAAATTGACCTGTCTTATATAAAAAAGCACATCTTAGCCACATCAATAAGAAAGTGTATGAGGAAGGATTCCAAGCCCATCTTAACTTTTACGGTAGCGACTTCCATCTCACTACTAAACTCTTAGAAGAAAGCCTATAGAGCTTCATCGATCAATCTGCAGGAATACTGGCCTGCAGATGAGGTTGGTTCGGACCTCAAAGATCTTGGACGAGCCTATACAGCCTCTTCCCATACATTCTGTTACCATCTCTTATAGAATGTACTTTGTCTGCTATTCCATTCTTAATAGAAGCAAGATATGCGTGACAAAAAATTATTATCGCCACATCGAAATCCCGGTAGACCAGTAAATGTAAAATGCACAATCATCTACAGAAAAAATATGTTGTTACGTATCAAACACTTGAAAATAAAAATAAGCACGCCATATTGATCGAGATACGATATAATCTTGTCCACAAACAATGCCATTATACTTATGAAAATAAACAACTGATTTGAAGCTTCCATTCGATATTTGAAAATTGAAAAAATAAAACCTTCATAGACACGATGGCAGTGCGTTCGAATTTCGAATGAAACTAGGGCAGCTGCTAGGGCTGTCTAATGACATTTCTTATTGTACTAAATATCGATTATCGTTATAGAAATGTTATTCCAAAAGTTCATTTCATTGTCTTGGATGTTATGATTTGAATTTTGACTTTATTGCGTAGATCTATTTCAGGTAGAATGTTCGATAACTGTGTGTTTCAGTGTGAATTTGGCCTAGAAATGATTATTATATTTGATATTTACTTAAAGATAAATAAGCTGTTTTCTTTGCGTAACTAACAAAGTAAAAATAACTAGGCCCCTACCGACTGTTGAAAAATTGCTGACTTTTGACTTAAAAAAAAAAGATGTGGCATCTACATCGATACAGTTTATTACTGAACGCTTATTTTTTTATCTAATATGTAAATGTGCCTGGTGGTGGTGGTAGTCAGCTCCGAGGTCATCTTGGCGAGGCTTCCGGCGACTGGGACCGAAATTAACTCGGACCGCGGTCCCAGTTGCCGGATTCATTTAAATTTAATATTTTTCTTCCATCGACTGGGACCACCTATAAATGTATCAAAAAATCTATTGTTTTAGCCAAAACAGTACAGTCAAACAAAAAAAGGTTAGTTTTAATTTAAAGAAAAAACTGATTGAAAAATGTCATCTATCGTATATGTCACTCATCAACTCCTCCTAAACGGCTGGATCGATTTGAATGATTTTTTTTGTATCCGATTTGGTGGCACCCTGGATGGTATTCTAAGTTATCACCTCTGTTATTTAAAATATCATAGTGATAGTCAACATTCACTATTAGTTTAAAATTAGCGCCATAGCTGCAAATAGGAGTGGAGGTCAGGTAGCAGTCGCTTCACGGTAAGTACATAATTATTAAAGTTCGATCCTAACTAAGTTGGATAAAGGCTCAGGGAATGGATCAATGGTAGGTATTTGAAAAATATTCGGGTTTCCCTTAAAATAACTTAAAAGTTATGCGAAAAAATGCGGACCCTTTATTGACACTAGAGTATCAATTTGTTTCTAGACAGTGTTGGTTTGCGGTGGATAGGGTGAACGGATGGAGAACAGCCTTATCCTGTAGTCGCCTTCGACTCCGGGAACTCCATCTGTCATGTCCTGGGCTGTTCTTCATCCGTCAGTAAATATACCTACCTACAGCCTAAGACACAGTGCCCACTTGACGGCAATAGGCTCGCCCCTTGAGACTGGTTACACGGGACCGAAAACATATTGAAATATAGGCTTTCAGGCGTGAATATGTGTATGTAATAGTCATGAAGGTACGTGTAGGTGTGACCAACCAACCCCCCCCCCCCCCCCCCCACATATATTTCAACACAATTGTTTTTTGCTGAATTCGAGGTTTCGTAAAACTGAGCCGATTGAAATATTTTTGACACCGTTTTATTAAGAAATAGCGTATCCCGGTACTTATCTGTAATTTTTTTGTGAAAAATCTTTTTCAAATTTGTCTGGTAGTAGTAGAGGCATTTTTCAGGACAAAAACACGGGTAAGAAAATCTATGGAAAAGTGACTGCCAGGCAAATTTATCTTTTCAGAATTGCAGGCAATAAACTCATGCCTAGAATAAGTATACCTAGATATTTATACATATTATACATAAATGATTTTTTCCCTGAAGGGGTGCCAGAGGCAATCTTTTCCCGTAATAAGCTTCTCCTGACCGCTCGAGAACGTCTCAAAAATCTTTCTGCGCATGTGGCATTGGTGCTTTTGCGCATGTGCTTTGACCTCCCTAAGCTGACGTACCTGCTGCGGACCGCGCTAACCTGGGTTTGTCCGGCAGACGTCGCGGCTTTCGATGACATCTTCAAGTCCACAGTTGAGTCGATCCTCAATGTATGGCTCAACGAAAACCAATGGGTACAGGCGACTCTCCCCAACCGTCACGGGGGTATTGGGTGAAACGCGCGCGGGATGTGGGTTTGCCGGCGATGCTGCCATCGGCACATGAGGCTGCGGACCTTGTTACTGCCATCCTCCATAATAATGGTGGCAGAGTAACCGTGCCCTTTGCAGCGGACGCCGAGACAGTGTGGCTTGCCCGCAGTTCGGCGGCGTCAGGCCCTGTCACGCCTCATGTCCAGCGCGCTTGGGACGATGGCACTGCTGGAAAGCTTAGGAGGGGCTGGTGGAGATGCCACGGGGGCCGAATCCGATCTGGCGAGGCTTCGGGCGGTGTCGCAGCCGGAATCGGGAGCATGGCTGCACGCGCTGCCTTCACCTCACCTGGGCACTTTATTAGACGACAATTCTTTGCGGATGGCAGTGGCCCTCCACCTGGGCTGCAAGGTGTGTGAACCCCATAAATGCACTGGGTTGTCGAAGAAGCGCGGGTAGGTTTACGCGTCACCATGCTTTCAACGACATACTCCGGAGAGCCTTTGTATCGAGTAATACCTCAACCACGGGTGCCGTACCGTCCTGTCTCCAGTAACCGCTGCAAGAAAACCGGTGACATTCGCTTCGCCTCGTACCTGGGGCAGAGGTTGGCCGTTGCTATACAGCGGGGCAATGCCGCTAGCATCATGCTTTGCCCCTGTTACGGTGACGGGCGGCGGGGCGGGTTAGTTGATTAATTTTGACATGATGTTCGAATTTAGTATTTAATAGGTGACATATTACTGTAGTTTTAATTTGTTTTATAGGTGTACATTAAATAAATTACTAAAGCCAATGATATTTTTGAATTGATCAGATTTTGCTTTAATTATTACTTGAAATGTCTTTTTGTTTGACTGTACTGTTTTTGGTTTTAACTATATTTTTTTTGTTCTTTTTTATGGGTGGTCCCAGTCGCCGGAAGAAAAATATTAAATTTAAAATAAATTTAATTGCGGTCCCAGTCGCCGGAAGCCTCATCTTGGCCACGGATGCAATCAGGAAAGTGCATCTCCATGAAGATGATGATGTAAATGTGCCATAATATAATGTGTGTCATTTAGTGGGAAAACACTCAGACAGCAGCTGTGTTAAAGCGTCACATAGAACTCTCCCTACGTCTTGAGTAACCTAAATCAAACCTTTTTTAAGTAGATATCCTTCATTAAAGCACGGTTTATGGACATCAATCAATCAATCAATTAGCCTTTTGCAATTTACTGCTGGACATAGGCCGGTCCCAATGTGCGCCATTACTCCCGATTATAAGCAGGTGCAAATAAAACCTGAAAAAAAAAATAGATTTTAAGAAATAACAAATTGTACGAAATATTTATTTCTTTGGGACCAAATAAATATTAAATTATCCAACATTATTAATTGTTTTAATTACAGCTGCACCCCTACTAATTCCATTACGACCAGCCCTGACCATAGACCGTGTGTCACAAAAAAGCGCGCGTAAAATATTTTGATGTTTGACAACTGTCATGGAGGATTTGATCGATATCTATTTATTTATTTAAATGCTTATGCGTTGCGTTACAGCCGAAGACATTAATAATATTGGTTTCTTTTTCTATTTGTTAACTTTATTTAATAGGTAGGTATGCTAGTTTTAATAGGGGTTTATTAAATTTAAAATTATAATTTGATAATTAAGTAAGTAGGCAGGTAGAACTCTGGATAAATGAAAAGTGTTTAAAAAAAATACAATCAAACAATAATTTCCATGGGATATTAGGTAGGCAGGTCGATATCGCCTAATGTTGCTATTGGGTTGTGGAGGTCAGGTGGCAGTCGCTTCACTAGACGGGTAAAGCAGTCCCCGAGGTGACAGATTCATTAAGATAGGAAAAAGCGAAATCAAGCTCAGGCGCGACTCGAACCCGCGATCTTTCCCTTGCAGGGGGAATGCTGTGACCACTGAGCCACCGAACCTCGCCCGAAGCTGATCCAAATTTTTCTAAACATCCGTCTTAGGGCAACCTAAGGGAGGGAGGTAGGTACGGCGAAAATAATAGTTAGCATATTATTAAAGCATTAAAATTTCATAAAACCCTGTTTTCCTTACAATTCATACAATACAAACACAAGTAGGTAGGTATCTAGGTACTCACCTACCTAGGTACCTACTTACGTAGGTGCTTACTTACCTAGGTACCTACCTACCTACTCTTTTCAAAAAGGCTTACCACGTGCCCTCTGACTCTGAGGACAGTGGGGAGAAGGTAAGGGGTAGGTGGGTTTTCCTAGCACAGGCCTGTGGTAACCAGTCAGTACAGCCGTACTTATTACCCCAGGGCCTATCACCCCTCCCCCCTTTCTGGGGTAAGATGGATATGTCGCAGCCAACTAGCTTAATCAGCCTAGGCTGTTAACTAAACGGCGCGGGTGCCGTTCAATTAACGGCAGCCATTTAATTAAACGGTAGCCATTTAATTAAACGGTAGCCATTTAATTAAACGGCAGCCATTTAATTAAACGGCTAGGCAAATCGCTTGGATCGATAACGTTTCATTACTGGCCTAGTCATTAAGCGAAACAGCTAGGCAAACGGCTAAAAAAAATAACCACGAAGGCTGGGCAGTTAATTGAACGGCTGATTAAGCTAGTTAGAAGCGACAGATACACTATGCTTCCTAAATACGAGGGAGGACATCCCAAACCATAGACGACCCATGGTTAGCTGGGGTAAGACGAAAATGCCTTATTGGGTAACAGGTGTAGTTTTTAGTCGGTTTAAGTTCAACATAACTAATTTGCTTGCCATGGTTTTACTAAGGTCCAAGGCAAGGCACTATGGTGTTCTTCAAGAAGGGCCAATGCCCTCGCACGTATGCAAGACGGGCTAATGGCCTTGCACGTATGCAAGAAGGGCTAATACCCTTACACGTAATGAAGATTCTTACGGGGTCGGCAGCGTGAGTGTGACGCCCCAGGTGTTGCATACGTCTATAGACCATAGCAATCACTTTCTATCAGGTGGGCCGTGTGCTTTGCTACCACCTAAGTAGTATAAAAAAACTAGCCCTGGTGGATGACGGAACCACGGGTGTGGTATCCGGGTGGATTTTTACACGAAATTAAAATAAAAACATATTATTCCAAATTCTAAATTCAAGCCTTCAAGAACAGTGACATAATTTTTGTTCTAAACAATTCGGTGACCAACAATTCTGCTTACACCCCACGCTTAGCTGGCGTGAATAGTGAATACAATGACAGCCGCATACTGCAGAGGACGACCGATCGATAGTAGACGAAGCCGGGGAACAGAGCGAAGCCGTATGACCGGTGACATCGACACCGATGGTATGAGGCGACAGTTTTTAGTTTAAAATACATTTCATACACACTAGCTTGTACCCGTGGCCTCGACTAGGCAGAATATTTATGAATGTATGAAAGTACCCGCGAAGATCTTCGGGGTTTATGGTAATATAGGTACCTACAATGGTTTGTGCTCAGAAGAACTGTTTGACATGATGCCCACAGCACAGCTACATTCTATCATCGCACCTCTCGCCACTGGCAGGGAATTCTTCCTCACACATTGCGTCCGGAAACAGTGCGCACTGTGCGGTATGAAAGGAAATTCATCCCACGCACACTCAAGCTGTATAATGAACGCCCTGCGGTGGTTTTCCCAAGCGACTACAATATGGGGTTCTTCAAGAAGGGCATTAGAAGGTTCCTTCACGGTCGGCAGCTCGAGTGTGACGCCCCTGTTGTTGTATACATCCATAGGCTACGGTAACCACTTCCCATCAGGTGGACCGTGTGCTTGTCTGCCAGTTAAGTGGTATAAAAAAATTATAATAATCTCGCCTAGGGTTATGCACCTACAATATGGGGTTCGTCAAGAAGGGTATTAGATTAAAAGGTTTCTTCAGGGTTGGCAGCACGAGTGCAACGCCCCTGATGTTGCATAGGTATACGTCCTTAGGCCACGGTAACCACCACAGAATTGGAGAAGACTCAATTCTGTGGTAACCACTTTCAATCAGGTGGGCGGTGTGCTTGTCTGCCACCTACTTAGGTAGGTATAATACTACCACTTGGTATAAAAAAACCTACTGATGGACATACATACAATACAACTAAAATATACGAGGTTCTTCTAAAAGGGCATTAGAAGGTTGAATTACAGGATCGGCGGCACGAGTGTGACGCCCCTGGTATTGCACACATCCATAGGTCCATAGGCCTTGGTAACCACTTCCCATCAGGTAGGCCGTGTGCTTGTCTTCCACCTAAATAGTAGGTATAAAACCTACAGAAACTACATAGCACGGATACCAACTTTTTTTTTTGTTTTTTTTTTTTTCGTGCGGCAATCCATAAAAACCGCCGCACAGTGGATCGTTTCATACAAGCTAGACGTCGGAAATTCATTACTAAATTAAGCTTTTTCTTATAGTCTTATTGATTTACAGATAATCAGGGACCTCAAAAACAATATTACTAATGATCTACCCTCACGCCGTTATTAAGCATGACGGTAGAAAAGTTTATAAAGTAAGTTACTTGAAAAAATTATTATTTTGCAATTTTTGTGTCTCTTTGTTGTGACTGATTTTTATAAGTTGGGAGTGTGTGAACGTGAAACAAAAAATTGAGGATATTCATGAAGGTATGTACTTTCTATTTATGGATTTTTACATTATTAATCCACTTAGTTCTTGTAGAAAAAAATAATGAATTGAACCTATTTTATACCTTCAAAAAATCCCAATTCTTAACTTTAACAGAGAATCTAAATATGAGTATACCTTGGTGTCCCTACAGTACCTAGCTTATTTTAAAGCTACAACCCTCTAAATTAAAAATCAGTCATTGTTTGACTTCGCACGAGTTTGCATCATATTGTTTTATCAGGAATATGGAAGTTGATGGGATCTCGCAGGATCTCGCAAAGAAAGGTGACTAACCATTATTTGACTACTTGAAATTCTCATCATTCATCATCATTCTCATGATTGTCCAATGATAAGTTAATAGGTAAGCCCAATGGACTAAATAACTACCCGTTCGCGCTAAGTTTGTAAGCCGCGTCCCGTCCTCCTTCTCTACGATAGCGGCAAAATTAGTGCGAACGAGTATATTATCAATACGTATTGAAGATCACTTTTATTGTTATATTTTACGTAAATACGTAGGAAATAAATAAATAAAAATACCTAAAATATAATTAGAATTTCCGACGTCTAGCTTGTATGAAACGATCCACTGTGCGCCGCCGGAATGCCCGGCGAAAATGCAAGCGTCAATGCGTCATGCTATGGAATGATCTACCAGCTGTGGTTTTTTTAAGCGGCTGTATTGTGGGGTTCTTCAAGAAGGACATCAGAAGGTTCGTACTGGGTCGGCAGCAGGAATGTGACGGGGAGTGTGGTACTCCCCTGGTGTTGCACTTGCATACGTCCATAGACCACTTCTCAAGAGGTAGGCCGTGTACTTGTCTGCCACCTAATTTGTATAAAAAAAAATAGGTATGGAACGGATATTACTCAGGTCGGGACATAATAATATAATCTCCATCTTTTCATCTTGATTATCTTGAACCTAAAATGTGCTCAAAATGTGCTCTATCTACGCGCAGTAAATGGCACGAAAGGTGATATTTTGATACTACTAGCGACATCTAGCGTATCTAATAGTAACTTCGATGATCATCATTTATATTAAAACATATTTCATTATGATTACGATTGTGTTATTTAAAACATTATTATCTATATACCATGGTTACAATGACCACCAAGATCTTTGGGGGGCCAAACTATAACTACATGGGTTAGCTTTCCTCTCGGACAGCAGTCGCTCTCGTAAAAACCAACTAAAGCGAATCAAGAAAAGTCCTGAAAAAAACAGTGGAAGGAGAATAGGCTTCAAATAATTACAACTTTTTAGTGATCTGTGCCAAGGTGTAAGGTTTTGAAGGGGCTTTGACCGTTTTAGTTTTTACGTAACCGGAATTGGCACCCGGATGAAGAAGAAGAATGACATCTAGTGTAGAATACAAATATTGTTTAGTTTACTCATTTAATCGCTAGATGACAGTAGCAGCCCAGCAACATTATCTTAATTAATATTTTGTGAATTAATAATAAATAATATGTAAAAACATTATATTATATATGTCAAATAGGACTAAAATTAAATTAATAATTCATAATAAGTATATCTTTGTTTTTTTATTCTCGAATCTTAAATTCTTAACTTAATAATCTACCAAATCAGGTTTTTTTGTTTCTTTTTTTACTTTTTCTACTATACATGTTTAGCTGTAAAAATATTTACAGTTATAGCAACATTACATCAAAATTAAACATGGCGCGCGTACATACGGTTCCGCAAATTTTACATTTTTTCCTTTATTTCTCATTTATTTTATGTTGTTTTACTGGTTTTGTGTGTGCCAATCGCGAGTTAGATGAAGATAATTGGAAAGACATCCTCGAGGGAGAATGGATGGTAGAGTTGTAAGTATTTTTTGCCTAGCCGGTTTCCTCTTTATTTTACAGGAACGTGTCATAATTTTTTCAATTATTTGAGTGTGAATTATATCACTATTTGTTCGAAGAGGCCTTGAGGTGGTAGCCGCAGGCCTTGTTTGCCTTTCTTGTTAATGTATAGTTGGGCAACATGTCTAATTTATTAGTAATTTAGATGTTTAACATCCCACTCGTTTGGGTTCAATAACCACTACAAGGTCGGTAGGGTCTGTGTACCGTTTTGAAAACCGTGACGCATTGTCTATTGTTAAGTCAGTGATTTCTGTCTGTAGAACTTCTACTTATTGAATAGGAAAATGTGATAGTATGTCCATGCCAATAATCTCATGCTATGAAATTTTAAAAAAACTTATAAGAATCCTAAAAAAAATATTTTCATTTCAATTACAGGAAAGTGTATTTAACTGGTTTTAAGCATAAAAGCTTGTTAAAATTTCATTAATTACATATTCTTCCTGTTATATCTTTTCCTTATTCCTGAATAAATTTGCTACCATAGGTACTTTTTAAATCATAAATTATAAGTCTTATCTGAATTTCATTAAGTAGTTTAAATCCTACTGATTTTAGCTTTACCCTTTTATCAATATAACTTGCATGTACACCTATATTTGTGCAGGCGGGCAGCATATTTATGATGTATAGGTTTGAAGTACCTAAATATGTTTATAAAAGTTTGTACAGCAGCGGAAAACTCGCTCATGTGTAGTATTGTATATATGGTATAGTAGTAGATATTGTAATACCAAATAGAAAAAGGTCTGACCAACCATACATGAGCACTTTTAGGCTGAATGATTGAGATGAAGTCGTTGACATGACCAAAACATAAAAAAGAAATTGTAATAAAAACGGTACTAAAGGTAAAGTCTCAGGGATGAGGATCACCATTGTAGACATCATTAATATCACAATGGTGGCCCCTTAGGGTGACCCTCATCAGATGCTCTTTCACATCCTACTTAAAGAACTTAGGCCTGTAGGAAGGAAATATGTGCTGGTAAGGAATTCCAAGTCTTTATGAATAGCAAAGAAAAGCGACCCAACCCGCTTGGTTCATCTTAGAATTATTTGCATAGTATGAGGGTGACATCACTGCCCTGAATGTGTTGTTCTGTATTGTAATGAAATGTTCTACATTTTAAAATGCAATAATATAGAAAATGCCCATTTTTTATTGGTAAGACTGCATAGAAGTTTGAAGAAACCTATATTTGAGGGGTTGTCTGGAAGAGATCACTGTCTGTTATAAGGCCCCCCTTGTACATTCTGCTGTTTATTTATGTCCATATTGTTAATTTCTGGTCTTGTTGACTTAGATAAAGAGTTATCTGTCTGTCTATTTACACAGTTTGTGCAATAAATTCATACCCATTTCCATACTTAATATTATAAATGCGAAAGTAACTATGTCTGTTTTTCCGCTCCGCTTTCACGTCTAAACCACTGAACCGATTTTGCTGAAATTTGGTGTAAGGGTAGATTAGACTTTGGGATAGGTCATAGGCTATGTTTGGTCGCGATAACCGATATCCACGCGGGCGGAGCCGCGGGCAAAAGCTAGTAATCCATATTTGAGTACTATAACTATCATCTCCTAAAAGTCAGAGGTGCAATTATTTGCTGTTTGTACAGGTGTTAAAACTAAAAACATTGCAGCTCTGTGAGATGTATGTAATGCATAAAATTAAATATATTCTTGTTAAATATAAACTCATGAGTTTTCTTACAATGTGCGAGTCTGAGACCTAAGAGCTTCCCTGCTATCAGAGAATTACATTTACTCTGATCCAATGCTGTTGTTTGACTAATTAATGTAATAATTACCATGGTTCATCCCTTACCTTCTCCCTCCCTCCATTCCTAAACTTGCCTATGCCACTCATGCAGTGACTGGAACAGATCTATATAACACTGAGTTATGTTATCCTTCTTCCACATCCTAGTGTTAATCCCAGTGGCATCCGAAGGTTTCATCTCGGAGTCTAGGGTCCATTTTTCGGCCTAACTGTAAATTTGGCTGAACCTTGATATTTTCCACGAAGCAAAACCTGAGTTATGTTATAAAACCTAATAATGTTTGTTACTGTAAGTCAACAGTTGATGACGGGTTTCTCCACAAAGATTTATGTATAATAAATCATTCAGTCACAAATAATAAACATGTCAAGTTAGACAATTTATCAAAATTTTGTATCTGCATAAAGATACAAAATTTTGATAAATTGTAACATACTCACATCCCATATTGTAATAATAATTATATCAAGTCTATGTGAATAGTGTTTGCACCCAAAAAAAGTTTCTCTTGCTACTTGGGTCATATATTCCGGCAACTGTACCATATTTCTTTTTAACACCAATTCTTCTGCATAGTTACATAAATTTACAAAAATTCACACCATCTGAGCAATCAGTAAACAAATTAGGTCACCTCTGACTCAGTGTATCGGCAGTCTGCAGTTGTGACATCGTCTGATGTCATGATCACCATAATAAGGTGCTAATACATAGCTACTTATTATGCAAGTGCATGTTTTACTTCTTAGTGTGTAGATTAGTTTTATTTTTTTTTCATACCAAATTTTAATGAAAATGATTCTGTTGGTATATTTTTCTTTACCTTAATTAATTAGGTACTTACATTGTTTCTTGAAAGACTTCTGACTCTGGCTCATCTTCTATTTTTTTTTTCCCCGATATGGCTGTAAAAAAAATACGGCCGGTCAGATTCGGCTAGCCGCAAGTGCGTTATTGCTCTAAATAAAACATCCTACTCAAGTTGCATACAAAAAAATTTAGAAATCGCGGGCACAAAGGGCGTTAACGGATAGAACATACATGAGTAAGAAATATTATTAGATAATAATAAATTCTTGACTTCAGTCAATTAACCTATTACAGTTTACAGTCCCCTGCTGGACATAGGCTTCTCCCAATTTTGTAGGGCTTTGGCCTGCTGTTTCCACACTAGCCAGACGGGTTAATGCAGGGTTTTATTTCTAGTTTTCCTTCTCTAATTCTCTCAAATTCACTTTAAATGCTGCTTTCCGATATGCCTACGACGTAAAAATATCGGGACCCACGGATAAGGATGTACATAATGTACCTACCATTGTTTGGTAGCCTAGTAAGCCAACCAATTCGTTTCCTAGTACTAAACTTCCTGTATATTTTTTCCACTATTTCTAGAAATAAGGGCTCGTACACAAAACTGCGATGCGACGTCGCATCGCAAAAATCTGCCAGCTAATTCACATATTCTCAATATAATTTTCTGCGTTGCCAATTCACATCGCGTCGCATCGCAGTTTTGTGTACGAGCCCTAAAC
Organism: Eilema depressum; assembly: GCA_914767945.1. Lineage (NCBI taxonomy): Eukaryota > Metazoa > Arthropoda > Insecta > Lepidoptera > Erebidae > Eilema > Eilema depressum. The sequence goes on along the minus strand of OU612036.1, from coordinate 9,873,013 downwards.
CCTAAACCCGTGTTCCAGCTACGCGCCCTGGTGTCCAGCCTGCAATGCCCTGTCCCCAGCGTGGCGGGAGCTGTCCACCCGCGCCACCCGCAAGGCTCTAGGAGTCAGGACCGCCGCCGTAGACGTCACCAAGTCTCCAGGACTTAGCGGGAGATTCGTCGTGACAGCACTGCCTACGATATTCCAGTAAGTTTCTGATCATTCTCCAAGACATTTTGTCCACGCCGGGTACAAACTGACAACATGTTAAAATGTATATAAAGTATCAGATAGCATGAGTGTCAAAATGTACAAACGTAAAATCGAAAACGATCAAATGTAGGGATGCAGTGATGCTAGAAATTACAAATGTAATATTGCAAGAGGTATTCTCCTTACTTTTTTATACTACTTAGATGGGTAGACAAGTACACAGTCCACCTGATGTGAGATGGACACGTGACTTCAAGAAGGGCATTAGATTCCTACACGGTCGGCAGCATAGCGCGCTGCTACAAAATACCGCGGGTATAATAACCTCGTGTTATGTTTCCGGCGGTGAGTAGGGTAACCAGAGCTTACTGAAGAAGTTTTGTGCTGTCAGTGGGAAGACCAAAGGATTGTCCTGCTAGTCTTGTTCGCTTACGGCACTGAATCTCTCTGTTCTTAAAATTCTGTCGGCAGCACGAGTGTGACTCCCCTGGTGTTGCACTCGTCCATAGACCTTAGTAACCACTTTGCATCAGGTGGGCCGTGTGCTTATCTACCACTGGTATAAAATAGATCTACATATCAGTATAATACTCCTGAAGTTTTGAACTACAAAATTACTTAATTTCTATACAATAAGTGAACAAGTCGGCCATCTTGTTTTCACTTGTCAAGGGGAAATGTATTGTGTTCTTTAAACAAACATCACTGGCGCTGAGGCGTAAACAACAACCAAGGTCGAAAGATCGTAGAGCCGTGTTTCACCGACATGAAAGGGCTTTTGACGTTGACAAATATTTTAGTATAGTTACATACATAAAATCACGCCTTCATCCCCGAAGGTAGGCAGAGCTGAATTAACACCCACATTCCACCAATCATTGTATTAGGTCCCACGTAATAGGGGGTGAGCCTATTGCCGTATTCCGGGCTCTATTGTTGACTCGAGCCATGTATCTGAGGCTGCGCGTGGGCTGTATATATCTGTCTGATTTAAAACAACCCTATCCCTTAGTCGCCTTGTACGACACCGCGTGGGAGGAGATGGGGTGGCCCAAATTCTACTCTGCCGGGAACCACGCGGCTAGTTACTGTCTGATATCCTGACTCCAGTCACTTTACAAAATGTATTGCATAAGTATATGCGCAATATGCGTTTTTTGGGTGTCTTTTGAGGATTACATCAGGTGCTACGGCGCGCGGCGGCGGAAGAGCTTATATCCACCACTCATAGACTATTTATCATAATCCACGCCCGCCTGGGTCTCGTTACTCTCGCGACTTGCGAGTCAAGATATCCATACTTCCATATCCATATCCATCCATACTAATATTATAAGTCATAAGACTTATGACTTATTATAAAATTATAAATGCGAAAGTAACTCTGGCTGTCTGTCTGTTACGCTTTCACGCCTAAACCACTGAACCGATTTTGATGAAATTTTGTATAGGGGTAGGTTAGACCTTGAGAAAGGACATAGGCTACGTTTGGCCGCGATAACCGACATCCACGCGGGCGGAGCCGCGGGCAAAAGCTAGTAGACTATAAAAATACCGTGTTGCTTCCCGGTGGAGCAGAATAGGACCACACGATCTCTTCCTGTGGGTGTCATAAACAGCGACTAAGGGATAGGGCTGTTCTCCATCCGTCAGTAAACATATAGCCCATGACAAAGTGCCTGCTAGACGGCAATAGGCTCGCCACCTATTAAGTATTACCGAAAATCATAGTTGGCGAAATGTGGGTGTTAATACGTCTCTGCCTACCCCTTAGGGGATTTACAGGCGTGAATAAGTAGATTTTTAAATCTTGCTTATATTTTCAGTGTCATCGATGGTGAATTCCGTCAGTACAAAGGCCCTCGTGATGTGGAATCCATGCTGGGTTATGTCGAGGATATGCGTTGGAAGCAGACCGACCCAGTGCCATCATGGAAGGCGCCGCACTCCATACAAATGAGCTTGGTCGCTGAGTTCTTCAAGCTTAGCCAGGCACTGAGGGTATGTGACTTCTTCTTTAGCGTCGATGGCAAGTCTCAGTCTAAATGAAATAAGAATATTCACAGTGTTATCTAGGCCTAAAATAAGGATAGCATAACTAGCTTGTAAATTGTTACCTTTTTTTTAAACGAAAAAGACTGATAAAACAGATTTATGAATGGTGAATGGGCAACCCGGTAGGGGTCGACCTAGACTTACGTATGTCAATCAAATTGAAGTCATTTCAGTTCAGGGATATGTCAAGTACCTTAAACCGGCGAGCTTGTATGAAAACAATTTATGAAAGTAGGAGAAGCGATAGATGTATACCAGGATTGTAGCAAGTGGAACTATGTGGTGTCTGCCTACCCCACTGGGAAAGAGGCGTGTCTGTATGTGTTTATGTATATTATAGACACCCAGAACTGTGTACATTATACATATTAGCACTGACAACTCAATCACATTGGGGTTCTTCGGCATTTCAGGCCACCTTCCTCACTAGGCATACACCACAAGCACTAAGTGCAGTTCAAGATCATTTGTGATGATAAAAAAACATGCTTCCATCACTGATTAACTATCAAATAGACTGCAATACAGTCCACTGGTGGACATAAGCCTCTAGCAATGTTGAGAAACTACAGTTTCTACGCTGACCAGACAGGTTGAGGTTTTATTTCGAGTTTTTCTTCTCTCGCAGTGATAGCGTCTGTATTTCTTACAGTACTCTCGGATGAGATGGAGTGGTGATACTTGTATTCTTTCTCAGTCACCACACTGATTAACTAACACCCTACTATATTACAGAGTGTCCACAACATGCTGATGGAGACGTATGGCCTGCCGACGTGGGGCTCGTACCTCATCTTCGCCGTCGCGACCATATTCATTGGGGCACTGCTTGGACTGGTCAGTATACCTACCAAACTGCTTTTACTATTTAAAACATTCATTCATTACAAATGGATTAAATTGCTACAAAAAATTCAACAATGTTGGAAAGTTTTATAATTCCCATGCATTATATAGAAAAAAATAACCGCTAAATTCATACACCTAGCCTAGTGGTATGGGTAATGGACTGCTGAGACGAGGTCTCGGGTTCGATCCCAGGTTTACCATGGCACACACCAATGACTTTTCGATGCTTTTCGAAGTTACGTGTGTATTTATCGCAGGTTTATAAGTGCCTGGTTAATGGCAATAGGCTCGCCACCTATTACATTGGGACCTAAACATAAACAGCGAAATGTGGGTGCAAGCACCTCTGCCTACCCCTTCGGGGATATAGGCGTGAGTTTATGTTATGTTATGTTAAATTCATACAGATAGTTGGCTTCACCCAAAGGTTCTTGGTAGGATCACCTATAACTGTTTATTTATTGTTCCAACAACTTTCACCACAGGCTTTACCTAAAGCAATAGTGTAGCTATCACTATAATTATTGTCATTTAAATAACATTTCCCTATTTAAATAGATGCTGGTGTGTGTAATCGACCTGTTGTACCCACCGCGTCGTGGAGACAAAGTGTTCGTGTCCCAGGCCGAGCTCGACCGCCGCGCCACTGGGGATAGAGACCCTAAGGATAAGTCGGATGATGACCAGGTATGCTCACACTATCAATATAAGACCATTATAAAGCGTCTCGGTAGCTTAGTGATTAAGGAGTCGGCCATTCGGTCGGTTCGAATCCTGACCATTACACTACCGACGTGAACCCATTCCTAACACTAGCAATATAGCTTAGCTGGAGGGGTTATAGGATATATTAGTAATTAGGGTCCTTTCATATGAAAGGAACTTTATACCACACAAACATGCTCAAGCTATAAAATGAACTCTCCTGCTTTGGTTTTCTCAAGCGACTACAATATGGAGTTCATCACAAGGGGCATTAGTAGGCTTTTCATTTATCAAAGTCATGTTGCTGCAGGTAATGGATTACTTTACTCTGCTCTTGCCATGGTCTCATTGACTACCTCTGTGGCGTAGCGGTAGTGAGGCGCGGGTTCGATTCCCGCTCATTGCAAATATTTGTATGCATGAATATGGATATTTGTATTGGTCTGGGTGTTTCCATTTATAATAATGTATGTATTTACGAAAAAAAAATTAAGTATGTTTATCCGCATTCTAGAACCCATAACACAAACTAGTTAAGCTGTGCTTGCTTTGGGTCTAGATAGCGTTGTGTAGAATGTCCTACAATATTTATTTATTAATTTATCATAACAATATTAACATGAGACTATGGGAAGTAGTAACATGGTCTATGCCTACCCCATTGATGTCTAGGCTTGACGGTATGTCTGTATGTCTCCAGGAGCTGATCAACGATGACATAGTGGACGACGAGGAAAATGTAAACAGCAGCGATGCTGAGAAGAACTCGCCCAGCGATGTGAGTGTTTACATCAGAGGGATAATCCTCGTGATAAAAATATGATCAGAATACAGTCGCGATCTAATTTCATTGTCCCAAATGTCGATAGCATCACGATATTAATGTTCGATCTTGAAAATTATGTTGCGAGACAGCGAGACTACTGTTTTTGTCATTTGGGATGTTGATTAGATTGAGATTGAACTTTGAATAGGTTTTTATTACAATAATTATTTATTTATTAGCTGTTTGGAGGTCTGCTCACATGGAATTTTGATCGCGTTACCGAAACCTATGAGAACCTAATCCCAGGATACGTGCTATTTCAGACTATAATCTATCCCGACATCAAATTTTACCCAAATTTGTTCAGCCATTAAAGCGTGATTGAATAATAAACATCCAAATATCTTATATATAAACATCTTAATAACATTACTAACAAATGAATAATCAACAGGATATATAACAATCTTAAGAAATTCTACTTTTAAAACAAAACATTACATTATACGACCATAACCCATCCGTAAATAATAAACACACTTTCATTACACCATTTTTTTACCTTCCATCTTTGCCCACAGACATCGGAAGACGAAAAAGAACCCACAGCAGAAGGCGGCGGAGACTCCAAACCCTCGGAGTCAGAGGAACGTCCCGCTGAGGTCCGAAAACGAAGGCCTAGGAAAGCTGACTAGGTACCACCACACACTGCCGGCGGGGCTCGGGGACGGTCGGCCGACGGTAACCGCTGTACCGCGTCGGGTACACCTCGAGACACGTATCTTGGACCTAAATCGCGAAACAATGAAACCCTTGCGCGCAAGAATTGTTTTGTGTACTATGCTTGGTGAATTTAAGCTCGTCCAATGCATTAGCATCCCGTGCTATCCTCAAAAGATAACCAAGAAATGTACTGCGCGTATAGAGCACATTTTAGCGTTTAATCCGATCCTGACCCGAAAACCCTGACGCGTTCGCGGGTTAGGTTAGAAACTTGAAAAAAATGTAATATTTGTTTCGAACGTAACCCTCTTCCTAATCTGACTCGACGTGTCGTTCCCATCATAACCCGGATTGCGGTTTTGGTAAACATTATTAAAAAAAAAACCACGAAAGCTAATTGAACCTTCTAACCTAATCTATCCAAGTCTTATTGCGCGAGAGAATTACCAAAAAACGCAATTCGGGTTATGATAGGAACGACACGTCGAGTCAGGTTAGGACGAGGGTTACGTGCGGAAGAAATTCTTCAAGTTTCTAACCTAACCCGTGAACAGGTCAGGTTTGTGGGTCAGGTTCGGAATAAGGTCCAAGATATATGTCTCGAGCAATATGTGTGGCGAGACGGGGGTAGTAGCGCCCGTCAGATTTGGTCAGTCCGTTGCCAACGCTCATGGCGGTATGTCGCTCGCTTTCGACTATATCCTTTCAATCTCTTTTTTTTTTGTACCTCGTCCCCCGTCGCGTGTACCTAGGGCGTGGTATAAGGTCGCGGTCATACTATACTATGAAGCATCCGCAATTTTGGGCCGAAGTTTCTGGCTATCGGTTCCATGGATACGAAGACGGTATGTAATACTTCGGTTTGACTTGAACACTATCGAAAAACAATCACAGTGACCTATACACAATTTGGTTAGCTATTTAACTTAACATAAAAAATCTTGATGTGTGTGTTGTTTTATTTAAAAACTTAATTTGTAAATATTTTTCTGTTTAGAAACTTATTTTGGAGGCTAAAAACCGAAATCTAACTACTAGTTAGTCAGTTAGCCTAGTTTATTTGTTTAATATGTGTTTTTAGGAAAAGTCGCTACAATTTACTTTTAGTTATGTACTTAACCGAATGAAGTATAGGTACCCTATATAAGTAAATAGTGTGTCTCTCGTTCGTATTTCTTGCGGCTCCGTAGTTTCGGATGTTCCATAGTAGCCCCCAGGCCAACGTACACCGCCAATAACCGTAAACCAACTTATTTGGCCAATGTTTGGGTATTTATAACAAAAATAATGAACAAAAAGCAATATAATTTGAATGTGGATGCCTTACCAAGTTTGCATATTGGTTTATTGGCATGCAATGCTGTTATTTAGTAAAAAATATATATTGAATAGTACCCAGTACAAAATATATATAGATAGAGAATTGTGATTCTATTCTAGAAGAAAAAATCAGTCCTTTGAAATATTATCGAGCAATAACTACTTTATATTTCTGTTGCACAACAAATACTAAAAACTTGTACGGAACCTTAAGGCACTTGTGCAATCTTGTGCAACAAAGTCCACCCAAAAACGCATATAGCATTCCAAAATATATGGCGGGAGATATATCTCCATTCAAACTTGAGGGTACTTACAATATTTGTCTTCTTGTCTAATAAATAATAAAATGGAGTTTTTTTTGACCTACCCACAATAGTTAAAAGACTCATGCTGACTGATTTTTGCATACACAACGACATTTATAAGGGTCCATATTATCATTTTCTTGTATAAAAAGATTAACCGTATAGTATTTGTAATTACTGTGTGCCTAGTGCGAGTTTTTTCACCCATTATCTGCAGAACTAGATGAATAGAGTTTACTTGCATTAAATAGAAAAATGGATGCTTAGATGGTTTATACACGAATAGCGTATATTAGCCACAGTAACCACTTCCGATGAGATGCGCCATGTGCTTGTCTGCCACCCGGGTGGCAGAATAACATTATGGTCAAATGAAGACTAACAAAAATATGTCGAGTACAAAATGGGCGACCCCGTTGCGAATTCATCTTTCCGTTTATTTATTTATTTATTTATTTATTTTACACACATAACAGATTACAACTATTACATTACATTACATACCTAGTTCGTATGTATTGAAAATAAAAAGTATGAGCTAGGTTGCAATCCACAAAAATGCGTTTACATGGAAAATAAAAGAGTTTAATACATCTATGAACCAAAATGATTAATTATTATACTAAATTATTATACATTAATTTAGGTACTTATATATAGCTGCTTATGTATACGATATGGCAAGAAACTATGATAACGGCAGATACTTCAAGCGGAAGCCCATTTACAATATTAATGCTTAAACTGTTGATTCTTTAATTGAGAGGATATTATTAATGTTCTTAATAAATAAAGCCAATTTTGGTAAAAATATGTCAAACACTGGATTATCCTTGACAATTTCATTGCACTGACGTGCCATCCTAACCAAAGGATTGTAAAAAGATGTATTGTTTCGATACACTTGTAAGGCAAAAAGTCCTGTACTATTGGATCTACGAGCACTGTATTTGATATTAAAAGTTATTTGAGCAAGCAAGTTAGGTACATCTAGTATAGAGTGAATTATTTTATAAATATAAATAAAATCAAAATACAGCCTACGCATCGCCAGCTTCTGCATATTAAATTTAACTAAGCGAGCCTCGTAGCCTACGAGGGCACGCCCCAGGTGTTGACGGTAACATAAAATTCGTAAACACCTTCTTTGTACTCTTTCAATATTATCAATATGAACTTGATAGTGTGGAGTCCATATTGGAGTACCATATTCCAAAATACTTCTAACGAGCGTCTTGTACAAGTAGAGAATTGAACGAGCACTTCTAAAGTCTCTGGTGGATCTAAAGACAAAACCTAGTAATCTATTAGCCTTTATCATTATGTACTGATAATGCTCCCGAAATGTAAGCCCATTATCAAAGACAATCCCGAGATCTTTAGCAGCGTGAGACCTCTTAAGGACCCTATTATCAATGCTGTAGTCATTAACGATCGCATGACGCTTATTAGTAAAAGTAATAACAAAGCACTTATCAATATTAAGGTACATCAAGTTACCCTTGCACCAACGGGAGATAACATTTAAGTCACTTTGTAATATATTACAGTCGTCAGAACATGTGATCGTTTTAAAAATTTTTAAATCGTCAGCATATAAGAGACATTCGCAAGATATATTGTTCATGAGATCGTTAATGAAAACAATAAACAACAATGGTCCCAAATGTGATCCCTGAGGCACACCAGATGGTACGCTTGCAGGAGAAGAAGTAAATCCTCTTAAAGCTACCAGTTGACTCCTTTCGTTTAAGTAAGAGGTCAGCCAGCGAAGGAGACTGCCATGAACGCCATAAGAAGCGAGCTTGTTGCAAAGCAATCGATGATTAACTTTGTCAAATGCCTTTGCAAAATCTGTATAGATAGAATCAACCTGACCACCTACGGCAAAACTCTTACACAGGTAGTTTTTATACACCAAAAGATTAGATATGGTTGATCTACCTTTTACAAATCCGTGTTGATTTTCACATATAATAGGCTTAAAATGATTGTACAACTGTGCATATACTAAAGACTCAAAAAGTTTTGCAAAACATGACAAAATGCTTATGGGTCTATAGTTCTCGCAGCGAGATTTATCACCGCTCTTGAAAATGGGGACAATGTGAGCAATCTTCCATCGACTGGGGAAGATCCCATTTGTGAGAGACTTGTTGAATAAAATATTCAATGGTGTGCTCAGTTCCCTTCCACAGCGTTTGACCAATGATGGGGGTATTTGATCTGAACCTGCTCCCTTTGCCTCATCAAGATGTTTAATTTTCTCCATTATATTTTCGTCTGTGATATGAATTAATGAAATATAGTCCATAGCGCTACACTCAAGTGACTGATGGTCGTTTGGGAGAACAGAAGAAGCATGATCCGATTCAAACACTGAAGCAAAATAATCGGAAAACATCTCACAGACACCCTGCCCAGTCGAAGAAGAAGAATTACCAAACTGCATGACATTAGGAATCGAGACATGCCCCCTCCTATTGTTAACAAACTTCCAAAAATATTTAACATTGTTTGTCAAAGACGCTTCGATCGAAGTGACATAATTTTTGTAACACTGATCCATCAATTTTTTAGATCTAGCACGTAACAGAGAAAACGTATCATAATCACGTGGATTATTAAACTTTTTGAAGAGCTTGTGGTACTTATTCTTTTCTACGATACATTTTATTAAGGGTTTGCTATACCAATCAGGATATTTATTTGATTTTACTGTTGTTAGTGGAGTATTTTTATTTATAATTTCTAGAAGTTTCTCGTAAAAAAGATCCACACATACATTGACGTCTGAACCCGATAAAAGGTTTTGCCAATCTATCAAATTCAAACAAATACGCATCCCTTCATAATTACATTTTGCAAAGTTGAAACGCTTACTATTATTAGGTTTTAAGTTTTTTGACGTATCACATATAGAGGGAACTTCGAATTCCAAAGCAGGATGGTGTCTATCTTTTAAGCTCAGTGCGTCCGCTTCAGTAACATTCAATGAACAAACGGATGAGAGTATCAAATCAAGATACCGATCTTTTTCATTTGAGATGTTGTTACTTTGATACAAGTTACAAAGCGAGATGAACTCCTGTAAAAGAAGAAGTCTCTTACATTGTGGGGTATAAGATGGTTCACCAATACTAATAGAGATAGGGGAGTACTCGGGTGTGTTAAAATCACCCACGATCAAGTTTGTGTCCTCTTGGCAATGATTTAACAGAACTCTCTGACAATTCGAATAAAATTCATCCCTCTTTAAGCAGTTCAAGTCAGGAGGTAGGTAACAAACACATATATTAACTTTAAGAGCGCTGCAATCTTTTGGTATAATAGTTATCCAGATATCCTCCAGATTACTATCCCAATATGCCTGTCTAAGAACTTGGAACGATTTTTTCACTGCCACCAGGACACCACCGCCGTCATCCTTTGAGGAATTAATGTCATCGCGATCTCTTCTAAATATGTTATAACGAGAGTCAAGAACCTCTCCATCAAAGATATTGTTATTTAAGTTTGTTTCCGTGAGACATATAACATCATAATTACAATTCAATACATTTTGATAAAATTGTGGTAACTTAGTACGCAATCCGTTAATATTCTGATAATACATGCTTATCATTATGTTAAATAGTTTGAAACCGTACATAAAAAGAAAAATAAAATATTTTAATTATAAAGTATTAATTTAACCTAATCTTATTGAGACAATCAATGGTTTTGACATGTTGAGCAGGACTTTGCTCATCCTTGCGAACGTATACTTGGCCGAATCGAATCCATACAAACCTAAAATTATTCTCTCTACAGAATTTTCGCGCAGCGCTATGTACTTCCTTAGATTCAGGAGAGAGATGCTCAGCCACATATATTCTACGTGTTTCCCCCGTGAAGCCAATATGAGTAGAGGCGAGTTTATCTCTCGGATGAGCCTTGTTAAAACGAGTCACCGATGACAATATCAGATCACGAAGTTTCTGCGATGAAAGAGAGACCAGTATATTGCGGGGACGCTCCGACGATGAATTCATTTTCGAGACACGACGGCAGGCTCTTAATTCGCCCACTGGAATATCAACTTGCAAACACTCACAAAGTTTCATAAAAATGCCAGACAGGTTCTCGTTTTTATTCTCGGGCACCTCGTGTATCTCCAGATTCATATCGCGCGAGATCTTTTCCATAACCTGCACTCGTGTCTGAAATTTAGCGAGCGAATTCTGACATTTTGAGAGGTCGGATTGCAACTGTTTGACCAAGTTGTCCTTTTCTTGAATCTTAGATCTCAAATCTACTTGCTCTGAAGCCAGGTAGTCAGTGGTTGTAGAGAAGTCAACCTTCAAATCTTCGATTGCCCGATTCACCTGCACAGCCACCATCTTCTCGATGTCTTTATTGAGAGCCGCTCTCAAGTTCGTCATGAACGCGGAGTCTGGTGCCAACTTTGAGTCGAAAAGTTTACCAATACTTTCCATTGTTACGGGTTCGTTTGCTGGGTTAACGCTCATGGGGACACCAGCATTAGGTTTGGTTTTCTTGTCATGACTCACCTCGCCAAAAGATATATTCATGGACTCAGTCAATGATTGCATCTGACTCATTTGGAATCTTTGGCGACAGGGTGTATCATCGCTGTTTGTTCGCCGCGTCACATTCCGACAGCAGGGACAACTTAGTGATTTTATTTGTTCCAGGGAAGGTTGACTAGTGTCACTGGTTAAGTCTAGACATTCGTAACAATATACAGAATTGCAACCATTACATTTTAAGTAGTTATTATCTTTCAGCTCCGACCGACATCCGTGGCAAAGCATTTTTGTATTATTATATCCAAAATGTCACTATGTATTCAGATTCTTATAGCTTCACAAACTATAAAAAGTATAAACAGTTATTCCAAATAACAATTCACAGTACTTAACCGTAGATAGCATCGAACCGCGAGATTGTGTATTGCTATACTCTTTCAGTCAGGGTCAATGATATAATTGCTCAATTTTCCTTTGTAATTAGCTTTACAAATAGTTTCTATTCATTGAGTAAATAGGTATGAGCACCCAATAACTAGCTTTAGATAAGGATTTGCTGAGTTTGGCACTTTAATTTTTACTTTTTACAAAGGTAGGTAGATCGAATATTTAGTCAAATAGGAAGATACACAGTTTTCACAGATAATATTGTTTACAAAGTCTCAATTTAGCACTGATTCACTGATTCTAGGCTTAAAACTCGGAATCGATTCACTTATTTTACTACAAAGAGGATAATAACTCAAGGATTGAATTATTGCATAGGAGCAAAAGTAAACAAGTCCGTACTAGATGACAGTTCGTGATGAAAAAAAAAATGTTTAATACGATAGCTTGTAACCCTCTCGGGTTTTTGAACTTTACCATTGACAGATCCGTGTACAATTGGAGGCACTCTTGCTTCAATTGCACTCGAGTTTGTTACCCAACTAGTATCAAATTCAAAGCAGGGAAGCCACTCGCAAGAAAATAGGTGAAAAAACTCAATAGGCATACGGATTGTGTTAATATTTGAGTATATGTAGAGCTTATTTCGTATTCGGTTGTCGAATGATATTTAGACGCTCAAATAATGTGCATTTTGTCGTTTATAAAATTGTAATCTCACTTTTTAGTGGGTAGTTGTGCAATTTATTACAATAGGTGGCTCTGTTTGTGGTACAATGAAATTGGCGCCCTTTTTTCTGAATAATGGGAATTTACGTATTATGTATTCTTTAAAAACTTGTATGAAAAAAATCTTATTTTACGTATGTTTGTCGTTTTCTACCAATGCAAAATAAATACTTGTTCAACGATAACTCAGATATATTTATTATAATATAATATTTTTCAAAGTCACATTGTTGTAAATTGACAACTACCTACAATCGCATTTATGTAATCACGAGTGTTTTTAGTTTGCGCACCAAATTTAGAATATCGTCTACATTTTATTTAGTTATTGTAAAAAAGTAGACCTACCATGAAAAGTGCTTCCGAAGTTACGGGCAATATTTATCCCGAAGACGGCACATGACACTTCGTTCGATCTAACTTCATGTTATGTAAATGTCTTTCGTTCGTGTTTCGTGCGGGTCCGTAATTTCGGATGTTTCTTTCATGGTAGGCCCCTGTATTCGAGTATTATGTCGTATTTATTCATATTGTATGTTTTTATTGTACTTTTGCTTGTAAATAGTTAATTACTTAGTATATCGTTATAAACTCGTAAGCCACACGTGGACTTGACCTGATGCCGTCAGCAGGGTACTATTTTTCGGAATAGCCTGTTACTGAGGAAAATCGAAGTCAAAAAACGTAATAACAATTTTGTTTGACCCGGGATCAAACCCCAAACGACGTCATGTACTACTGTTGTAATGGCTAGCCGTTGTACTATCAAATGTTATAAATTTGTTGAATGTATTTGTTGGTTTGTTCGTCTTTCATGCAGCATAGGAACAACAGAGACAAAAGATAGGTTATGAACCCAAAAGTGATATATCTCACTTTCGGACCATAGCCTGTCTCTAGCCTACTCTATCTCTACTTGGCCATTATACGAGGGTAGGACAAGCAAAATGCTAGTAATTATGTATTTACAAACAAGTTTAATGTTAATATTTTTATTTTTACAGTTGATAATATAAAAAGAAAATCGAAGGTGTTGACAAATAATGAAATCATGTGGAATCAATATTTATATACTTTTTCTATTCATGCTCCAGTCTTGCCTCGGAAAGGCAAAGGCACAATGCCTCGATATATATTTTTTTTTTTATGTCGCTATTTTTTTTTTAAGTCTAGTAATTTTTTTTACTCCCGAGGCTGAATATAAACCTTTATATTTTCTGGAGACATGTCTCACATTCCTCTTGGCGAGATTTCGAACGCTGTTTTATGATAACGTACTTACTGAGATTAATATATTATAAATGCTTCATATTTTTGTACATTTTTGGCATTTATTTTGGTAGAATAATTTTTTTTTCCACTTCAAAACGAGCTACAAAAGTGCAAGTAATAGGTAGGTGTAGTCAATTCACATTATGAATCATTTTAGTAGCCAGATTTAGCTAAGACGCCTATCAAAATAAATGCTAGAATTGTTAATAAATATATATAATAATATATGTTGCAATACTCAAAATTATTTGTTCGCTTATATATTTTGTTATATATTATAACGAATTATTTGTATTACACAAATTTTAGGGTTAAATAAATAGTGACTATTATTACTAACAGTTGTGGGGGATGCGTTGTGAGTGAGACGCGGTAACTGACAATTTCGAGAAAATTATGATGGACTGCAATGAGAAAAATATATATTTCTAGTCTACACGCACAAATGCGAACATCCCAACTTAGTTAACTTTTAATATAGAATATATTGGAACATACGATAATAATTTGTGTGCATTTTTGGGTCGAATTTCAGCAGTGAAAATAGTGTGTGTTCGCGCAGCGGAATGTTGTTGAATTTAAAGATTTTAATTATGCAGATATTTAGCACATGACGTCGTGTAAATGCTTATGGTAAAAAAAAATTTGTGCATGCAGCTATTGTGGAGAAATTCGCTAAAAACAGATTCCGCTGGCCGAACGTTGTCCTGGCGGCACTTTTTTTGAATTCATGTACTTAGAAGAAAAAAAATGTGTCCAAAAATTAGCGTGTATTTGCGTGTAATTGTGTATGTATGAATAAAATTAATGAATGCATAAACTTCGGAGAAATTCAAGTTTCCGCCACGCGAACGTTTGGCCATTAGCTAGTTTTCATATAAAGCGCTTATATAGAGAGCTGTAGATTTTTACATACGTTGTTTTGAATTTGCTTATATTTGTTTAATAAAAAGATTTAGAAAAAATCGAAGGGTTTAACAGATAAAAATATAAACGTAAAATACGCTTATTAGGTCTTAGTTCGTAAAGTATGCACTTTGGGGTCTAGATTTTTACGTTTATACAAACCTTGTAAGTGTCTGCAACATGTTGCCAAGTATCAATGATGTTCCGCTAGTAATTAAAGAGCAATAGGACAATTTACCATGTATAGACCACTGTTTACAAAGCAGTCAAATATCACGACGTTCTAAAGGAATTGCATAGTAAAATATATTCCAATAATTAGCTTACTGATTCAACTATTCACATGCAAAATTTCATCTCATTATATTCAGTAATTAAAGATAAACAATGAAAATACTGACAAAGCATCGAAACCCTACATAACCCGACCAAGTTCGGATGGCTACAAAAAAGCGGCCGTACCATATATCTAAGTAACGTTCTTAACCTTCCAGTATAGTATTCATTAATATGGTACAGTTGCGTACACAAGCGTTAGGAAAAATAAAACAATAAATTGCATTTCTTGAATGAAAAATATTTTTTTATTAATAACGCCACTATCTACGATAAAAATAAATCTTCAATTAACAAGTAGGTGGGTACTTCTCTAATTAAATATCCGTCTACAATTTATTTCTCGCCACCTGTTACGTAGAAACCCAAAAATTGGCAAATTATCTATTTTTTCTCTCTAGCTTAATATTTTTGATCAATTCATATCTACTATACTTAGACTATTTAACCAAAGGTCTAGCCTTAAGCGTACCGCTTCGAACAAAATAATTCTGCATATTTTGGTGGGGTGCACGGGAACACGCTCACATACATAAGTCACTGCCGTACCAGTAGGTACAACACAACGCTAATATCATATACTGAGACTGACGCAAGTCTCAAGCGCTTACTTAAATAAAGTACCTACCGCCTACGTAAATAGTACTTACTAATCTTAGTCAAATACAATTAAAAAAGTAGGTGTAGAAAAAATAAATGATCTATAAATTAAATCGAAATAACAATTGTGTTATCATCTGTACCAATTCAATACCGATATTATACTGTAAATTTTAGAATGTTACCTAAATATATTGCACGGCCGCTTTTTTGTAGCCATCCGAACTTGGTCGGGTTATGTAGGGTTTCGATGCTTTGTCAGTATTTTCATTGTTTATCTTTAATTACTGAATATAATGAGATGAAATTTTGCATGTGAATAGTTGAATCAGTAAGCTAATTATTGGAATATATTTTACTATGCAATTCCTTTAGAACGTCGTGATATTTGACTGCTTTGTAAACAGTGGTCTATACATGGTAAATTGTCCTATTGCTCTTTAATTACTAGCGGAACATCATTGATACTTGGCAACATGTTGCAGACACTTACAAGGTTTGTATAAACGTAAAAATCTAGACCCCAAAGTGCATACTTTACGAACTAAGACCTAATAAGCGTATTTTACGTTTATATTTTTATCTGTTAAACCCTTCGATTTTTTCTAAATCTTTTTATTAAACAAATATAAGCAAATTCAAAACAACGTATGTAAAAATCTACAGCTCTCTATATAAGCGCTTTATATGAAAACTAGCTAATGGCCAAACGTTCGCGTGGCGGAAACTTGAATTTCTCCGAAGTTTATGCATTCATTAATTTTATTCATACATACACAATTACACGCAAATACACGCTAATTTTTGGACACATTTTTTTTCTTCTAAGTCCATGAATTCAAAAAAAGTGCCGCCAGGACAACGTTCGCCCAGCGGAATCTGTTTTTAGCGAATTTCTCCACAATGGCTGCATGCACAAATTTTTTTTTACCATAAGCATTTACACGACGTCATGTGCTAAATATCTGCATAATTAAAATCTTTAAATTCAACAACATTCCGCTGCGCGAACACACACGTGAAAATAATTCCGATCTAATAAAACTAAACTGAATTCTCAGATTTTTATTCGTATCAAAATTCGTTAAGTAAAATGTGTTGTTACGTGATTACAAAGCTTTTTTTCGTTAGATTGTAAACATATTTATTGTAACTATGTTATATCCTGGCTAACGTGTTTGCCATGTATCTAAATTGTCAGTTACCTCGTGTCGCGGTATCGAATAGATGTAGTTAATATGAAAATTGCCTTGTACAAAGACTTAAGATTGTTTTTTAAGTGTTGCGTTTATATTAACTATTGACCTAGTGACTTGCTGAATAAAATTGTATTTGTATGTCTGTGTTTTATTTCCATTCCTTGAGTAACTTGATAAACTCCACCAATATTGGGTAACGGTACTATGGGGTGAATAGGGATCAATGGGTGAATAGGGATCAATGGGTGAATAGGGATCAATGGGTGAATAGGGATCAATGGGTGAATAGGGATCAATGGGTGAATAGGGATAAAATGGTCAGCTGAATTCTGTAGTTATTTTAGTGAAATTATGGATTAGTTCAATGTAATAATGAGCAGAGTTATCAATAATATCTGGTTAGATACTTGGAATTCGGGAGAAAAGAGAAAATAATTAAAAAAATCTAACAGCCATTTTATCCCTATTCACCCCATTTTACGGTAACGTAGGTACAAATAAAAATTCAAATTCATTCAAATGTTTCTTTATTCAGATATATTTACATAAAATAATTAAGTATTGAGATAATTCACATAATGCAATTAAATATTAGATAATAATTTAGATTTACAATGAAATTACAAACAGCATGGATACAAGATCGAGAGCTAAATAGAATCTGTTAGAACAAATTGAGGCCTGCTATCGAGAAATTACCGAATTGTATGAAACCAAAAGTAATGGTACCCTACTTTGTGCCAAAACTCTCAAAATGATCATCAAAAGCGAGTTCATACTGTCTTACGTGTATCTACGGACATGATAGGTATAAAATTGACTGATATTTTAAATTACTGGATAGATATTCGTCGGATATGTGAAATTTTAAGCTATAGTGCCAAAATGAGTACTACAGAATATAAAATTAAAGGCTGACGTACACGATGCAAGTTTCTTGCTTGTTGCTTACAATAAAATTGAAGAAATAAATGACTTGCATCGTCTAAGCAACATGTCACATTCTCGCTCTGCTAGGTATTTTTTATGCAAATCTGTTCTTGGTATCTTTTTTTTTTTAATTCGTTTTTTTACTAGTATCCGTGTGTACAGTTGCTTACAATTTTAGAAAGTCAATTATTAAGCTTCATTTATTGCATTCAATAATTGCTCTGGTATGCACAAAAAAATTGCATCGTCTAAATGGGCCTTTATACGCATATACATCGCGCATATTGTCAACGTGAGAAACAATACATCCTTGTCATATACAAGCATACTTCCATAATACAAAATGCATTTAATAACAATTTAGCAAAATCTACATATCTAAAACCCGTCGCATTGGTTTTGGGAATTATTTAAATACAATTTTTATATATCTTATTCTAGGGAATACTTTTCAACAAATTTTGTAATACAGCATGCCGATTTCAATAAGCGATGCGATTCAGATTAATATTTGGACTGATCAAAAGAATCTTCATAAAAATGGCCCTCTAGGTTCATTTGAAGAGAATTCCTATCGGTGGCCTTTTGGCTACTGTAACGCGCCATTAACCTTTGAACGACCCCAAACTATACCCTATGATAGGTTTATTAAACCATATCATGATACGTACGTAATACGCATATAGGCTTATGTTTCTAGATTTGAATGATAAGTTCGAACAATAAAGTTTTTTTGATAATTTTTTTTATGTGTATTCAAATCGGCATTCTGTATTTAATTTTATTATTAGGTTATACATTCGCCAATCGTTACACGTAATCTTTCTAAATTTAATAATA
This sequence comes from Eilema depressum, assembly GCA_914767945.1. Taxonomy (NCBI): domain Eukaryota; kingdom Metazoa; phylum Arthropoda; class Insecta; order Lepidoptera; family Erebidae; genus Eilema; species Eilema depressum. The sequence continues at coordinate 9,854,364 of OU612036.1, read as the reverse complement.
TCAATTGACAAGTAAGTTGAACGGTGTAGTGATGTGTGACTTCGCATATCGATAGTTTGTTTTGTAGCTAGCGATTTATCGAAACAATCGATAAGCGATTGGCTAAGGACAACGGAATGTTATTGTATTTGGACCGCCTATTTGCTGTTGATTGATAAAAGTACTCATATAAATGAACTAAAAACAGGTAATTTCATACCTTTTTCAATTTGAAATATAAATAGCAATCTTTCTTCTCTTGTTTTAATACTTTTATTGATACAAAAAGCTGGTATTACAGAAAATTTGTTCGTAATAGGTTAATATTATACACAAGTATATAAAAAGCAATATACAATCAGTTCTTTCTGGTGCATATAATTTTAAAACTAGACTTTAAAAACACATTTAAATATTTTGGACAACACTATATCCAAATGTGATAATACTAAAAACAACCAATTGACGTAATCAAAGTCTTATTCATAAATCTACTAACGTTCACTTTCAGGATTATTAATAAGAAAATGTACGCATTTAGCCTTTGATTACGTAACTTGATTTGTTGTCATAAATTTCGAATCCATTATTAATTCAATACTTTAAATTATACCGCTTTTTATTACAAATAATTACGCAGTGCTATATGCGTTCATATATATTTTATACGCGGTATCTTCCACAAAAGCGATTTTGGTTTAATTCTTTTCTTAGACATATTTAAAATGATAATTTTTCACCGAAACTCATCTGGCACGGGATTTTTATGTGTAAACCACTAATACTGCGTCCGATATTACAATCTCGGTGAATGTCGCTTATTGCACTGCGCTGTTAAGACAGAGCGATAATTAAATTTAAATACTTTCGATACAAAGATCTTTGGATAACTTATAGTTCATCGATGTTTATATAAAAAAGAATATAAAATAATATTAATTATGTGTACATCAGAAATTAAAGGCGCCATAAGTTAGGTTTGGCGAAAAGTACATTATTTTAATATATTTTTTTGTACACACTAAAGCTTCAAGTATGTTCACATTTACCTAAATGATTATCTAAATAAATATTGAGGCAATATCGAATATAATCTTATAATAAATTAGTTCAACCAAACCTTACTTTTCCAAGATGGCTGACAGAGAGACATCAAAACATCCTAAGTATAAAAAATCTCATTTTCACTAAATCGAACTAAAAATACTTAAAATATATTTGAAGACGACGTGGTCACGATTTATTACAGTCGAATATAAACAAAAAAAAGACTAGATTGTTAAAAAAATTAACAATTATTACAAAAAAAAAATATTGCTTACCGTTAAGGTGAATAATCACAAAATAATTATGAGATTTGTTTACAATACAAAGTTAATACGATAGCGCAATATGTCGATAAATAAATCGGAATACTGACTTCTAACAATTAAAAGTGAACATGCTATGTGTTATTGCGCCAATATGAAGTGTCATTATTATAAAAACGCTTATTTGAACCGTGCAAGTGCGCAACTCAATAAAACACAACACTATCGATACCTATTTATCGACATACACAATACGATAAAATAAACATCACTTAACACACAAAGCGTTGAAAATAATTATAAATTTTCAATTGTTATAACTTAAAAATTAAATGTGACGATTATTTTGGTAATATATTTTTATATGTTCATTTCAAAAAAATAAATAATTATTACTTATTCATTATACAAAACTTACGCATATAGTATACATGCTTAGAGAAAATGTTTAAAAATAAATATCAACAAATATCATTTTTTTTTTATATCGACACACCATGTAACTGCACTATCCATTTCGGTGGATTGCAGTTACTAGGGTTGCCTATAACGGTGTCGATGTTTGATCTTTATCGATACTGTGATTCAGTGACAATCGATATGTTATATATCGATAGCAGCGCATATTTATTTATATGGAAATCTAAACGTCTGTTGTTTAATTGTGGAATATAATTACCTATTGAAGAAGTGGCAGTGATCATTTAGATTGTAATAAATGTGAATATTGTTTAATGGCAGAAGAAGGAAGCTCGTGAAGTATGTGAGGATAAGTGGCAGGCTGTTGTCTCTGCCTACCCCGGAGAGAAATAGGCGTGAACGTGTGTGAATATAGCTTGTGAAGCGTTTTGAGAAACTATGCCCAATTCATAATTCTTAATGTAATTGCTTTATAAAGGACATCACTTACTGGGTCTAAGTTATTACAAGCAAATTAAAAAAATGCGAGCCGTGGTATAAACAGTCATACCTCCGATAATTTTTGAACAAAGAATACACTAAAAATAAGATATGTTATAACAATAATATCTTATATATTATTATATAAATTTCTTTTACATACTGAAATATTACAATAAAAAATACGGCAATAGGCTCACACCTACGTGAGACCTAATACAACGATTGGTGAAAGTGGATGTTAATTTACCTCTGCCTAACCCTCCGGGGATAAAGGCGTGATTATATGTATGTAATAATAACAGTAATATAAATGACCATTCCCATCTAAAAAAGAATAATTCGTCAGCAATATTCACAATTATGTTCGAAAAATTTATTTATTTTACGTCACAATTTTATTATACCAAATTGGTAAAAATTCCAAGAGTTACAACACAAAAATCGGCGGTTCTTACACGTCTCCTTTGACGCAGAGTATTAAAAAGTAAAAGCAATTAAATACATTTGGGTTAGTAAAAATCTACAGCTATTATTTTTATTTTATACATTATTATTATATATTTTTGCTAAGTAGTGGGTGTTTGTTGTTTAAATATGTATAGAATAAGAAAAAAGAGACATGAGTCTTTTAGAGAATAAACTATACAATTATATATTATATTTTAATTTTAATGTGTATAATTTTTACTGATTATGTTTATATCAGAAAACACTATACACATTATCATCACTGAGATTCAGTATAATATTATTTTTAATGAAAAACTGCATGTCAACATTTTTTTTTGCACAAAATATTTTTTTAAACAAAATTACTTACTTTTCAACGCATCATTGCTACTTTGTAAAGTATACTAGGCCTGAATCCTGTTTGTACTTAGTTCTTTTTTGTAAATTTTACATCTAAACGACATAAAAATTATACCTTAGTGAACAAGTTGCGAATTTAACAATATCGAAGTATGACGTCATACTTCATTATTTCACAAAAGAAACTGTTTAACTTCACAGTCCACTATTGTTTCAAGTAGCAGTGTTGAATTCTTGTTCTACAAACAGAACATGTACCAATAACAGCAAAGCCTAAATTTGCATTTTTTGTAATGTCTGTAGTATGCCAGTTGTTGACAATAGAATTAGGGTCCTGGGCCCTTACCATGAACTCTTAAAACAGGTCAATATTGAACTGCTGTCATTCTACCAACTGCAAATGTCACTTTGTAATCCTGTATATTTTGATATATTTATGTGACATTACAAAGTGACATTTGCAGTTGGTAGAATGACAGCAGTTCAATTATTGACCTGTTTTAAGAGTTTATGGTAAGACCGCTGATTAAGTCTTGTTACCTATCGAAAATGGGACGGTATGTCATATTTATGTTATTTCAAACACCCATTACTAAGCTGGCGTCTTACTTACATCTTTATAAAATACGTTGAGTTATGAAGAGGAATCTAATTGACCTACAAGCCACATTGGGTCTATATTATAACTACAGGTGTACGCTGGCAATATTAAAACATAGTTTTTTTAAGAGTAAAAAGTTAATGTTCGAACTAGAATGAGAATAAATTCAATTATTTTCTTCAAGGCTAAGTTTACGCATTTTTATTTGCAAACTAGCAACCCGATTAACTGTACTATTTGCTGTGCAAGTCATTTCAGACTGGGTGACGTCACTGCAGATCGACCAATGACAATCTCTATAAGGTCGATTGCAGTGATTGCTTGATGGTGAATGCTTAAGATGGATTTAGACCAAGCGAACACTGACCAAACGAGCTAGTACAACAGCATTCTTTCTTCATGTTTTACGCCCAGTTTCCGAAAGTTTGATCAACATTAATCGGCTGTCAAATCTATTGTCAAGTAGCAATTTGGTTGCTAGAATCATGGTTAAATAATTTAATTTGATCATCGTGTCGGTTAAAATAGCTGATTAATCAATAAGATGATCAAATTATACTATTTAACCATGCTTTTAGCAACCCAATTGCTACTTAACAGCCGATTAGTTAATTTGACATTGATCAGCCTTTCAGAAACTGGGCGTTAGTGTAACCGAAGCCTTGTTTTCAGCGTTTACATAAGAAAGAACAACGAACCAATGTTCTGTCACTGTTTACACTAATAGAATTTGACGTAGAAGGGATAGAACGAGCATTCGCTTTTCGATGTAAATCAGCCTTTAGAAAATTCACAGCAGGTTTCAAACAGGAATAATATATGCTGTATTTTACCGTGTTAGGAATAAAATTTCGAAAATACAGCTAACTTAAAATTTCAAGTTTATATCCCTAGCGGTTTAGGCTCTGTGCTGATGAATCAATCAGTGAGGATAACTAATGAAATAAATAAAAATGAATAATGGTGACACAATATGATAGTAAGTCTGAGAAAGGAATTTTTCAGAGAATGTTGCCGTTATATAAACTTAAAAATTCTAGTTTTTAATATCGCCACAGTGTGCACCCAGCTTAACATTATCTATTTAAATTTGTTTATTATCTTTTAATGGAAGGTATTGTATTACGTGTCATGCAGAAAACCATTACAATTTCATTTATTCATAGTAAATAATTTAATAACAATTGCAAAATAAATCTTCCATATAATTCATTTAGGAACCAAATTGATTAATTAATTCATTTAACTTCACTCGCATTATTTGTATGAGAGGCTATTTTATATTAATAATAATTGTTTGTATTAATAATTCGAGATTATTTTATTATCGTTGCTTTGTAATATGACTTCGTGAGTAGATTCAATATGTAATGGAATAAACGCAAAACCTGAGACAAATTCAATTTCATAATTTAACATTCTTATGAGATCCCCCATTTGTCATCATAACGCAGTGGTTCAGTTTCAGACCAATATTAAAATACATAAATGATAATGGCAATTCAGATCTCATTGATAAAAATATCTGATCTTGCATTTATTATGTCACAAGTTGTATAATAAATAGAGACAGAGAGGGAAAGAGAGAGAGAGAGAGGGAGAGTAGAATAACAATTGCATTATAAAATTATTCCTTTAGATTTAGGTTATATTGAGAAAAGCAGAAAAAAAATATACAAGTTACCTACCTATTTTTCTATAAATAAGCCTCTCATACAATATAATACAAGTCGATAATATTAAAGCGATCGATTGCTATACGATAAAGAACTCTGATAAAACAACACACGGCATATAACAGTCTGTGCCGCGCCCGGCAACGTTCGGTAACGCTCGGCCATGCTCGGCCACACTCGGCAGTGCTCGGCAAACGATATCAACAGAAGCAAGCGTAGAAACGGGACATATCTATAGTCCAGTTTGTGTCGAGATTTCTGGAAGGAATATATTTTATCTGTTGTTTTTAATATGAAATGATAGATTGTACGATAAGGGAGCAAAATACTGTTTTTGAACCACGAGCGAAGCGAAGGATTCTAATCCGATTCGATTTTACTCCTGAGCGTGGCGAGGGGTTCAAAGTACATCGCCCGAGGGAAAAATAATTTGCTCTCGAGTCGTACACTAGACTTTTCATCCCCTTTCTATGAGAAAATTGTGTAGGTATTGATTACAAGAACAGAGACGGAATACGCGCGCTTGTTTTTTTAGTTAGCACGGGTCTCGGCGCCGTGCGGTCAACACGTATCCAAACAATTTGCGTTCGATTTCTATGGATGATATAATGTTCCAAATTGAAATCATTTTTCCGCCCGCTAAAAAGTTCTTAACAAGAAAGAGCTACTTTGCTCCCATTTATAGGGGAACAAAGTGACACTTTTCGAATAGAAGGGGTGAAAAAATATAGGACTGCGGTACGTACCATCAGGGGTCGGCGGGGTGCGGCGGCGAAGGCCCACAGCTGCTATCCTCGGACTGTAGCCCATCGCCTAGCTCCGTGCCTACCTGCAACACAGGCAACATCTAAGACTTTAGACTGACTTTCTGGCCTTTTAGTACACATTCTACAAAGTTATCACTATGTACATACATACATGCATTCATGCCTCTCTCCCAGTGGGGTAGGCAGAGAGGGTTCCACTTGCTACGATTCTGGCATACATCTTTCGCTTCTTCTACATTCATAATTGTTTTTATGCATGCTCGCCGGTTTCGGGTACTTTTGAAATGTCCTTTCTTTAATATGTCTTCGATCTGACTGACATACATATGTCATCAATATGTATATGACGTGAAGGACCCACAGCGCGGCCGATTCATATCAAAACTCTTTTTTTTTTTTGTTAAGGGTCTAATTTATCCTAAATGCAGTGCGATAAAGGCGAGTCCGATGTGATACTAAACGATTTTGTACTCTTGAAATATCACGTTATAATTTATTAAATATTATAAGCAGTTCATGAAACTTGCATAATTAGGGTTCTTAAAATACTATGAAAGTTTTTTATACAATCATACGAGTGTTTTAAGACCAAATTATGTGCAGTTTCATACACTACTTTATCTAATCTCATCTCATGAAATAATTAAAATCATTTGTAGTTGCATACGTTCATAGGCCACAGTAACCACTTTCCATCAGGTGGGCCGTGTGCTTATCTGCCACCTAAGTGGTATAAAAAAAAATTGCGCAATGACAGAAACGTTAAACGCCAAAATCTTTTTGCTGATCGCGCATGCGTGTTGCGCCGCGTCCACAGACTATATAGAAAAATCCTACGAACTCTTTTCTTATCGTACAGGACTACATATTGTATGATGAATGTATGTATGTATGTTACCTTTAGCACGTCGTGCAGCGAGCTCATACTCCCAAGACTGAGCGGTGTGATGGACCGCTCCAGTAACAAAGAACCGCTGCCAACCGACCCGCCACCTATTGACCTGCGGGACAAACGCTTTTCTACAGAACTATTCTTATCCTGGTCCCGGAACCCATGGGAACATATTCCAGGCATATGTGTTCCTGCGGACTTTAATCTGTATAAAATTTCAGGCAGGTCCTTTCAACTGTTGGAGCGTAATTGAGTGAAGGTACGGCTACAGCTCGTCTTTATCGCAACAAAACAAAACAAGGAAATCTCTATGATGGCACTTTAGAGAAAGAAAACTTTGTCTAAGATACTTGTTGTTAAATATTTGGCACCTTAGAGAAAGTATTATTTCATTAAAGTGCCAATCAAACATCATAACTTTATTGTAAAAAAACCATCGATATGTAGAGATATCCATGTTTTATTGTGTTGTGCTAGTGAAAATATTGTGAAAAACGTGAGCTCTGAACGGGGCTTTTCAAGCATCTTCACAAGTTTTCACATTTTTTATAATACTAGTAAGATTAGAATAGCACGAAGGTCTTAATTCGGTCACAGTTTGGACTTAAATCAAGTTTTAAAGTAGCATTAACTTAACATTAGAGATACTTACCTATCCATTGGCCTATGGTGGGACAGCGGAGGTGACGGTGGGGCATCAGTCGGTTCCCGGGTTCGCCCTCCACTGCGCCATGACCCTAAATACAAACCAAGTCTAGGATTAACAAATTTAGTATAGTTCCTGCCACTGGCATGTCTTCATCCTAGCGTTAATTCCCAGTCGGACCGAAGCTTTACCTCGGAGTCTGGGGTCCGCTTTACCAGTCCAAACTGCGGATTTGGCTATACCTCGATATTTTCCGTGAAGCGACTGCCATCTGACCTCCACAACCCAATGGTGACATTAGGCGGTATCGAAACATTGCAGCTAGGCAAGATATATCACCGGTATATGCCGGTGATATATCTTGACCCCATTCACATCACAAAATGTACTTATACGCGCAGTACGCGTTTATTGTGTCTTTGAAGATAGCACGGGGTGCTACGGCTTTGGACGAGCTCAAATCCATCAATCATAGAATATATCAAACGCAGCGCGCGCCAGGGCCCTCGTTTCTCTAGCAATTTGAGGACAAAACATAGGCCAGTAACTATAAATGGTTAATGTTGAAGGTAGAATAAAAAGTAGAGCTGTTGAAGTAGGGAGAGATAGAAGTTATATTATAACGTACCGTTATAGGACCCAGTTCCGTGCGATATCGTTAACGGCGACGTCCGTTTACTGCTTTCTCTACTGCTGTACATCTGCGAAACATTAGTGTACTCATTAAAAAATACTAGAAACATAGATCATGACATGTATAGACAGTAGAAAATAGATCGCATCCGTGTGAGATGCGAACTTGCAGCCTCTAATATTCCGACTGTATGTGTATGTTACGTGTCTCGGCGAGCACGCTAAGTCATACGATCATCTATGTTGGAGCCCTAAAAAGCCCGACAATCTGCCCACTAGACAAGTAACAATTCGTTTGCCGACGTATTGTAGAATATAATGATAACTGTATGGGATTTATTACACGTCTTTTGACGTATATTACATGTATTTTGAAGTATATCACATGTATTTTGACGTATATTACATGTATTTTGACGTATATTACATGTATTTTGACGTACATTACATGTATTTTGACTTATATTACATGTATTTTGACGTATATTACATGTATTTTGACGTATATTATATGTATTTTGACGTATATTATATGTATTTTGACTTATATTACATGTATTTTGACTTATATTACATGTATTTTGACGTATATTACATGTATTTTGACGTATATTACATGTATTTTGATGTTTATAGCATCTTCTTCCTCTTAGCGTTAATTCCCAGTCGCATCCGAAGCTTTCAGCTCGGAGTCTGGGGTCCGCTTTATCAGTCTTAACTACGGATTTGGCTAGACCTCGATATTTTCCGTGAAGCGATTGTCATCTGACCTCCACAACCCAATGTTAACATTAGGCGATATCGAAGCTTTGCAGTTAGACCGATTTTTTAGGGCTCCAACTACCCGTAACGACTGCCATAGATGTTTTTATGGCAACCGGGACCGACGGCTTAACGTACTCTCCGAGGCACGACCAGACCAATGCAAATACTCATATTTGATGCACACAAATATTTGCACTGAACGGGGATCGAACCCGCGCCTCCTGTGTAGCGGCGGCGTTCACTACCGCTACGCCACGGAGGCTGTCGTTTGACGTTTATAGCATACGTTAATGAAATTCCCACACACACATTCCTCATTCTTGCCACTTGTCTAGGGGGGCTGGTATGACTAAAGAAATTTGATATCGCCAGCAGTTTGTAGAGGTTAGAAGGCAGCCGCTTCATCGGCCGTTTCGTAGTTGAACGGTCAAACTATATTGAAAAAGTGTTCGGATATCTGTCTGTGGTCATAACATTTCACCTTTATTTGTGTTATACCTGCGCTAAATCATCGGCAGTTTCAACAGTGGTGGGTAGGTCTAGTAGCCGCTGTGACCGTATGCCATCACCTGGCCCCATGTGAGACACGTGCGAGAAATTCGTAGGCGCCGATATTAGACGGGAACGACGTTCTGACCTGAAAGGGAGCATAAAATTGTTCAATAGTTGTTGGATTTCTAAATGTTAATGGGTTCCACTGTATTTTTTGAAGTGAAGATAAAAAAGAGGTAATTCGATTTTTTTTTTAATTTGAAATAATACATACAAACAATCAAGTCTTTATCCCCGGAGGGTTAGGCAGAGGTGAATTAACACCCACATTTCACCAATCATTGTATTAGGTTCCACGTAATAGGGGGTCCTATTGCCGTATTCCGGGCACTATTGTTGACTCGAGCCATATATCTGCGGCTGAGTCTGGGCTGTATATATCTGTCTGATGTTAAACAGCCCTATCCCTTAGTCACCTTGTACGGTACCGCATGGGAGGAGATGGGGTTGCCCGAATTCTACTCTGCCGGGAACCACGCGGCGTTTGAAATAATTGAGGTCTAAATGTTGGTTATACAGTTCTCTCTCGTTAAATTTATACAATTACATTTAGTTATATTACTGGCTGTACGAAATTCGAAATTCATTCCATTTTTGTTCTAAACAACTTGCCTAGTATACGTATACCTCGGGACATGTATTTTGGACCTAAATCGCGAGACAAACGGGCCCCTGGCGTACGCGGATTGCTTTGTAATAATCGATGCTTGGTGAATTTGAGCTCGTGCAACGCCTTATCACCTCGTGCTATCTATTCAACTTAGAAAAAAATTATGTTAGAAACCTCAAACGCATTTTTAAAGACCTATCTATAGATACCCCACACGTATGGGTTTGATGAAAAAAATTTTTTTGAGTTTCAGTTCTAAGTATGGGGACCGGACCCCCAAAATTTATTGCTTTTTTTTATTTTTGTGTGAAATTCTTAATGCGGTTCACAGAATACATCTTCTTACCAAGTTTCAACAGCATAGGCCTTATAGTTTCGAAGAAAAGTGGCTGTGACATACGGACGGACAGACAGAAGGACGGACAGACATGACGAATCTATAAGGGTTCCGTTTTTTGCCATTTGGCTACAGAACCCTAAAAACACCCAAGAATCGTAAACGGCGCGTATGGAGCACATTTTAAGCTCGTTTTATGTCCAAGATATATGTACCGGGGTATATCTAGGTCGTGTGATAAACTCACAGTCTGTTGTGTGCCTCCTGTGCCTGATGTGATTGTTCCCGGATGGAGAAACGTCTCTTGCTTCCCCACGTGGCCTGCTCCAGCTGCAGCGGAGGAGTTCCAGCCCGAGGGTCTGCGGAAACAGCATACAAATAAATACAGATACCATTGTTACCCCTCGTTTACACCAAGAAACAAGTTGTAGACTTGTTTGAAATACAAGTCGTCAAAACACAATTTTTCGTATCCAACATGTATTGAGACTTGTCTCAAACACTCTTTCGTTCACACTGTGCCGCCAACTTGTTTACATACAAGTTTACAACACATTTGCGTTCACACTGAAGTCTGCGACATGTTGTATTTTGTCTTTGTCATTGATCGCGTTCACACCTACACCACACTGTCGTGTTTTAGACAAGTCTTGTTTATTTTACTGCAATTTCATGTCAGAAAACTTGTCAAATACATGTTTTAGACCCTGGTGTAAACGAAGGGTTATAGCTACCAGCAAACTTGGTGAATAAATGTCAAAAATTCAGACAGTACTAACTGGCTGGGATTTTATTCCGGGACAAATTGTTAATAAATAAATAAAACTCATGTCCGCAGCTATGAGATTCGATGTGTAAATTGCACTTGCTAAGGGTACCTCTTGCAGGAAGCTAGTTCGCCCTATAAGCTTCATCAGTAGGGGTATATTTGTCCGGTATGTACTTTCAGTATTTCAAATAAATTTGTCGTCATATACGTACGTGTGAGCAACGGCCTCAGATACACTAAGTATGGCGCCGCATCGCTGGTGAAGGGGAAGCCGTTGCCACCACCGCCCCCAACTCCGCAAATCCAGCCCGACTCGTCCAACGGTCGCGCGTTTGCTGTACACAAACAGACACATACACATATTGTTCGCGACATACACACATCAACAAAGTCTAGGTATATTTTGCATTTCTCGGTATAATTGATGAAAAAATCAATTATGGCATATTTCTTTTTTGCTTCCAAAATTTAATTTTAGGTCACTACCGATTTTTTTTTTTTTAGATCCGATTCATAATCCATTAAATTAAAGTATTAATTTCAGTACAAGAATATTATTTTCTATTACGAATCCTGATAGGGTATTAAATAAGGTATATTTTTTTATAAGTCTTTACTAATTCCTTGTATTATTTTTAGCTATCTGCAAAGAACTAAAATAAATAATTTTGAATTGTGTATAGCTTGGACCTAAAATGTGCTCTATACGCGCAGAACACCTTTCTTGGGTATCTTTTGAGGATAACACGGGGTGCTACTGCGGTAGTCAAGCTCAAATTCACCAAGCATACATTATTACAAAACAATCCGCGTCAGGTCCTCGTCTGTTTCGTGATTTAGGTATACACCACTCAACTAATTTCATAAAGCTTGTGATATTTAAGTACAATACTTACGTATATTCATAGTTTGCACCCAGTCGCCTGTCTCGATGTCGTACACGTCTATGTGTGTTGCCGTGAAGATTAGTAAATGTGTTTCATTGATTGCTGCAACAAGGACAATGCAAATTTTATTGAGAGAGGGTACTACATAGATAAGATTCCATTTAGAGGAGAAAATAGGTTCAGGTGGTGCCTATCCGAGGGCACGATGGATATACCGCGGTTCCCACACCCGAAACCTGGAGTGACCATCTCGAAACCTGGAGATGTACCTGGGTAAGTCGGGATGCGAGAGATATACCAGTGGCAATCTCGTCTCCGACAACTGATGAAACAAAACGGTGTGCGGTTTTAGACGGTTCGAGTCCGACATAACCCCGCCGACTCTAGCCATCAAAGATTTCCGCATTATAAAAAAGTGGGGAAATATAGAAAATATTAGGTGTGGACTATCTAATGGACGTTATCAGGGGGAAAGATTCAATAAATTATTCAACAGTTCTTCCCCATTATCCGCACCTACTATGATCAGAAGGACAATAGGAAATGAATGAATGAATAATTTAATGTGACTATGTATAACAATCATAATGTACCTATAATGAGTCCTGATGCTTGGAATAAATGATTATTTAATTTAATTTAATTATTGCAGTCCACTGCTGGACATAGGCCTCTCCCAATATCCACCTTCCGCATCCAGTCTGTCCCAGCCACCTTTATCAGGTCGTCAGTAGGTATATCAGGTCGTCAGTAGGTATATCTATCCACCACGTGGGGCGTCCCACCTTTCATCTTCCTTCGCTGTCTCCACTCGTCTGCTCCAACAGCCATCAATCCCGGGACTGAGAAGGTATATATCTCCAAATGTTATGCTCATATGAAACAGTGAAGTCACTCACCATGATGTAACGGATGTGCAGTATACATGAGCTCGGTGTCCCTTGCCCTATGACCGTTCCTGTCCACGTACAGCGCCAATGAGTTGAATACTAGTAGCGTGTCCGCACTGTTCGGTACTGGGGCACAGCCTAGTGGTCGTGCCCCAGAGTGGGACAGAAACACGTTCACTTGGTTCTCGGGATGTACTAATGCTGAAAAGATATATGGTATTATAAATAATAGTATGTGTGCAGGTGTATAGTATAAACAGTAGAGTTTAGAATGTTAGGAAGAAGAATGGGAGTCTGACTAAAGGTGTATTTCCATGGCTTGAAATTTAATGGCTATGTGAGTAATTTTGCTGACTACGCAACGTGGAGTGGGACTCGTCTGTGATAGTTCAGACGCGTTTGTCTTAGTAAATGCTTCCGTGTCCGCACCCGTATTATCCGTGAAAACTCGCATCATAGAAACTCGGTGTGAGATTTGCTTGTTTCTGGTAAGGTTAACTTTGGAGCGTACTTTTATAAAATAATATAAAACCTTTTTTTTAACTTTATAAAAAAAAATATTAAAAAAAAAGGCTTTTACAGAATATCTAAAAGTTGGTTGCGCGATGCGACAAAGAGAACGCTCTACAAAACTAGCCAGACTCTCACTGTTCGTCCTGACGTGGCTAATCAAACCCCGTTTATTACTCGGGACATATTTTGGACGTAAAGTATGCTCTGCACAGTACACGTTTCTTGGGTGTGTTTTGAGGATATCACGGGGTGCTACTGCGGTGGACGAGCTCAAATTCACTAAGCATAGATTATCACAAATCAATCCGCGCGTCAGGGTCTCGTTTGTCTCACGATTTAGGTCCATGATAGTGTCCCGGAGTATAGTATACTTACAGACAGCAGGTTGGTCGTGGTGCGGTCTTCGAGGATCAGGCAGCGCATGTGCCGCAAATCCACCGCGGTACCCCAGCACGAGCCGCGCGGAACTCAGCTGAACAGAACACACTGCTCCGCACGCGCGTAATTCCGCCACTCGCACTCTTCTAGCCGCTGTGCGGGTAATCTCGTATACGTTAACTACGTACGCGTTCTGTGAATATAGATTTATAAGTAGAGTGTGAGCGACACAATGCAAAACCTTATAAAATTTAGTCAGATAACATCACATGACGACTGTGACTGGACGCCTATGACCATGAATACAATAAGGAGGTCGCTCAAGAGCGCATCTAAATAATTGTAGTATGAAATTGACATAAATCATTAATATAACTATAGTTTTTTTTATGAAATTTGAGTCTTTGTAACTCGAAATACATTATTTAACTTAACATTATTACTATAACCACCGCAATGTCACGAAATCCATTGAAATTTAAAAAATTAAAACCTTAAAAATGGGTCGCTTCAGCGCGATTCTATCAATAGAATGTCACTTTGTCTAGGGCCCCATATGCTTTACTACCAATAAATGCTTGCCCCTTAAAAAGATGGGACTGCCAGCCATTGGTGACTAAAATCCACTACAGTTTTTTAATATTTAGATCTTTAAATTGACTGATTACGCCTGATGATAAGCAGAAGTACAGTCTAAAGAAAGTCTGAAAGTATGATGCGGGAGACACATATTAATTTCAATTGATTCTACAATTGTGTACAACTGTGTACAAGTACAAGTAAAAATGTGTACAAGTGGGTACAAAGTGATGAAACGAACCATTTTGTAATATCTGTTGTACCATATTCTAGCAAATAAACTACTTGATTTGATTTGAACAATCTACACAGCGTTTTCTAGACCCAAAGCAAGCTTAATTAACTTGTATTACGGAATCTTACAAGAGAATCACAAATTTCCACATATAAACTTATTAGAAGTACACGTTACCTGTCTCTTGCACAGTACAGCGAAACCATGCGAGCTATGTGACAGAGGTCCGGCGGCTAATGACAACGCGCCTTTAGTCTCGGCGAGCTTCACGCACTCCACCTCGGCGCACTCTAACGCACGAATTGGTACTAATCGCACGTGTCGACCTCGCCCGGCGATCACCACTAAACAGACAGACAGACAAGCATACGCTACAATTGAATGAAATTTTGAAGCATTTATTATGCTAACTTTTCAAATCTCCGTCGCCCCAAAGACGGTAGTATAGAGGAATTTGAGTCGGCTTCGTGCGGGCTTCGGTTTGACGAATAAAGTAAAATGAATTATAAAGCATATGAGATAAGGTTCAAAATAACTTGATTAGTAATAAAATCCATGCCGTGCCATGCCGGCAATGGGCGCCGGCCCTAAGGGAAAGATCGCGGGTTCGAGTCACGCCCAAAGTCGATTCTTTTTCCTCTCTAAATAAATCCATACGCTACAATGTTTGCCTGTAAGAAATTGCCAGTGATAAGGCCGTCATCTGTACAACATAACTTAGATTTCTATGTCATATTGATAACAATATGACATAGATATAAATCTATAGTATACAATAAAGAGGTTTGTTATTGTTATTACTGTTATTATTACAATCCTCTTAAGCGCTCCCATTACAAAAAGTAATTCTTCATATATTATTGCCTTCTACCCAGTTCTATCGCGGAATATTTTCAAACGATCTTTAGGGGTTCTTAAAAATAAAGAAGGGTAAACAATTTAAACTGAATACATACAACACGCTTCGTCGATAACACTACATAACAAATAACTGTTGACGCTGACTATGTCATTATAAATATCATAAAAATATAATAGGCAACAGGCCCTTTACGACGGACCTTAGGCAATAGGCCTTTTACGAGGGACCTAATGCAATGATTGGTGAAATGTGAGTGTTAATTCACCTCTGCCTAACCCTCCAGGGATAAAAGCGTGAGATTATATGTATGTATTACTATTTAAATTAATTAAATCTAAGACTTACTCGGTGAATCCTTCTCGAGATGCCGACGTCCGATGACTTACGCAGCGCGACCTCGGTGAATGCCAACGGAGAGGGATCCGTTGGCATTCACCGGGACCGAACTACATAGTGATACTGGAGAATGCTGATTGGAGATTCTTTGCTTTATTCTTCGTTAAATACAAGATTACATGGTGTTTTTTTCTTCAAAGGGGCAGTAAGGGCATGTGCCTCAACCGTTACAGTTAATTTACAGGATGTAGTTCGGTCCCGGCGAATGCCAACGGACAGGGATCAGTTGGCATTCACCGAGAACGAACTACATAGTGGCACTGGAGAATGCTGATTGGAGATTCTTTGCTTTATTCTTCGTTCATACAAAATATACAGAGTGTATCAATCAAATAATCATTTATTTCGAAAACCTTTACAAAGGTGGTATCTTAGACCTTATACTGCATAGACACAATCTGTTAACAAGATGCATGAAAAACGCGTTTTGTGTGAGTGAGCTAATTTCAATATTGTTCTTTAAATTGTCAAAGTGTGGATGTCATGAGGAGTATGTATATGTCAGCTTATACTGAAGTAGTAGCTATTTTTACGCTGCGTTGTAATGCCGCTTGCTGCGTCTAGGTATAGTTTGTATTATAGTCTAAGGGTAGTATCCTAAACATAGTAGGAGTATACCATGGGACTTACCCAGTAGCTGTTCATGCGGCACGTAGGCGATGGTGGCAATAGGCGCGTGTGCCCTTCTCGGCGTCACCTCTGCCCGCTCTAAGTCTACGAGGGCTAGCCCAGCTTCGCCACCGACGCATACCCGGGAACGTTCTAGAACGCACGCGCATAACGCGTTGCGGACTGTAGCGGCCGCCGTGGAGTCCATCAACACACAGGCACTGTATACCTGTGATATATTGTGAGTTGAATATCCATACTTAATATTATAAATGCGGAATTTACGCTTTTACGCCTAAACCACTAAACCGATTTTTATGAAATTTGGTATATGGGTACATTAGACCTTGAGAAAGGACATAGGCTATGTTTGGTCGCGATAACCGCCATCCACGCGGGCGGAGCCGCGGGCAAAAGCTAGTATGGAATATATATGTAATAGGAATTAAAATAAATGTACTGACGACCTGCGAAAGGCGACTGGGACAGACTGGATGCGGAAGGCGGAGGATCGGCAAACGTGGCGCATATTGGGAGAGGCCTATGTTCAGCAGTGGACTGTAATAGGTTAATTGATGACTAAGGAGAGGAGGTTCTTGTCAAAGTTGATGACAGTTCAAAAGACTTGGCGAGTTGGAACTTTTATTTATATACATTTGTTCATTTAGATCGCAGACAAGCACACAGCCCACTGTGGGAGAGCGGTTACCGTGGCCAATGGACGAGTGCAACACCAGGGGAGTCACCACTCATGCTTCCGACCTTGTAAGAACCTTCTGGTTTCTGTGCCATCTGCGCAGAAGACAAGCAAGTGTCTGTTACGCTTTCAAGCTAAACCACTGAACAGATTTTAATGAAATTTGGTACAGTAATAGATTAGACCTTGGGAAAGGATATAGGCTATGTTTGATCACGATCTATAACTTACACATTTGTCCGGCAGATTATTTCTCTTGAGTATCCTGTGTAGCTCGCTGAGCGCGACCACCCATTTCGTTTTCTCCGACTCCGATTCCGCTAACATGAGCGTGTGAGATCGTTTGCCACCTTCTAACTGAGATGTTGATATCTGTGAAAAATAAATCAAATAAACGCATATAGTCACGCTTCTTTCACATCTGGGTAGGCAGAGGCAACACGGTTTTAATTGTTCTACTTACATACACATGGCTAGGCATAGGTATACCTCGGGACTTGTATCTTGAACCTAAATCGCGAGACGAACGAGGTCCTGGCGCACGCGGATGGTTTTGTAATAATCTATGCTTGGTGAATTTGAGTTCTTACACAACTTTCTTCAAAAGACAACCAAGAAACGTGTACTGCGCGTATACAGAACAATTTAGGTCCAAGACATATATAGTGTAAGTTATTGGAACTGTAAGGTCTTATGTACAGAATATTTAGAGATGTTAAATTACATAGACACGGAGAAACTGCTAGAAATCTTGAAGTGAGGAGCAGGGGCGTATTTAAAGATTTGGCGCCCCGGGCCACTTAGGTTTGCCGCCCCCTATGCAGGCGCGGTCCGAGGTTTCACAGGGGACATGACCCCCCCAAAACCATGTACGTTTTATTGAAAAGTCCCAGTACGAGGGGAGGGGGGGGGGGGTTAAATTTCTTAAGGAATTTCCGAAGTGACCCCCCCCCCCCCCCCAAACTTCAAGCTGCGACCGCGCCTGCCCCTATGTGACGTTCGCGTTCACCGTTAGCCTGCGCCCAAGGGGCTGACACAAAATAGGGGTCCGTCAGAAATTGCTGGAGATTTTCAAGCCTGATTCGTGAGATCTCTATCTTATGGTGCGAGGGAAGGGACTTCCATCGATCTCTCCACTAACCCAGGCTCCCAACCAGAATCCCTCAAGAGGAAATATTTGCATTCCATTCCATTAAAGCGCCCTACGTAGAAGACGATATCGCAACCAAAAATCACTTGAGTACAGCAATAGCTTGTAAAGAATGATGTTTTATGGCTCAAAGGCAACAGCAAAAGCACCGCTTTGGGACCTGGCAGCACTCTAGGCTCTAAAGGCACTCGGATCCCGTTTTGAAGGGCTCTAACATATGCCTCAAGTAGAGACGGATTCCGAAAATTTGAAAGACAGGAAAACTGATCCTCTTCTGCAAAGTTACCGTCCGCCAATCGGTTCATTGTATTGATGGACAAGGTGTGCAGTCATGCAGGTGTTTTAAACGAATTATTCCTCGTGAAGTGCCACATCGAGCGCCTTACAGGAGTGAGGCCGAATTTGGTAGACAATCAATTTGGTTATAGTCGGGAGCACCGTGGATGCCAACACGCGCTTGAGGGCCCTGGTGGAAGAAGCAGTGGCACGGCGAGTTGATGCTGGCAGAGTCTGTTGTTGCCTACGTCTTTAACACCTTGCCATGGAGCTGCATCAGAGCTGCACTCTTTCAGCACGGGGTGCCTCTCTATCCTCGCGTCATTGTCGGGGCTTACTTATCGGTGAAAGCCAGTATCTACCCATGTAGGACAGGGCTTGGTAAGTGAGATATGTAGCGGGGTGTTCCGTCTGGCGCGGATCTGCGGTCGCTTCTGTGGAACATCGGCTAGGACTGGATGGTGACGGCACGAAATCAGAAGCAACCAAGTAAGCCACAGCTGGAGTTACCCAAGTCCTTGGACGTATTTGGTGACTGCGGCTGCCCAAATTCAAAACCCAGTAAGTGTTTTTTAACAAATTTTACAGGAGAGCGTAAAAACATAAAACGGGCAAGCCTTTCAAAAGTATTGGGGTTAGTGTAATAAAGTGATATTTTTTGGATAGAGTACTAACCACTGATTACATAATGAGTAAAATATTTCGATAATAATGTATATTGCACGTTTTATACCCTTACTAACTTTGAAAATGGAAATCTTAATTTTTTTCTCTGTCCTGACCCGTTTCAAAAACCTAGTATATGCATATTTCGTAGAGGTAAAATAAAAAATATAAATTTCTGCATTGATCAAAGTAAGAAAAGTATTTTTATTGTTTCAATAAACATACAATTAGTTAGAAAAGTAAGAATATAATGGTGTGCGGGCGGCGGGTGATGGCGGTAATCCGCTCCAATTTCTCGCGTCGTGCCCAAGTTCAAAAACCTAGTAACCCACATTCCCAATAACAAAACACAGTAAGTGCATGTGACTTGCTGAGTTTTGAAGTTGTAAATGCGAGTTGCTAGGTTTTTGATCTTGTTTTCTGAGAGAGAAAATGCACTTACTAGGTTTTATGGTGTCAAAATATCTGTTATTTTGTAGGATTTTAAAGCAGGTGTCTTCACAGGTCGATGCGGTTCCCTATGAAAGTTCGAAATATGGAAAAAAAGTGTTTTCGTAAAAAATGTCCCTTACTGGGTTTTGAATTTGGGCAGCCGACTGGATCTGAAGTGGGCATACCTGGTTCTCTTACTAACGAACCCTTTCTGGCCAATTGATGTGTGGGGAGCACAGAGGCTGCCCATCCACCACCTGGCAGTCCTTAAATAGACTTCGGATGCAGGTCAGCCGAAGTAACGAAAACCGAATTAGATGGAGTTTCTCAGATAAGGTGGACCCAGGCACCACGGTGTGAATGCGGAACTACAGTGAGGTAGGCGCTAACGTATGCTGCATGCCTAAGCACGTGTACACCGCAAGAACTCATGGGTGCCTCTGAGAACGCCATCAGGGTGGTTGCACACTGGGCAAACAAAATAATGACATATGTCGTCGACTCGACAAAAGGAGAAGATTAGCTCGCATGAGGTGATGCTCGAAGGGGATTCTCACACGTCTTCGCTGCCGATAACGCGATAGAGGTATCACAGTAGCTTCTACCAGCTGACGCAATGCGCCCAGCTATGGCTGCTTCGGTGAGTTCCTGAGACATACAGATCAAGAGCCGACCCCTGCAATGCCACCTCTGCCTGGGCTCCTCCATGTATGTAACGTTGTGGATTTTATTCAAAATTTTATTTAATTAGTTCCACAACTTACTCAATTAATTCTAGTATTTCGATACTAAATCGACTAATTGTCTATGGTAGCGCGAGCGAGACTGGACATCACTAGTACACTACCTCAAGTGTCAAAACTATGGCACTTGATCGTCCCTTTCTTTTGGCGAACTCCGCCAAGGCAGGTCGCATTTGACCCCGGGCCTACTGCTGTCGGCTACGGGTAAGTCCTTGAGATCAACATTTCCAACTTCTTCCTACAGGTGAAGCCTTCTCAGCGGTCCAGCTTATTGCCTGCTAAAATGCATGGCCTTATTTTAATTTAATAATTTTTGTATGTGCTTTTACAGCCTACCCTACTTAGCGCCACGAGCCGATGACCTCTACGGTCAGAGGTCGCGTCGCCTGCTTGCACTCTGCTGCATTATTTTTCTTTTATTATAGCTTTAGCTACTGCTGTCTTGCCGCTGAGGAGAATCTATTCACCTGCTTTATTTTAGCGGGTCACTTGGACGAAATTACCTAGTGACAAACTGACCCGCACTTTATTCATTTTCCAGGGTCTTCGCACCGGGCTTCACGCCATCATTCGGTCGTGAGGCACACTAGCGAGGACCCTGGCACGCCGTCAACAACTCCAGCTCCGGTGTCCCCAGCTAAGTGCTACTACCATCTTGCACAACGGATCAAGCAACGCCACGGCAGAATATTTTTATACCGAACCTACCCCTGAGGTTCCCTTCTTAATTACCTTCATACAAATTCATGTAACGCCCTTTTTATCATCAAGATTATAATTATTTAATTGTAATCATATTTTATTTATCTCTTGCGTCTCCAATAGCTAGCCAGGTAGACCCAATTACATTCACTTTCTATAATTAATTTTTAGGCTCATATAGCCACTTTTTTAATTACATTATCTAGGTTACATTAAAACCTAACTAAACACCTTTCTTTCGTTACATTGGCGCCCTTCAAAGGTATTATTCTGCCGTAGGTATTGTGTGTTTGATCCGTAAGTACTTAGTTTCTTATATTTCTCTCTTTACTTTACCAGTGTGGTGAATTTTTCACCAATTTTATTGATATTTTATTTTTCACCCAAATGTGGGTAGTTGAACATTTTTATAATTTCAACTTTATTTTTATATTAAACTGAATAATGTACACATATCCCATTATATCAGTGATATTACATTATAATATGCATCATAATACCTTTGTTAAATATAATAACAAGGTTTATTAACATTACTTTTACATTTTTTTGCATTAACTCATCTGGTTAAAGAAAACTAGGTTCTAGTTAATCTAGACAAGTTTATCACTTTTTACAGTAAGTTCTATTGTATACTACTATCTTATACCACTGGTAAAGTAAAGACCTATTTTCTTCTTTTTCTCTGGACTTGTTGATCTCACTGCACTTACTTCTTTTTACTTACCTTTTTATAATTTTTGTGCAAATGTGTTAATTGTACACAATTGTACCCCGTCAGTGAATTTTATTATTTACTTACCTTTTTATGTGCATATTATTATATGCATAGTAATAACTTTTATAGTTATTATGACTCAACCTATTGCTGGTTGAAATTTTTATTTTGATACTATTTTGTTGTAATGTACACAAATAGCTTACTGTTCACTGACAGGATACTTTTATTCTAATTGTTGCTATCATATAGGTATAGTTCCTTATATAGCAGTACATTATAAAATTTTTGTACAGCCTCGCTCGCACCATAGTTTTCAATATTACTTGCTTTGGGTTAATTTACCTTTTAAATTCTATACTTAACTGTTTTGTAGTCAGTGTCGCTTTTTGTTGGATCTCTGTATCTGATTAGCTTGTTTATTAAAAAAAAAAAAAAAAAATATCCTAACATTCTTTGAAAAGAAAAACAAAGAATAATAAAAGATCTCTAAATATATTATGTATCTTTGAAAAGAACAGCAAAGATTATTCAAATGTTTAAATTGTAGTCATCGTCTGGTTCTGCATATGGATTGTTGAGTCTGGCATATTTTCAAGTCGTTGAGAGCAATTCCCTTAATATTTAATTATTATCCCTTCAAACTAAAATAAATACAAGTTAATTAAATTTCAACTTTTCCCCGAGTCCTCTTAAATGACTGTTGTCAAAATATATAGCAGTGTCACTTAAAATAATCAATATTCAATAAAATATTTAAACAAACATAAAAATAAAACAATGTTCCAACTTATTTATTTAATAAATTTAAAGTTTAACCTACAACTTAACTTCTTATGTATGAACAACATTTGTCTTGTTCCAATTACCACAATTAATTAAAATAAACTCCTTCTCCAAGACTTGCTTTCAGCTTACCATCAGGCGAGGTGAAGTCAAAAACAAATGTACACTTACAAATATTTGTAAATTATAACAAACCTTGTATTTTGCACTAACATTATTTGCATTTTTTGTTATTGCACTTTGGTAATACACTGCCTATACCACAACACTACAATGGTCGTAATGATATTCTTTTACCTGTGAAAGGGTTATCAGTAAAAACTTTTATTCCATGTAGGTACCCAACTTTGTACAGTTGTTGGTGAAAACTTTTAGCACTTGAATTAACTCATATGTATCCTGTTGTAGACATGGTCTACAGGTCAATTGTCTTCTTAAGTACTAATGTGCTAACTTTTCAGTTGTTTTCGTTCGTATAATTTAAACATTAACTTATTTCTTTCAAGTTGTTTTGAATGTTCTGAAAGAAAAATATAACTGCAACTTGTCAAACGTCATATGGTTTTGACAATCAAAAGTGCTGCCAGTATTGTAATATAAAATTACTACTAAATACTGTTAAAAAAATTACTTTGTTTTTTTCAAAACAAAATAATATTATTATTAAGTATTCTTTTAAGAATAAAATCTTTCGGGCCTTTCAATTAATTTTTAAATAATAATGTTTTAACCTTATGGTTATTTCCGTACTTATAGTTGTATGACTTTCTTGGGATGACTGTCTCAATATTTTTTTAAATAATAAATTTTGGACTTGCCCAATTATTAAATAAAAATATAATATTTTAAATTCTAGTTTTTTTAACTCTGTCCTTTGGACTTAAATTTTTTTTCATGAATAATTTTTTTTAATTGTTTTGCCTTGTTGCAAACACTTTTGTTGATCCGTTGGGTTAACCCTCAAATGCCTTTATGGTTTTTTTAATAAAAAAAAAAAAAAAATTTGGAACCTTTTTCCACAAATTATACAAACAAAATACAAACGACTACAAAACGTTAATAAATTGCTTTCTTTGTTGAACCTTTGGTTCATAATAAATTTTTGATATTCAACTACGTTGAAACTTTTTAATTTTTTAAACTTTTAGAACACTAGTTGTTCTAATTGCAACTAATGTTTGCTTGCATACTCACTGTACGTGAGTCAAATAATTAACTATTTTACCTTAAAGAATAACACTTTTAATAATAAATTGACTTGGTCATTACCTTTAAAAGTTGTTAATTATAATGATTGACAATTTTATTGTCTTTAATATTTTTAAATCTTATTACCCTACCGCTGCTATATATTTTCTTCTTCTCCTTCCTCTCTTTGAGATGGAAGTTTGAACGTATGTTCATTTTCTTTTATTATTAGGCTTTGCCTAGTAATGGTTGTCGTGGGTCGGTTGGCGTTTTAAACCAACCGACGTGTTTTGGGTCCGTTGGCGTTTTAAACCAACGGATACCGTATCTGGCGCTGGGATACTAAACCAGTCGCCGGGAGTTTTTATGGTTTTATACCATTATTCTTGTTATGTCTTCTTCCGAGCGGTTTGCAAACTCGTAAAATAAGCCTTATTGCAGATGCGGTAATGTATACATCTAAAATAAGCCCTATACTAAAAACATAACACTTTCTCTTCTTTTAAGTCGAAAATATATAGTGGTATTTCATTGCTCTCTTTCTTCCCATTGAAGTTGTTGTCTAAGACACTTCAATGTTTACCATCTTGTTCGATTTACGTCTGAGTCTCCAGTGCCTATTATCCTGGAAACTCTTTTCGGAAGGAACGCGTGTGCTACAATATATAAGTGGTAACCGCAAAGTATGGATGAACATGATTGGGGAGGTATGTAAGGTGGTATGTTTGTGTAAGCGTAAGTCAGGCATTTTCTTGAGCAATCCAGTATCGGGTTTTTGGGTAACAAAAACCCAGAACTAATTGGGGGGGTATTGTAACGTTGTGGATTTTATTCAAAATTTTATTTAATTAGTTCCACAACTTACTCAATTAATTCTAGTATTTCGATACTAAATCGACTAATTGTCTATGGTAGCGCGAGCGAGACTGGACATCACTAGTACACTACCTCAAGTGTCAAAACTATGGCACTTGATCGTCCCTTTCTTTTGGCGAACTCCGCCAAGGCAGGTCGCATTTGACCCCGGGCCTACACTGCTGTCGGCTACGGGTAAGTCCTTGAGATCAACATTTCCAACTTCTTCCTACAGGTGAAGCCTTCTCAGCGGTCCAGCTTATTGCCTGCTAAAATGCATGGCCTTATTTTAATTTAATAATTTTTGTATGTGCTTTTACAGCCTACCCTACTTAGCGCCACGAGCCGATGACCTCTACGGTCAGAGGTCGCGTCGCCTGCTTGCACTCTGCTGCATTATTTTTCTTTTATTATAGCTTTAGCTACTGCTGTCTTGCCGCTGAGGAGAATCTCTTCACCTGCTTTATTTTAGCGGGTCACTTGGACGAAATTACCTAGTGACAAACTGACCCGCACTTTATTCATTTTCCAGGGTCTTCGCACCGGGCTTCACGCCATCATTCGGTCGTGAGGCACACCAGCGAGGACCCTGGCACGCCGTCAACAACTCCAGCTCCGGTGTCCCCAGCTAAGTGCTACTACCATCTTGCACAACGGATCAAGCAACGCCACGGCAGAATATTTTTATACCGAACCTACCCCTGAGGTTCCCTTCTTAATTACCTTCATACAAATTCATGTAACGCCCTTTTTATCATCAAGATTATAATTATTTAATTGTAATCATATTTTATTTATCTCTTGCGTCTCCAATAGCTAGCCAGGTAGACCCAATTACATTCACTTTCTATAATTAATTTTTAGGCTCATATAGCCACTTTTTTAATTACATTATCTAGGTTACATTAAAACCTAACTAAACACCTTTCTTTCGTTCACTAACGCCACTTCACGCGTTGTATTCTTTAAGCAACCGTCAGAGCGGGAAACCTCTCGCCGCAGGTCCTGGTGCTAGTAATGGCCGTCTGCGAGGGGTGATTATTCCTCGTGCAGTGGCGGAACCGCCCCGAGCGTCTATCTCTGGGCGCCTTTTAGAGCAAGATTAAGGCGCCAAAGAGATAGACGATCGGGGCGGCATTTTGCGAGGGGCGGCGGAACCGCCCCGAGCGTCTATCTCTGGGCGCCTTTTAGAGTCAAGATTAAGGCGCCCAGAGATAGACGTTCGGGGCGGCACGTTGCGAGGGGCGGCAGAGTCGCCCCGAGCGTCTATCTCCGGGCGCCTTTTAGAGCAAGATTAAGGCGCCCAGAGATATACGTTCAAGGCGGCAGGTTGCGAGGAGTGGCGGAACCGCCCCGAGCGTCTATCTCTGGGCGCCTTTTAGAGCAAGATTAAAGCGCCCAGAGATAGACGTTCGGGGCGGCAGGTTGCGAGGGGCGGCAGAGCCGCCCCGAGCGTTTATCTCCGGGCGCCTTTTAGAGCAAGATTAAAGCGCCCAGAGATAGACGTTCGGGGCGGCAGGTTGCGAGGGGCGGCAGGTTGCGAGGGGCGGCGGAACCGCCCCGAGCGTCTATCTCTGGGCGCCTTTTAGAGTCAAGATTAATACGCCCAGAGATAGACGTCTGGGGCGGCACGTTGCGAGGGAGCCGCCCCGAGCGTCTATCTCCGGGCGCTTTTTAGAGCAAGAATAAGGCGCCCCGTGATAGACGTTCGGGGCGGCACGTTGCGAGGGGCGGCAGAGCCGCGAGATTGTTTTTATGTCTCGTAAATACGAGACATAAAAACAATCTTGTAGTCTGTGATAGCAGACTCCAAAAAATTAGTAATTCTTTCCAGGGTAACTGTATACGCTTTTTTAACAAGCTCCCTAATGAAATTAGGGATTTACCTATAAATAAATTTAAAAATGAAGTGAGGAAATTGTGCCAAAAAGGCTATTATAAAATACAAGAATATTTAGATGATAAACTTGCTTGGAATTGAGCTGTTCACTCATGCATGCTTCCCAAACAAATGATTGTATTTAGACTACTTAGACTAAGCATTTTTTGTAAATAGACCAAAAAAAAAAAAAAAAGCCCGCTGAGTTTCTTACCGGAGTCTTCTCAGGCCGGGGCCGCGTTTCGAACCGGTGGTCCATTTGCTAAGCTAGTCTTTAGTACATATATGTATATTATTGACGTTTTGTAAGTGCCGTTTTGATGGTCTATACAGAATAAATGATTTTTGACTTTGACTTTGACTTTGACTTCGAGCGTCTATCTCCGGGCGCACGAGTGTGACGCCCCTGGTGTTGCATACGTCCATAGGCCACGGTAACCACTTTACATCAGGTGGGCCGCACCGTGTGCTTGTCTGCAACCTCAGTGGTATAAAAAAAAAATTAGACGCTCGGGGCGGCTCCGCCGCCCCTCGCAACCTGCCGCCCCGGGCCATGGCCCCCTTGGCCCTAGGGTAAATACGCCCCTGGTGAGGAGAGAGTGTCAGGCGTTTGTCTTTCTAGCTATAAAAATATTATTTGTTTTTAATGTTATATTCCTTATACCCTAAAAAATTAACCTTGAAAAGACATGACCTGAAACACAGGTTTGCATAAACCTAGGTCAGGCAGGTCGTAAGAAATATGTAAAGTAGATATATTTATTTTTTAAATTTCACATATACCTGTAAACGTTATCCTATTGCAATTATATACCTACCTAGTCTGTATGGTATTAATACACGTAGCACCATAATAAGTTTATGGCCATAAATATAAGACTATTGATAATATATACTGTAAAGCCTTCTTTGATAAATAAATAAATTATTATTATTATATGTCCCGAGCAACAAACACGCCTATTTCGCCAATCGAGTCTATTACCGTCAAGCGGCACTTGATCGCCATCGATGACACCCACGGGTAGAGAAGCGATGGCTGACTTACGTAGCGCGACCTCGGTGAATGTCAACGGGCTACGGAGGGATCCGTTGGCATTCACCGGGACCGAACTACATAGTGGCACTGGAGAATGTTGATTGGAGGTTTCGTTGCTTCATTCTTCCTTGGCACAAGATATAATGTACTAGATTCTTCGTTGATACAAGACAAAAATCCTAAAATTCATCATGTACATAAGTGATCTTCTTGCGTTAAGTCGGCAGTGAATCGCGTAGAAGTCTTAAGTTATATGTACTAACAAATTCACAAACGATTGTTAAATTCAAATAAATAAATATAATCGATGTAGGGGAAACATATCTAATCTTGGCACTCTTCCAATTATTGGCACAGCCTCTACGTTTTATGTAAAAAAAAAACAAGAACTCACAATCGTCAACTTTATCTGCAATAAGTAAAGACTTTTCTACAGTTATTCCTTTTCAAATGGCAATGGTCTGATGTTTGCCAATAGTTTGGTTTACCTATGCCAATATATGGGCAAATATATAAAATTGGATAAAACTGTATTTTTTTAATAATCACAAGTAATTAAATATTTGTTTACGATCAAAATAAAGTGAAACAATATTCCTAATATTACTTTTTCCTATTCTCTTCTCTTAAAAAGACGTATAATTTCCGTAGATGATAATTATTTTACAAATTTCGCTTAAGGTGCCAATAATTGGGTGTTTTACCCTATAATTATTGAAATAAAACTACTTTTTAACGGATTCTATTTACATTTAGCTCTATGTTTCGGCTACTTTTGCGTACATACAGTTTGAAATGTGACAACTACCATCTTTAGTCACGCTACGACTGTGGCTGCTGATAAGTAGCCGATACATCGGGCTAAATGTAGTTTTAGGTAAGTGATTGTATTCTACACAATATTGTTATTTAACTGTTTTATATGCTGCATTTATTCAAAATAACCGCGTTTCTATATTCTTTCTTTCTCAATTTACAAAGAGAAAAGAGAATCGAACTCGGACGGGACTCGAACCCGCGATCTTTCTTTTACAGGGGGAATGCTCTAACCGCTAAGCCACCGACACCGCACGAAACCAACTTGGATTTGGACAATCAGCATAATAAATGCATCAAAAAATCATTCAATTCTTTCTTTCTGTCTAGAATCCGTTTAAAAGTGATTTTATTTCAATGAGTGATTTTCGTGTAAACTTCACAGTATATAAATACTACTTTCATGATAATGGTATTATGATACTCACCCTAAATATACAAGGTATGTCGCGTTTGTTCGCGTGTATGACGTCAGACTCTTTCACCGAAGTCACGCTGAAGTCTGGGTCCCGCATGTCCAACACTTGACTCACACAAACTGAAGGTAACGCGTTCCTGTAAAAAATACAAAAATAAAAACACTTTTTCAGGCTCCATACCCTAACGACAGAAGTTCGCATGACAACCGAAATGATAATCACGAGTGGAGCTTACTAAATTGCTTATGCTAGGAGTGGGTTTACATCGGTAGTGTAATGGCCAGGATTTGAACTCGGGACCTTTCGGAAGACCGACTCCTTAACCACTAAACTAAGAATCAATTTCCTCAGGCTAATTGTCTTCATTATGAATGATTAATCACAACAAAGGGTAATACACTGACAACACAAGAGCACAAAGCACTACGAGAATTCATTGTAGTGGAATATTGTTTATGTTGATATAATTTACCTGTCCTGAGATATGTCGTATAGGAATAATTTGAAGTCACACACTACGACGAACTGTCTCATCCAGCCCTTCTTCACGCCACCTGGTTTTGGTACCTGTAGGAACGTTATAAAAAACGAATTAGTTTTATTCAAGACAAAGATACCCAAGTATGAAAGTATAATGTACGGTATGATTATTTTCATAGATTTTTTTTTTGGACTTAAGACTCCAATCTGTGATTTGAATAGTCTGGGATATGGACATTCTGGGATTTGGATATGTTGAGATTTGAAAATTCTGGGATTTGGACCATTTAGGACTTGGACTTTCGGGGTTTTTGGATATTCTGGTATTTGGACATTCTGGGATTTGGACATTTTGGGATATGAACATTCTGGGATATGGACATTCTGGGATATGGACATTTTGGGTTATGGATTTATTGGGAAACGGTATGAGTGTCTATGTATAATGTGTTTAGAACATGTGCGTATCTAGTGCGTGTATGGTCGTGTATGTACACGTACCTTAACATATCCCTCGTAGGCCGTGCCCTGTCCCCTGGCGGGGTCTATACCGAGCGGTCGCCTCGTCCGTTCGGCGGGTAGCGGACATCGCGGTGCCACTCTCGCGCAACACCACGTGTGTACTGCCAGGCCGCACGTTTCACACACCACGCCTTGACGCGTCAGGCCGATCTGGGGAGAGTTTACATGTATAGACAATGCAGAAACTCCTTCAATTTATTCGCCGTAGTACGAATGGACGGACGGGTAGTTGGAGCCCTAAAAATCCAACAACAACGGTCCAGCTGCAATGCTTCGATATCACCTAATGTCATCATTGGGTTGTGGAGGTCAGATGGTATTTGCTTCACGGAAAATATCAAGGTCCAGCCAAATCCGCAGTTAGACTGGTAAAGCGGATCCCAGAATTCGAGGTGAAAGCTTCGGATGCGACTGGGAATTAACGCTAGGACGAAGTAAGAATTTGTAAAGCATGGAGAAAATTAGAAAGAAAGAAAGAAAAATACCTTTATTTCGACCACCTTACTTTAATTACTCACTTTACTGTTAGGAAATCAGACTCGACTACAAATTTTGACTACTAGAACATATAGAAAATAATAAGAGAAGTTTGAACCTTTCCAGCATGAAAAGACCGTATATGTTGCATAAATACTCACGGCAAAAATCCCATGTTACTGCGAGCTTTTGTGCAGCTATAGCATCCTTTTCGTGATGGAGAAATGTTTTAGGGTTAGACTGTATAAAGGCAAAGCCTCGTCGACCGACTCGAAGCCGGTGCCTGCAGCTCACCCCACCCAAATATTGGTAAAATCTTTAAACCCCTTCTATATTACGCGCTATTTTGGGACATCCCCGAGGATATTTGGGACATCACAAGCTCACCACCTATTGATATATACTATTTTGTACCTTCAACTTACCATAAGAGATGTACAATGGTTGCATTTAGTAGGACTGCTAAAAGTCCTCACTAAAAACTGATGCACTTTTTGTTTGCCCGGCAACACTGGGCCTAAGGACGGGTCCTGTGAACAACGAAAATATAATGTAGTTTGCCTACTGGTATTGATTGACTTGTGAGGCTGGCTTAACTGGAGTGCCATAAAGTCCTCTCTAGTTGCGCCTATGTTGGTGGCCAAGGCCGTTGGAGTCGTCCTAGGTCAAGGCCGTTAGGGATTGCCTAATCCTAGAGACCCCCAACTCGCCTTGGTCATCAATATAAGTGAACTCGACGTGCTGTTGAAAATCAAAATCCCTCTTTTTTTATCCCACTTAGGTCGCAGACAAGCACACAGCCCAACTGTTGGGAAGTGGTTACCGTGGCCTATGGATGAGTGCAACACCAGGGGGGTCCCAGAAAATTTCTGTGCAGTCAGCGCAGAAGACAAGCAGATAGACTTCTCGTATAGAAGGACACCTGAGAAAATCACGTGTTGCCACCACTTATTTTTATTTTTTATCGTGCGCATAATCCCACGAATACCCCCACGTACCGCCACCCTGGGTTCCTGTCCCTGCTTCATGAGGAACTGTCATGAAGCAGGTTTACTTCACTACAATGGATTTTGAACTTTAAGAACATGAACTTACGGTAGACATTTCACTAGGTGAGCTTTTGCTTGATGCAGGTGAAGCCGGTCTCGGTTCCAATTCGTCTTGCAACTCGACAGAGCCACTCAACGCGCCCGATTGCTGGGAGCCGTACATTAACTGGTCGAAATTCGACAGGTTATACACAACATATTGAAAATTTGAAGAAAACATATTAATTACGATTTTTTCGATCTTTTTAACTGTTTACAGATAAGTTTTAGTTGCCAAACGGACATACGAACATAGTTGGAGTTCTAAAAAAGTCCGTAATCTAACTACAGAACTTAAATATCGACTGTGGCGGAGGTCAGATGGCTGTCGCTTCACGGAAAATATCAAAAATCGACCTCTTCGTACTTAAACTGAAAGGCAGATCGGATAGGGCTCAAAGAATGATGAATAAATTCGTAATCTGTTTTTTTATTAGATATTTAATTTCAAGCGTTTGTCAATACTTGTTTAGTACTTATTAGCATCAATAAAATTGTTAAGGTTAATTTTATGTAAGCAATGAGGGATGATTAGCACACAATGTTAGTAGAACACACATAATGTATGAATAAAATTAAACTAATCCGTTTGTCAGTTCTAATACGTTGTTATCTACATAATACCCAGCTTTGGATTTGTGGTTTTCTGTATCATACAGCGTACATCAACAGCTTGATATCTTTATAGAGTAGTTAAAACCAAAGTTTATTTTAAAATTTATAAAACCGAAACGGTTATAACTACTCTATATAGAAATCAATCGGTCAGTCCAATGTGAGATTGCTGTACGAAATGGATGCAAACCGATTTTAGCCAAATGTGACAAAAATCTAAAGCCAAGTACAATACTTTGTATATTATAGATCAGTAAAATAATTATATCACTAATATTAATTATATTGATTATATACGTCTAAAAATCCATCTATAGAGCAAAAAAATCAATAACTACATACAAAAAGAAACGGATAATACCTTTGCATTGCAACAATGCTGGTTTCTGTATCGGTACTGCGGCGACATCTGTGCGGGCAACACAAACATAATACGTGGCAACATAAAAATATATAAAAGCTTTGTATAAATCAATACATTGTGCAGAATACATTTATTGTTTTGATTAAAATCCTTTCAATAAAAAACCCAAAAAACGGCAAGTGTCTGATAAAGCAGGGTTCAAAAAATATTTTTTTTTTTTTTTTTTTTTTTTTTTTTTTTTTCATATTAATTTACCAAACTAGGAGTTTTAACTAGGACGACCACCGTAGTGCTGCTCACAATACAATATAAAGACAAACTTTTACTTCTAGGCAGTCCAATATCCACACAATGTAATGATTTAAATTAATAAACTGTCACCTTATATTAGTTACAAATATGATGACATGAAATAAATTTGAATTGAAACGTGTTCTCGTTGTTTTTTTTTTATACAATTTTCTTAAGAGATTACTTATTCGGTTTCCAGTATCCCGAATAGAAGTCAATGGAGACGATGCACTCTAATGCGAGAAGCGAGAAGGATTCCCCGGCATGGGTAATAACCCATGCCGGGAAACTCACACACTAGCCCAGAGTTGTGAGTAGTCCAAAAAATCACGTTTTATTATTTAAAAAAAAAAATGCTTTTTTTTTATTAATCATCGAGAACACGCTACAAAAAAATTAAAATTAAATGAACGAATGATAAAAGCATTACGAAATATGTACAAAATAAATAGGTTTTTTAAACATACCTTTTGTTCGTTCATAGAGGCAACATTGTCGTAGTGACGCTCCGTGGGAGCCTCCTTCAGGAATTGGTCTAGGTAGCTCATCTGTGATGGTGGCCGATCCAAAACTGAAATTTTAGAAACTAGTGTTTATATTTAATTGTTATAACTTCGTTGAGCGATCTAGTGTTCTGTTCCGAAAAAAAAACTTATACAAAAAAGAAAAAAAATGTTTTTTTTTTATAAAATATTGGATACTAAATATGATTGTCAACTTGATAGAACAGAACATTAGAATTGAATAATATATTATTTTAATGATTTTAATAGTAATAATTATAATAGAACATGATGGACTAAAACACATAAACCAAATCCCAACCCAAACCACGTTCACAAAACATTAAATTAAAAACGTTACAATATTAGAATATGTACGTATAGTCGAGCACAAAGCTGGGGTGAATGTGACTGTTGTAAATATTATTAACTATTAGTCTATTATTAAAAAAAATTGCCTTTGTACAATAATATTTTTTCGCAAAAAGTTAATATAAATAAAACATATCTGAATATGAAAAGCGCTTAGTAACAATTTCAATGTATACAATAAATTGTTTAGTATTAGTCCAAATTGTTTACCTAAATTTTTTTTAGTAACCTCTATATTTTTCTTTAAAAAAAAAAAATGTTTGTTTTTTTCTTTTTTTGTGCTCGACTGTACATAGACACATTTTAGTCAGTACAAGACCGGGACTATGACATGCACTGGACGTATACAATAGACTTTATACAAACTATGATCTTCAGCACATAAGCCCTTCGCAAACCAAATTATCTTATGGCGAAAATATGTAAGCCCCAATTTTTTTAACTCATTAAGCTCCAGTCCACACGCAACCTTAATTTTTTTCTTACTACCCTTGAAGAAATTTACTGAACAGCAAAAGCCGTACACCGGTGCTGTGATTTTCTATTCTTAGGATACAATTTTGCAAATAAGATTTTTTTACTCTCACTGAAATTTTGAAACATGTCTAAAAATTACGTAGTTTATGTCACACCGTGTAACAAAAAGTTATATTTGGACTCATGTGCTGACGTAATTACAAAAAAAAATCGAGGTACAAAAGAGGTTTTACATTAAAGAAAAACAGATTAGTCAAATACCTATGCGTATACAAACAAGTGTTAAAGGAAAAAAAAACCAATCGCTTAGCGCGTTATGTGGTGATGAATGGACGTCTTCGAAACCAGGTGTTGTTAAAAGCAACGGTTCAAAATTGTATTCCTTTTTTGAAAATATCGGTTGTCACATCCACGCCAAACAAGCTCAAGCAAAAGCGAAGCTATTGGAATAATAAAGATCGTTTCATATTGCATTTCTTTTTTTATAAAAGCCAATGTCACTATTTTGGAGTCGATTTGTCTTGCCTCTTACATTTTTTAAATAATAATATATATAACTGAAACTTGGTCACTTAAATTTGAGACCCATTGATGATATAATACGCCAGCCACAGCGCGGGCGCAGATTTTTTGTTATTCACTAAAAAAGGAGAGTGGACAAAACTAAGTATGCTGTTGTCAGGCGTAAACAGTTAATATATAAATAGGTATAACAAACTATTATATAATAATTAATATGTAATATGTTCGAGCGTGTTTTTTTTTCTGAGGTAATGTGGTAGTAACGTCACAGTGTAAACTCACCAGTTTAATCGTTTTACTTCCGAATTGTATACTCGAGAATTAAAAATAACATGCTGTATATATTATATAATTGTTTTATTTCTTTCAATATTTAGATTTAAAGGATTCAAAGCTCAAAAGGACCCACAAAGTAGTGACATTTTAATGTTAAATTAATTAAAAATTCAGTTTCCCTTGACACTTGCTCGTATTTACAATAGAACTTAGACAAAATGAAACTAGATAGAAAACTACGTACGCAGCACAAAGACTAGAATAAGATAAAAACTTACACCTTTAAAAATAAACAGTAGCTGTTGTTAATAGATATTTTATTTTAATAAAATATTCTGTACAATATACAGGGCGTCCCAGAATTCAACGATTAATCTGTCAGTCATACCAGCTCTAGAAAATAATAAAAAATGCATGTCACTCAGTTAAGCAAAAATAAATATTTTTTGCAAAAAATGTGACACAACATTTATGGCAAAAAAAGCAAATATATTATTGCTCAACAATGTGACATGTTTTATTTTTCCAAAACTGATATGACTTCGCCTCTCGCTTTAGATTATCGTTGAATTTAGGGACGCTCTGTATACTCATTTGGAATAGTTACTTTAGTTAACAGAGATCATCTGGATGTTTGGGACTCGTGTGGACTTTTTCAATCAGGAATTTAAAAAAAATCATAGTATACAGTTGAGTAAATTTTGTCTTCAAAAAGTTTATTAACTTAATTTTTATAGTTATAAAGTTTCATGAAATAATAATTTCAATGGCCAAGGTAAATCTGGTTTCATAGGCCCAAAATCCTAATGTATTAATTTTATTAATTTATTATTTGCATATAATAAGCATATATTTATAACAACAGTTACTGTTACGGGAACAAAATAACACACAGTCACATACGATGTTCTACTTCTAAGGGATTTAATAGCTAAATAAACGAACCATTCTCTTCTTTGCCGCTCCAATAAGTAGAAGATTTCGCTGATCCTTGCCTGGCTGCTTGCACATAACTTTGTGTTTTATTGTTTTGGAAATAGGAGTCAATTTTGAATCATTCAAGTTACTTCTTTAACGTTGAGTATACAGTTTGTTTTTTGTTCTGAGTTGATTATTAAAATATGGTTTGGATTTGATATTCGGATTGTACACAAAGAAAAAAAACTATTAATACAACAGAACTTTTAATAACTTACGTACAAACACTGTACAGAGGTTGCTTAGACGAGTACAGTTGTGCACAGAATATAAATTAAAATATAACTAACAGTAAAAATAATAAAAGACACGTTAAATGCAAAATTAAATGTGCTGACAATAACTTAAAACCACAATTATCAAAACAAAAATACGTCAGTATTCAACTGTTTAGTTTTAAGACTACACATTGAGATTAATATTTGCTTTTTACCGGTATCTTTGAATAAATAAAGTCAAGCAAAGATCACTACCCGCGGCAACCTATTTTGAATATTCTGCAACAATCGAGTAAAGGGGTTCTTAGGATCCTAAAATTGCTGGATCTTGTTGAGTCCTACTTAGTGGTGGTCCTAGTTCGTTGTGTGCATGGGACCTCTCTAGTATTGCTAGGGTCGACTACTGGTATCCGTTTTATTGGGTGGACATGAGCTAGTTTGTCACCATAGCTATTTAAAAATAAATATCATAAACCAACTTTATTTGGGTTGTTTTAGTGACAATTATTACGTTTGTACTTTGGTAAAGATATATCATGTCTGATAACGATATTGCCGTTTTCAATATTTCATGTATCCGAACACAATGTATGGTCTTAAAACTTAACAAAATCATGAAAACTGTATGAGATTCTACAATAAAAAAAAGAAATTAACACTAACCAATAAATAAATAAAACTTAGTTGTACTGTCAATATTTTTGTCAATCGATCGAGTATAAATTTTTTTACGTGTATAAAAAATAAATAAGAATAAAGCAATTGTGTATAATAATATTGTCTGTTAACGTTTCGATGAAACTAAAACATAGGTACTGTAACTATGTATTAAGGATATATTATACCCTTACATATTGAACAAAAAAAACGAATACATCACTTGAAATTGAGTCGTACGTATAGATTCAGTAAATTCAGAGAGATTGAGTAGATTGAGTATATTTTTTTGCAAAAGTCGCACCAACAATTCTACTGACGGTTGTCGGTTCAGGATCAGGAGCTGACCAATGTCGACCAAGTCGTACTAATAGTCAGAAACTGACTACTCTAATATTAATATCAATAGCGTAATACCCCTGCACTGTCTATTACAGGCAACAACGTGATCCCAATGTACTGACGCATGCCTCATACACACTGATACTCATCGACTCATGTGTTGCTGACCTTTAGCAATAGACCCAAGCTATTGAAACGGCAGCGTTGAGTATAATTCTTTATTTATTAAATAATAATGTTATATATTTCAATTTATCACCATATTTCAGGCAGTGTTATTTAATAATATATATTTTGACAATATACCTTATCAGTTTCTAAAAACGGTTTCCAATGAGAAACTGTATATTTTCACATTTTTTACGTTGCGATAGACAATTTAAACTACACATATACACAAAAAATAGATCCGATAATAATGACTAGTTCGATAGGTTGAGATTCAACGTGAAAAAATCTTTGGCATTCGTTGTTTGGACTAGACTAAATTCCGAAGACTAGAAATAATTACTTTGGTGAGATTAAAATACATAAAAGCGATTGGATGTCATCAAAAAAATATGTCAAAAAATCGTAAAATAGATTTAAAAAAATCGCCAATTTGAGCACCATTTTTTTTATAAATAATTTTGTAATTTTAACATTTTGAAACGTCATATAATTTTTTTTTATTTCATACAAATTCATACCTCCTCACACATATAAACTGAAATGTTTGAGAATATTTCAATATGATTATCCTCATATATTCAGAGGTTTTTTAATCATAACAGTCAAATTATGTGACTATAAATACTGAAGACTACAATAGAAATATCCAGTATAAGGTCTGTAGAGGCTACAAATTAAATATCAGTCGTATATCTGGTGATACACAAGCATGGCAACACCCCATATACATGACGTCACGCCAATGAACAACGGTATGTTCCGCTTCAACCATATTCGAACTAGCATTCACAAAAATATCAACAGCACAACAGATACACATGTTATACACAAAGTATATGATTTAAAAAACAACAAAACAAAAATGCGTTGAACGCCAAAATAAATGCCAGAGTTAAAACATTATTGTTACCATAGACAATACGGAACGAATTTTTTTTATGATTTCGAAAATCGAAGAACAATATAATTTATTTGGAATATCAAATCACAGTTCCAATTTCAAACACAATAAAGTCCATAAGTCACGTGTTTATTTTTTTTAATATAAATAGTGTTGAGCAGTCCGTTTATTTCCGTTTTTTTCGTCGCGGACGACGTTGGACTTTGTGGTGGGAGCCCAAGTTTCCATTTGATGGCAAAAGTGCGGTTATCGACGTTTGTGACGACACAATAATATTTCGCATGTGTATTGGGTAGGAATGTGCGGTAACATGTAACGAAAACAAAAAGAAATGGTGCACTAAATAAACATATTATTGATACACAAAAATTGTGCTGAAAATATAATAATATTTTCTAAATAAAAATAAATAAATATCTACGTGTACTACAAAAATATGATATTACCGAAAACAAAAAATAAATTTCAGATCTACGTCAAATTAGGCTCACATTTTTGTAGCATACGGTTTAACAGCTGAAAAGAAAAAGAAAATACAACGAAGATGTGCTTTTATTTGAATTTAGGAATTATGATCTACTATGCTTCTTTTATTTTTTTGTAATGTAACTATTTAATTGTAATAACACAATTCTTCAATTTATTTATTTTATTATTTTAACGTACACTGGATTTATTCATTCCAATCTTAGAAAGTTTATAGGTTTTTTTTTATAAGTAATTTTTTTGATGTCTTGAGAATCCTTTTTTCTTTTCAGCTCTTAAGGCTTAATAGTACCCAATATTAGCTTATTTCAATACTTATACATTAATTAAGGTACCCAAATACATAATCATACTGACTTTTAATTGTAATACTACTATAAGCTTTTATCACCACAAGCTTTTCGTAGTGGTACGAATCAGACTGTAGCCTGTTCAAAAATTGCAAAAAAAAATATTGTACAAATGTAAAAAAAAATGTACAACTTATTTTTTTTTGTATTGCAAGTACATGTGCACAAAGCTAGTGGTAACCAATATCGTATGCTGCATTGGTGACCTATGGGTTACAAAAAATGTGCCCCACGGTGAAAAAATAAAGAGGTAATACTCACAGGAATTGCCAGGTTGGTGGGGGGCGTCTAGTCTCGTTTGCATGTCGCGGATGTGTTGTTCTTTGCGCTTCATATCGTGCGCGAGCGCATCCAGACGCTGTCGGGTTTCTAGCAGCTCTCTGGAGAATGATGGACGTTGGATATGATGAAGTAAGTTGTATTTTGATGAATATGTATTTATACTGGCTATATTCATTGTTTTGGTGTTATAGTGTAAATTGAATGAAAAAAAAAAACTAATTTTTAAAATATTTTTTGCTTTTTTTTTCACAGTTTTATAACTCGATTTAGGAATACTTTTGTTTAGCTGATATACTAATATGTTTGTCAACATACGCGTTTAACTTACGTTAAGCAGCTAAGTAAAATTAAAAGTAAAATTATATTTACTATCTAAGATTGTTGTCTATTGAATATTAGGTGTAGAAAAGAAAATGTAATTGAATTAATAGTTTACAATTAAGTTATTAGACTTGTAATTATGGGAAAAAAAGCTACCAAAAATTTACTACTATCGTTTTTTTACTTAAAAAGTTTAAATATTCCAGAATAGTAATGATATTAAAATATAATAATACGATTGATCCTATTAAAATAATATGATCATTTAATCTAGTTCAAAACTAGTAACAGTGAATAAAAAAGCACTCAGGCACACACTAGTAAAACATATTTATGATCAATAAGTATAATGATGGCCGGAAGGCAATATATCGTGCGTTATGGCAACATTGCCTACGAATAAATATGAGGAATTATGTCCAAAATAGTACGGAAACATTAAGAAGTTTTTTGGTTCTTAAAGTTCAAAAGTCACACAATGATTCGGAAAAATAAATTTTATATTTTTAATACTACTGTAGCACTGTGGCTCTACTGTGGTGGTCATCCGACATAGAACCAAAGTTACCGACATAGCTCGCAGAATAAGCAAGCTGAAGTGACAGTGGGCTGGCCACATCTGACGTAGGACTGATGGCCGTTGGAGCAGATGAATCCTAGAGTGAAGACCGCGAGAAGGAAAACGTAAGGTGGGACGCCCCCTAGCCAGGTGGACTGACGAAATGAAAACGGTAGCTGGGACAGACTGGATGCGGAAGGCGGTGGAACAGCAGACGCGGCGTATATTGGGAGAGGCCTATGTCCAGCAGTGAACTGCAATAGACTAATTGATTGACTGGTTCTGTGGTAGAGAAACTTTAGCTTCCCACACGTTGCCGTACCATTCTGGCATATAACTAGGTATTATGTACTTTTAGCGGAGTATTATTATGTAGTGTAATAATGATGAAGTGTAACATATGAAAACATAACACTTAAATATGAATTTGTAAGGTGCGAAATCCCCATAAGTATAAGTGATTAATGAGAATTACACGGGTTTAAACATCCCAAACGTTAAGAATAAAAATCTAGCTGAGAAAGTAAAACCAAACAGCGTCACTATGGTCCATATTTGAGGTGACTTTTGTGATAAATTCAAAATACTCATGCCCATATTTCGATTGTAACTATATCTGTAATGTATAAACACTCTAAAATCATGCCCATATTGAATCTTAATGTAGTAACTTAGTGGGTTTTTAGATTAGCATATTTTCTGAGCGTCTTTATTGTAAATGCTATTTACTCGGGAGTAAAACCGGTCGATAGAGCGTAGATACGGTTATAAGCTCATATACCTCAGAACACGTATCTTGGACATAAATCGCGAGGTAAACGAGGCAACGAGGCCCTGGCGCGCGCTGATTGTTTTGTAATAATCTATGCTTGGTGAATTTCAGCTCGTACACCACAGTCCACCCTAGGGATGTTAGGGAGCTCCGTAACCGTAACCGAAACTATCGGTTATCCGATAGAAAAAAATATCCGTAACCGTAACCGAATCCGAAATAAAAGTTTCGAATAGTATCGGATAGGGGCAATAAATTAATTGAAATTGATAAATTAGTGGCTGAATTGATTGCGTTACAAAACTTGCCATTTTAATCTTGTAGAAGGTGTGGGATTTCAAAGAGTGCAGCCTTACCACGTTGTAATCTTAGAGGTCGGCAGTACTTTTTAATTTACAGTGCAGTGTACAATAAAATGAAGTTAAAGATTCTGGACTCATTGAAACAATTTGAAAAGTTATCATTTACTTCACAATCTTAATATCCGTAACCGAAATTATCCGAAACTAACGGATAATCCGAATTAATTCCATATCCGTATCCGTATCCAGTATAATAATCATTCCTATATTCGTATCCAATCCGTATCTGAAATTTGATATCCATAACATCCCTGGTCCACCGGTGATATCCTCAAAGGACACCCATGAAACGTGCACTGCGCGTATAGAGCACATTTAGGTCCAAGATATGTCCCGAGCGCCAGCGCTCTTCTCATATGTCCGTAAGAGGCACAACGCACTCGCAGTTAATCGCAATGCGGCCTTTACATGAAATAAAAGATCCTCATAAAAGTATACTCTGGATCTGGTTGGTGGCAAGAGCAAAAGCTTTATGAGCCTTGGAATCAAATCCATGTTTATTCTGTTAGACACACTAGTTTGAGGCAAATACAATAAAATTAGACACGCACGTGCCTAGGTGTCGGTATTATCAAGCGCAATTATGCTATGTAGGTCAAAACAAGGGTAAAAAAACCGCACAGAAAAAACGCTCATATGCAACCGCACTTAAGGTCTACATTACATTGTAAGATGTGGTTAAAAGACGAAAGGTAAGTTGGGCAATATATTGAAAGCTTACTTGGTACCCCTCAACCATGGTGGCACATAACTAGGGAAGAGATTATGTCTTTATTGTAGCTATAGCATGTATTTGATTATGAATTAGTATCTATATTATGCTAATGACTTGGAATCGAGGTGTTTAACCTCAGTGGATCACCTGTTTATTAATTTTAAAAGTTGGCGATTATACTAATAATAATTAAATATATTTCTTTGCTGTATAAGTGGGACACAAAGTGCTTTCACTAGGAATTACTCTACATCAGTTCTAAGTTGTATTACTGAATTTTGTGTCGTATTTTTGTCGTACTATTATCTAAATCCCTAGTAAACATAAAATACAAACAAAGAAAAATCCTGTGGAAGAAGCGTGAGAGTTGAGCTTAACATTTATTGGCACGAGGAGTTAGTGACTTTTTCAGACTTAAATTTTTGGGATTTGGACATTCTGGGAATTGGACATTCTGGGAATAGGACATTCTGGGAATTGGACATTCTGAGAATTGGACATTCTGGTATATGGACGTTTTGCACCCTCTGGACATTTAGGGAATTGGACATTTGAAACCTTGGATAAGACGAGTCAGCGTACTAACCTCTGACTAGCCAAGAGCTCTGCCCGCGTCCGACTGAGTTCCTCTCCTACTGCCTGCTTCGCCTG
Source organism: Eilema depressum (assembly GCA_914767945.1). NCBI lineage: Eukaryota > Metazoa > Arthropoda > Insecta > Lepidoptera > Erebidae > Eilema > Eilema depressum. The sequence continues at coordinate 9,811,647 of OU612036.1, read as the reverse complement.
TATCTCAGAATGCAGTGAAGATTGTAGAGTGAGAATCTCCATCTTATCCAGTTTTTGCGAGCGGCGATTCCGCCATCCGCCCGTGCCGCCCGCTCCCGCTCCCGCTCCGCGCGTCTCAGCCACCGTAAGGTGAGCTTGGCCGGGCGGGGAGGAAGCTACCAGAGATGAGCGGGACGCACTCGCTGTAACGATATAAGATGTAAATAACTACACGAGACGAGATGTAATATCACATCGCTGTATTAGCACAGCGATGTGATATTTATTGATATATTCACGCATGTAAATCCCCTAAGGGGTAGGCAGAGGTGTATTATCACCCAAATTTCGCCAACTATGATTTTCGATCCCACGTAATAAGGGGGCGAGCCTATTGCCACCAAGCGGGCACTTAGTCATGGGCTGTATGTTTACTATCGGATGGAGATGTATTAATAAAATTGAATTCGGAGTAAACTGCGTGAATTTGGACATTTTATCTTAGAAAAACCATGTCACATACACACTGTTACCTTTTAAGTATAAGTTAAAATTAATACATAATATTCTCTTACATAAGTACTTACCATGTTTGAGATATTCCAATTCTTCCGTCATCTTCGTAGCCAAGGCTTGTAAATAACCACGGGCCTCTTTTTCGTCAGCCACCCATCGAATGATATCCGCTATCTAGAGGACAATTAGAATATTTTTTCAATACATACATTTCTGATTCAGACAGATATATGACGCTAGTGAAAATCATCAACAGCTACTAGCATAAATAACAGATTGAGCTTTACTTGATCTGTTTTTCTATAAGTACTAGCTATATTTTCGGCCCGCGTGGTATTCAAATCCCGTTCCCGTTGCATCTTCCATTACGGCCGTTCCCAATAACCTATCTATCGCCAGTTTTGACATTAGAAAGGATAAAAACATCATCAATCTCTATGGTACCGCAATTCATAGTAGCAAAATAACAATAGGATTTGACAAAGGAACTATCTCTACCTTTGTCTTTATCTGTAGATATGTTATTGAGAACGGCCGTTAGGGGTTTGAAAGATAGATAGTAGCCGATTCTCAGACTTACTGAATATGCATAAAAAAATCATAGGAATCGGTCAAGCCGTTTCGGAGGAGTAGAAGATGATAAGTATGTTTCTTTTTAGATTTTACACATACGATAATCACAAGTTACGCCTTTTTCCCATGAGGTAAGACAGAGGAGTCGGAGCACATAATATAATAATTAAATTTTGACAGCATCAAAAATTACAACATGACTAAAAACGAACCTGTGCCTCCCAATGCTGCATGGTGTCTCTCTTCGCCCTGAGGTCTTCCAACTCATTCTCCATCTGCCGCCTCTCAGCTTGCCATCTCCTACCGTTTTCGGCCAACTGGCGACAACACATACAAAATTAAAGACATGATGTCTGTGGAATACTTCATTATAAACTTAATCCTATATAATATTTTTTTTTTTTTTTTTTTTCATATTATGTAGTTAAAAACTGAGTGAAGTGGCCAAGACGTTTCTGTGATGTGTTATGTGATTATGTCGTGATGAATCAAAGAATCAATCTCATTTATTCAATTTTAGGCACATAAAGTGCACATATGAACGTCAAAATTTCTTCTTGGTGAATTCAAGAGATCCTATCTACTTTGAGATATGTACCTAATTGAACTTCAGAAGCTCCTATCTGAGATTATAGGTTAGTAAGAGACAACTACACTTATCTACTAATATTAGTACAAAATATAGACTTTGCTATTAACTGCGTCGAGGTCCTTCGCCAGCTTCCTGTTCTCGTTGATCAGCATCTGTTTATCTTCACTGTCAGTCAGCTGTTCAATGCGGCGACATTCGAGCTTCTCTTTGGATGTTTGTAACTGAGAACAAAGAAATAATTCAATCCACATCACTTCTTTAAAGCAGCAATATATAATTTCGTCGGAAAGGAGATAGCTTTATCTGGGTGGTGACGAAGAATGAATACAAGTATCACCCTACCCCTTAATCTCATCCGAAGGGTATCGTAAGTTTATATACTGGAGATTGATGGCACTTGGTGGAACTTGCTACACATATTGAATAAATAATTGTGGAAAAGTACAAGTGATTTACACCCGTATTCACAAACAATACTGTGAGGTCTCATAGTGTGCTCGAGCGCATAGGGCTGGTAAAATTAATTCACAAACATCACGGAGCAGTATCTAACGCAGTGCGTTCCCTCAACGAAGTATTACTTAAGTGTAATCAATGAATAAAAAGGCTTGCCAAAACGAACGCACTGAGAATTTGTCGTTTTTTGCACAGTTTTGGTAGTACGCATAGCGAAGTATTGTTTGTGAATACGGGTGTTATTCAATAGGTATCGTAAGTGGCGACTAACGGAACAATACGCAGACGATATCACTGTGAGAGAAGGTAAACTCAAAATAAAACCCTATACCAACCTGTCTGGCCAGCGTGGACACAGTAGGCCAGGGGGTGGCGAACCTTTATGCATCAACGGGCCATATATTTCTAAAAAGAAGTTTAATGAAGTCCTAGACGTGCCTACGAGGGGGGAGGGGGGAGGGGGGGTTTGGCCGAAGTTGCTCTGTCTGTTTGCTGCGGTTTCACGTCTTATTTCACATTTGATTTGGCTGGCCCCAAATAAATGTATCCCAAGATTATTTGGAGCTAGGAGAATATCATGCTTTCTGAAAAAACAGGCATAGGCACAGATTACCGAATGCCCACCTGCTAACCCAGGTGGCACTGGTGGCATTGGTGGCGTGCCCAAAAATTTGTGCCGCGTGCCATCTCTGGCACGGGTGCCAATGGTTCGCCATCCCTGCAGTAGGCCAAAGTCTCCCAACATTGGGAGAGTTCTATATACAGTAGTGGACTGCGATATTGATATACTGTATGGGGTTTATTTTTTATTGCTTTTATTAACTACTCATCGAATAAAGTATGATATTTTTCATTCATTTTCAATAATGGGTTTAATTAAAAATGTTTGTTGCCAAGACTTTTGAACTAAAACCCTAGGGACCCTTAACATAGACACCATAATAAAAAATGCTAGTTAGGACCAGTTCTAACGGATTATCCTTTTTTGGCAATTGACAATGCAATTCTAATATTCTAGCTTATTGTTATTCTAATTTGAACCATATCTCTATGAATGAAAGTCTGTTTTCATCTGTAGATGTGGCACCTGTACTCATGAGCTAAGAATCTACATATGAAAAGCTTCACAGGGACATGCAGAGGATACTGACCTCCCTGTTGAGTACATTGCGCATCGCATCCCCTTCCTGCAGTTGATCGTTGAGCGCCGACAGTTCCGCCGTGAACCGCGCCTGTTGCTGCGCTAGAGACTCTTTGTATTGCAACTGGAAGTACAAAACAAGCAATGTACATGCATATTACGTTCTAATGTAAATGATAAGTTGTATGAGCGAGGTCAACTCGTTTGCCTACAAGCAAGAACAGCTAATGTGTGAATGAAGTAGCTAGAACTTTTATTTATAAAAAAAACTACCGTTCACCAGTCAATCGCCAAGAGTTTTGATTTGGGATGTCATGAATAAGAGTGAGAGAGAATCGGCTTGCTTTGGCTTTGTAAAGCGTTCTCTCTATCGCACATAGCATGTTTACAGCTTGATATATTTTAAGAGTAGTTATAACCGATGCTATTGTTTAAATATTTGACTAACACAAACTATTTTTAATTTCGGATACTCGAAAAGTACAAAAGACATGGTAAATAGGTGAGTGTTATACTACCGTGAATGACCACGTCAATCTAAAATTGTACAAACTACTTTTAACAGCTCTATAAAGATAGCAAAATCTCAGTCTGATGTACGATTGAGACAACGCTTTACAAAAACAAAGCCGAATTGTGTGACTATCCTTCTGGGCATGGCAAATAAAAAATGTAGATGACTGACGAATCAATAGGCTATTTGACTAATGTTCAAAAACCACTTTAAATGATTGCTTATTACAGTATAAACATATCACATTAATATTTCTGTAAAAAAACAATGCATTATGTTAAAAAATCAATAATAAAGTTTAAATTTTCAAAAGTGCGCGAAAAACGCTATCTTCTTCCTCCTAGCGTTAATTCCCAGTCGCATCGCATCCGAAGCTTTCAGCTCGGAGTCTGGGGTCCGCTTTTACCAGTCATAGCTACAGATTTTGGCTAGACCTCGATATTTTCCGTGAAGCGATTGCCATCTGACCTCCACGACCCAATGTTAACATTAGGCGATATCGAATCTTTGCAGCTAGACCGTTGTTTTTTGGACTTTTTAGGGCACCAACTACCCGTAACGACTGCCATAGATGTTCTTATGGCAACCGGGACCGACGGCTTAACGTGCTCTCCGAGGCACGACCAGACCAATGCAAATACCCATATTTAATGCACACAAATATTTGCACCGAGCGGGGATCGAACCCGCGCCTCCTGCGTAGCGGCCGCGTTCACTACCGCTACGCCACAGAGGCTGTCAATAATCAAAATATAATCTATATTTATATATAGGCTATATTTAATCAAAATGGCGATGCGTGTGAGTATTGACGTCACTGTAAGTTGCTGTTATCATCAGCTCGCACAAAATTTGTATCCATTTCGAACTTAAGCACAAAATATGTCCATAAAACTCGCGATAATCAAGGATAAAGCAAATAATAACACCGAAACAAACAATAATAGCTCATACAACTGGAGATATTTTGTAGGAATGACGTCACCCAGAGCTCTGACCAATTACGAGCGTTTTTGCCATAGACAATTAATCAACAAAATAAAACATTTTTATAATTGAAATTCTCATAAAATACACATTACAAATTGTAGTCTCGTAGGTCTTTTAACGTTATTTTCTAATAGGATGACCATCATTTGTAGTATATTTTTAATGTTGTCAAATAGCCTATTGAATCGCTTTTTAAACTTGCAGTTTGCCGACTTAACTAAACTGACTGACTAACACTAAAGCATATCTACTAGGATTCTTCATTTTTCCGACGATCTAGAGTAAAGTATCCCTAGTATCGGACATATCTGCTGTAAACTGACCTCGAGCGCGTCGACTTCGGCCTGTAGCCTGGCCACGTCGGCCGCGGCCGAGGGCGGAGCTCCAGTGTCCACTCGTTGTTGTCTCAGACTTTCTTCTCGGAGTTTACGTTCCTGTGACCAATATAGATATACGATATTTACGATATACACATACCGGGGAGAATAGGGATAAGAAAGGGAGATAAGAAGAGAAAAAAAACAATAACAAAAAATCGAAAGGGAAAAAGAATCGACCTCGGACGGGACTCGAACCCGCGATCTTTCCCTCACAGAGGGAACGCTCTGACCACTAAGCCACCGAGACACGTACGAAATCAATCTAAATTCCCTTATACAACTTATCGGAATCAATGAATGATGTTACAATCATTTTTAAACATTGATTTTTGATGACTCCGCCCAACAAGGGAAAAAGAATCCCTTTCTTAATCGATTTGAACAGTTAGCATAGTAAATGCTTCAAAATTTCATTCAATAACAAAAAATATAAATAACTTAATTGCTAGCAATCACGAACAGGCATATGTCTCGCACATTTGAATCCTGCATTGTAATTACTTCTCAAGTAGGTTGATGGAGTAATCTGAAGGAACGAGTTTCAAGCTAATGGGGTTTGTAAAGCATCTACCTTTACGGAGGAAGAAAAGAATATGAGTTTCAAGTTTATTAAGTGTACCAAACGAGTCTTAAAACATACGGAAACAAATTAAATTGCAAAAAAATAGAATTTTATATCCTTCCATTAAGGAAACAAACCTATTTCTAAATAAGTTTCAATTTATTGAGTGAGGGAGTTTGTGTGTGTATGCGTGTTTGTGTAAGGTACCGCGGTTACAGCTCATTTTTTTCGCAACATTTACATAAAATATATAAATAAACACACTTCATTAACAATAACATTAGACAAATATCTCACCTTGGTAGCTTCAGAAATAGCAGTGTCCAATCTGGCCTCCAATTCCCGCCGTCCCTTCTCCGCTCGTCGGATGTCCTGTCGTAACGCATCTATCTTCTGCATCGCTACTTCTAACTCTTCTTCCTTATCACGAACCTAACAGTATTCAATAAATACATTTATAATAACGTCATGAATAAATAGGGTTAAGAAAGAACATCTATCACCTAATGACTTCGATGTATACCTACTACTAGACTGATCATATAAAAAAAAAATTGCGTACGAATTGAGAACCTCCTTTTTTGAAGTCGGTTAAAAAAAATGTTATCGCAAGAGGTCATCATCATCATTTCAGCCATAGGAAGTCCCACTGCTGGACATAGGTCATCAACGACAGGCAAATTTTTGTTACTGTCACACTTCAAAAAGGGAGCTATTTCTATGCAAATAGGTATCATATCTAATTAACTCATTTATCTAGCCTCTGCATCCCGTTTTCCTTCCTTATTCCGTACCCCCAGATCCACCTACAATATTAGTTCTAAACTGCTGGTCTAGTACTCAAAGAAGTCATTGTTTTTTCCAATTCAAAATAAACTTTATTTGTATCAACATAAGGTTAATTATTACCTGTCGCGACAACTTCTGCTTCTGTTGCCTGAGCTCAGACAACCGTTCCGTAACTTCGTTGTACTCCGCCATAGCCAGCTTGCGTTGTGTTAACGCGTCTTTTAGTTCTTTGTCCTGTAAGTAAAAAAATTAAGTAAATTAAAGTAAAAACGTCTTTATTGTACACCATAGATACAACAATATAACACAGAGAACTGCTGAGTTATGTGGTAAGTACAGATGGCGGCCTTATCACTCTAGATGATGGAAATAACAGAAGAAGAATGTTTTCGGGTAGTTTGGTGTACATAGAGAATATATAAATAGAATAAAACAGTAATAAAGAAAAAAGAAAACACAAACATAATAGCTACCTGAGTAGGTATAGGTAAACATAAATACTATAAATATCACAGAAGATGTCGTATTATATTAATACACACATAAATATATTAACCAGAAAGGTAAAAATCTTGTTGTTCCACATTTTACAGAGAGATAGGTAGTGATCCTTGACCCTTCCATTACCATTTTGACAAAGATATTGACAGAGAAAGAAAAGTCATAAGCAGCAATGCAATTCTGTAAGCGCACAACGACGAGCACAACGTCGCGACAGCCGTGATCATTGTCATTGGTCGATCTCCAGTGACGTCACATAGTCCGACCAGTTGTCGCAACGTTGTGTTCGTCGTTGTGTGTTTACAGAATTGCATTGCAGAGATGGAGAGGGATTGAGAGAGTAGGCGAAGAAAGGAGATGAGAGTGTAGAGAAAAGAGAGGAGGGGCAAGAGAGATATAAGAAGAGATGGGAGGGGCAACAGAGATATAGGAAGGGATGAGAGGGGCAAGAGAGATATGGGAAGAGATGAGAGGGGCAAGAGAGATGTGGGGAAAGGTAGGGGTTGAGAAAAGAGTTGAGGAAAAGTGGAGAGTGGTAGGGACAAAAAGAGAGGAAGGTTGAGAACGAATACTGATATAGAGATCGTGAGGAGAACGGGCGCAGTCGAGAGAAGAAAGAGAGTAACAGGGACGAGAGAGGTACTAAGAGCGAGAATAGTGGTAATCGAATCCTGGCCATGACACTAACGTGTACCCACTCCTAGCGCAAGCGAGTAAGTTTAGCTGGAGGAGTTAGACGGAATATCAGTAATTTCAGTTGCTAATACTATTTTTTTAAACAAAAAATAAAAAGAGAGTGAAAGAGTAGACGAAGAAAGGAGATGAGAGTGTAGAGAAGATAGAGGAGGGGTAAAAGAAGAAATGCAGGGGTTGGGAGAAGAGTTGAGGAGAAGAGTGTTTGTGGGAGGGGCAGAAGAGTGGTAGAGGCAAGATGAGTCAGGGGCAGGAGAGTGATGATGAGTCGAGAACGAGATCGTGAGGAGAAAGAGAGTGCAAGTGACGAGAGAGGTATAGAGAAGGGCGAGAGCGGTAGTGGGAGGGGCGTGAAGGAAGTGGGCAGGAGATCAAGAGGAAGATTAGTGGAGTTGAGTGTGACAGGAGACCGTAATATTTACCTGTAGCCTCAATTTCTCCGCTGCATCCACTTGATCCTTTGCAATTTCTTCTTTCTCAAGATTCATTGATTGTATGATAACTTCCAACTCTCGCATGCGAGTGACCATCTCCTGTTGTGTGGCTGGCATATCCTGTTCATATATTATTGCATGTCAATATGCATACTTGTTTTGAAATATTTTTTCTAAGATATTTGATTTTATAATATGAAAGATTGTATGGTGGTCAAAGGTGAGTGACTTTTATTTTTTATGCTGTTTTATATTTTTTTATTTTACATAGATTATAAATGTACCTGTGTATTAATGCCGCTATTGAGTTGCTCGTAACACTTAACTTGAGCTTCTAGATCTGTATTCCTCTTCGTTAGTGTCGACAATTCTTCTTTCAATTGGATCAATTCTTCTGTAAGACAGGGTATTGACAATAAGATGTTGGACACTTGTCTGATTTTGTTGTAATATGTTTGGTAAAAGTTTGTATAATACTGTATTTAACAATATTCATGTAACAATAGTCAATGTAACAATAGTCATCTAACAGTAGTCACGTAACTACAGTCATGTAATAATAATCGTCATGTAACAGTAGTCATAACAGGGTTTCCTACTTTAGTGCGAAAGCTGCATCATCGAATTTTGGTACTTCGAAAACCTTTCACCGACATCACCATACTGCGACGCCTCGTTAAGTCGATGTCACACAATAGTCACGTGTCAATAGTTATATAACAATTGCCTTGTAACAGTGGTCATGTAACAGTAGTCACGTAACAATAGTCACGTAACAGTAGCCATGTAACAATAGTCGTAGAACAATAGTCATATAACAGTAGGCATATAACAATAGTCATGGGACAAATCTTGTAACAATAGTCACGTAACAGTAGTCATATAACAGTAGTCTCGTAACGGTAGTCATATAATAGTAGTCATATTATAACAATAGTCATTTAACAATAACAGTTAATTACGTGTGAAACTGTAACCATTTGTAACCTAGAAGGCATGCAGATGTAACAGGTGGTACCATACCAGCTCGTTGGTCGAGTGCAGCTCCCCCTGCCCTCAGTTCAGCGATGGTCTGCGCGAGTAACGCGTTCTCTCTCTCCAACGCCTTGACCGCCGTACCCACGCCTACGTTGGACGGCGCCTGTACATCACACTACATCACTAACATCTCTAGACTATTAAACGACCATATAATTATTATTCTAGATAATTATGTATTCAGTTCTGAATCTTAACTTTTTTTGAGGACAGATTGTATAGACAATATGCCAATTATGTAAATCTGTCTATACAATTTGTCCTCAGATAATTCGAGATACAGGACTGAGTGTCGTTCTAGAATACGAGTCTAAGATCTTTAATAAAATAAATTTTGAATCTTTCTTTGGTTTAATACATACTAGCACAGTGCCGAAACGAACAAAATTATCACTTTTTGGCATATTTTATTCTTGCTTTTTAATATTATCCTAGTAAATTAGTTATCCTGCTGCATTCTTTATTTTTTCAATTATGAAGACATCATTTATATTTAGTACCTATTTTGAATAGATTCAATATCTTGTACAAAATATTGCAAATTTTTGCAAAATTTTAAACTTGTTCTCTACATGTTACATTTTCTTTTTTGCTCCAACTTTGATTTTATATTCGAAAGATGATAAAATAACATTTCTATTTTTTTCTAGCAAAAGGGAGGTATGGGGTTGCCATAAGAAAAAGAAACAGTAATTAAAAAAAAATATTTAGATAGTTATGTAGATAGATTACCTGACTAGGTGCATTCTTGGCTGGACTAAGCGGACTGGTAGGAGCACCCAGGTCGGACAGTCTCGAGCCCGCCGTGAAAGTGAACCCAATAAACGGCAGGTGGAGGCCCGAAAAGGCCGACGATGCTGACGGTGGAGGGACGGCTTCTGACAGTCTGGAAGAAAAATAACCTTTAGTTTTAAACCTTTTCTAAATATACCCCATATTCAAAATTTATACTAATGTAAGCGAGGCTGGTTATGTCGGACTTGAACCGACTAAAACCGCGTGCCGTATTAGGTCTTCAGATGTAAGCTTGCCAAAAGATTGATTTACATCAGACAAGCGAATGCTCATTCTATTCCCTCTACGTCAAATTCTATTAGTGTAAACAGTGACAGAGCATTCGTTGGTTGTTCTTTCTTATGTAAACGCTGAAAGTAAGGTCTCGTTTTCACTAAAATATTAAGAAAGAAAGATCTTGTTCTAGCTCATGTTCGTTTAGTCTATTTCATCAATTCACCTTTAGATATATCCCTCGCACACTACTGCCGTTCTTACGAAAAGTGCAATAACTCGTGTTATGGCGTGAAATGAGTTATGTACATATTCGGAATTAGCACAACAAGATCTATATATTCGCTTTAGACAGTTTTAACGTATCTATGACGGAGCCTGTTTTAATACTAAACATTACCGCAATATCTATATCTCTGCTCTATGGTTTACTTAGTAAGATCGACCTAACTATAGATAAGAATAAATTTCTTACGATATTAAAGTAGTTTACTATCGATGAGCGCAATTAGTGTAGTTATTGCATTTATAATTTGTATATTTAGTTATTTGTATCTTCATTTACTAGTTATTAGCGCAACAAGCGTTGATTTATTGCTGTTATCATAAGGAATCTTATTCCTGATTATTAGAATATTACTAAAATTTATGTAACAAACAGATATATTACAGTTATTTTTAGGTAGAGTAGGCGAATATTATATATCTACGCGAAACTAATAGCAATAAAATGACTATTTATTGCGGTTATAACTAGTAACAGGGGCGAGAGGGGTACGAGGGTAGTTAAATATATTTACGAGTGTGATGAACGTCAGTCGCGGCGCTTCTTTACATCGAGTCGGACGACCACATGTACGTGCGGCACATTTTGGCGGTAAGTGGCGTAATTATTATTATTTATTTACCTTCAATTTTACTCTACATTTCGACGACTTTCGAATTCAAGAGAACAAAGACAATACAAAATTTGCGTTGTTTGGTGTGGGTCACATATTTCACATATTTCTCCGTCTGAAGCTATCTCGCAAAAGCCAATTCCAAGCCCATCACACATCAAGCCAACTTCTGTTCAGGAACGTCCAGTATTGACCAATCTAAACGAACTATGGTTACGTGCTCTGGATTTCAACGATTTTAAACCAATTTTTGATTTTAAAAATGAATATAGGAACTCTTCTGCTTATGTGCAAGATTATGACATCTCATTATTCAATGAAAAATCTTACCAAACGCCCGTTGCCAGTCATTCTATAATGTGCTATGAAACCTTTCCATCATCCGATGAAGAAAATGACAACATGAACAGAGCTATAAATTATTTTGAAGATTCCGATGATAGTGTCAAGGACAAAGACTATTGCCCAAATTATATAGATAATGATTCAGATTCACCCATTATTAATATAAATTATAATCAAACTAAGCTTAAACGTAAAAATACTAGAAGAAAGGGGGATAAACGTAAAGAGAGAGAGTATGTGAAGAAACTGATCGTGTAGAAACTGAATGTAGAGAGAGAGTATGTGAAGAGATTGATCGTGTAGAAACTGAATGTGAAGAGACTGATAGTGTAGAAACTGAATGTGAAGAGACTGATCGTGTAGAAACTGAATGTGAAGAGACTGATAGTGTAGAAACTGAATGTGAAGAGAGAGTATGTGAACAGACTGATCGTGTAGAAAGTGAATGTGAAGAGAGAGTATGTGAAGAGACTGATCGTATAGAAACTGAATATGAAGAGACTGATCGTGTAGAAACTGAATGTGAAGAGACTCATCGTGCAGAAACTGAATGTGAAGAGCGACTATGTGAAGAGACTGATCGTGTAGAAAATGAATGTGAAGAGAGAGTATGTGAAGAGACTGATCGTATAGAAACTGAATGTGAAAAGACGTAAATTTGATGTAAGGGGTACATCAAATTTACGTCTTTTGGACCTGGACGTAAAAGACAGAAAAAAGAAGATGCCGAAGAAAAGCTTTCATTAAAACCACCATGTAATGATAAATGTCGCAAAAAGTGCATAACTAAGATTTCTGAAGATGCTAGAAGAGAAATACATGATCGGTAGGTATGTAAATTTAAATTGGGAGGCCAGAGGTGTGTTCATAAAAGGAATGGTTGAACCAAAGGAAATAAAAACAAGAAGTACAAAAGCAGATAAGAATAAGAGAGATGTTGCATATTACTATCATTTTCAAGTCAACAATGAAAAAACTTATTTCTTAACTACACTTGGTTACAACCCACAAAATAATAGACATGTTCATTTGGCACTCAGTAAGGAAATTGATGATCAAGTGAACAAAAGAGGATCATTATCAACATAAGAATCTTATAGATAACGATATAATCAAGGACCATATATATAACTTATATAAATTCCTAATTTATCTACTAAGAGTTCATTCAGAGGAATAACAAAAGAACGAAAAAATAAAATAATAGCAGACTTAGTACCTTTGATGCCCGAAAATAGAAGGAGCTTTTAGTTAAACTTACTTACCTGAAGCGTCCCGACTATTAAACCTAGACTGAAAATGTGATTTAATTAGGTATTAAGCAGAGTTTTATTTATTAGACTGATAAAAACTTTGATCTCAATTTGTGCCTTATAAAAGAGTAGAATACATTTTCTCTAAGATAAATACTTATACTATTATATACTTTGATAAATAAGTAGTACTAGTAAGATAAATTTATAATTTGGTAAGTGTTTTATTTAATTATTTTTTGAAAGCAACTAATTTTTTTTGTTTAATTCTTAAGTAATGTTTTAGTATTAAGACAAATGAATAATATTTTTGATACGGGTGTTCTTTAAGGCGAGGTTGTAGTGAGACGAGTAGGTATTTTACGTCACTTCAAACCCTGCAGCACATGCGCAATCGACGCAACATGTCACGCCAATGTATAGAAAAATCAGTAGATACATTCTTAAAATAAGATTCAAAAACGTATTATAAAAATTACAAACTATGTATTTTTTTTTTCATTTTTCGTTTTCACTCAAAATTACATATCTCATTAAGTCATTATCAAAGTAACGATAAATGCCGATTGAACTACCTAACAAATGACAAGATCTAACCGTGTTGAATTGGATCGGTTCAATTTTGGCATGTGGTGTCTTTCACTCTCGCTCCCATTGAACGCGCAATGAAAGGTCTGAACACTGATTGAACATTAATTCGGGTTCGGTTATTTTGTCTCGTATGCTGCAGGCTGCAGCCCACGAATATAAAAGTATCATGTTCATAACATTGCTTTTGAATCTTGTAAAACTACTGTGTTTAATAAAGAATAATTCGGAACGGACTAAGATTCGGACTAGGCGCCATACTAGTAACTTATATTCCGCTCAAAAATACCTATCCAGCGATGTGACACACATAGCTATTGAAGGTAGGATCAGGTTTCATACAAAAACTGGCATTGTCCAAACATACAAATAAATATTGTTATTCCCATGCATGTGGGAGATTTAAATTAATGAGGAGAACTTCTTTACTAAATTTAAACAAATATATGGGATATACTTTAGACAATAACAATATGTATAATTTAAATAACGGGCCTGTCCAGATCGAATGGCAAGAGGCCGGACGGCTTAACTCTCGTGCCGTGGAGGGGGGTAAATGCTTGGTTTGGGACGCGACCTGCGTCAGTACTGTGGCTGCGAGTCACCTGGGCCGCACGGCTCTTTCCCCTGCGGCTGCGGCTGAAGATGCAGCTAGCAAAAAGCACCAGAAGTATGCAGCCTTGGAACCGCAATATATTGTGGTACCAGTCGCGGTCGAGACCATGGGCAGTTGGGGCATAGAAGCCAAAAAAATTGTTGTAGATAAAGGCCGAAGAATTAGGGAGAAAACTGGTGACTCTCGCTCTGGCTCGTACCTGGTGCAAAGGTTGACTATTGCGATCCAGCGTGGAAACGCGGCCAGTGTTCTGGCGCGGCCAGTGTTCTGGGCTCCTTTACACCAGATACGACCCGGGCGGGTTATTAGGCTAACAATGGTTCTGTTAGCTGGTTGACAATTTTAAATTTGTGTAGTTAATATATCAATTAGCCTATTGCAGTCCACTGCTGTACATAGGCCTCTCCCATCATGCGCCACGTCTGCCGATCCTCCGCCTTCCGCATCTAGTCCGTCCCAGCCACCCTTCGCAGATCGTCAGTCCACCTGGCCTGGAGGTGTCCCACCTTTCGCTTTCCTTCTCCACTCCACTCTAGGACCCGTCTGCTCCAGCGGCCATCAGTCCTTCGACAGATGTGGCCAGCCTACTGCCATTTCAGCCTGCTGATTCTGCGAGCTATGTCGGTAACCTTAGTTCTATGTCGGATGATCTCGTTGCGAATTTTATCCTTCAAAGAAACTCCAAGCTTAACTCGCTCCATAGCCCGCTGCGCAACCTTCAGGTCGTGGACTAACCCCACCTTCAGTGGCTACATTTCGGCACTGTAAGTCATATAATAACAGGTAGGATGCACTGGTCGAAAACCTTTGTTTTGAGGCATTGCGGTAGGGGTGCGGAGAAAACCCGACGTAGTTAAATATAATATAATTTCAAATTTTATAAAACGCTAATTAATTGTGCATAAATAGTTTGAAATCTGGAAAAGACAGTGAGTCCTAAAATACTGGCTGTAAATATCTATTATAGGTCCAAAAATAATTTAAATAATACTATTTATTTTCGGTATCTGAATATCCAAGACGCGCAGTGGCGTGCACTTTTAATCAGTTCGAGTAATATAAGCGGTAGGTTTATGTCCATTCATGGGTATCCGCAAGGATTCCTGCACGATAAAGAAAGAACAGATTTATACTTTGGATGAAATATAGGCTACATTTTATCCCTGTATAGGTTCCTCTAGCTAGTTTTTATAATGATTATCGCATAGGGATTAAAAAGACCGATGGCAAGCTACTTTCGACCTTAATGGCATTGCTTAATAAATACGTTTCTTAACATCTATAAATGACGCTGATCAACAATATGAAAAAAAAACTGGATTCTAGTTGCCGTCAATAAGGTCGAAAAGGGCTTGCACATATTTTTGGAGGCTCTGGGTTATGGTCAATGTAAAAAATAGGCGCAAGCCATTTTCGACCTTATCGACGGCAACTAGTACCCAACTTTTTTTTTCATATTCGTGATCAGCGGCATCTATAGTTGTTAAAAAACATATTTTTTAAGATATGTCGTTAAGATCGGAAGTAGCTGCTTGCATTCGGTTTTATTAATCTCTTTGCGATAATAATTATAAAAACTAGTAAAAGGACCCTTTTAATTGGTAGACGAGCACATGGTCCATACGATGGGAAGTGGTTACCGAGGCCTATGGATGTATGTAAAGTCCGACCAATAAAATAAAAAACCTGTACTGGGGGCGCCAAAAACACTATGATTATGACAACACCAAGTATAGTGATACACATGTTAAATGCCAAGTATACAAATATTTTTTCAACACACTTGCTTATGAACAGGCTTTTATTTCCCCGCAATTAAGCACGGAATGACACCTAATATAAAACTGTGACTTTTTCATTGCTTCTTCTTCCTCCTAGCGTTATTCCCAGTCGCATCCGAAGCTTTCAGCTTGGAGTCTGGGGTCCGCTTTTACCAGTCATAGCTACAGATTTGGCTAGACCTCGATATTTTCCGTGAAGCGATTGCCACCTGACCTCCACGACCCAATGTTAACATTAGGTGATATCGAAGCTTTGCAGCTAGACCGGCGCTAGTGAACGCGGCCGCTACGCAGGAGGCGCGGGTTCGATCCCCGCTCAGTGCAAATATTTGTGTGCATGAAATATGAATATTTGCATTGGTCTGGGTGTTTCTATGTATAATATGTATTTACAAAAAAAAATGTATCTAAGTATGTTTATCCGCATTCTAGAACCCATAACACAAGCTAGTTAAGCTATGCTTACTTTGGGTCTAGATAGCGTTGTGTAGAATGTCCTACAATATTAATTTATTTATTTATTTATTATTTATTTAGGGCACCAACTACCCGTAACGACTGCCATAGATGTTCTTATGGCAACCGGGACCGACGGCTTAACGTGCTCTCCGAGGCACGACCAGACCAATGCGAATACCCATATTTAATGCACACAAATATTTGCACTGAGCGGGGATCGAACCCGCGCCTAGTGCGTAGCGGCCGCGTTCACTACCGCTACGCCACGGAGGCTGTCATGTTTTTCATTGCTATTATTCACAAAAGTGAGTTATAGACTTACAAGGACTGGGCACAAATCACAACACAGTAGTATCCGTATAATAGTTTACTGCTTGGAATGGTAAATACAAGTTAGACATACAGTTACATTACACTATGTATAGAACAGGGACCACGCGATATTGTTTTTCGGACTGCATAAAATTCTTGTATTTTATGCCTAACAGCACAGAGATCAAAATAATCGAGCATGATTTTCTTTTTTGCGTTAGGCTTATTTTTCTCAGGCGTAGAAAATACATTTGACGTTTGACCTTCTCTTCGTATTTTTATTACAGAAGATCGGGATATACCTAAAAATGTGAATAATAATTAGTCACAGTAAAATCAGTAGTTTAGGCCAATTTCATTGCACGTACTCTATGATGTACGTACCCGTCATGTTGACAACAAGGTCCGTGATGTTTTAGAGGAACAGAGTCCAATCCTTCCTACTTTTTATCCGACAAATACTTTGTTATATTATAAATTACTTTTCTTAACTGGCTTTTAATAGTTTTCGGCATATTACTATAGTTTTGTAGTTTTGTAGCGCTCTCAAACTCAACAACACGCACAATTGACACCACACTGACAGATGACCATAATGACATTGTATAGATTGTTACCATATGAAGAAATTAGTTCCAATAGTTTACCGCAATATGGCGAGGTATTTTATTTTACTGGTCGGGCTTTAACGCCCTCTTAGTTTGAAATAGTACATTAATTTAGGTATCCCGAAATAGATTCTTGGGGTAGCGGGAACAGGATCTCTATTATTTCATTATAGTGGAGCCATGGCCAATGTCTAGTTATAATATTTATTAGTTATAATATGTAATATTTACATAAAAATAGAAATAATAGTAAAATCCGTTACAATTCGTTTGTCTAAGTAATTTAAGTTCAAATTGTAATTTATTTTTTATTCTTATTCACATTATGTGGTATAGCTTCATTTTCTTTTTTACATCTAGGTTTTTATTTTATCAGAAAAAGAATTAATCGTGATAGATTATGTATTTCAGATGTAATTTATTATTCATTATCGTATTAGGGGAAATTTTATGTGGTAGGTATGCCACACTGAATTTTTCTCTGAAATATTAATATTATCAAACCATTTATGTCAAACTGGGACATCATTCGTGAAACTCGCGACTAGTGTGAAACTTGTGAAAGGGATAAATATATTATTAAGTTTAAGTTTACGGGATAAATAAATTATTAGTTTAGAATTTTTACGTTCTTTCATGCTTCGTCGTCTACTCGTTGAGTCGTTTCTAAGGTTTCCAGTTTTTTTGTATCAACTATTTATTTATGTTTTTTGATAACATTTCATACATTGTCTAGGCATTGTATAGAATACCGGCCGAAGTTAACCTACTTCTATTTTTTATACTATGATCGATATTGTATGTATACGTAATGACGTGCGGGGTGCGGCGCGAGGGGGGTTCGCCGAAAAAACCAGCACACGTCCAACCTCGAACGCGCCTCAGCGGCGACTGATTGATGGCCGCGACAGCTCGAATACAGCAATTTTGATGATTTTTGCGGTTTATAGAAAAAAATAATACCTGCTTGATAAAATATAATTTTATCATTCGCTAGATATTTTTATGCTCTATTTTTTAATACAAACTTCGGCATGATTTGATAATGGTGTCTTAGTGAGAAACGTCTTTGAAATAGAGATTTGGAGCGTTTTAGACCCATGTTTGACGCTAATTTCTATCGAGCCAATTATCATGAATCGTGTTTCTATTTTTGTAATAAACTTGAGGGTTTAGTCTATTTTATGAATATGCTTTTTATTTGACGCAATTTGCTATATAACTTGATATCCACACGTTTAAAAATGTTAAAAACTACTGCAACCCGGCCTTAAGTGTAGCAAGCAACTGTTTTTTGATTTGATTTCTTTATTTTATATTAATGGTTTCGTCGGCGGCCGAAGGGTATATTTTTGATAAGTGTGTTTTTTATTTGATTTTTTAAATAATGTTTAAATTAATGGGTAAGATACGCGAAGAAATTTCATTTATATTTGTGATTTTTTTACTTTTGAAATAAATAAAATTTTAAATATATTGAATTGTTTTCATTATCATAACCTAACATGATAACTGAAATTGATCTTGTTTATAAGGATTATTATTTATATATTCTTAGTTCCTCTATGAGTACAAAGAAACAATTTGTACTTGGGTACAAATTGTTTCTTTGTACTTTCAAACTTGCTTCTTACTAATGAAAACAGCAATAAATAAGTCACTTATTGCACTTCTGGTTAGGACACAGTTCATAAATAATTATTATTTGTTTATCAACAATGCATTATGTAAGTTTCCTAATTATTAGTGCAACAAGTACCTTAGTTATTACGGTTATAACTAGTAAACTTTCTTTCTACATACTAATAATACTAATCATAAGTAGTTTTATTGTATTTTTATATCGAAAATAAATATATTTACAAATATTAAGTACTACATAATATTATTTACATTATTATCTAACAGTGGTAAAAGTTTCAAGTCAATACTAGGTATAGTGATGGAGATACAAACAAATCAAAAAATAAATCTTTTACCGCGTTTTTCTCGAAACCAACTTTTTCCTAGTTATTGCACTTTACGTAAGGACGGCAGACTAGCTGACCCAGGACTATCTTAAATTTCAAGATGGCCTCCTCGGGATCAAATAAGGTCCCTATCATAAGTTAAAGGCAGATGGACTGGGACTGTGGCTGGGACCGACTGGATGCGGAAGGCGGAGGATCGGCAGACGTGCCGCATATTGGGCGAGGCCTATGTCCAGCAGTGGACTGCAATAGGCTAATTGATTGATTGTTAAAACAAGTTACCTGATGTCTGTGTCGTCGACGTCGAAGTTAGATGTATCGGTGGGGCTGGACACGTCGGGTACGAAGGGAGCTTGCATCTCGCGTAAGTTGTCCCAGTCAAGGCCGGCGAACCACGAGTGATTCTGTAATGTTATACTTCTATTAATACATAGTAACTGTTACTTTTAATAATGTACTGTTAACTTCTTACTTATTAACTACTTAGGTACTGTTACTAATATCAGTAATAGTGGCGTCATAACGTAAAAAACACTCATTATCATCATCCTCCTACACACACAGTTTACACTTTACACTTTGCAACGCAGAGTTTTTCCCTCTTTCCCAACTGTACCATTGATTAGTACCATTAATGATACCACTGAGCATATTTCTCCCACTAGTACCATTAATGGTACTACTGGGAATATTTTTGTCCCACTAGTACCATTAATGGTAATACGGGGAATCTATGTCCCAGAAGTACCATTAATGGTACTAGTATTATTATTTTAGGTTGTTTTGTTGACTTTGCGAGAGCGAATGTCGTCTGTCCTCTCAACCCTTAGCGGGAGAAGCCTGTACATAACCACCCCGCCGACTCTGACGGGGTAGGGGGGAAGGGGGTCCGTGGCGATTATGTGCACAAAACTTGCCCTTACTCTACATAAAAAGGTTAAAATGTCAAGAAATTACCTTGAAATCTTGTAGTCCACTTCTGCCTAACCTACTTTCTGAAGCGCATATCAGTCTGCGTATTAGATCTTTCGCCTCTTCGGATACCTGCAAAAACATTATCGTACTTTGATCGTATTTTCGTTTACATTCTGTAACTTTTTCATTAATATACTTAGCGGCATATATCTTGACCCCAAAATGCGCTTTATATACCTACGCAGTTTTTTGGGTGTCTTTTGAGGATAGCATAGGTTGTCACGGCGGAAGAGGAGCTCAAATCCACCAATCATAGATTATATCAAAACAATCCGCGCGCGCCATGACCAAGTTTTCTCGCGACTTGAGGTCATGATATACCTATGAAGGGAACTATTTGTGTTGAAGGCATGTAAATAAATTGGTGGCGCAGCTCAAATCCACCAATCATAGATTATATCAAAACAATCCCCGCGCGCCTGGGTCACGTCTCTTTCGCGACTTGGAAGTCAAGATATATGCCGGAAACTATACGTGTTTAAGGCAAACATTATGTCGGATTGCCTAACTTGTTATGACAATTTAAATTAGGACAAAAACCATTATGAGAAAAAATGGGATCTCGTGTTTTAAGAACCCTTATTATGTAACAGTTTCATAAACTACTATTTTTAAATTTATTTTGATACTCTGTGCGTAAAGACTATCATTTTTTTTTAATCTGAATTTTTTATGGAATTTTTGTCTAAGCAGACACGTCAACCAAAGACTATCATTAAAGTTCTGTTTTTAATATTTTAATGTGTACATTTCAGTATGAGGTTAGATAAAATACAACACCATACCTGCGCGGCGTGTTCGTCGGGCGGCGGGCAGTGGAAGGAGCGCGCGTGGTTCATGATCTTGCCGTACGTCTCCACCAGCGACTCCGCGTAGAACGGCGTCTCGCCGAACAACATCTCGTACATGCACACGCCTGGAAACATTGACAGATTAATGTGACTTCCACTCGGAATACATGATAAACTGAAACATAAATATGGTTGTAATAATGTTTTATAATTTTTGTTTTGTTACATTGTGGGTAGGTAGAGATTTGGTCTTGTTGAATATTATTCTAATTTATATTTATTTCAATAAGTATTCTATTATGTAATTATTATTGCATTAGCACAAATATAAACCTTCGTGGTTTCTTTGTTGCTAAATAACTTAAACCAATTTGTTGTTTTATTTTGATAATAAAAAAAAAAAAAAAAAGTAGAAACGAAAGGTAATTTCTGCTAATAAAAATCTATTCAAAATTCAGTCTCGATATAATCTCAACAGGCTTAGCCTAGTGTAGGAAGCTTTTGGCAATACCGAACTTGTTCCCGGTAAAACCTGTAAGCAAATTTGAAATGGGAAAATAAAAAGTTTAATTTATTTTACAATGATAAAACAATCACAATCTAAGTGAAAAGAGTTTGAGAAGATTTGAACTGAGCAGGAATCGAACCCGTGCGTAGCAGTCCCGTCCACTACACCAGCCTCAGTGTAGTGGACGCGACTGTGTGTGTGTGTGTTGATTTTCAATTAACACATAAAGAGTGCTCTGGTTTCATTCACCATAAAAATATTTAGGCGCTTACCTAAAGACCACCAATCGCATTCCGGCCCATATCTCCCTTGTCCGTCTTCCATCGCCTGTGTAGCATAAGATAAACGTTAGTGAGCGTGTTTTACTTCATTTTATTTAGAGAATTATATAAAGGAATACGATACAATAGTAATTTCCACTCACCCGCAATATTTCTGGCGATATATAATCTGGTGTACCGACAGCAACATTGCTTTGTACCTGAAATAATTATTAAAATTTCATATTTTAGCCAAATTTGTTATCATTTATTTACGGAACTTTGTGCAGCACATTTATATTTTTTATGGCATATAAACATTAGATTCTATTTTTTTAATGAGCTGGGATGGACTGGATGCGCAAGGCACTGCGATCCTCCATCGAGTGTTTTGGCACCTATTGAGAGTGGTTAAATTAAATGATTCTTTTTGTCCTCTGATCAAGATTATTGGGATTAAAACGAGTCAGAGGTGGCAAGATTGTGCCCGAGAGTGGGACGAAATCGACTAAAAAAATCAGTACTAATTAACGTCTATACCTAACAATTTATACTATTTTTTTTAGAGTCACATCTTGAAAAAATGCCCATAATAGTGTATAAAGATTCATGGAAATTATATATGAAAATGGGATGACAAAACTCAAAAGTTGTTCTAATAGCTTCAGTTCTACAAACATACCTTTCCATCGTCCCCTAGCCGTAAACAGGATCCAAAGTCAGCCAACCTGATGTGTCCACTCGCGTCTAATAATACGTTGTCTGGCTTTATGTCCCTGTTAACAAAACAGTATTTCTTTTAGAAAGAAAAAAAAATCGATGATGCATCGTGCAACTTACCTATGCATATTAATATAACTTACTTATTGCATGCTTTTGTATACAGTACCTGGTTATTACCATTAATGGTACTAGTGGGACAAAGATTCCCAGTAGTACCATTAATGGTACTAGTGGGAAAAAGATTCCCAGTAGTACCATTAATGGTACTAATCAATGGTACAGTTGGGAAAGAGGGATATTAACACCCTCGCAAACTATGATTTTCAATTCCACGTAATAGGGGCCTATTACTGTCAATTCAAAACCAAAAATTACCCTTATTTTCAGTGGTCTTACATGTGTATGTGTGTGTGTTTGATTGTTTGTTAATATAAAACTTACCTGTGTACATATCTAAGTTCATGCACGCTCTGAATAGCTAACACCATCTCGGCGATGTAAAATTTCGCCATATCTTCAGGAAGACGGTCTTCGAACTTCGACAGGAGGGTAAGCAGGTCACCACCGCAGTAGTAATCCATAACCAGGTACTATAATAGAAAGTATTCATAAGAACTTTTTGTACTAATAAAAGTATTCTACAGTATTTCAAGGTAAGATACTAGCCAACCTAATTTGCAAGCCGGAACCCACCTGCTGATTCATGGACGAAGCTCTAATGTAGGCTTTCCTCACGGGGTTGAATGGTCAGACAGTAGTAACTTCCGCAAATGTCAAGATAAATAAAATCTTTCAAAATAGAAAAGCAGACCCTGGGACTCTTTTCACTCAGAGACAGACAGACAGCGACGACATCCCTATGCACACAAAGAAAATTTAAAAAAACTACTCACCAAATTATGTTCGTCCTGGAAAGCATAGTGTAAGTTGGTGATCCACCGCCTATCTCCAAAAACGAGGACATCCCGTTCTTCTTGGAAACACGCTGTTTCTGCACGCTGCGTAACAAATAAGTCATATAACAATAATTGCTTGCCTCAAAGCATGCAAACAGATGTACAGATACCGGAAAAACATCTTTAACAAAGGCAAGAAAGTTCGCGCATGTGCAATATATCAACCGAAAAAAAAAACAATAATAGGACTAATCAACCAATGACGCGAGCCCTTTGCGCCCATGAATGGTTTTAATATTCTATGATTGGTTGATTAGTGCGCCTCAGCCACAACGCTTCGCAAAATCAAGGAGACCTAGTATGATCAAGACGATAATACATCGAGGCAGTTTAATAATACGATAACTGTGACCTTATATTTTTGACACAATAATTGGCGTAAGATTATTGAGCCAAAAATATCAGGTCAGAAAATTATCGTATTGTTCATAATCTGTATATAAGAACGAAATAGTGAAACGACGTCATAACTTTAAATCTAAATCCGTTTTTTAAAGTTTTTTTTTTTGGTAAAATAATATAGTCAGTACTTGTATTGTCATAAAAATAGTCACAAAAACTGAAGGTACTCAGTAAATTTCACTAAGTATAAGCATTTAATTTTTTGTGTGGCAATCCCGCGGGACAATCCGGGGCGGTTAAGACCTAAACAGCAAGACCTTAAGACAAATACCGGGGTATAAGGTCCCAATAAGGCATTTCCCTCGCACTCCGGAAGCAGTTAATAACCTAATAAAAATGCATGCTTGAGTATCCAATCAATATCTTACCTTGAGCATTTCCCATTTGTTAAGTATCTTCATAGCGTACACCCTTTCTCCCGTGGTGGTGGCCACGGAGCCGGCGCTCGCCGCCACCATATTCGCCCCAACATCGCCGCCCTGGGCAACAACAAAAATATATCATTAGCCGTCATTCAAGACGCCTGCTGTTGGGAGAACTCTTCTGGAAACTTCTTAGGCTTTCGTATTGGTTATTTTAAAAATGTTCTATTTTTAAATGTTGTCATGATAGTTTGTGTGACTACATTACGAGGTATATTAAAATGAGTCCTATAAAAACGCAAGTTAAGCCACGGAACTAGAAGGTAAAAATTGACAGGTTATATTTGTTATAATTGACTTTATAAGTCTGAAAATATTATTTTCACTATTTTTTTACAGGTAGGTATGATGTTTGACCCGAATTTAATAAAAAAATCCCATTTCTAATGAAAAATATAAAGAAACTGAATTTAAGAAAAAAAAAACACTTTTCGAAAAATTTATTTCTGTGTGAAAAAAATTTTCATTTGTCATAAATATTTTTATGACAAAAATTATGCCGAAATATTTTTTTTTTGACGTTTTTCAACTCATCGACATGCCTGTTTCTATACCTAAGTGATCAATATTTTAAAAACTATTCTATAATCATACCTAAATGTGTAAACCGATCAACGAACACAAGTTACGAAACAGTACCTACCAATGAAATAAACGAAATGGTCCATTTGAAACAGCTGACAAGCGTAGCACAGAACAAACTTTGTTTTGGATGCAACCACGATGAGGTGATGAAGTTCAGGTAGAAACAGTAACACACGGTAGCGGAACTCTAACGGAAGCAACACGTAACCGACTGGTGAAAATTAATGTCTGCCCGAAGATATGACACATGCGCACTTGCAGCCGTTAGTTATTGATTCGTGCCCTCACCCACCCACCTGTACTTCTATAATGACGTACCTTAATATCGTCCCCCTAACCCTCCCCCAAGAAGGTGGAGGTGTGAGTTATGCAACTACATAGTTGCATCCTTTTTTTTACGTCGTAACCACTTCACTAATTAAAATTGTTCATACATATTGTTAGGGGTTCAAATTACATAGGGTACCTTTCATCCAGAAAAATGTACGGTTCCTTAGTTATATAAATATTACTTTTAAATGGTCGTACACTAACACGAATCAAACTGCGGTTAAAACTGTTAAAATCTTTGAATCAGAAAATTTCAAACAACTTCAGACGTAAAAAACTAGTATTTTATAAATCAGGATTATGAAAGAGACGCTGCCCAAAATGAAATAATATACCTAACTCACTCTTAATAAAGTCAGTGACCACCATTAAAAGTTTCAACGAAGTCGCGGCGTCAACACTGCCAAGCAGTTTATCACTAAATGGCCACTTATAATGACAATAAATAAACAATCCCGTCCGCGGTGGCTAGGGGATAGCCCCTCTCCAGATAATGGGGTTAGAGAATTAGGCACACGTGCACTGATCAAGTGGACAGAAAATTATTTTTCAAGTTGTTAGGGCCACTATAAATAGCCGCCAGGACTAAACGTGATAGATAATCGTATATTATAGCTGAGTCACCTCACTCGGGAATAGTCATTTGAATCGGTGGATTCAACCACTCAATACGGAATTACGAAACTGTTGTATCAACACTAAAATAAATGGATTGAAATTAAAGCCTGCATCATATGTGGAAGCCAATAAAACAAACAAAACCCTGCGATGGCAGGGGTGCAGCCACTCGGTTGCCAGGGTGGTTGTGCCCCTTGTGGTTGTAGGGGGAGCAACCTCTCACCCTATTTTCATCAACACGCCCTCACCCCATAAACTGGCTAATAAGGCCGGTGCGCCTGCGTTTCATAACTGGGACGGAAAATTTTCCGTTCCACAGCGGTTATTTTTAGCAATAGCAACCTCACCCAGAGGTTGCTATTACTAAAAATAACCGCTTGGACTAAGGTTTATGGATAGTCCACACGGACTTCAGTTTGACGACGACGACTACTAATAAGCCACGATATTTCAGAGAAGGTAACGTTTTTTAAGTACGCTTGACTTTCAAAATACTTCATAGAAAACTAGAAGACAAAAGAAGCGCACTTCAACAGGTGGTTTGTAGAAAGTTCCATCGGAAAATGCCCACCGCAGGGAAATGACCTTTACACAATAATAAAATATGTTAGCTTACCCTTAATATATTCAGCGAGCACCATTGAAAAGTCTAAAACTTTAACACAGAAAACTTTTTTACACGTGCGGGTACTGGGACAGTCGCAATACTAAGCAAACAATCAGGGCCTTTGAACCGGGGGGCAAGCGGAGTAGTCTCACACCCTAGACACGGAGTAAAGAAACCACCACGCATGCGCTTCACGAGCAGGAAGGAAAACTTTCCGTTGTTAGTGGCTAAGTTCGCTAAAAATAGCGGCTTGGACGGAACTATAGCCTCATATAAACTTCTGTAAAACTGCCTCTTACGGGGATAATTAATAGATATAACTTCAGAGACACAGGTTAGGAAGGAAACAGGTTGTGGTGGATTTGATTCCGAAAACCACTGTGTCATACTATCAGCACGAGGGTGGTATCAGCACAAAGAAATAGATATGTATAGATATTATTAGGAATTTTGAATAAGGAACCATCGATATCTACAACTTCCACACGGTCACCCAGTTAAACACGTACTGGCACTACTGGCACATTTGCGATGTTATCAAACAAACAATCCGGCCCCGTGGTGGCTAGAGGTGTAGCCCCACACCCTAGAAACGGACTAAACGAACCACCGCACATGCGATTCACGAACGGAAAGGAAAATTTCCGTCCTCTTAGCGACTGTGGTTGCTAAAAATAGCGGGTGGTGGCTAGTAACAAGGTTGATATACGCCCCATATAACCCACTGTGAAGGTGATGGAGGGACACAGAAATGTATGTAAAGAAACTTTCAATATATGAAAGCTTGTTTATACCGGAGATTGATGGCACCGGATGAAACTATATAAGTATCTATAATATAATAAAATCGGCCAAGTGCGAGTCGGACTCGCCCATGAAGGGTTCCGTAGTAGCAAAGGCAAAAATTGCGGTTTATGACGTATTAAAAAAAAACTACTGACTGGATCTCGTTCGAACCAATTTTTAGTGGAAGTTTGCATGGCAATTTACATCATATATATTTTTTAGATTTATCATTCTCTTATTTTAGAAGTTAGAGGGGGGGGGGGACACATTTTTCCACTTTGGAAGTGTCTCTCGCGCAAACTATTTAATTTAGATAAAAAATATTTTAAAGACCTATCTATAATAGATCCCCAAACCACACGTATGGGTTTGATGAAAAAAAAAAATTTGAGTTTCTGTTCTAAGTATCCGGACCCCCCAAATGAAATGCTTTTTTTTTATTTTTGTGTGAAATTCTTAATGCGGTTCACAGAATACATCTTCTTACCAAGTTTCAACAGCATAGGCCTTATAGTTTCGGAGAAAAGTGGCTGTGACATACGGACGGACAGACAGACAGACATGACGAATCTATAAGGGTTCCGTTTTTTGCCATTTGGCTACGGAACCCTAAAAATGAATCGCTGAATGTGTTGCCAAGCGCAAATCTCGTACGAGGATGGTTCTTAAACAGAGAATTTTTTTTTTTTAAAATCGACTGTTAGGCGGTACGAAGTACGCGGGGTCAGCTAGTACTGAATAAAGCACTTGTACTTTTTCACATTTGTTTTATTTTGAACCTGACCGGTTTCGCCTTAAGATATGATTCCGTAGCAGATGCCGTGCGTGTAATTCATTACGGCTTCTCAATGATCCTCTTTATCCGTATCGGAGTTTGACTTCGGCTTCGGAATCATACCCTTAGTGTAAACCTTTGAGAATGCCGTAAGGCGAAACCGGTCAAGTTCAAGATAAAAAAAATGTGGGGAAAGTACAAGTGCTATATTCAATATATGAAAATTGTTGTTTGCGGGCACCGTTTAACAACGTCCAGTTTAACATGTACGGAAATTTTGGCACTAACGTCAAGCAAATAAATCGACCCTAGGACGGTAGGGGAAGAAGTCCCTAGTGGTAGGGGGAACAGCCTAGCACCCGGTAAAGTAAACGGACAAAGACCGGCACGCCTGCGCTTCACAAGCAGGACAGAAAACTTTCCGCTCTACAAGTGGGTGAACTTACTAAAAGTAGCCACTAGGATAAGGTCAGTTAAACCACCTTGCACAGGAATAGTTATGATGTCTGGTGGCTGGAGTAACCACTACGGCCTGCTCATTCAATGGGATATGGTCTGGTATGGTATGGTATCCTCACGAAAACGAAGTAAAAGCATGGATGTAAATGAAAAAAAAAACGAATATGTAGGCCAGTGTCCAAGACTAAAAAGTTAGAAAAGCTCAAATGTATGGCAAATCATTGATTGCAGGCGCGGTCCGAGGGGGGTGGTCACAGGGGACATGACCCCCCCCCCCCCCTCCCCCAAAACCATGCACGTCATATTGAAAAGTCCCAGTACGAGGGGAGCGGGGGTTAAATTTCTTAAGGAATTTCCGAAGTGACCCCCCCCCCCCCCCCCCCCCTCCCAAAACTTCAAGCTGCGACCGGGCCTGATTGATTGATTAGAAAACTTGGGATAAACATTACGAGTGTTGTGGTTTCAATTAATAAGCCGAGTTATTTTAGTAGACGTTAATATCGCACTTGAGTATAAAAAGTTATCCTATACGAATGAAACACAAAAAAAAAGATAATTTACATGACAAAGTTCGTATAGATAGAGAATATTCAAGACACAACAAGCCGTAAACATTAGGCCCTGGGTCGGCCGGGGTGCGAGGGATATGGCTACGACAATCTCACCTCCGGCAACTGACGGCCCACAGACGGCGTGCGTTTTAGTCGGTTCGAGTCTGACATAACTTCCTCCTCCGGCTTCGGCGGGGGAGGTATCCGTGGGGATTTTTAGCACGATAAAAAAAAGACGTAAACATTAAAAAAAAGCAATAATATTAATAGAGGTAGATACGTCTGTTGCTGAAGAAATACTTTTGAGGTCACGATAACTTTTAATATTGGCTAAAAACTTTAAACCACGAAAATATAACGAATTACTCTATAGAAAATAATTATGCTATAACTCGCGCCACATATCTTGGACCTAAGTCGTAAGATATACGAGGCTCTGGCGCTCGCGGATTGCTTTGTAATAGTCTATGCTTGGTGAATTTGAGTTCGCCTACCGCAGTAGCATCCCGTGCTATCCTCAAAAGACACCCAAGAAATGTGTACTGCGCGTATAGGGCACATTTTGAGCACATTTTAGGTCCAAATACGTGGCGCGGGTTATAACTTACCCCTAATATACTCAGCAAGCACCATTTACGTCTACAATGTCAACGTCGACTCTGCTGAGCAGTTTAACACATACTGACACACGTTCGCGATTACAATAAGCAAACAACCCAACCCAACGGTATGGGGAAGCAGCCCCACGATGGTAGGGGGGTGTAGCGCCACGGTCGTTGGCAGGGGGAGCAACCCTAGAGTGATAGGTGTACCATGCCTACGGAAAATTTTAAGTCCCATCCCTAAAGCGCACGCATGCCAACTTTACGGGTGGGATTGGAAATTTTCCGTTGTCCAAATGGGTAGTAGCTAAAAATAGTAACTAGGACTTGATATTGTCCGATCATTTTCGACCAATTATTTTTCGTGACTGAGTGGAGTTCACTATAAACCATCTATTGCAATCAATTTATGGAGCCAATCCCAAAGAGCACCCGGATCTAGACACTTACCAGTGGCGAAGGGTGAGAATTTTCAAGAGAAGCCGGTGGAAAAAATATCTTATTTCTTTTATAGAATGGTAGTTTTGCATAGAAATCTGGGTGTTCTGTTTTCAGATACTGACTTTCATATAATGTACGTACTGAATTCCAGCTACTAAATTTCAGATTCTGAACCACATAATTATTATAAATTTCAGATCCATCTATACTATTATGTTGTGTCTGTACATTGGACGTACGTTTGTTTGATCGCAATCGGTTGAGTAGAACCGAAGATATGAGCAAAGGTCGTGTTAACCGAGAAGCACGCGGGCGGAGCCGCGGGCGGAAAGCTAGTTAGAGTATAAATTTAAAGTTTAAACATGTCTGGAAAAGACAAGCCGGCAGGAATCGTGTTGTGGGAGCTCTCACCATTGCTGTCTGAGCCCTCAAACCCGAGAGGATAGCCAGCGCAAGAGCAAGCTCCGTCGATTAGCAAGGTGACCCTAATATGGTACCAATCGTTAAGTGGTGACTGGAAACCAACACGCTGTGTCACATTTTCTCCACTCCCTTCGCTATTAAATACCCCCTACGACTTATTTGTAATAATAAACCAACCAATATCTATAAAAAAATATGTGCAAAGTAGTTATCAGCTGTGAATGCCATGTTTCCTTAGAACCCCAGTCACCCCTTCTCATAGTAACGGACACGAACACCCCTCCCCTCATAAATATAAACATAACTTATTACCGGCCTCTAATATTTTGACCATCACCACCTTTTCAAATCACTTTTATGGCAAAACATTGAAATGCGGCAGAGGATGATATAATAATAAAATAAGTTAGCTTACCCTTAATATTGGGAGTGCACGCCATTTGATATCTATAAGTTCTATAACGTCAACGCAGCCTGCACTTTATCACGTACTAACATTAAATCGCAATGATAGTTTGGTGTTGCCATGTTCTATTCCACGTTATTAGTTTAATTAGGAGTCTCATCAGATTAGAACCAAGTTTTCAATTAGATAAGTTAAAAAAAATTTAATAAGATTACTTAAAGTATATTGTTTAAACAATGTTCAAACAGCCGTTTTAAGAATTAATTTTGTCTCATGATCAAACAAAACTAGACCGATGTTATCAGTTGCATCCGTGGCTATCGCATCGCCTACTAGGATCTGCTTAATCCTTCTGACTTTTGATTTGGTTATTATGACTTATAAGAGTGACTGCCGTGAAAAAGCATCTGATGAGGTCAAGCTGAGGGCCGCTATTCATTGTAACATTATTAGTGCCAATCCCTTTCCTAAAAAAAATATTTCAACCCACTAGTAAATTTTTTACCTATATTTTAGGGTAAACCAGTTAACTGGCAACACCGAACACGAAATATGGACACGTTGCAAGTGAGGCGCCACAAGCGCGGTTACCCGGTGTTATTGATTGGTCCCACCGGCACTTAGCAGCACATTACTCAATAGGTCCAGCTTATTTATAGCTTTCGGCAACTCTGAATTCACACCCTAACTTCACGGGACGGGTGTTCTACGAAACGGTGTATGTTAGCATGAATTTGGGACTTTGGTTTATTAGGGCTGTTCTTTATTAGACAAGCCGTGTTGGTTCTCGGTGAAGTAGAATACGGTCACTCCTCCTCTTTGTGGGTATTGTAGAAAACGACTAATAGGGCTTTTCTCTATCCGACAATAAACATACAATTCATGACAAAGTGCCCCTTGACACAAGTTACGTGGGTCCGAAAAGCAAAGTTGGTGTGTTTGCGTGCTAAGCTAATACAACTCTACCCACATCTTCGGGGATTTATAGGGGTAGATATACAGTCCCAGGTCCTTTAAGCGGGACGTGAAAAAGCATCTGATGAGGCCGTCAAGCTGAGGGCTACCATTGTAACTTGGTACGTGCTGTAATGGTGACCCTATTTCTTGAGACTAAGCGAGGTGAAGACAAATTGACGTGTCCTACTACATGTGAAAGACTTTAAAATCTTAGTGCTACCGTTTGTGCGGGCCCTAAATTTCGGATTCATGGTAGCTCCCCAGACTTAATGTTGAAGTTGATATGTAAAGGATGTTTTTACTGCAATAAATGTGAAACTTTTAACATAGTCTAGAGTACTCTAATACCTACACATCATCATAATCATTTAAGCGCCAATCCTGGTTGCATCCAAAGTTTACACTTTGAAGTCCCAGAACTCACACTTCTCATAATTCGGTTGCCTTTTACGGAAATGGAAAGGGGACCCTTTTGTCCGCACTTAGCCTCTTTTTGGGCCATTGTGCATGGCGGCTTTTACGGGAGCAAAAGTCATTTGATAAACGGATGTAATATGAAGGTTAGGGTTCATTCTTACTAGGATAAGTGGTTTTATCTGAACTGACTCGCTTAAAACCACAGTGTTCCGTGCCTACTCTATTATCTTAATTGTAATTGCGTATTCGCAATTAAGTTAGGCAAAAGAAGTTATCATAACTGACTATTTTATTATTATAGGCACAGCAAACTTTCAATAATAAAATATAATTAAGTATATTTGTTATTTAGCCTACTTCCTTATTGCAATAAATGTATTTCTCGAACATAGTTACGATAAGGCACAACCATATTTAAAAAAAATATTCAGTCGTCAATTTCGATCGGATGAAGTTCTAGGGGGGCTCCCTAGACAAGTAGTAATTCGTTGCTCGGCGTATCATGGAATAGAATAACGAATGTATAGGATTCAAATCCAGGCGTCAACGAATGTCAAAAGCGTCAACGATTTTGACATTCGTTGACGCCTGTCATATACGTCAAATCCCATACATTTGGCATTCTATTCTACAAAACGCCGGCCGACGAATTGCCACTTGTCTAGAGGGGCATAATACACGGCCCACCATTCCTAATGCTGACGACCCTAAAGTGAATGTGCAATCAATACATTTAAACAATCCCTACATCAACTGTTGAGACTTGGGAGCTAAGCCTCTTGACCAGGATTCCAACTCTAGTTACTGAAAACGAAACGCTGATCTCTGGTAAGCTAATCGCTAGATCTCTCCCAGGTAAATACCGGCAATCTAACCTCGTGGGAAGCTGACCAACTCCAATGACTGGCTTGTAGTGATGAGCAGCGACGAAAGCCACTATAAGGAGTCCTGAGTTCCCAATGGTTTTCCCACTCCACTATTGGAGAAAAACTCTACATGTCACCTGGCCTGGTCGAAGGATGCTCAATTCGTATCGGGGGAGCATCACTTCGACCAGGCAAGGTGACCCGCAGAGTTCTTCTCCAATAGTGGAGTGGGAAAACTATTGGGAACTCAGGAGTAAGATACTCTACACACTAAGTTACATAGTCTTACCTGCATAAACGAGGCTCTGACGACGCATACTTCTCCGAAGGCTCCTCGCCCAATGACCTTGACCAGTTCGAAGTCGTCGCGGGACAGCCGGAGACGTTTCAGTGCTGTTGCTACTGGTTTAACTGTTGACAAAATCATTCAAGTTTTAATTCAATTTATAAGACTGTAGGTTATGTCAAAGTTCAACCAAACGCAGTTAGACATGTTTCCATTTTGGGTCAAAATCCACCTTAATCATCATCAATCAGTCACGGAGATGAAAATGCTGCGGTGGATGTGCGGCGTCACACGTAAAGATCGCGTGAGGAACTCTCGCATCCGCGGCAGCCTTCATGTCCGTGACATCGCAGATAAAATGCTAGAGAGTCGCCTTCGCTGGTGCGGCCACGTCTTGCGGCAACCGCCAGGCTACGTGGGGAATAAATGCCTGGCAATGGCGCCCCCGCCGGGTCCAGGTAAAAGGGGTAGGCCCAAGAAGTCCTGGCTTGACGTCGTGGAGGGTGACATGCGTGCAAATGGTCTCACTACTATGGATACCCAAGATCGTGCGAAGTGGAGGAGGAAGAGCCGGAAGGCGGACCCTGAGCTCCGAGGTCATCTTGGCCACGGATGCAATCAGGATAATGCGTCTACATGAGGATGATGATGGATCAATCAATCAATCAATTTGCCTATTGCAGTTCGGAAGTGCTGAACATAGGCTTCTCCCAACGTGCGCCACGTCTGCAGATTCTCCACCTTCCGCATCCAGTCCGTCATCATCATCACAATGTTAGTCCCAGTTATATTCAAATACTGCACGTTAGGTTAGTCCAAATCAAGCGATGGCTTGTCTTGGCTTATACAGGAACGACTACATCTGACCCCCTTACTCCGAGAAAAAAACCTGCGTCAACATCCTCGCCCGTTAGTCAGCAGGCGTATCGCTTAGCAGGTCAGGTTGGCCCTGCAGGGCATGGGGGCCCAATTATGGTTACGATACCCCCGGTAACATTAGTATTTACACCGACACGTACAAATAATAGCAGCGCCATCTGGCGAACGCAGGCTGCACTTCGAATGAATTTGACTTGTACTTTATATCGACGATAAATACTACAGCGTCGTCGTTACGTACACGTATTTACGTAAATACCACACCCTAATCCGTACAATACAGGTATGTTATAAATTTGGAAAGCAAAGTTGCTGTAACTATGTTTTAAACATAAGAGGATTTTATGCTCTATTTACATGAAAATAAAGTAAAAATTCCTTTGTTCGGTTACAATACAATATTCGACTTACCATACTGTATAAAATCCGCAACTGCCTTTTCTCTCCTGAGACTACTGTTGCAGCACTCATCGTACAACACCAGCAGCAGATCCACCAGCGTCTCCACACTCAGCCCGTGCGTGCGAGGACCTTGGAGACGACGCGACAGGAACAGCGTCTCGATCTGCTTGAGACGCTTGATGCCCAGCACTGAAAGAAACCACTGGTATTAGTTTAGAGGCTCTTTTTTATACCACTCAGGTGGCAGATACGACCCACCCGATGGGATGTAGTTACCGTGGCCTATGGACGTATGCAACACGAGGGGCGTTACACTCGTGTTGCCGACGCTGAAGAGACCTTCTAAAGCTTTTCTTGGAGAATGATTAGGGTTCATAGTAAGTAACACAGGGTGCTACTTTCAGATTCTAATTTCGTGTAAATAACGCCACATGACAAAATATTATCCTAATACGATTTCAATTATTAAGTGGCCCTTTTTGGTAACATACATACATACGCCTTTATCCCCGGAGGGTTAGGCAGAGGCCACATTTCACCAATCATTGTATTAGGTCCCACGTAATAGGGGGTGAGCCTATTGCCGTATTCCGGGCACTGTTGTTGACTCGAGCCATATATCTGAGGCTGAGCCTGGGCTGTATATATCTGTCTGATGTTAAACAGCCCTATTCCTTAGTCGCCTTGTACGACACCGCAAGGGAGGAGATGAGGTGCTCCAAATTCTACTCTGCCGGGAACTGCACGGAATTTGGTAAAGATGCCCAATACTCAAAGGATACTATCAGTTTGGAGGTCCGCCGAACTATCACTAGTTTGAAGTTAATACTTTGTATACTTTGTTTAGACGACCTTTGTGGTGTGGCAGTGACTATTCATGACATTATTATCTACAATAAAATAATAAAATAATGGTTCATAAAACCCCAAGGAAATGTAACTTAAATCATCAAATTGGATCGAACCCAAATGTATTTCTAGGTTAAGTAAATTACGGAAAAAATTGCTCAGCTGAAATAAAATTTGTCACAGTTGACAGATTAAGTGACTTTTGGGTGAAAATAATGAGAATTGTTTACGTAACATCTGAAACTTCGTAGCACTCCGAAATATATTATTTGGTCAGAATCAAATGCGATTTTGATACAAATTATTAAAGTGTGACAAACACTTTTCTTTACCAAGCGATAGGCAGAGGTGTAGGTATAACCCACATTCCGCCAACTATGATTTTCGATCCCACGTAATAAGGGGCGAGCCTATTGCCGTTAAGCGGGGACTTATTCATGGGCTGTATGTTTACCGTCGGATGGAAAACAACCCTATTCCTACTTCCTTCCTTAGTCGCCTTTTACGACACGCACGGAAAGAGATGGGGTGGACCTATTCTACTCCACCGGGAATCAATACGGCTTGTTTAACTAATCAATTGCTATTTTATATCCACTTTTATAGTTTGTATTTTCGGTTCCACGTATTAGGGAGAGGCGAGTCTATTGTCATCAACTGGGTCTTTCTGAGAATTATGTTACAGAAAAACGCGAAAACGTGTCGGTTAAAACTCGCCTCACCTACAAGTCAAGATACACTTTTGAATGATATTTTGAAGCATTTATTATGCTAACTATTCAAATCGATTTAGAAAGAGAAAAGAGAATCGACCTCGGGCGGGACTCGAACCCGCGATCTTTTGAGACCGCACGAAGCCAAACCACGTTCCTCTATTTCTTTACTTCCGTCTTTGAGGCGACAGTCAAGGTACACCTGTTTTTTTTTTTTTTTTTTTTAATTTAACCTGTTGATTTACGGACGAAGCTTTGGCGCAGGCTTTCCTCTAGGTGTAAGGAGGTTAAATGGCAGGAACGCAGTAATGAAAGGTTGTCTCTGCCTACTTCAACGAGAAAGATGTTCTTAATCCTAGCGTTAATTTCCATCGCATCCGAAGCTTTCACCTCGGAGTCTGGGGTCCGCTTTACCAGTCTAAACTGCGGATTTGGCTAGACTTCGATATTTTCTGTGAAGCGACTGCCATCTGACCTTCACAACCCAAAGGTGGCATTAAGCGATATCGAAGCATTGCAGCTAGACCGTTGTTGTTGGACTTTTTAGGGCTCCAACTACCCGTAACGAATGCCATAGATGTTCGTATGGCAACCGGGACCGACGGCTTAACGTGCTCTCCGAGGCACGACCAGACCAATGCAAATACCCATCTTCATGCATTACAAATATTTGCACTGAGCGGGATTCGAACCTCCTGCGTAGCGGCGGCGTACACTACCGCTACGCCACGGAGGCTGTCTCCGTGCCTACTTCAACGAAAAAGATGTGTGATTGATGTAATATTTAATTTTAACAGCAGATTAAAATCTAAAATGAATTCTCACTTCTACATTTACCTATCTCAGAAAACGATCATATAATTCTTCCCTCTTTAGTTTTTTTTTTTTATACCAGTTAGGTGGCAAACAAGCACATGGCCCAAATGGAAAGTGGTTACCCTGGCCTATGGACATGAGCAGCACCAAGGGCGTCGTACTCGTGTTGCCGACCCAATAGGAACATTTTAATGCCCTTCCTGAAAAACTCGATATTTTAGTCGGTGGAAAAACCATGGCAGTGAGATTATACCACAACTTGAGCGTGCACCGTACTTCACAGAAGGAAGTTTCTTTCATAGCTCACTGTGCGCACTGTTTCCGGTCGCAACGTGTGAGGATAAATTCCCTGCCTGCGGCGAGCGGTGCGACGATACAATGTAACCGTGGGCATCGTGTCGAACAATTCCTCTGTACAAACAGTACAGTACAAACTGCATCACCCTAAGGTTGACTGGTGGAGAATGCCTTTGGCATTAATTCCGCCTTTGTACAATTTTTATGTGCATAAAGAGGCATAAAGTTTAAAAAAAAAACAGTTGAAACAATACTTAACATTATCGTAATAGGCCTTTGTTCTTATTTCATCCCCTCCAATTGGTCCGTAGAACTCCGGACACGTATCGTGGACCTAAATCGCAAGACAAACGAGGCTCTGGCGCCCGCGGATTGCTTTGTAATAATCTGTGCTTGGTGAATTTGAGCTCGTCCACCGCAGTAGCACCCCGTGCTATACTCAAAAGACACCCAAGAAATGTGTACTGCGCATATAAGGGCACATTTTAGGTCCAAGATACGTGTCCGGAGTTATACCTATTCTAGAACATGACATGCAATGTTAAGTTTAACTATACATATAGGTAAGATAGATATAGACAGTAGAGCAATTTTTCATACGGATCTCGTCTCAACCCCTGTACAAAATACACCCTGTATTTCAGTGAATAGTGTCTCATGCGAGGCATGGGCTCCCGTATACATCACATAAATGTTCGGGATTTCGACCTCGGAAGGTCTTAATTGCGCGGTCTACGCCTTAGGGCGCAATTACCCCAGACATTCTTAGCCGTGGTTTCCGCCGTTTAAGCTTAGCCCAATATTTCGACAGTGGATATCGTGAGAAGATACATAATGGTATGCTTCCTGCACCCCTTGTATAAATTATGAAAACAACTACAGTTTTCGAGACCTCCCGCTATGATAAAAATCATGTTAGCAGCAACATACATATTATTTTGTTTGTATGAGCGTTGCATACGGGTTGGCAAAGGATTTATCTAGAGTTTTCCTTCTCTTAGGTCGTGCCAACGTTGGCAAAATATTTTTCCAAAAGCAGCAAACCCTCCCCCAAAACGAGGGAGAAGTTGCCACTTGCGTTGCAAAGATTTTTGCGAATTGCAACACGAAAGCTTTGGGATGACAGAGGGCAATCCCTCCCGGTGATGTAACTAACCCAGATTACAGGCATCAGACTCCAAAGGGCTAACTTTAAATGCAACTGAGATTGGCGCTCAAATGAAAGAAGAGCTTTTACATACTAGACACACATATCACAGCTTTCCATCCACGGTCATTCCATCAAACTTCAACATACTCTCGGAGGTGGAGTATTTGACGCAATGAATAATAATTGATGGTTAAACAAACTTACCTGTAAGTGAAGTTTGACCATAATTATGCGAGACGTTGCATCCGAAGAGATTTATTATTCACTTGGTAGTCCACTTCTCATTCTACTAGGCATCGCACAATATTTTAGAGATCTAGAAAAAAAAGGTTTAGTACCCCCCGCCTCCGGCTCAGCCGGCGGCGGCGCTCCCGTCTTATGTCATTCATTTTAGAGCTATTTCCTATTTTACGCAATCGGGAGGCTTGCCTTTTGGTAATAAGCATGCCGGGGATTGGGCGGGTAATAAATCTCTTCGGATGCAACGTCTCGCATAATTATGGTCAAACTTCACTTACAGGTAAGTTTGTTTAACCATCAATTATACTTCGACGTTGCATCCTCGAGATTTATTATTCACTTGGTAGATGTTTAGCGATGGTGTGAAATAGGTGGGAAACCGAAAGAAAATTTGTGCAAAGGAGATAGATTTAATCTTACACTATTAATGTTGTAACTAACAAGGACTAACATGAAATATTCAGTCAGAATCACATACCATTGTTGCGAAGCTATTACCATCCTCCATGGCCAAAGGTCTGTTATAAAACCTTGCAATTACAAGGGAGTTTTCGGTCCATCCCGCGGTTTTCTTTATAATATCGACAGATATGCCCCTCCGAGCAGCTGCTGAGGTAGTGGCATGCTGTGCGGCCAGAAAACAGTGGTATTGACTCCACCCTCCGTCGTTACATTTTCAATCCAACGGCTGACAGTTGGAGCGGTTGTGTTATGGACGGGTCTTTTAACGGTTAGTATTAACCTATCGGTTTGTGGATGGTTTTTTTTTTTTTTTTTTTTTTTTATACCACTTAGGTGGCAGACAAGCACACGGCCCACCTGATGGAAAGTGGTTACCGTGGCCTATGGACGTATGCAACACCAGGGGCGTCACACTCGCGCTGCCGACCCTGAAGAAACCTTCTAATGCCCTTCTTGAAGAACCCCATATTGTAGTCGCTTGGGAAAACCATCGCGGGGAGTTCATTCCACAGCTTACCTTTAGTAGCTGCAATGTAGGATAGTGATGTCCTCGCGGAACATCTTTGTTGCTTATTAGGAAAAAATTGAATGAATAATGTCGGCATTGCGCGGCCTGGTGCAAATGTTTTAATTATGTCGTTAATTATTATCGGTGGTGACATTGACATTAGCCAAACGAATCAAAGATAGCGTCTGCACTCGTCGTGCAGTTGACAACGCGCGAAGAGCCGTCAATTTTTTAGACAGTTTGTCTATACTCAATGCGTCATTTGGGTACCATGTGGCCAATAGGTCCAGCACTAAATTCGGGTCCCAGGTTGACTTGTATTTAAGAAAGTTGGGTCTAATCTCAAATATACCCTTAAAAATCTATCTATTTCATCATCATTACCTACTTGTTTGTCTAAAAACAGAGCCAAGGCCGATCGGAGAGTATTTAAAGTAGAATAGCTAGCACCTGCTGCAAACTGTGATGTTAGAGACGTTAATATTATAGGGATATCTATTACATAATAGTTCAAATTTCTATCAGTGCAGAATTGCCACCATTTTTAATAGCACTATCGTATTGTTTAATCGAATTTGTAGACAATGATGCAATCATAATATCTATTGTCTCGGCACTCAAAGATTGTCTTGCGTACGCTCCCCTGATAATAGAGATGACACCAGGGTAAGTCGCCTCCAAAGGGGGTGGCGGGTCCTGGAAGGAGGCAATAGCAAACCTGGCCTAGGTTTAAAGTGTACAGGCTTTAATTTGGACAATTTAAGAAAAGAACTGGCTTGGCCAGTATGGAACTACGATTAAGCCCGTGGTATTATCATTAACAATTTTCTGTAAGCATTTCAAGATCAATGAAAAGGGAGGGAAGGCGTAAAAGAAAATTTCCCCCCTCCAGTCTATAGTAAATGCATCTACATTATAAGCTTCGGGATCTCGATGCCATGAGATGTATATTAAGCATTTGGCGTTATTTTTAGTTGCAAAGAGGTCTATTTCAGGACAGCCATACGTGTCAACTATTTTTTGGAATGATAGAGTAGGTATCTAGCACTTCTGTTAAAATTAATTTATTTTATTTCTAAATTTAATTTATTTTTATAATATTAACTTGACATTGTTACTTTCATTTGACATGTCCATTTGTATTTGAAATTTAAATTTGTAATGTAAATTGTGACATAATTTTGACATTGTGTTATGTTTAATATGTTAATTTTTACAAAAATAATGTAAGGCTGAACTAAAAAATTATTTCCCCAAATTATGGGGAAAAAAGTTGATACTGGTATACATAATTAGTAAAAACTACCTACATAAATGAAATATTATTATATTGTAGTCTTTAATAAGCCAAATGTTCATAATCGTCAATGTAAACCTTTGAGAATGCCGTGAGGCAAAACCGGTTAGGCTAACAATAAAAATCTTGAAAAAGTACCAGTGTGTTATCATCAATAATGTATAAAGTTTTAAATAAAAAAAATAAGGGGGTATTGCCATATTGAGGTCATAGTCGTCATTGCATTCTCTTGATGCTAAAGAATTTCCCGCGTTCGGATCGTTTGGTATATGATATGACCAACCGTACGACACTGCAGGACAGGCGGGGCACAAGAGTCCTAAATATTGGCATAAAGTGTCGTTTAGAAATCTTTTTGATGTAATCCGTTAATTTTGTACGTTTTCGGTAATTTCAAACACATACCACGTGAATCTAATTCAAATCCTAAAAATATCTATGCCTGTTTTGGTATTAAGTTACTTTTAGTATAGTACTACATACAGTAGAAACTAATAGTATACAAGAACTGTTATTTAATTAATTAGATATTACTTCATACAACAACGGTCGGTAAATAAACAGAGATAAACATCAGTGGTTTATATATTAGGTAAAAGGTTTTTCAAATTAAGAATAAATCTAAATGTACCGTCACCTTTAATAGTTAGAAATTTTTTTTGATAAAAATTGACCAGGTTTATAATCACACTTTATAATTGCCCCGAGTACCTGTAATTTAGATATTTCTAGAACTATTTGTTTCTCGGTAAAGCACAGGTTAATGTTTTCGGGTACATAATGTTGTACCACTGAATTTTTGAACGGGATATGAATACCCTGAATTTACTGTAAGTACCATAGGATCGTCGGTAGTGTTTTTCCACTCCTGTAGGAAGTGGCGAAGACGACCTGCATGGGATATTACCTGATCTATAGCTTACGCGTCTTGTTGGCTGGCCCGCTGGTCTTCCCTGCCGTTGGCGGGCGGTCCGCTGACGGGGCGGTTTGTTTGCTCCCTGGGCCAGTGTATCGGTCCCTCGGCCCTGTGGGTTAATGTGGTACCGTTGCGTCAGTACGCTTTATTTGGAGTCCCGTCTTTTCCGCAGTTTTTGACGCCTTTATCTTCTCATTTAGAAGTTCTCCGAAAAGAAATGTGTCTCTTTTAACGTCCGCGATCATTCAGGTAATATTTTTTGTTTTATTTTATCAGAGGAGGGTATAACTAGTCTCCTCCTGGTCTTTGTATTTTCATGATGTAAATCTAAGAAGATTTGACTAATCTCAGAGACTTTCTTCCGGAGTACCAACTCTTTTTTACCCAATGTCTGAGGGTAAGGTGTGTCAGTCCTGCAATTCCTAATCCGAGATGGTCTTGGGCTTTTTGTGAAAGTTTGTCTCTATTTCTAATTGGATCACCCAATGCTGGTGTGATTTCGGGATTTAATAAAGGGGCTTTAGCCAGGCGAGAGTTGTCTGGAATGAAGGTCCTGTCCGTTATCTCCTGTTTTGCTTTTTAGTAAGGCCATCCGTTAAGATACGCCCCCAACCTTTAGAGATTTCATCGGGAATAGCAGGACCAAGGACCTCATCTTTCCTCTTTGGATCCCAAGGGCCTCTAAGATATCACTGGAAAGTGGTACTGTCGCATTAGCCAAGTCGGAGCTAGAATTTGCGGCTGCTTCCATTGGGTTGAACCTCGATAGTATTGGCTCCGTAGGAGTTGGGTTAGAAGATATTGGAGGGCCAGCTCAGGCAAGGACCTGGATTGTCTTTATTGACATTTTGTGTAGGAGCGGGAAACACTAGGGATCTGACATGTGAAGATGGTAAGCTACCGTCAGAATCGGAGCGCAGTTCCCAGCTTTGAATAGTTGCGGCTGAGTCGGCCCACGGCCGCCTCGCGTCACTTATGTGAGTGTTATCCACGTTAGGCAATTCTGTTAGTACAAAACAGGAACGATTGCGTTACCTCTCTTACTACTTTCGTAGTAGTGTATTTTCAATGACATCTAGGTCATTTTTGTATTTTTGAGTCATTGTTCGTACTCACGTTACGACACGAGACTTTTATCACTATCAGCCGTGCTCACGTCACGGAGTATAGCGAGTACTGTACCGCTTAAGCGGAAATATTTTTGAGTCATTGTTCGTACTCACGTTACGACACGAGACTTTTATTTATTTATTTATTTATTTATAAAACTTCATGCACAAGTACATAGGCGGACTTAATGCCACAGGCATTCTCTACCAGTCAACCAAAGGTGGTGCAGAGAAAAAACTCAGTAGGTGCATTATTGAGAGTACAATAAATTATTAGAGGATATATAAGTATAAAGAGGATTTATCACTATCAGCCGTGCTCACGTCACGGAGTATAGCGAGTAATGTACCGCTTAAGCGGAAATATTTTTGAGTCATTGTTCGTACTCACGTTACGACACGAGACTTTTATCACTATCAGCCGTGCTCACGTCACGGAGTATAGCGAGTAATGTACCGCTTGAGCTGAAATAAACATATGGGTGTGATGTGATCGCGTCACGCAGTATGACCACCTTCACTAGGTAGCCGTAGAGGGTAAGTATAATTATCGACTGTGATTACGTCACCGATAGTAGGATCTTGCCAGGTTATGTACACAAAAGTACCTATTTATTCCCAAAATAACATGGAGCAGCGGAGAAGAACGTTAGGTTTTCTTATCATCGTATTGCGCTGTACCATGTAGGTACGACAAGCTAGTTTGTAAGAGTATAATAGACTTTCATATTTATAATATACCATAGTAAAGTTACATGTGTTTTCTTATCATCGTATTGCGCTGTACCATGTAAATAC
Source organism: Eilema depressum (assembly GCA_914767945.1). Classification (NCBI taxonomy): domain Eukaryota; kingdom Metazoa; phylum Arthropoda; class Insecta; order Lepidoptera; family Erebidae; genus Eilema; species Eilema depressum. The sequence goes on along the minus strand of OU612036.1, from coordinate 9,768,068 downwards.
GACAAGCTAGTTTGTAAGACTATAATAGACTTTCGTATTTATAATTTATAATATACCATAGTAAAGTTACATGTGTAACCCGACCGTATTACTTGGAACAAAGTAGTAAAAAAGTTCACGACTTACCCTCATCCGAGTGTCTGAAGAATAATTTTGTAATTGATTTTCTAATCGCCTAATTTTCTTACGAACGTGTTTATTTTTGTGTTGTTTACGTTTCCCCTTATTCACTTTGCTTAATACACACGAAAAACTGGCAAAGTATATAAGAATTCACAGAAAAATATATAATTTAATTTAATAGGTGTTGCGATGCCCGCACAAGAAAAGCGAATGACATAAGACGGGAGCGCCGCCGCCGGCTGAGCCGGAGGCGGGGGGTACTAAACCTTTTTTTTCTAGATCTCTAAAATATTGTGCGATGCCTAGTAGAATGAGAAGTGGACTACCAAGTGAATAATAAATCTCGAGGATGCAACGTCGAAGTATAATGATATGCTGAACCTTTAGGCGACTTAAGTCTATCAGGAAAATTTACTAGGCATAAAAATTACTAGAAAGTGATATTGACAAGATGGAAAATTGGAGAGATGGATTATTAACTAAGTATAAAAATGTCGATATCAAAAAATAGTCGAAGATGATTTTTACCTAAGTATAAATATGCCAACATTTAAAAAAGTCTAAGATAATTTATTACCTTAGTATAAAAATAACGATATATAAATATCACTGTACTTCAGTCATGATGGGTAGGGTAAACTCATCAGTAACTGGCCGCTTAAGCGCATCGCTCATTTAAAACGGTGCTATGTCAAAGTGCATCAAGATATTGGCACTCAAATATTACCATTGGTTAGTGCATGTATCTGTTTATTCGTTTATGACAACAAAATAATAAAACTAATTTGACTTATTTAGAATTTTTGAATCGAACGAAAAAGTTATCAATTTTAGCAGTTACTGGCCATAATTTTTAGAAAGTGGCCACCATCATATTAGTTATTGACCATATCAAAATAATAATCAAAATCAATCAAAAAGATAAAAATATATTTGAAACACAAAAAAAATCTTAAACATAATAAGATAAATTCTAACAATATTGTAGGTAGGTAAGCCTAATTAATCTTGGCTAAAAAAAAATGAGATTAATATACCACAGTTTTATTTTATTATTTTAAAGAAAAAAATAACTTAGAACTATTAATCTTCTTCATCCTAGCGTTAATTCCCATCATCATCTTCATGTAGACGTATTTTCCTGATTGCATCCGTGCCTCGCCACGTTGACCTCGGAGCTCAGGGTCCGCCTTCTGGCTCTTCCTCCTTCACTTCGCACGATCTTGGGCGTCCATAGTAGTGAGACCATTTGCACGTATGTCACCCTCCACGACGTCAAGCCAGGACTTCTTGGGCCTACCCCTTCTACCTGGACCCGGCGGGGCGCCATTGCCAGATATTTGCCACCCACGTAGCCTGGCGGTTGCCGCAAGACGTGGCCACACCAGCGAAGGCGGCTCTCTTGCATTTTATCTGCGTGACACGGACATGAAGGCTACCGCGGATTCGAGAGTTTCTCACGCGATCTATACGCGTGACGCCGCACATCCACCGCAGCATTTTCATCTCCGTGACCCGCAGCTCTTGCTTGTGTCGCTCCAGCAGCGGCCACGCCTCACAACCATGCAAGAGGATCGCAATGCAGTTTTATTTCATTTCGTCGCAATTATTCAATAAAAAAAAATTGAATGACATCTTTAAATGTTGTCATTTCTATACTTTTACTTTATGGGTTATAGATGTTTTTACATATTGTCATTTCTATACTTTCACTTTATGGGTTACAGACATTTTTACATATTGACATTTGTAAATATCGACATTTTTATATCACGGCATAAAATAACCTTCGACAATTTAATTTTATAATTTCGTCATTTTTATATCTAGTAATTTTTCCTGATAGACTTAAGTCGCCTAAAGGATGCTGAATAGTTTACAGGCCAATTCTAGGCTGATATACAATGCGGATCTCGTGTCTGCTAGAATAATTTCTCTTGGGATTAGAATATAGCTACACCAATTACTTCTATGTAAGCCTTACTACTACTACACAAGCTGTTTAGGATAAAAAAATCACGGTTCCTGGTTAAGGCGGGAATGAATTTGGAATTTGAAACGGGAGATACAGTCTAGTAGTACGGAGTCTAGTAGTAGTAGGAAGTCATTGATTATCCATAACCAGGCATGGTTCAAGGAGGGGAGTGGTGGGGAGGGGGAATCGTGCACATAAAATTGAAAAGTCTACTAAAAAAGCATTTTCTGAAATAATTTTTGCATTTAGAAAAAACGTGAACCCCCTCAAAATTTGAGGCTGCGACCGCGCCTGCCCAAAACGTTTGTGAACATGGTACCCTGTGCCTTCTTTTCAGAGGCGTATTCTGTTCTCTTTTCTTACGCTTCGCTGAAGAAAAAAGAGAAAATTATCTTGCCAAATCTTTCAATTTCATTTTGCGAAATCCAAGACAATTTACATCCTGTGACACTCTCTGAGCGACATGACATGAGTGGTGATTTCGTGGTTCACTTTTGTTGATTCATTCCTCATGTAGGTACCTACAGGAGTCATAGCAGTGAGCACCATAATGGGATTGATGTAATAAATAAACATGGCTCACCTTTTTACCTTCATATTTCTAAATAATACTACCTATAATAAAGGAGGCTTTCAAGGCTCCTGGATACCAATTTCTGCATGAGATTCTATTGCTATTAAAATACATTGCCAAATCTACCAGCTAAATTGCTAAAACGTAGCAGCCTACGTTATTGTACACTTGTTTAAAACATGTACATTGTACACCTCTATTAAAATGTCGATGAACCACGGGCGCAATACACCTCGTTACAGGAACAATGATAGCGGAAATAACATGACTAAATTAAAAAGGACATCCCATTACTAAAAAGAACAATAATAAATATGTACACTGTGAATGCACATAGTAACAATTATGAATCAGCGTGGTTGAATGTTAATTAGTTTACAATGGTTAGTCAGATAATTGGCCGAATAGGTGTGTATACCATGGCCTTGGAATTGTGTGAACGTAATAATTAAAAAGTCAAATCGGTAGGCTTATGTTTATGATTTAAAGGCAGCATGGTGATAGCACCTTAGCCTGTTCCGAAAGGATTTTTTTTTTTATGATTTATGACAGGATTTGACCACGAATCGGCAAACGGAAGGTGGGACGCTTCCAGACAGAATGACGTACGACCTGAGTAATGTATAGTTACTGGCATATATTATTTTGACCCTAATCATGACACAAAATGTATAGGTAAGCATTACGTGTTTTTTGGGTGCCTTTTTGAGGATAGCATGGGGTGTTATGGCGATGTAGGTCTCGTTTCTATCACGAACTATGCTGGTAACTATAGCTGGGAGAGATTGGATGCGCCTTGAGCATCCAATCGGGTGCTATGGTGGCTATCCAATGTAATACGCACATTAGGAGAGGCTTATATCCAGAACTGGACTCCAATAAGCTGATTCATTGATTGAACCTCAAGAGCCTATGATAATATGCCTCAAGAGTCTAATATCGTAAGCACAGAACAAGTAAGCATACAGAAGCCTCACTTTAAACAGTATAAATATTAAAACAACTTGTTAATTCTTTTCCCGGCAATTTATTAGCATAGATGTTGCAATGATGACAGCTCTAAACACTCGACGAGTCGGAACTGGCGCACGGTACAGACGAGTACAACATTATTATGTAATTGTTATTAATTAATTATTTTTGTAAGCGTTTATAAACATAACACAGTTTCAAAAATGAAAGTTTTACTTTCAGTTTTGAAACAACTTTATGATAATGAGATGTTATCTTGATAATATCAAATCGCGAAGTACAGTGCGGTTATAAAGTTCTTGGGCAGATCCGACAGGGCGGGTTTTTGTCGGTTCGATTTCGACATAACCACCCTCACTGACGGCGGTATACCTCGGGAGCGGGACACGTATCTTGAACCTATATCACGAGACAAACGAGACGCAAAGTCAGGATAAATCAAGAGTGTAGGTGAGCGTACCAGGGCTCTAAAGTAGCATGTACGACAAAGAAATTCAATTCCTAAAGCCTCCATTAGGCAACTTTGACGGGCAACGCGGGTCGCTCAACAAGTTCGGCAACGTTGTGCAACACGTACAATGTCACCAGTTGACGCGCAACATGATACGCGGTTTGTTGTCTGTTCGACGATGGGTCATGCGTGGACAGACAACATTGTTGCGCGTCTTTGTTGTGCAACGTCGCGCTACAATGGTGCCTAGTGGTTATACTGGCTCCACCTAATCTTGTGAAACATCTCATCGTAGATTATGAATTTGTGCCGTTTGGAGTCGAAACGTTGGGGCCATGGGGTCCAAGCGCGCAATCTCTTCAGGGAGATTGCGAAGCGTATGGTCGACGCTTCTCGTGACCAGAAGGCTGGTCTCTTTTTCGATCAGAGAATTAACATTGCCGTACAACGCAGCAATGATGCCAGTCTTCTGGGAACGTTACCACAAGAGGCATGCGATGCGGAGGAATTTCACGAGGCATTTTAATTCTTAGCAACAATTTGTATATGTATTATTAGTTCGTTTAGTTTTAGTTTTTTTTTAGTACTGTATAAATAGGATTAATTTCATATTATTTACCATTTGATTGCAGCAAATAGAACACATTAAGATTATATAAGTATAAGTATCTACCTAAAGTTCTAATGCAATTTGGTTATCACTCCCAATCACAATATAACAGTGATTGCACAGTGATAAGTAAGTAATAAAACATGGTTATCTGTGATAACGATTTCAATTGCACAAAATTGATAATATGAGATTGTATATTTTGTTGATAACTGATAGCTCACTAGTAAACATGGTTACCTTAGATAACAATTGATTGAATAGAATTGATGATATGAATCATATCATAATCATATGATATGTATACTTTGATAATATATTTTAGTTAAGCTCTTTTAGTCCTATAGAGGAAAACTGGTCTATGGGTTCTGCAATGAGAGCTTGGATGCAATCAGATGTTGAAAAGCTTAAAATAAAATACTGTCAATGTTGACCCACCCGTTTCAGAGATTACTTGGAACAAACAGACAGAAACACAAAAAAAATTGTTGCTTTGTTAGCAGTATTGTGCATAGCATACACCATTATGCATTTATCTTACTTTACAGTTATTATTTAAAAACTAAACACTTATTAAAGCGCCCGTTTAGTTTCTTTACTTTTACGGAAGGTGGGACACCCCCTAGCCAGATGAATCGATACCCTGAAAATGGTGAATGGGATAGTCTGGATGCGAAAGGCGGAGGATCGGCAGCAATAGCGCAAATTGGGAGAATCCTATATCGCCTACAGTAATGGACTGCAATAGGCTAATTGATTGATTGTATAGATAAATATTATTAGTTAAAATAATATTTAAAAAGAAAAATTGTCCTGTTAAAGATTTATTATAAATATTTAACTATTAACTATATACTCAAAAAATGTACATAGTTATACATATATAAATAAATAGTGTACAGGAAACCAGTTCATTATAATATTTCTATATAAAGTCTTCCTGTATTCTTTAGTGAAGTTAAGGTTAAGGTTAATAATTGTAAGTATTCTGATACACTTTATTATTAAAGCTGGTAAGTATTTCAGCAATGGTATGAGGTGTACTGAACTGCATTAGCACATAATAATCAACCTCATAGGGTAAAAAAATCAATTAATTTTCACTGCTGAAATCCAGACCAAGTAAGATGGTAATGTTTCTGAATTCCAAATGAGGCTGGAATTGGCAGTCAAAATTGACAACCAAATTATAGCCACTGGAGATTTTGGCTGCCAGAAATTGGTTGCCAATTTTAGCTGTTGATTCATGCTCCTTCAATTTGGTTGCCAATTATGGCTCCCAATTTTGGCTCCCAATTTGGCTGCTATAATTTTGGTTACCAATTTCAGCCTCATGCATTCCAGTAATGGATGCTCTTAACTAGATGAATGATTTGCCTATATATGTAATGTGTATAGGCAATTTCATCTCCAAATTAATTCATTCCACACAATAAATAATATTTTACTTCTAAAAAGTGTTCAAAATTTGAATTCAAATATTCCAATAGAAGCTAATGAGAAAAGCATGTTGTATAAAAAAATAGAATCATTTCACATATTAATAATAAACTTGTACTTTTCCTTGATACCTAGTTATTGTTGTGTCCAAGTGTGTGAGTAATGTTAATCTGATATCTTACCATTTCAAGATTATCATTATAATGCTATTTCACCACCATGTTTCAACAGACTGTTGATAAACATTATATTTACTGATAAGAAAGGTTTTTATCCCACCTGAAAGTGACTCACAAACATGCTGATCAATGTCTGTTTACATTTTTTTTAATATAGGACTTGTTTCTGCTTCTTCTTTTTTTTAATGAATGGTAAAATATTTAAAAAAAATAAAAAGAAAAAAATATATATTTAGTAAATATTTGCATGCTATGGAATGGTAAGTAGATGTGCTTAGCTCTAATAATTTTATGCAATATCATTTCTTCCAACAAATGAATTTGAATTTGAAAGATTATAGTACACTGGACAATGTCAGATAAACCCTTAAGATCTGATTTTATGTATAGTAACACTTTATTAATTGCAGATCAATCCCAGAGAAAAATAAAATCAGATTTGATGCAGAATATAAATTTAGTAAGAGAAATGTAATTTTTTTTATAATATTTGCCAGAACTGTGATTCTTTCTTACAAATCCATAAGAAATGTAGTAATTTAGATCAATAGTGTGCTATTATAATGTGTAATACTACTATTACATATCTTATTATAAAGCTTGCTAGAAATAAGTCAATAATATTGACTTATTTTAGCAAGCTTGAACATTTTGTATTGACCAATGCCTTAATAATTATGTGCATTATTTTAACATGGTTGTTGACTTATATTCCTCTTTTCTCAGCTCTTAAGATGACTAGCATGATAATAAATAGCCCATGGCCTTCCCCAAGTACTGGGCTATCAATAAAACATATTATTTTCAAATCCCACTGCAAGTTTCAGAGATTACCATGTCCAAACAAACACACTTTTTATCTGTATTGTTAGTATAAATTAGTTGTAACAACATAACCAGTTATGACTCACCTGGTACATTATTTATGGGTACCAATGCCCGGTCCGGTGATGAGTCCTCTTCATCTGACATGTTGGATCCGTTCACACCATCAACCATCTGTCACTCACTTATAGTCCAGGAGTCTAAATCACTTCATGTTAACACTTACACTATGTCCTAAGAGATTCAAGTAAAAAATCTACACTTAACAAAGCAATTAAGGCAAGATTATTGTTTTATATGCATTATAGTATTCCATTGTATATTCTCCGGCATCTGAAAGAGGTTTAAAATTGTCTGTTATTATTTCTTGGTTCTATTCTAGTTGGAGAATGTGTATCTACTTATCAGAATGCTTGTGTATGATTTATAAATACAAGTTGTACCTATACCTAATATGTATATATCAATCATTGAATATTAAATAAATATTATTAAAATTTCCCTCTTTATCATCAAGGAGGGGAATTTTTCCGATTGATAGAATAGGTACTTTTATGCGTAAATATTTTTTTTATAAATTACTCATACATATTATTTTATGATATTGGTTTTTAAGTTAGAACCAGGCAAAAAGGGTTGATAAATATGTAATATAAACAGTGAGAATGTCGATGTTGTGACATGTCTGTGATTACGGGTGTTAGCTACATACTACTACCGACACAGACTAGGGTCAACAGGAAATTAATCACGATTTTCGCCATTGTCTAACAAATCAAAAGGCAACTACTGCTTTCTATTCGCTTATTACAAGGTTGCGGGTGTCACACAATACCAGAGCGCTTTCGCAATCCCTTACAATTAAACATTTATATACATTTTTACGCCAAAAAAAGAATACCGATCCTCATGACATATTGGTGCTATTTCCGCATCGCGACTATAAATAAACAATAACATATACTTGCATGTAACTAATATATCGATCCGTTGATACATTTCTATTTTCAATTTATTTTTATATCGTTTCAAACCGAACACAATACCACTGAGATCTTAACCTATATTTTTTCTATCGATTGTTATGCAAAAACACTTAGATGAGTCATCGTTTACACTTTTATCAAACACTAGAATAGTGGCTTCATGATAATCACCTGAATATTCCGTAGGGTTTGATTGATTTTGGCTATGGCTACTAAATCATTTTGAATAAATAATTTTCGACCCTTTCGAAGCAGACATTTTACTCGGGACACTGATGGTATTGCTAGATATAAAATAAAACTTTGATTTAACTCAAGAGCGATTTTATTGTTAAGTTTTCATAAAAAATAATGTAAATTAATTATATAGTATTTTTTATATTCAATTGCAGTACGTATATTTGTCATAAAATCCAGTGAGTCGGATTTTTCAGAATATTTTCTACCACAATTTTTGTTTGAAACATTTGATTTTAACCATAATTTTCGCGCAACTTGCGAGTTATACATGAGCTAATTTGGTTTGAAAGAATTGCAAGATTTTTATGCAGATACATTGTTCTAATTCGTGAAATGAATACATTTTGCCTTTCATATTCTGAATCAGCTAGTCTAGACCTAAAAATTAGCTACTGTTTGCTAAATTCAGAAGTCGTCAGACTGGCAACGTCCTAACCGGATATGGAGTCGGAAACACAGTTGAAATTTTGTTACAAGTGTATAACCATTATACTATATAAGAGTATTTCTTGAATAAATAAGAAGTTATGAGATCTATTATTCATTTAATTATTTATTATGGTAATCTAAATAAAGAAACTTAAAATTTAATCTCAAAATTTGAAAAATTCCATTATTATTAGTACCTCTATTGATAGAGCGTCATTTATCGTAATGGAGTCGAAGTTCTTCTCAACAAGTTGTAATTGAAATAATTATATAATTTTGGATGAAATATCACATAAAACTGTTACCAATTGTGTATTACTGGATTGCAGTGAATGTTTATATATAATTTATGGATTCCAAACTCAATAATAAGCAATCAAACAACCTCGTTTTATCCATGGTATGTGTGACATCAAAATATTTTGGAAAGTTCATTGATTATTGTACTACAATCGTATAATTGTGCGTTATTTCACGTAAATATTGATAATTATGCTATAATTTGAGGTTTGTGTGTCATTCTAATGAGATACTATGTTGCAATCCGACATAAATGTGAAGGCTTTGTCGCCCGCGTAATTGAGTAGCAAAACGGAAAGGTCATGCATTCATATTCACCTTTTTGTTTCCAGAACGATGATCGTCTTTATATAAAAGGCATTTTGGTGCGCGAACAACGCATATTATAGAGTCGGGTGTGAACTAGCACTAGTTTAATGGTTCTGAGAGGGCACCTTTGTGGACCACAGTCAGATGAAGGTATGGCCTCAGATCAACCTCTGAAAAAGAAACAGCGAATTGACGCACCCGATATCGACGATAGTAGCGACAGGTCTACAGAAGATGTACTCACTGACATATTTGATTCGGAAACAACACCTGCTGAGACTTCAGAGGAGTTCCCTTCGAGAAATGGCGAGTCCCCGGACAGTGGAACCGTTAGTGAGGATGCTGTTGACTGCTCGAGTCTCCTGAGACTCCCTAGTGACCCTAATGTGGAAATCATACCCTCTTGCTCCACCTCAACTGAACACTGGAATTCTAAAGATGATAAACTTCTTGCTGAGCTACGAATCCTACAAGATGGCCTTGTTGGCCAGTGTTTATGTAGATTTGATGAGGAGGTAATATCAAATTTGTTTGACCGACGACTTAATATTGTTTCTTGGCCCCTGACATGTTCCGTCACCTATTTATCCACTATGCAGCTTATGTTTGACATATATTTGAAACAGAACAGCACAGGTACTATATGTACAAAATTAATGCAAGCATGTGACATATTTGTAAGGAATAGGCACGATTGGATAACGGAAGTAGTGGAGTTGGCAGATCATAAGAGTAAATTTATAACATTTGTAGCCAGTAGAGTACTAGCTAGTTTTTTAATAGTCTCTAAAGACACGGTAGATGAGAATTGGCTGCAACAGATTGCTGAAAACATTTATTTGTTTGATAGAATCAATAGGATCACAGTACAAAAAATTAACTTTAGTCTGGACATTATAAAAAGGATAGTTGAGTGGAAAGATGTTGAGCAGCATCCTCTTGAAGATAGCACTTACATGAACGCAGGCAATATTCAAGTTCAAGATGATAATCCTTTCAGAAGTAGCGTAGGTTACAGCAGTAGCAGTAGCGACATGCCTTCAAGTTCCCACAGTAATTTACACAACTCATTTTCAAATCTCCAAACGCAAAGTACTCCATCAACATCATCCTCGGAACAAGAAAGACCGGCATCTTTCAAACTCCATGAGCCAGTATTAAAGTTGTCAAGTAATGAGCAGAGGGAAATGGAGCAAAGTGAGTCTCCAGAACCTCCGCAGTCGAGGATAGAGAGAGTAAATGAACATGGTTGTGTGACTATTGTACTGACAGACTCCGAATCCTTTGATACATCACATATTAAATGTCTAACGATTAAAACGTTAGAACACCATTGGCCGGTGCTGGTGAAAAACATGAAGCTGCTTCTATTAAGGTACCTGAATTTAGCTAATTCTGAAAACTGTATTTTAACATTTTTCTCTCTATGGGAGAATATTATAAGTGTAAAGGCGAATCTCTCTGTCATAGACACAAAACCATTTTATGCCGATCTACAGGGCTTTGTAGACCTGTTACGGAATACAGTGTTGCCAAGTTTAATATATACACATTTATTAAGTCTATTCAATGAGGTTCTGTGTTATGGATCAACTTTAGCACTACAAGATATTTTGCCTGAAGAAATATGTTGTCTTGCTCACTCAATAGTGAGGTTTGTGAAAGATTTCAGGTTGTTAAATGATGTTAGGATACAAACAAGTAGAAGTGGGTTTGGATTCTTAGGGCATGAATGCACTATACTGAGAGATTATGCTTTAGGCCCAGAAGTTGCTCCATTATCGTCTTCCATTCAGCTTGTAGATCAGAGTTATGGAGAGGATGAGAATGAGGACTCTGCTCAATCCAGGTCTGAGGTAGATAAAACAATGTTGCAAAGGATGTCACTATTAGTGCTAAAATCTGTGGCTGTCACAGTAAAAGAAATGAGATGCGATTCGTCTGACAGCTCAATAGATTCATCAGATTATAATGCGATACAAGATATGCAAATTGTAGAACGATCTATCAGAGATGTCTTGAAAAAGTTGGATATTTTTATTAGAAATAGCCTAGAATTCCATCCTGAGACTCCATTTACAAAGATGCTGATACATTTATTCAGTGAGCAAGATGATTATCTTATTGAATCTATGGTGTGCACGCTTGACATTACGGTAGGCATTGTGTACAGAAACTCTGTGTATCCCGACTTAATACCTATGTTAAACCCTATATCTTCATTCATAGAATTCCTAAAGGTTGTTTCTCACGACAGTGATGTATTGCTAGACTACTTAGTCAGCAATGAGACATGTTTCCTCTTATACTTACTAAGATTCTTGAAATACGTCAGGAGAAACTGGCCAAAGTTCTTAGAGACATGTCAGCAAGCCGATTCTGGAGGCAGCAGAGGTCTGGAAGACACTATGAGAGTTCTAATAAGATTGAGACTACAAATAAGCCGATTGGTCTCCAAATCTCTGTTCCCATACAACATTAGTCCTGTGCTAAGGCTGTTGGAGGTCTGTGAGAGTTTGTATGAGGGTAACGAGTTCAGTTGAGCATGGGCTGGAGTTTACTTTTTGTATTATATGTTTTAATAATGCTGGGTAATAAATCTGTGTGCATGAAATGAAACATTGCAATATCTAAAGTGCATTATTGAACATGGATATATGTGTTGTGACGAGACAGCTATAGTAGGCCGATGGCTTTACAATTTGATCGAAATTGTTCGCCACACCGCTGCTATAAGAACCCAGGCCTTATATTTAACAAAATTAAAGCCACAAAAGCAGTAAGTTCCTAAATCTGTATTTTTGCAGTTTAAAAGAATTGTTAAAATATGTCACAGATGGTTCCAGCATGCTTTTCTTGCATTGAAATAAATTATCCAATCTACAAAGACTGCCAACTCATCTTACATTCCAAACTTAACGTTATATCTCGTAATAATTACTAGTAATTAATTATAACTAATTTATATTAATTATAGTGTTGTAATATTTGTAACATTAATTTAGCTGTAATGTAATTTTGTTACTCAGTCTTCCTTGTAGAGTATGTTCCTTCTTTAATCATATAGCAAAAAAAAAAACAGAATTACGATTTGTAATATTTTTTTTTTCAAAGGCATAGTATTTTTGTTGTAAGTAATAAATAAGATAATATAACATGTGCCTTACCAATCTGTAAAAACAAGGTGCTCAGTAATAATAACAAATATATAGGTGTACGAGTTCTTCATGAAAATCATTTTGACGGTTGAAAGACCAAAAGATGCAAGTGACAATAAAAGTTACAGGAAAATCACTCCTGTATGTTTCTGATGTTGTTTAGGACCTGTTTTCTTTGAAAATTCATTGTCACTTGCACCCTTTTGATCTTTCAACCTCCAATATGTATGTCATGTGATCATATTTTGCATAATAGATGTAGGATAGATATATAGGCGACTTTAGGGATAATTTATTGGTTAATCAAGTTGTATTATATTTTATTTAGTTTTGATATTGCATATAGAATGCGGGTCGTAATTATTTTTTTTACGTTTTAAATTATATTCCATGCCACAATGATGTAAATAAATGCCATCAATTACCATTTTATAAGTAAATTTAATCAGTATTAATACAATATCCTAATTTATATCAACATTATAATATAATAAAAACATTATTATTGCTTGGTAAGCTTATTTTGAAGAAACTCGTAAATCAAACGACATCTTTCCACTTACTACGATCCTGGTACAAACCTTTCTCTTCAACTACTATCGTAATTCTATCTGACCTTTCTCTAAAATATTCTTGATCTGCTTGAACTAGATCTCTCTTTACCAGGTTGCTCATTCACCCTTATGCATGTAAAACTGTTTGTTCAGAAAAATATGAATCTAACAAAAACACCATGCTAAAATTGTTTATTTATTGTGAATTTAAAAAAAAATATCTTTACAATAAATAGTTAAAAAACTTTCACTTTCACCACTGACTCTCACCTATTGCCTGTATTGTGATGAAACATACAATTCGATAAATCTGTATTGTAATACGAAAATAAAAATATATGTATCATCGTGATACATGGAGGGTATACTCTAAAATAGGTATGAGATGATGAATACATATCCCTCCCCTTGATAAAGAGCCAAAAAGTAAGCTCACCAAGCAATAACTTATAACATCAACTACGGGATCTTATATTATGTTATATTTATAGCTTTAAGTGATAGAACGACAACAGACTGTTATATAGGTATAAATGTGTCCACTTTGTTACTTCCATTTAGTATAAGGATGTTAATGTAGTAATCTTTTCATTTGAGGCAATGATTGTGTATTAAAAAGAGGTAGATGGCGCCAGTGAGCGCTTCAAAACTCCCAAAAAAATAAGCCTGTTTCGCTGCTTCAACGCAAGCAAGAGTGCAAGAGGACAGAAGTGGGAACAACAATATTTATTGTTGATCTAATGAACTGTTGATCCCACTTATGTCTACCGATTGCAAGTGGGATATGCACTAATCAATGAGTGACCATTGACCGAGAACAAACTATATCTTCTGACATACAGTGTGGTATACATTTGTCATCACGGTAGTATTGAGATATGTCTACCTCATTTTAATATAAAATCATTGATTTGATGTTATCGATATGACAGTTGAATCTCAAAAATGGACTTTCTGTCCATTTAAATAATATCAGTTTCCATTTCAACATAGATTTGTACTCATCAAAAGATATTGAGCAGCGAGGTCGTTTCGACATCGACTAACATACACACATACAGCATTACAACACAAACGATAGCTGAGGCTCTTCTTGACCTTAGATTCTATGGTACTTCTTCTTTCGTGACAATGGTTCCTCAAAATGCGATGGTGCTTGCTACCAGCAGGAGACGCCGTTGACCGAACGGATGATCCGCACTTCTGTGTGGGTCATTTCAGCCATTTCCCCTATGGGAAGTCTGTGGGACATCCAGCATTCACGGCGTTCCGTCGAACCTACCTGTTTTCTTGCTAAACCTTATGATCTGTTCCACGGGTTCCATCTATAGTAAGAGCAATGACCTCCGATCCCGCCCCCGCAACCGCTGTTGTCGACGTCGCGACCTCACTTGTGAAGATATCTAAATCACTTTCTTGCCAAGCTGTTATAAATTATTACCTGTACTGAACATTGCGAGCAATTACTGAGCTTACAAGCTTTTGGGGTACGCAAGTTACAATTTTTTTGTTATTATTAAGTTACAATCAGCTACAAAAGTAACATATATTCCAATTTGCAGATCATGTTAGCTTCACCTTTCATAAAATAATAAATAGTGCTATTGAAAGGTAGTGGTGGGTTTGAACCCCAGTTCATACAGCAAACAATTTAGCATAACTGGAAGGGTTAACGAGAATAGTTTTAAATATTTGTATTCTTCGAAAAGGAAACCCAGCAATATATTAAATACCTTGTCCTAAAATACTTCGACATGCTATGTATTTCGAAGCGAAGCTTTTGTGGCTGACTGTACAATAAATTAATATGTGTAATTGTGCTATGTGCACCTAGAACATGTACGTTACATGAATGCTTGTATACCGTCAAATGTTTATCCGCGATTTGTTTTGCTGATATATGCAATACACATAATATCCACCACAGCTGAACAATGCGTCCACCACTGGTACAAATAAAAAAAAAAAGTTTATTAACAAATTGGCCATCTTATATTTCGGCAGCAGAATATATATTATTCCTAAATTTAAAATTTAGATTTATAAAAATTCAAAATTTTTGTATTTATAATAAGCTGTAATTAAGTAGATATTTGTTATTGTTAGGTAACAATAATTTAATTTAAAATAACAACATTAAAATGAAATATTTTTGTACATGATGACAATATATGGTTTTATTTTTAAATCTGTACTAACAAGGAGGGAAAACAATGATATTCTACAGATAATACATAATCGGTTATTTACCATCGGATATTCTACGCAGCGCCATCTCGACCCAAAATGAGCACAGCTTTAACTGGCTACTAGTATGGGTTCTAAAATGCTAATTACACCTAATATATTATCATCCTCTGAGCCTTTCCCAACTTTGTTCTGTTCTTTCCAAACCCGTCCCGGTTTTGTCTGTGATGCGGCTGAACTTTGATCTATTCTGTGAAGCGACTGCCGCGACAGGACTTTGCTATTTGATGAGGATGTTCTGCTAAGTTCAAGCTCTAATATTACCAATTTAGACTAAGAATAAAAGCACAACTGTACGTATCACCAATTGTATTTCTAAACATAATTTACAACATATAACATACATAACATTGTACACAACATACCTAGTCTAACACGTCAACGTCATACATTACATACAATTATTACATTTATTACCCTTGCTCTTATTGCTCATTTTTGGACGCAGTTTCTGTCCGAGAGTAAATAATGGCATGGCATACATACAATAAAAAACTGCATACATTCTGCTAAAAAAATTGAATAGGTATCCTGCAATAAACCTATGCTCTTCATAGAAGGAAAAAAAAACAAATCCTAGAACACAATGTGATGGTTAACTTCGTGAAAATATAAATTATAATATTTTTTAAATATTGGAAATGGAATACACTAGGCCAAGGAAATATGTATACATCCTCATATGTAAAGTATTGGCCGTGTGAACATATCGTGTTTTTGAACGAACTTAAAAGTACAAAATAAGTTATTTTCAAATAATTTCTACGAAAAAAACATTGTCAAAGAGAAATACTAATACTTTTTTATTCGTTCCAAAACGTACATTTAATTAAAAATAATCATTGCCTAGTCTTTAGACCTCTAATTCACAATCAAAATTTCAAATTCAGCGGGTAGTTGTATAAAAATCAAATACAGAATTCCACTCGAACAGACATTGCTTACAGCTAGCCAATAAAATTGGGAATTACTCGCTGCAACATCGTAAAATACTACACACTTACTAATCAGTTACATATTCATACAGTTTTAAGTAAAGAAGAAGAAAATACATACCAATCACTATTATTATAGAATACATTATTATTTTATCTGTGCTATTTTAGAATCAATCTCCCCTGAAAGAGCAGCGGCCGGCAGCGGCTTTTGAAGGCAAAATATTACAAACCATTTTGAACCTTATCTACGAGAGAAAAAGATCATAGTCATTTGAAGGCGAAGGAAGGGCAGCGCGGCTCCGCGTGCCTTCTCACAATCATTTCTAGTAACAATCTCTGGCCGCCGCAGGCCGCTTCTCTTTCGGTGGGGATTGACCCTAAATCCCAATGTGTAGCTATGGTAAACTGAAAATTTGCTATACATATATAGGTACCTACGGATTTCTCCCTTCAGGGTAGGCCGCTGAACCCACCAAACTACATAGATACCTCTACCCCACGAGTTTCCTGCACTGTCTATATTTTTCACAGAGATTCACTTGTCTCGAATACTTTCGACCCGCTGTGCAATCTCTAAGCATTCAGCGTCGAGAATAGCGCTGCTACAGCCTTAGTCGAGATTATCATTGGTCGGGCTGGGTGACTTCAATGGCAATCGACCAATGACAATCTCCGTCAAGCATACATGCATAGAGAATTGCTGGCTGAAAAGCTGGCTGGCGATATACGTGTTTTTTCCATCACCCAATACAAGATGAATGTACCTATAGAACAATTTAGCAAAAAAAAAAAAGAATATATCTGAGTGAGGCAACTGTGAGTGTTAATACACATTTATGCCTACCCCTACGTGATTTTACATACGTGAATATAAATAAATAAATAAATAAAATGTTTATTTGACTTAAAGACATTACAATATTTTTTTTTACAAACAATAACTGTGCTTTATCTTTCATGCAATTTATGTTGATACTGATTCCCAAACTAGGCCAAAACCTGTATCTTGGGAAACAGTGCTCTTTTGACTATACGTTACAATTGAGTGACACAGTGACTTTCAGTTACAGGAATTATTGTACCAGGTAAGTTTTAAACATTCATTTTATATTAGATAAGATATTACAAATCACTATAACTTCGTGTTGAGTAAGTAGCGTAGCGTAGTATAATATAATAATGTTAGTCAGTATGGATGTATGTGTGATGTTATGATGTATGTATGCCTGAATGTATGTATATTGTGTGAATGTGTGTGTGTGTGTGTGTGTGTGTGTGTGTATGTTAGTTATTTAAAGTGTTCACTCCAGAAATTTTAGTATTGCTTCTGTACCGTCATAGTCATATTGAAGTAACCAACTTGTTGCTATATTTTTTACGTCATGACGGTTGTAAATGTATCGGGTGCTTTGGGGGTCCACCAAGATTTTGGGCTTAAACCAACCTCATCTGCAAGCCGGTGCACCTGCTGAACAACGGACGAGGCTCTGGCGCTGACTTTCCCTTCGGGCTTGGGGGGTCGGACGGCCGTCGCCTCCGGAAAGGCCAAAAAATGCCACACAATATGAATGTGAATAGCTGATATAAGGGAAACGATGAGGGTAGGGCGTCGCCGCCAAACGGCGCGCATGAGGGTCGCCCGAATGGTGTCGCAAATGGGCAAGGGCTACCGTGCCTGACCCGGTGCCAAATCGTGGTTTTCTGAAGCTCCGCTTCGCAACGAGGAACATTGGCACATTGACACAAATAAGGAACTTATGTGTGTAATAAATTCTTAGTGAATTAATTATAATGCTGCGTTCCCATCAACGATGTGCTACACTAGGATTCCTAGTGACTCGACGTTATGACACGGTGCGAAGATGTGAAGCGGGTTCGTTTCTGATGCGCCTTACCTTTTTCTGCATAAACAAAAACCTAGCTCCGCTGAGCCGTTTCCACTAGAGCTGCACTAAGCGAGGCTAGGTAAATACAGTGATTCTATTTGTTCTTAACAACACATCCCCAGCTACGCATCTTCGCATATCTCTGGTGGAAGCCTTAACCACAGCTTAACGTGTAAACTGATTCTACATATTATACTCACGCCTTTAAATCCTCGAAGGGTTATGCAGAGGTTTACAAGCACCCACATCTCGCCAACTATGATTTTCGGTCCCCTATTGCCGTTAAGCGGGCACTTAGGCATGAGCTGTATGTTTACTGTCGGATGGAGAACAGTCCTATCCCTTAGTCGCCTTCTACGGCACCTACAGGACGAGGTTTTTGGTGTGTTAATCTGTATTACATTTTGGTGTTTTAAATGATAATAAAGAATTAAAAAAAAAAAAACCGATTGGCCTAAAACTGATTTTCCGACTAGAAAATGGCGGGGGTGAGGTGTTCAGCGCGGGGCAGGGAGTTTCCGTCCTATAGGTAGTACTATTGCAATTTTGTGCTTACATACTGATGCTGAGAGCATAATATACTTATATCTACATATCTTATTTTATCTTTGTTAAACGTAGACTCGATATAAGTAAGACATACGTTTACAACTCCGTTTTTGGTTTGGTACAACTATATTGTAACATGCAGGATTTGTTTTATTACATTTGATCATGTAGTTACAAATTATTTAAGGATATTTTTATGACTCGTTCATATAAATACAGAATAGTTCAGACATACATACAGTCCCAAAACACCTGTCATACCACAGGCACTGCAAAGAATACCATTACATTTTGGACCTTATTGCTATAGTTTTAAAGTCCAAAATTAAATGAAAAGAGTTTCATTACACTTTTTCATTCACTCTACAAAAAGTCATGTAATTTTAGAATTTAACAGCATTACTTTAAAGGCTAAAATTAAATGATTTTTTACTGTGCTATGACAGTGGTTTGGTAGCAGAATCGAGGTTCAAATAATATTTTTCACATTGAAATGCCAAAGTTAGTCTATCTTTTACTGGCGCGATTCTGTGACTATTCATATTTCGATATATAGAATTCAATTACACGTCTTTTGTTAAATAAAAGCAAGTTGTTCATACATGGATGTTGTCAATCCGTTTCTTAATTATTGCATAAACGGATTTTGGTGACCCAATTTCTTTTTATTCTCATCTCTGCCAAAATTAAATTTCTTAAAGAGAATATTCTCTTATATGAGAATTATTTTTAATCGAAAATAATTTAAATTAAACACGCTATAACGTACTTTTAATCTCGATCATTTTTTCACATAAAACTATTACTAGAAGCGCCACAAAACACAAACGAAATCAAAAACTTTAACGAAAATAATAAAAAAAAAAACAAATAAATTTACAATGAAAACTTACCATTCGTATCCTAAACTGGTAAACAACGTGACTTAAACGCGACATTCATTAACCGTACGTTTACAATAAAACATAAATTCCAAATAATCATGGCATTTGTTCAAAAATACCACCAAAAAACAACTTATGTAAAACACAAATATTCAATATTGTGCCTGAAAATGACTAAAATTATTGAAATAATACAATTAGGATACTCTTATGAAAGGAATGTAGCAACATTTTATTTTTACAACTAACAATAAATACGGGTAACAAATATCGCGTAAAAAAAAAAAAAAACTTAAAGCGAAAACAACCAAACTTACACACGTACTCAGGTATCATAGTCTTCGTCTATCTGTAGATTGCCAGAGTTCAAACTGTCTATATCTACTGGTGGACCCACGACCGGCCTCGTATCAATTTTCTTAGCCTCCGCTTTCGGCTGCTTAGAATTTTGCCTATGAAGTTGCCTTACAGAATTTTTTTCATTCTTAACTACGCTCACAATATTCACAGCGGCCTTATCTAGTAACTTTATCTCTGGATTTGTTAAATTCTTTGTAAAATCTATGTTTAGGATAGGTGTGACGGGCGTTCTAGGCGTAGGCGTGATAGGCGTCCGAGGTCCTGGGGTTGTAGGAGTCCTAGGAACCCCAGAAGTCTGCGCCCTGGGTGCAGGCGACACTGGTATCCGGAGCGGTACTAAAGGTTTATCAACAAAAAATGGCTTTGGCACTGGTTCTAGTTTAAGAGGTTCTTGGGTATAACTCGTTGACGGTTGAGGGCTCGTATAAGTAGGGTTAATGGTTATAACACTTCGATGTGGCACATCATCTGTTAATAAAGTTTCTTGGTAAAAATTTGCGGTAACCACCGGTTTTTCTGTGGATTTTTTTGAGAGATCTATGGCTACGTCTAGGGAGGTGGATGTTATGGTTTCTGATTTGACGGGTTTGTTCGGCAGTTCTGTGTCTGATGAGAGCGCCCGTTTGATGTGGTCTCTGAGCACGGGCGGGGGTTGCGGTAATGGTACCACTTTGACGTCACTACTGCTTGAGCTGTTCGAGTCTTCTCTCGCTATCCTTCGAGGGGGTACTGGCATTTCCGAAAATCTGCGAAAGAAGAACACGTTAATAGCGCTGATTCAATCGATTAATTAGCCTATAGCAGTCCACAGGTGGACATAGGACAAGGGTTACTAAAGTAATAATCCGTACTAATATTACGAATGCGAAAGTAACTCTGTCTGGCTTTCACGGCCTAAACCACTGAACCGATTTTGATGAAATCTGGTACAGAGATAGATTAGATCTTGGGTAAGGACATAGGCTATGTTTGGTCACGATAACCGATATCCATGCGAGCGGAGCCGCGGGCAACAGCTAGTATTACATAAAAATACTTTGTAATGGCAACATTGAAGTTCGTTGATGTCGGTTATTTTTTTCATTTCATTGTAAAGATAAGCCTCAATAATACTGATAACATACACAGCGGGGTTTTTTTGCCAGATAAGGAGACCAGAACAGGTTGTCAACGAACATCTATGCCAGTGGTTCGTTATGGGCAGTTGGAGCGCTAAAAAGTTCAACAACTGGTCCGTAGGCGTACCCAGCTTTCTTATAAGGGATGTCCCCCCCCCCCCTCCCTCCTCCTCCTTCTGAGTGATGAACTGGTCCAACTGCAAGCCAATAGGGAGAAAGGCCGTTAATATTTACCTTGAAGAATTCGGTGAACTCTCAGCACTCATGATTTCTTTCTCCTCTGCCGCCGACACATCTGGTATATTTTTAACCTGCAAATTAACAGAAAACAAATTAATGACAAT
Organism: Eilema depressum; assembly: GCA_914767945.1. Lineage (NCBI taxonomy): Eukaryota > Metazoa > Arthropoda > Insecta > Lepidoptera > Erebidae > Eilema > Eilema depressum. The sequence continues at coordinate 9,746,617 of OU612036.1, read as the reverse complement.
AATGCATTGATAATCGGGCTAGTCTCTACCCAATAGAGAGTTAAAATCCCATGAAATAGCGCCCGGTTCTTCAGTGATTTCCATTTCACAGATATAGGACGGAGAAACGCTACAAGTATCACCACTCCATCTCATCCTAAGGATATCGAAAGAGGCGACTAACGAAACACGCTATGATATCGTCTGCGTATAGACGATATCATAGCGAGAGAAAGGAAACTCGAAATAAAACCATGTACCAACCCGTCTGGCTAGCGTGGAAACAGTAGACCAAACCTTTGCAACATTGGGACAGGCATATTGCCTGCAGTGGACTGCGATAGGCTAATTACTAATAAATTGATGGATTGATATGACTTTTGTAGGCTGTTTCAAACTAGGATGGAAAACCCTTTTCATGGTGCATACTAGATAACACATCACTTTTTTTTTTAGATAGTGCTGTGGTTTCCATCTAACGTGAGTACCTACCCACGTTTTTGGGTTGCTCACACCCGTATTCACAAACAAAGAACGACAAATTCTCAGCGCGTTCGTTCTGGCAAGCCTTTTTATTCATTGATAACACTTAAGTAATACTTCGTTGAGGGAACGCACTGCGTTAGATACTGCTCCGTGATGTTTGTGAATAAATTTTACCAGCCCTATGCGCTCGAGCACACTATGAGACCTCACAGTGTTGTTTGTGAATACGGGTGTCAGTTTCTCTGTGCCTATGTGAGGACACCTAGAAGATAGTGGGTGATTTCGGAGTCTTTCGAAGCAGTACATACATTCAATCAAACTATAGACCTAACCAGTAACCAACATGGTCGGTGGCTCTTCAAAAGAAGAACAAGAAATTCACTTTTAAATGTTATAATGATGATCTGATGGTTGATTAGAGCCATCTAATTAACATTCTTACTCTTAATAAACTATAACAGCACCAAGCACAGTTCTTAACAAAAAGGCAAGCCGTATTTAAAAACAAACCTTATTTGTAGTTAAATAAACGTTATGCCATACATTTAGCCAACTCCGTAACTGCAAAAGTAAGTTTGTAATTATTTTTTCACGTGATAGGTAGATATAACTGCAGATTTGTCCGTTAATTGACCCATACGACCTTGCTATATGCAAAATGCTAACTTGATATCTCCAGATAAAAAAGTATCTATTGATAGACAGGCGGACAAAGAAATGATGTGAGGAATCCGTTTTTGTACCTGCGAGCCTACTACGAAGCGCATAAACGATTTAAATGGGGATTTAGATATACACGGGTGTATAGCACCATCTGCTTCCCTCCTGCCCTGCTGCCGAATCTTATGAATACCGATTCATAAGTAGATCTAAGGACAGATTGTATTCTAGTTCTAATGTCATTGTGAGAGTCGATTCACCACTGAGCTTTGTTCTGGAATACGGGCCTACATAGCAATTGGAATCCAAAAAAGTCAACGTTCGTGGCAAAATTCTGTCAAAAGTCATGATTTACTCACCAAATCTCTCAGGAAGTCGAACTTGGACTCCGCCAGGATGCATTGCTTCACGTGGGACGGGCTCAGGGTCTTCGCGTTCCTTGCTACCGTGACTTGCATCGCTTTGCTGAGTAGGGACTCCACAAACAGTTCCAAGGTGCGAGGTGTTGGAGTAAAGAGTGCTGAGTTAAGGAAATAAACCAAAACATGTTTTATTGTGCATTCCTGTAGGAACACGGAGTCAGGAGAGGGAGAAACTGAGGGAAATAGACTCACTGCCTATTACTTAACACCGAAAACATACTTGGTGAAACAAGGATGTTGGTACATGATACTCCTCTGTCTAACAGGATATATGTGTGATGTGATAATAAGTATATCTTCCGGCACATAAACATCCATCATAATTGAAATAAAACTACTTTTAACGGATTCTATCGCCATTTATTTGGCATTGGAGAAATATTCGCGTAAACATCCGACAGTATCATCCATCATAATCTCTTCTTCTACCGAGTCGACAGCATTTTGTTTGCCCAGTGTGTAGCCACACCAATAGAGTTCTCAGAGGCACTCATGAGTTCCTCTGGTGTATACGTGCTTCACCAGGCAGCACACGTTAGCAGATGGGTCATAGTCTGCGGCCTGCGGCTCTCCGCATTCACACCGTGGGTTCACTTCGTCTGAACCCACCTAATCCGGTTGTCGTTACGCGGATCATCAATCATCATCTCGATATTTCACCAATCAGGGATTTTTCAATGATGAGCTGATGACTGATTACCTCAGGGTCAAATGTTTCGCTTTCATTTCTCTTTGGTCAGCTTGGAGTTATAGGGTGAGGGCCCAACACCCCACTAGATGGCCAGTCCGATCATGAATTCAAGTTAGTTTTAACAAATTGGAAGTATAAAACTGACGTTGATGTTTTAATCTTAGACATTAACATCTATCTACAGCTTCTTATCGTGTGTTAACTCAATTAGTGTAATTATTTCGTCGTCGAGACACTCCTATGAAACACCACCATAGACGAACACTCCCAGCTAATACAATAGAGTACCTACTATCGGTGTACAAGTAATTAATTGCCTTTAATCTACCTATTACTGTATGTTTATCCATTACTTAGTACATTAGCTTTTTTTTTATATTAACGCAGTGACAAATACCTATTCCAAGTAGCTATATTTAATGACATTTTAAACCTATTAGTATGCTAACTATTCTAATAGATTTAGATTGGAAAAGTGAATGCTGACGGGATTTGAACCCCCGACCAGTCCCAAGGGGAATGCTCTGACCACTGAGCTACGGAGCCACGTCTTGGGCATTCGAAATTCTTTTATACAACCCAGGGAGGTAGGACAGGACGGTATTTACGTCCTAATTGAGCAGTCCGGCTGGAGAAGTACCTCCGCGCTACAGGATACCGCGGCTATAATATCCTTGTGTCCCGGCGGTGAGTAGGGTAGCCCGAGTTTTGTGCTGTTGTTTTCTGTTAGGCCTGCTTGTTTTCTGCGCTGACGGCACAGAATCTCTCTGTTCTTACAGGGTCGGCAGCACGAGTGTGACTCCCCTGGTGTTACACTCATCCATAGGCCACGGTAACCACTTATCATGTATGGCTCGTGTGCTTGTCTGCCACCTAAGTGGTAACAAACAACCCACTACAACAACCATCATAAGGCGGAAAAAAAAGGTATAAAAACAACCATCATAAGGCGAAAAAAAAGGTATCAAAACAACCATCTTGAGGCGACGCATTCTCAATAGATTTGAATAGTAGCTATATTCCAGAAGGGTATAATGTAAGTATTGTTTGAGTATTGTGTTTTCTGTAATGCAGAGAAAAAACACGTAGCATTAGAAAAAGAAGGTTAGGTAGAGGGTAATCATTCAAGTCAAGCAATTATTATTGATCGCAAGCCCCTTGCATTATGTTAATTTGCCGATGGCCTCGTTTTAGCAATAGTTCATTACTTATTTATTATTCTTAGTAGTTAATTAGTGAGTATGCCAGTAATCTTTTGCTAGTAAGATGCTGCAGCATCAATAAATATTTTAAATACGATCATGAGAAAGCCGGGACTCAAATCTCAGAATTGGACCAGTTTTCATTACGCACAATCGGTTAAACGGATCTGGCTGAAACAAAACTGTGTCTGTCATCATTATTGTCAGTGTCTTGGTTGGAAGCAGAGGTTCTTTCTCCTCTCCGCTTTCTTCTCCTGATGTGTCTTTTAAGGGACCTCCTGACCTCCAAAGCCCGAGGGGAAAGCCTACACCAGAGCCGTTATTCAGCAGGTGTACCGGCTTGCATATGGACCTCGGAGCTCAGGGTCAGCCTTCCGGCTCTTGCTCCTCCACTTCGCACGATCTTGGGCGTCCATGGTATTTAGAGCATTTGGAGCAAGGACGATGATGAATAAACAGTGTTAAAACGATCCTATCAATCATAATATTCATAATGGAGCCGAACATGTCGACGTGGCTATCCTGCAGTTAGTAGTTGAACCGTACATTAATGTAGATTGCTCACAATCGAGCTATTCTCGTCCATGTGACTAATATCGCAACACCCATGTACAGACGCTCGCATATGATTCATACTGTTATCAACATAACATTGATATATGTTTTGAAAAAGCTTGGATAGCGATGTTTTATCCAGACGCCTGGCTCTATAAAATTATAGTATCTATATCAGAGGACCGTTTTGTCTGTCGTCAAGGTGATTTGTAGTCGTTCGGAGCGAAAGATTTTGGGCATAGTTTCGATAGCGAAAGCGTCTGGAAGTATTAATTTGGCGGATTTTTTTTTTATTATGTATGGGAAAAATGTACAGGTGAAAGGCATGCTGTATGGGGGTTGTAAAAAAAAAAAAAAAATTTATGCTAAAATAATACTTCCAGACGATTTTGTTAACGATACTGTGCCCAAACTCTTTCGCTCCGACACGACTATAAAATCACCCAGTATATTCTCTGAAACGTATCTTCGTCAAAGTAAATCCGATTGCATTTAAAGCTTGCACTTTAGAACTCAAGGAATATCTCAAGGAATGTCCGAATCTCTTCATCAACATTCTTGCATTAGTCTCAGTCGCATCTGAAGCCTTCACCTCGAAGTACGGGTTCGCTTAAGTATAATGTGGCTCTATGTTTTCCGCTATATCGGGAGCGACTACCGTCTGCCCTCCTAGGCTGAGTTGTGGTTAGGAATTCCATGGGACAGTATGTGGTTAGTGCTAGCCAACCGCTGACAGATTTATTCTGTTCGTCCATAGCCTCCATTTTGATCTAAAGACTATTGACGCAGGGACCGATTTTTAACATGCCCTTCGAAGCACGGAAGCGTTCAGATGAAATACACTAAACCCATCCAAATGGCAACCGCACCTAGGTAGCTTAACCCACTGATCGTTTACCGAACAGTGAGCACAACTATTAGGACCACTTTCTTTTGGGAATACTATTGCAAAGTAGTTAACTGGTTTCAATCATCACATATTTTCAAAATGTATTAGGATAATGGCTAAACGGGGATAAAAGTCAGTTTCATTGAGTTGAAATTCAAAAGTTTTGGTACGTTATTAAAACACAACGTTTATAAATATATGAACTAAAGTGCTGTTCGTTAATTTTTTCGAGAGTTTCCGAGGGCATGTGTTAGTGGCAATATTTTCTCGTCCTCTCTTGAGCTGGTAGGTATAGTTACCGGCATATAAGTATATCTTGACCCCAATCACGTCACAAAATGTATCCAATATGCGCGTTTTTCGGGTGTCTTTTAAGGATAGCAGAGATTCGCCTCCATGGATTCGCCGTGCGGTCGCCGGGTCCATAGCGTGATGCAGAAAGGAACACCGTGACGGCGACTGGGACTTGCGACCCAGATGTAGGTTTAGGGTGCTACAGCGGCGCAGGCGTTCAAATCCACCAATCAGATTATATCAAAACAATCCGCGTGTGCCAGGGCCTCGTTCCTCTCGCGACTGGGGGTTATTTATTAGGGATACTCGTACCTAGAATAGTAAAGTAAAGTACCTTCTGTGTACCACAGTTGGACATCAAATCATAGTCATAATCTCAAGTGCCATACATCTCAAACTGATAACACAGAAACACTGAAGTGATAAACCTGTTTATCATAACCAAGGAAAATTGATCTTATAATTTTCTCAGCAGTTGGTATTCGCGTGGTTCCCGTCGAAGACACCCACGGGAAGAGATGGAGTAGCCCTACTCTACTCGACAGGGAACAAAGCTTCTAAAGCTCCCTTAATTCATATTCCCTTAAGGCGCAATACGAATCTTTCTGGGGAAGATGGGGACACCGTAGTCCCACCCTCCGTCAGCCACGGTGTCGGATGTGCCAGAGGCTCCCACACCTTCGACAACCGTTGGTCGTTCGGTCCGGTCGTCGTCGAAAGTTCGAGACCGACATATCTACCCTCGCTGGTTTTGGAAAGGATTTATATGTGGGATTTCCGCATGTTAATAAAAAAGTCACTTCATAGTCTTTCTTTATGAAATAATAGGCGTCCGTTTCCTTGTTCATTTTTAAATTTATGCTGCCGACCCTGAATTTTCTGAAATCAGAGTCGTCGGGGTGAGTTGATTTAAAAAAAATTAAAACTAGATAATTTTTGCTACACTATCCAAACAAACACAGATACACCTAACTAAACCGTAGAATAGTAATCAAAATATCAGAATTGCAGTTACTATTTAAATATTTTTTTATGAGTTATGATAATAGAAGTGCGTAGACTTCGAATGTATTGATAACAAAGAATAAAAATAAAATATTATATAATCCGGGTGTGACGACCCCTTCTCAAACGAAGGAATGAATGATGTTGTATTTAAGAGGCAACTAACGGAAAAATACGCAGACGATATCACTGCGAGAGAAGAAAAGCTCGAAATAAAATCCAAAGCCTCCCAACATTGGAAGAAGCCTATTGATTGATTGCTACTATGCCGATATAGGCGCCATAGTTACGATAGCATAAGTATTATTTTATACCTCTACCTGCCTACACACTACACACGGCCTACCTGATGGGAAACGGTTACAGTGGCCTATGGAAGTGTGCAACACCCCGGTAGGAACCTTCAAATTTCCTGTCTGTTTGTCTGTTTGTTCGCGATGGACGCAAAAACTACTGGACGGGTTTTGATGCGGTTTTCTTTTTGTTAGATAGGGCTTGATCAGACTTAAATTTTACGTTTGTTTGATCACAATCGGTTGAGTAGAACCGAAGATATGAGCAAAGGTCGCGTTACCCGAGACGCACGCGGGCGGAAGGCTAGTATTCTCATATAGCCACGCCGCCGGCAAATCCCCAAAGGGGTTGGGCAGAGATGTATTATCAGCCACATTTCGCCAACTATGATTTTTCGGTCTCGGTTTTCGGGCACTAATTCATGGGCTATATGTTTGCTATCGAATGGAAAACAGCCCTATCCCTTTGTCACCTTCTACGACAACCACAGGAAGAGATAGGGTGACCCTATTCTGCTCCACCGGGAACCAACACGGCCACGGCCTATCCATACTAATATTATAAATACGAAGGTAACTCTGTCTGTTTGTCTGTCTGTTACGCTTTCACGCTTAAACCACTGAACCGATTTTGATGAAATTTGGTACAGGGGTAGTTTAGACCTTGAGAAAGGACATGGGCTATGTTTGGTCGCGATAACCGACATCCACGCGGGCGGAGCCGCGGGCAAAAGCTAGTAATAAATAAATATTCCGACTGTTCCGACTAACTATTCCGATCATTTCAGTAGCTTTACAGAAGCCAAGGCCATGGGGCAGATGAAGAGGTAGCCGTCTCATATCTTGAAGTATATAGTTATCTTAACGTAATAACCAAGTGATTATTTTTTGCTACCTCGAATGAGAATGAGCATGCATAATGATGTGACTGAAGTTTCACGTTAAACATTTTTTTTTATTTCTCACATTTACGTAAAGCATTCAACGGAATCATCAATCTCTGTCGCTATCACTGACAGTCACAAACAGAATTAAATTTGCATGCCATATATTATGTGATTCACTGTATAAGTATGTGCCTAAGACGTATTTATAGTGCATAACAAACATATTATTTGACTCCTTGTGTCCTGTGGTGGTTAATGCTTGTCATCATGTACGAATCTATTATTTAAGATTATTTTATTGTGTGAACACCGGAGGCTGGGCAGATGACCCACCTGCGACTTCTGCGAGCCATTTCATCCATAAAAGAATGTTATTTAAGATAGAATTTTTGTCATAAATGTTTCAATAGCTGTCCGATAGACAGAAATAGGGAAACTCAAATGTGAAATCAAAAATATATGACATTAATGAGATTGATACTTTGGAAGCCCAAGCCAACATGATCTACAAGCTGGTAAACCTGCTGATTAATAGACAGTCCCCCCTATTAAAGCCGTACAAGGCAAACTCCTGGAGGAGAAGTAGTAAACAATAAACAAACCCTAGACTCTGAATATAACAGAGGAACTAGAAACAGCTAAATATGATGATGATAATAATAATTTATGAGATGTGGATGTAATATTATTATGCCCACCGATTCGAGGCCAAAAAGGTATGACTATAACAAAATTATACAATAAAAATAGTTTATAATCAAATGATATTCATGTAAAACCTATTGATATGCAAAAATGGTACTCTTCAACTTACGGGATGCTGTCCCAACAAAGAAACACAAACAACAAAAATTGCTTTGTCTGGAAGCGAGATGTATAATTCATTGTATTCATAATCACTTACACCTAATGTGACACCAATACAGATTATAACAAAGAGTTTAGTTTACAGGAGTTCTAGATTTTCATCATCGGAACATTAGATACTAATTTAAATTCTAAGTAGAATCTGCTTAGAATATGTACTATAATTCTTAAATGAAATAATAACTGCTAGTTAAATTAAGAGTCAATTTCAAATAGGTCAATTTAAGTTATCTTTTAATAGGTAGGTAATATTAAAAATAAATTAACCACTTCATCAATCTGAATATCTTAGCATTACTCATTCTTATAAAAAAGTAAACAAGGTTTCCTCAGTCTAATTTAAATATAGGTATATAAAACCTTTAAGGCATAGTGTAGCTTGTTTTAAAAGGCACAAAAAAATAGGCATAGTGCCAAAAATATATTGAAAATCAATATCATTGTTTATTTAGTTAACTACATACCAGGCTCATATCAATAAAGTCAAATAGGAATTTACTTTATCATAGAAAGTAGTGTTTCTAAATGGCAATAAAAAATCTGATAAAGAATTATTATCCAATTTATAGCATCTGGTCATAAAGCCTCAGTAAAAGAAACAATCTCAAATAAAAACTAGTTTATGATTATATAAACTGCCAAGAAGGTTATATGTATGACTTATATCTTTTTAAAAAAGCACCAGTTAATATCATCGTAAATTATTATTGCAATCTACCTAAATATCAAACTATTAATAATAATTGGTATTATGATTTTCACCCATGTAAATGTATGTGTTATTGTCTCAAATTAGGTGTAAATTAACGATGTCATATGAAAAGGATATAGATTATGATTGGTACAGCCTGAGCAACTTTCCCCACTTCCTCATCAGTCTGCATAATCTTCTTGATTCGCCCCTACAAACAAACAATGTCATGATATCACCAATCTCCCAAAATTATTGACGAAAACAAAACCAAATTTCTCTTTGTTTCGACTGTTTATAAACGTTTTTTAACTCACGGCTGGAAACCTTGCATTGTATTTTCTTTTCTTGGTAGGCATTATGGTAATCCGTTCACTTTAACACCAATTAAATGATAAAATTAGCTCACTTCACCATCAGAATGTTAATACTTCTCGCGCATTTTTGAGGTTATAAAAGAGGGACGTTCGCAGCCTACTTCATTTATATACGAATTTGACAGTTTCTCCACCATTTTTCATGCTCAATTTACGATTTTAGACACGTATTCTACTAAAATGATTAATTAAATAAAACTAAAACGTACTTGTGCACTATTATTCGATAAAGTCTATTGTTTCTGTGATTGATATTTTATAAAAAAAATATATATCCGTATAAATTAAGTTACTAGGCTGAATGGGCTTTATTCTAATGCCATGTTAATTTGAGCGAAGTATTAAAAAAGCTAATTATTGCTTCGTCGTGAAACAAATATTTTAAAGGAAAAAAAATTAATTTAGGTAAGGATTTTATTTACATAACATTCTAAATCAATCACTTACTACTAATTACTTTCTCAGATCTACACCATTTTGGAAACATTTAACAAATGTGGAAAAAAATTACATACATACATACATACATACATACAATACAATCACGCCTTTATCCCCGGAGGGTTAGGCAGAGGTGAATTAACACCCACATTTCACCAATCATTGTATTATGTTAGGTCCCACGTAATAGGGGGTGAGCCTATTGCCGATTTCCGGGCGCTATTGTTGTCTCGAGTCATGTATAGGCCAAAGAGTATAGTAATATATATAGGAGGTATAGGCCGAGTCAGGGCTGTATTTATCTGTCTGATGTTAAACAGTCCAAAATTTACAAAATTATAGAAATTTTAATACACTCACCAATTATGGCTTCGAATTACCGAGTTTCACTACAAGCGTCTTAACAGATTCGTTTATGTGGGTTGTGGGCTCAGTATTCGAAAATTTTCAGATGTCAGCTTACCAGCTGCGTTCCTGTCTTCGGTCCACAGTACGGAAGAATTATCTAGGAAAATCCTATACTAGTTAATTCTGAAGTATTGTGTTAAACTGACGCAGTGAACGCTTGGAAAATTGTATGTCCAAACACCGATCTCCCAAGGAACCCCTTCTCACAGCGTCGGTGGGATGGGCCTATAGATTTGGATGGGCCAATCTGCAGCTTAGTAAAACAAAATTTACTCAATACTCTAATGCTGCTCAGCATGCCCGTTTATTGGCGGTTGGTGTGTGAGAATCGGGTCTTTGGCTACAAACTCTTCCGTCGTCTAACGTAGGGACTATGTTAGATGGATGACACTACCTACCGCATCACAACGTGCCTTCGTTTAGGTGCGCCGTGTGTTTTTCCGCATCGATGCTGTTGTGGAGAAGCAGTTGACCGACTCGAACACCATGGCCTGTCGTGCTGCAGGAGCGCTGGGCGAATTCCACGGCACGCACATAATCCGCCGTACTCTTGTTACCGTCCGTGTACCAGCTGTGTTTGAACTGAACGACGATAGCAAGAGACCGGATGGTAGGTATGTCTAAAGTATAAATGGATAGGCCTCTGGTGTGGGACGCAACTTGCGTCGACAAGGTGTCGTGTCGATACCATTACCCCTACCCATATTCCTGGCACAGCTGGCTGTGCCGGTGCTGCTGTTGCTTTTGCAGAGGCTCATAAACGGCGTAAATACTGAAAAAAACTCATTGGAGATTATGAATTTGTGCCGTTTGGAGTCGAGACGTTTTGGGGCCATGGGGTCCGAGCGCCCGCAATTTCTTCAGGGAGATTGCGAAGTGTATGATCTGTGACCTCTGTTTAGGTCAGAAAATGAGCATCGCTATACAACGTGGAGTGCTGCCAGTCTTCTGGGAACGCCACATGAGGCATGCGATGCGGAGGAATTCCACGACGCGTTCTGATTTTAGTTTTATTTTGTTCATATAAATTTCGTTTGATTTTATTGTTAATTTTGTACATAGGTAATCCAGAGCAGTTTTCCAGTAGGTATAATAATCAGTTGGTTTTTAATGCATCAAGAGATGGCGCTAGCATAACTTTTGGTAATTTTAATGTAATCTGTGGTTTGTTGTTGTTCTTTTCGCGTCGGTCTGTAATTTAAAATAATAATATTATAATTTAAAATAATTTCATCAGAAAACATGTCAAAACATCTATGTAAAGTAAATCATTACAAAACCGAAGATCATTTTTTCCATAAATTAGTTACCAAAAGTGCCGGCTGCGCCATCTAGCTTGTCTTTAGGAACCCTATAAATACCTACTGGAAAACTGCTCATTGGATAATAGAAATGTTTTATCACTTACATAAATAAATTATAATGGATTGTCAAGAGAATTATTATGCATTGATTATACTAAATTAAATTAAGACTAGAAACTATTAGTTAATCACTTACTCATACCACTTACTTACTTACTTACATTATCACTTACTTATTTAATCTATGTTTCATTGTATAACCCGCGCCACGTATCTTGGACCTAAAATGTGCTCAAAATGTGCCCTATACGCGCCGCACACATTTCTTGGGTGTCTTTTGAGGATAACACGGGATGCTACTGCGGTAGACGAACTCAAATTCACCAAGCATAGACTATTACAAAGCAATCCACGGGCACCAGAGCCTCGTATGTCTTACGATTTAGGTCCAAGATACGTGGCGCGGGCTATATATGTCATTAATAATCAATAATCATCATTGTTAAACGGCGCGGGCGCACCAGGCGCAAGCATACACGCAGACTTCACGCTGTTCACGGACGCACTTCACGCAGTCGGCTCGGCGCGGGTGGGCTCGGCAGTATTGTGTAGATGTAGACCGTCTTTGAGACCGTCCTTTTAGCAGTATCGCTACATCTGATAGCTATAATATAACCTGTGCACGATAAGTTACTGAACGAAAAATAACACGAGTGAAACCTGTGAAATGCTGTGAAACGTCAAATCAGTCAAATAAAATGGCGTCGTTATCTAGGTGCGTCCTATGTTCTCATTTTATTTCTTGTATTTTATTCTATACTCGTAATTTTAAACTATTTGAAATTTAATTTGATTGTGCCAAATATTGCCTCGTTGTTTTACGTATACAGTCTATCTAATCCAGTTTAATCCTGAAATTAAACACTATTTGTTTCGCTGTGAGGAACACATTATTTACATCTTGATAACCAGAATCAGAAGATGTGTATGCAATTTCTGCAATATGTGATGATAAGATTTGTCTTTTCAGCCTGTTACCCGCTCCCACCCAGCAGGTATGGGATCGAGATGACGAACGTAAGGCGAAACGCGTTGGGAGTGCCCTAGTTGTCTCACAAAGTAGCGTTCCACCTTATGGCCAGAGAAAAGGATGGATTCCGAGAGCAGAAGAGGATTTTGGAGGTAAAAGACACTCTTAATCTTGGCTAAAATGTCCATAGCGTGCATGTTCCGTGTTATTTTATAACTGTAAATCCAATTCCTTGCCAGTGTCTACAACCTTGTTTTATAATAGTTCCAATGCTGGACCTTGGTCTTTTTGAGTATAGTAGATTTCAACTGATGCATGAATAAGTTAGGCAGAATTTTTCAACTACCAAAGAACATGTGGTATTTATTTTTAGTATTAGAGAGATTCCACTAAATCCACTAATACGCCCGCGTGGATGTCGGTTATCGCGACCAAACATAGCCTATGTCCTTTCTCAAGGTCTAATCTACCCCTATACCAAATTTCATCAAAATTGGTTCAGTGGTTTAGACGTGAAAGCATAACAGACAGACAGACAGTTACTTTCGCATTTATAATATTAGTATGGATATGGATTAGTATGGAAGTATGGATTTACCATGTGCAAATTTAGTGGATTGGTGTCCAATAGCACCTATATTTGATAATTAGTGATCTTCTTTTTCTTATCAGTATGCAGCCGGAGGGTTATAGGTTCAATTTGCTCTAGCATCAGTTTGCATTATTTTATTTCTTTAGTGATTGAGTTTAGAGTGAAAATCTAAAAATACCACTTCAAATAGTTTAACTACTATCTTATTCCATCTACATGAGATGAATACTAGAATTGGAACTGAGTTGGATTCTTTTTAGAGACATATAAGTGTCTATAAGAAAAATAATTTCATTACCAATACACAAAAATCAATTTTCTTTCTATCTTTCTTTCTTTCACATGCACATTCCGCGAGCTACACTTTTTACGATGTGACATTCTGCTATGTGTAAAGGGGGTTGGGTAATGTTGGCGTCGTGTTGGAATTGAGCGGCCATCAATGAAATTGGTATAATATTAAAGTACAGTATAAAGTGATCAAAAGTTACTATGGACAAACTTCTCTAAACTATATCGGGACTTAGCTATACAGGGTGGTATTTTTCAACTTTACTTAGATGGAAGTACTCTAAATACTGGAGATAGCGAATTCCACTGAAAGGAAACATTCCCTTATTTTTTAAAAGAAACAAAACTGCATTCAAAGTTTTCTGAAAATGCCACACCCGGTAGTCGAACCGACTAAAATCTTCCTAAACCTTCTATTTCATGGATTTCCTTTTATTTAATTTACCAAGTTTGTTAGAAAGATTTGATCCTTATAATCGACCCTATCGATTGATGCAAAAAAATACAGGGTGTTATTTTTGCGAATTGTAGTCGGTTCGATTATAAGGCGTGGCAAACGATTTTTCAGCATTCCTTAAATGCAGTTCTGTTTCTTTTTTATAAACATACTAAACTGTATTCAAAGTTTTCTGAAAATGCCACACCCGGTAGTCGAACCGACTGAAATCTTTCTAAATCTTCTATTTCATGAATTTCATTTTATTTAATTTACCAAGTTTGTTAGAGAGATTTGATCCTAATGATTGACCCTATCGATTGATGCAATAAAAATATAGGGTGTTATTTTTTCGAATTGTTCGATTATAGGGCGGGGCAAACGATTTTTCGGCATTCCTTAAATGCAGTTCTGTTTCTTTTTTAAAAACGTACTAAACTGTATTCAAAGTTATCTAAAAATGCCACACCCGGTAGTCGAACTGACTAAAATCTTTCTAAATCTTCTATTTCATGGATTTCCTTTTATTTAATATACCAAGTTTGTTAAAGAGATTTGATCCATAAGATTGACCCTATCGATTGATGCAATAAAAATATAGGGTGTTATTTTTTTTAATTTTAGTCGGTTCGATTACAGGGTGTGGCAAGTGATTTTTCGGCATTCCTTAAATGCAGTTCTGTTTCTTTTTTTAAATAAGGAAACATTTCCTTTGAATTGATTACAATAATTACTTCTTGGATGTTAATATGTAGGAAAAGTACCTACTCTTACTACCGGAAATAGCTAATTTCATTCAAGGGAAACACTCTCTTATTTAAAAAAATACAAAGCTGCATTTACGGAATTTCGAAAAATCGCTTGCCACGCCCTGTAATCGAACCGACTAAAATTATAAAAAATAACACCCTATATTTTTATTGCATCAATCGATAGAGTCAATCACAACGATCAAATGTCTTTAACAAACTTGGTAAATTAAATAAAAGGAAATTGACTGCCTCTGTGGCGTAGCGGTAGTGAACGCGGCTGCTACGCAGGAGGCGCGGCTTCGATCCCCGCTCAGTGCCAATATTTGTATGCATGAATATAAATATTTGCATTGGTCTGGGTGTTTCTATGTATAATATGTATGTATTTACAAAAAAAAAAGTATCTAAGTATGTATATCCGCATTCTAGATTCCATAACACAAGCTAATTAAGCTTACCATGGGTCTAGATAGCGTTGTGTGGAATGTTGTAGAACATTTATTAAAAAAAAAATCCATGAAATAGAAGATTTAGAAAGATTTTAGTCGGTTCGACTACCGGGTGTGACATTTTCAGAAAACTTTGAATACAGTTTAGTGTGTTTTAAAAAAGAAACAGCACTGCATTTAAGGAATGCTGAAAAATCGTTTGCCACGCCTTATAATCGAACCGACTACAATTCGCAAAAATAACACCCTGTATTTTTTTGCATCAATCGATAGGGTCGATCATAAGGATCAAATCTCTCTAACAAACTTGGTAAATTAAATAAAAGGAAATCCATGAAATAGAAGTTTTAGGAAGATTTTAGTCGGTTCGACTACCGGGTGTGGCATTTTCAGAAAACTGTGGGTGCAGTTTTGTTTCTTTTTAAAAATAGGGTAATGTTTCCTTTAAGTAAAATTCGCTATCTTTAGTATGAGGGTACTTTCCTTCAAGGTAAAGTCGAAATGTTGCACCCTGTATATCGCAGCTCCGATATTACTTACAATGAAAATAATGACATTTGTACGTGTGTTTAACACAGTACAATGAAGTGGTATCAAAATTATTGATGGCCGCTGAAAAAATTAAGGACGCCACTGTCCATACTAGATTACCCAATCCCCTTTACAATGTGCACATTTTGCTACCTGTACGTTTTACAATTAGCACATTTTACTACCTGCACATTTTGCGACTTGCACTAGTGCACATTTTGCTACTTGCACATGATGCTATGTAAAGAAAACAAATAATAAATTCTAATACTGAACACATTGATAGCCACCCATATTGAGTAGAATAACTTTAGTCTAGATTATTTAATGGGTCCTGACTGTATATTCATATAAATAGCCCAGGCCCAGCCTCAGATACATGGCTCAAGTCAACAATAGTGGCTGGAATACGGCAATAGGCTCACCCCCTACTATGTGGGGCCTAATACAATTAATGGTGAAATGTAGGTGTTATTTCACCTCTGCCTAACCCTCCTGGGATAAAGGTGTGATTTTAAGTATGTATGTGTTGTGTCTGTTGCTGTCAACATATTCCATATGAGAAATTATTATTTGTTTTTGTATTTTGTGTGTATTAGTAAAAAAATTCTTTGTAAAATGATATAATCGTCGGTAGCTTAGTGGTTAAGGAGTCGGCCTTACGATCGAGAGGTCCCGGGTTCGAATCCTGGCCATTACACTACCGACGTGAACCCACTCCTAGCACAAGCAATTTAGCTTAGTTGGAGGGGTTAACGGGAATATTAGTAATTTCGGTTGCTAATATTCTTTAAAAAAAAAAAAAAAATTATACAATCAATTCTCTTTTTGTCATAGATGGCGGTGCTTTTCCCGAGATCCATGTTGCCCAGTACCCATTGGGTATGGGTGCGCGAGGCAAGGAGAGCACATCAAATGCGCTTGCAGTCACACTTGATGAGTCAGGGAGAGTTAAATACTCGGCTATTGCAAGACAGGGACATAGTGCTGATAAAGTGAGACTTGATTTTTTTTGGACAAATTTGTTTTCTTTTTATAGCCACTGCCTATTGGTAGTTCTTAGTGTTTTAGTTACTCCATAGTCTAATTAGTCCATACAATTTACCAAAAACATTTCTGGGAGTATTTAAGTTTATAATTCTTCAGCTAACACCTAAATGGCTAAGCCATATTTGAATTAAATTTTGTGTGTATATTTCATTTGATTCTTGGATAATTTGAATATATAATTGGACAGCGTAAATAATGCAGCTTTTGGTATGTTGACTGTTTTTACAGGCAGAACTTCTTTAATTTTTGTTTTATTTGTAATTTTTTCTTTCAGATCATTTATTCAAAACTAACAGACCTGCTACCGTCTGAGGTATTAGCGGAAGATGATCCGACACTACAGAAACCAGATGACGAGGATATCCAGGATATCACTGAAAAAACTAAACAGGCCTTGGAGAAGCTGACTAATGCTAAAATATCTGCAGCCATGCCCGTCAAAGCTGCCCCGAAAGCTGTAAGTTGCAGTTCCTACACTTATTACTAGGTTTTTATACTACTGAGATATTACACAGAGCTGGTAAGCTGACAACATGGCATAAAAATGCCTGCAACACCATCTGTTACTTATCTTTTGCTACCTGCAGTGAGAGTCAAAAGTTGGAAGGGAAAAAGCTATCGCCTACTTATGTTTTTGGACCCACCTAACAACCTTCAACTTTAGACTTTGTGTTAACTCCAATCGAAGAGATGAAAGTGTGCATTATTAGCAAAGAAACATAAATGATAACCAATAACTTCCATTGAAGTCCTTCAGTAAATTTGATAATGATGAATGATATGTGTTAATGGGTGACAACCATTTTGCTATCAGTTAGGAATTAAGTCCTAAATTTGTACTGCAACTGAGAACCATAACAAGCTATTAAACCTCATGCACTGCCTGCATTTGACATGTTTAAATCATGAACATACCTATATCATGTAAAGATGGTATTGACGATAATAAATATTCACTTTTGCACTTCCCTATATTGTTGATGGGGCGAACACACCACTATATCAATCGCTCTCATAGTGCACAACTTTTGCAGGCGCCTGCGCAATACATCAGATACACGCCGGCGCAGCAGGGAGGAGCGTTCAACTCGGGAGCCAAGCAGAGAGTTATAAGGTTAGATTCCACATACATATCATATTGCTATTGTTACACATATTGTTAACACACTTGTAATGTACTTTTCCATGATATTTATTATTGACCTAACCGGTTTCGCCGTTAAGGTATTTAATTAATATCGTGGAAAAGTACAAGTGTGTTATCTTATCAATATGTGTAACAACAAGTTCCATCAAGTGCCATCAATCAATCAATCAATTAGCCTATTGTAGTCCACTGCTGGACATAGGCCTTTCCCAATATGCGCCATCAATCAACAGTAATAGTATATTGCTATTGTCATTATCTTTTCTACAGAGTCGTGATAAGTAGCTCTGGAAGTGGCCTGTATCGCGTCGGTAGCTTAGTGGTTAAGTCCCAGGTTCGAATCCTGGCCATTACTCTTCTGACGTGAACCCACTCCTAGCAGAAGCAATTTAGCTTAGTTGGAAGGGTTAAAGGGAATATTAGTAATTTTGGTTGCTAATATTCTTTTAAAACAATTTCATTATGAATTTAAAAAAAGTAATTCATGATCATTATTTTAAACAATTGTTAGCCCACGTTTTAAGCAATAATATAAAGAAGGAAAAAAATACTAAACTTGTGATGAACCAGGGAATGCGAGTATCGTGAACATTGTGGATATTGACATCCTATCCTGTATTAAATCTGACAAGAAAATTGATGCCTGTCAAATAGAAGGTAGAAGAAGATATAAAACCTTGTCAACCCATTTTCACAGTTGCTACTGAGTTTTACAACCTGGGGTCTCCTTACAACAATCTCCTATACATTGTAACTGTTCTAACCATTGTTAACTAAACCTTACCTCATCTTACAGAATGGTGGAAGCTCAAGTAGATCCCATGGAGCCTCCTCGCTTCCAAATCAACAAGAAGATCCCCCGGGCAGCACCGTCACCCCCCGCTCCTGTGTTACATTCCCCCCCAAGGAGAGTTTCAGTGAAACAGCAAAGAGACTGGAAAGTCCCGCCTTGTGTGTCTCACTGGAAGAACGCTAAAGGTATGTATTATGAAGCTGTATTGTAATACATTCATGGTGTTTGCCCATTTAGGTCTTAAAATAATGCTTAGGCGCTGCGCAAACGAGGCTCACTAATGAGAAAAATGCCCGCGGTGAATTCTTATTAGGAATAATAACTAATGCACTTTGTCCATGCAATAGCTAATGTCTCGTGGCAGGCAAAATACAACCTAATGACAGTACTAATAAGAGCACGCTACAAGTATCAAGATTAGTATAAATATCAAGATTATTGTTGTTATTCAACTAAATTCTACAATTCACGATGTATGAATTGACGGGAATTTTTCTTATTTGAATAAATAAAGAAATTGAATCACATACCAATTAAGAATTTAACTTATTTTTCTTAACCGTGGTTGACGTTTCATTTTTTAATAATTTACAAATGAATTTCAATTTTCAATACTCCCCATATCTAACAGTTAATTCTGCCGACAGGTTACACAATTCCTCTCGACAAGCGTCTAGCAGCGGACGGCCGAGGGTTACAACAAGTGCACATCAACGAGAACTTCTCCAAACTAGCAGAAGCACTGTACATAGCTGACAGGAAGGCGAGAGAAGCAGTAGAAGCTCGTGCACAGCTGGAGAGAAGATTAGCGCAGAAGGACAAGGAGAAGAAAGAAGAACATCTGAGAATGATGGCGCAGAGGGCTAGAGATCACAGAGCTGGTGAGTTCAGATTTACAATTGGTGGATTTTGAATTGAGAAATAGATGTGTATCTTGTCAAGTGTTCTTACAGTTTCTTACTATGCACTGTGCATAGATAGGATAAGACTCAATGGGAGATTAGGAATTCAACAGTCATATCATCATCGCCTAAGCGTTTTCCTAACTCGGTTGGGGTTGTCATTCAATAATGGAAACACGGAACTATCGAAACCAAATAAAATATCGAAATAGGGACATCATTTTCATTGTCCGTATTCCAATATTTTCCGTAAAGTAACTGCCATCTGATCTTCATATTCTAATCCTAATAAATCAAAGTTTTGTAATGTATGTAATTAGAACAAGTTCTCTGACTATTTAGGGCTCAAACTACCCATACTAATAAATGTTTCTATGACAACCGGACCGACGGCTAAGAGCACAGAGGGGTATCAATGTGTTAAAAATGATCATCCATCCTAAGGCTGACCTGTCTAGTATTACATAACCTGGCAGTAACTAACTCCTTTACTACTTAAGTCAAACGCCATACCGTCAGTGTGATCCATTACTGAATATCCAAGCAATAACTTATACCAACATTTAATTCTATGTCTAAAGTAGCTGTTCCTATCTGTTGCAGGTATCCGAGCGCCTGACGAAGACCAGGACGGTGTGGAAATAGACGAGAGTGGCCTCACTGCCGCCGAGAGGGACAAGTTGCGGGCAGAGAGGCACAAGGACAGGCAGAGGGAGAGGAATCTGGCTAGAGCCGCACCTGACAAGAGGTACACATTAGCTTATATTAATAGACCAACCTCCATCTGCATATTTCTAGGTAGGCATGAACACACAAAATACACTGGTATTTTGTGTGTTCATGCCTACTATGCCTAATTTTGGGTTGTGGAAACTGGATTAGTTCTAGATGAATGAAGCTGTGGGTATAGTTTAGTCATCAATATATTTTTAGAAAGATTTAAAAATATTTCTACATGTAAGCAAACCAACATGGTTAATACTTTGTAATGTTAGTTTGCTTATATGTAGATAAAAGAGAGGTTATCTTTCTTTTCTTCTCCCTTTCTAAATATGACAAGGAAAGGTCAGCTATCATAGTGCTGTACCCATAGAACTCTATTTTGGGGACAAAGAGTAGCCAACCTCCTATTTCCTGTCGAGCAAATATTATCCAAATCCGTCTAGCCCATAAGCAGATGCCTGGCTGTAGTCCCTCTGAGTGTGAAAGGTGTGATCTAAAGATATTTTTCTATTTCTAACTATCAAAAGTACAGTAAAGTACGAAATTTCGTGATAATTTTTTAACCGTAACAAACTAATTTTCGCATTTATGATTTAGGATGTCTGCTATCTTACAATAACTTTAATATTTGCTCTAATTTCAGGTCCAAGCTAGTGAAAGATCGCGAACGTGACATCTCTGAACAAATCGCGCTCGGTCTGCCTGCTAAGGCGAACCAGGGCAATGAAGCCATGTTCGACCAAAGGCTGTTCAACAATAGCAAAGGAATGGATAGCGGTAAGTAGTTTTTCATTGCATATTTACCTGCTTCTTGATAGAGTAGCAACCATAAAAGTATGATTCCGAAGTCGACCGCATACGACGCATGCAGCACATACAGCGTGCCTATTACTTGTTATCCGATACTAATAAAAGGGATCAATGAGAAGCCGCAATGAATTACGCGCATGTGCTGCGTGCGTCGGCAGTTGTCGTATGCGGTCGACTACGGAATCATACCTTAAGCATTATGAAGAAGAGAGTGACGATCGTCAGTTTCAGACGAATGAGGTGATACCATATGGCGTGGAAAATTCCATCGAGAACTGAAAATAGACCTATATTCTCCAAGCCTTTTCTCCAATTCAGTTGGGGTCAGCTTTCCGTCGAGTTACGAAACGGCCGAACTTCGATATTTTCCGTAAAGCGACTGCCATCTGACCTTCATAATCCATTTGGCGATGTCGAATTCTTTAGTAAGATCAGACTGTCGAACTTTTTAGGGACCCAAATACCCATAACGACTGCACGGCAGCAGTAATAATGATTATGTAAATAATTGTAATTTATTGATGACTGATTGTCCAGCAGTGGACTGCAATAGGCTAAATTGATTGATTGATTGATTGATTGATATTGATGAACAAATAGCCTATATGTTATAATAGTTCTCTTATTTATAGCTTTACTGGTTTTTCCCTGCGGCTCCGCCCGCGTGGATGTCGGTTATCGCGACAAAACATAGCCTATGTCTTTTCTTAAGGTCTAATCTACCCCTATACCAAATTTCATCAAAATTGGTTCAGTGGTATAAGCGTGACAGACAGACAGAGTTACTTTTACTTTCGCATTTATAATATTAGTATGGATTTATGAATATGTATAAATGTCGTATGGCAAGACTAGAGAGGACCAATATGGATTGGATGAAAGGTAGTGACTAAGGAGTAATATCTGAGAGGAATGTATGGATGAAAAAATGACATATTGCGACGATCCCAAATGATTAGGAGAAGGGTAGGTAGTAGATGATAATGATGATTGAATATGTTTTAGGTTATGGCGACGACGAGGCATACAACGTGTACGACAAGCCGTGGCGAAACCAAGAGAACGTCGGCTCACACATCTACAGACCGACGCGAAACGCCGACAAAGACAACTATGGAGGGGATATTGATGCTATCGTTAACACTCGCAGGTAAACAATATTGGATGCTATCGTTAACACTCGCAGGTAAATAATATTGGATGCTATCCCGGTGGAGTAGAATAGGAGCCACCCCATCTCTTCCTGTGGGTGTCGTAAAAGGCGACTAAGGGATAGGGCTGTTCTCCATCCGACAGTAAACATACAGCCCGTGACAGTGTCCGCTAGACGGCAATATGCTCGCCCCCTATACGTGGGACCGAAAATCATTGTAGGCAAAATGTGGGTGTTAATACACCTCTGCCTACCCCTTCGGGGATTTGCAGAGGTGAGTATATATCTATGTTTAAGATTTTTTTATTCAATGTCGTACAAAACTTAAAAAAAAAAAAAAAACATTCGAAGCGTTCTGAAAGAACTCTGTCAAGAAACTCAGCAGTCTTTTGTCTCTATCTCCTATCCTGGGCGATAAAAATGTAGTAACAGTCAGAGAACTTCGGTATAGGGTTTTATCAAGATCTCCGGGGCCCCAAACCCAATCCGTTGAGATATGAGGCACTGCTTCAGGCTTTCCTTCCAGGGTTCAGAGGTTAGATGGCTGTCATAAAGGCAAATATAAATGAGGAGAAGGAATATGTGAACCCTAAGCTCCATGTTGGAAATCTCTGAAGCACCCGTAACATTGCTAAGATGAAGATTATTGTATACCTACTTTTACTTGCAGCTTTAGTAATATGAAAGTACTTACCTAACAATATAAATTCTCTGTTTCAGATTCGTGGCGGACAAAGAGTTCGCGGGCACAAGCAGCAATAACACGCGATCTGGTCCCGTACAGTTTGAGAAGGATGCTCCCACATCGCGAGATGAACCTCCGGTAAGATTAATTTATTAACTTGCTGAACCTTTTTTTTGAAGAAAGAATATTAGTAACTGACATTACTTTAGTCCCTCTAGCTAAGTTTAATTGCTTGTGTTACCCCGCGTTTACATACTGCCGCTCGCATTGCTCATCGTGTTGCAGGAAATATTCGCGCGATTAATGCCCTAGCATTCACACACTCCCATCATCGCGTTGGTCCGCATTACAGTATTCGCCCTGCAACGGAGACGGACGTAAACGTATGGAGGACAACGCTGTAGCAATGTACGCATTATGCTTTGACAGCATAGCGAATTAATTAAATAGATTATTAATAAAAACTATCACTTTCAACTACTATACACTTTCCGTAGATCGATATAAATATTTTTAAAAGTAAATATTCGAGGAGTAATAACGAAAGTGGTGTTTACTGATTAGCGCCATCTAGCGGTCTCGTATAGTTCATCGCGCTAGTATTGCCGCTCCTTTGACTCGCGCCGCCAAGCCGACATTCGCAGTAACATACGCGGCAGTACTCGCGGCATGACGAATATACCATTCACACCACGTCTCTGCCCACTTCTCTCGCCACTTCCCTCGCTCTGCCGCGAGTATGTAAACGCAGCTTTAGGAGTGGGTTATATGGTAGCGTAATGGCTAAGATTTGAACCCAAGACTTCTTGATCGTAAAGTTGACTCCTTAACCACTAAGCTACCAGTGCTTTCTTAGGGCAGATCATCCGCCCAGTCGACATTAGAAAACTTTTTCTTTTTTTCATTTTCTAGTAATGATACAAAAAACGAAATTACAGTTCATGCATATAATAGTCAATAAGTCTATTTTGATAAATATGAAGTGGAATGCGTATTTTTAATACGCCTTTTTGGTATTAAAACCGCGATTCAAAGATTTTGTCACCCTGCGACCATGACCATGAACAGTTGCCGAAGCATCGGGCTAAAAGTAAATTATAACAAATAAATCGCGATAGAATCCGTTAAAAAGTGGTTTTATTCCAATGAAAGATATTCGGGTAAACTTCAGACAGCATCACAAAGATTTTGGTTCATACACGTATCTTGTGAAAACACTTGCCAAAAATTATGAAGTTAATTATGTAATTTGTTTCGTTTCCACAGAGTCGCAGCCAACCTGACGCAGACTTTGACCCGTTCGGCCTGGATCGCTTCTTGAGCGAAGCCAAGCGCGCCGACAAGTCGAGTCGCAAGCGGGACCACCACGAGCGACACGACGTACACAGCAAGAAGCGCCGGGACTGAGCGGTACGACTAGCGCTTATATATTGTGACCGGCAAACTTCTTGACTATGGCCTTAGACAAAGTGACATTCTATTGGCGAAAACGCCAGTGGAATCGCTAATTCAAGTATGAAATTGACATAAATCATTAATATAACTATATTTTTTTTATGAAATTTGAGTCTTTGTAACTCGAAATACAGTATTTAACTTATCATTATTACTGTGACCACTGCAATGTCCCGAAATCCATTGTTAAAACCTTAAAAATGGTTCGCTTCAGCGCGATTCCATCAATAGAATGTCACTTTGTCTAGGGCCCCAGGCTAGCTGCAAAGTACGTTTTTAGATCCCTTTGATGGTATGATCCGCGCCACGTATCTTGGACCTAAATCGTAAGACATACGAGGCTCTGGCGTCCGCGGATTGCTTTGTAATAGTCTATGCTTGGTGAATTTGAGTTCGTCTACCGCAGTAGCGCCCCGTGCTATCCTCAAAAGACACCCAAGGAATGTGTACTGCGCGTATAGGGCACATTTTAGGTCCAAGATACGTGGCGCGGGTTATAAGCGCGTTTGAGCCGTGCCGATAAACTAATCATGGACTATTACTGATTAAGGGCTAAAAGGGCTCGCGTTTGTTCAAGAAGTTTGCCGATAACTTCATTAGTGATGTGCCTGATATTAGTATACATACCCGTGGATATTGGAGGGAGAATTAATATCCGTATCTGTTACTCTTCTCAAAGAATCAGTTTCATTTATTCAATTTAGGCACATAAAGAGCACATAATATGAACGTCAAATATTACAATTATTATGTCATGTTAAAAAAAAAAAAATAAGATATATTATTAAATAAAGTAAAAAATGGGAGAGGCCTATGTCCAGCAGTGGACTGCAGTAGGCTAATTGATTGAAAGTAAAATAAATCATTTGAAAATGATTCTTTCGCTAGTTCGGTAGTTGATAGAACTTTAACCTATTTTAGATGAAAATGATCAAAATCAGTAGATCTCCCAATAAATAAAGAACTTTTGCAACGCTACTAAACTCAATAAAATTCAAATCAATTGTCTTCTAAAAATACATACAATAAACATACTTTTTCTATTGTTTCAGGTGTGGACTCTGTATATAACGGTAAACCTATCAATAAGAAGTTCAGAGAATGGATTCGCACTGTACAGAACATTCTTGTAGCCTTATAAGTTGTGGAATTTGACAAGCAATAGTTTAATATTAAAATTCGTTTTATATATAACGTCTTTTATTTATATATAACTTTTATGGATGTATGACCTGACCTACCCCACCTATAATACATTCGGTTAGGTGCATAACTATATTCTTGATGTGTCTATTTAATTTTTTTTTTAAACTCAGTTTGCTAATATTTTTCTGTTTAGAAACTTATTTTGAAGACTTAAAACCGAAATGAAACCACTAGTTAGATCATCATCATAATCATCATTTCAGCCATAGGAAGTTCACTGCTGACATAGTCAGTTAGCCTATTTTATTTGTTTAATATTTTTTTTCTTTGGCCGGCATTTTCCATTTCGGACCTAAACAAATGGACGAGAAACAACGTTTATTTTTTATTGCTCTCATTAACTATTCCTCCAATACAAAACAATATTTTTGATTAATTTTCAATGTGTTTTTATAAAAAGTCGCTACAAGATAGTTTACATAACCGAATGGAGTATACATCTTACGAGTTGGTCCGAGCCCGAGCCAACATCACTTACAAGTCGATACAATTGCTGATTGGCAGATCTGGCGTCAGTTTTTCTCTTGGGGTTGGAAGGTCGCAAGCAGTTGTCCCCTAAGACAAAATAAAGCCATCTTTCAGCAAGGATTAGTGAGTATCCGGGCTCCAAAGTCGAAAGTCAGCTTATGGGTACAAATCATTTTGAATTTTATCTACGGGAGAAATAGATCATATCGATTTAGAAAAGAGAAGCGACCTCGGGCGGGACTCGAACCCGCTATTTTACCCTTACAGGGGGAATGCTCTGACCACTGAGCCACCGAGGTCCGCCCGAAGTCGATCCAAATATTTCTATACATCCGTCCTACGGCGACGGTCGATCCTCTTTTCTAAATCTTAATCGTTTTGGATAATAAATGCTTCAAAATTTCATTCGATTAAGATCATAGTCATTTGGAGACGAAGGAGGGGCCGCAAGACGTCGCGGGCCATGATGACCCCTGCGACTGAACATGGTTCGGGTCAGCTTTCAGAGCTACGAAACGGCTGGACTTCCACAACCCACTGGCGATATCCAAGTTCTGTAGTTAGATAGGGTTGTCGGACTTTTTAAGGGTAATGTAACGAAGGCCACAGTTTGTATGGTATGCCAACCGGGAGCAACGACTTAATGTGTGCTCTGGAAGGCTCAAACGTATATCCATGAATTGATTGATTTATTTTGTAGGGACATATCAAATTGCGAGTGAGGTCACACGACTTGTTAGCATGCACGTTGAATCAATCAATACTGCATGTGTGCGGTTTCACACGGTTTTATGTATTGTATTACTAAAAGAATTATTCATTTTCTTATTAGATTGAAGTCAGGGTGCGGGTTCATCTACAATTGAAACTATCACACAACAATGCATGAGTGAGAACAACTTTGCCTGAATATTAAATACTATTCCTATGAGATCCGATTCTCAGCACTCCATGGATTCACCGTGCGGTCGCCGGGTCCATAGCGTGATACAGAGAGGAACACCGTGACGGCGACTGGGACTTGCGACCCAGATGTAGGTTTAGGGTGGCCACCTTGTGATGCATCAGCGCTCACCTCAGTCACCTCCACCGTCAGTAGTGTTCCCCCCCTACCTATCCAAATTTGGTAAGATTCTATCAATGCCGCTTTTGATATTCGATTTAGTAAAGAGCTTACTGAAGCTCTTGGCAATCCGAGGTCTTTAAGTAAGTTGTACAGGGATTTAGCTGGAATTCCCCTTGCTCCTACTTCTACGGCGTAGAGTTTAACCACGTAGCCGTTTTTGGTTAGAATAGCGTGAGAAATGACGTATCGAGGGCTAGGTTTCCAATGATCTTCGAACTGGATTTGAACCGGTCATTAATAATGCCTTCATCTCCCCATTTTAACGCCTAGTGTGTAACTTTATAACATTTAATTTCTTTTGTCTAAATAATCGCTTTCTGAACTAGAGTGCTGTACTATTGTCGGTGGAGTAAACACTAATTCTTTTTCTCCACTATTCTTTTGACAGGACGCGACTATCTTTTCCTTTATCTGGGGTCATAAATTTCCTTCTTGGCCTACCTCTTCCTCTCTTTCCTTCTAAAATCTAGACATTAAAAGTCAAAACAATACGAAAATGAAATAAATTAACCATATTTTTATCATTATTTTATTGAAGTAACAATACTTTGTAACATACATATAATGAAAAAAAAAAACGCAAATCATTACAATACATTGTCTGTACGCCAACCAAACGCTAAACACACACGGTGCTAATAAGACACTTCATTGCCAAACACTACCTACAAAATTAAAAACCAAATTGTGATCATTCTTGTAAAAAAATAATATATTATGCGTGATTTGGGGCCAGCTGCATACCCTTGGAGGTTTTCCAATGAGACTTAGAAGTTCTATAATATAGATTAAGGCGCGCGAATCTTTACGTATTATTATACTAAGTCCAGCAGAAACTTATAGTGTACCGGATATCTCGGTACAGGTAATATATTTAGCCTAATGCCTTTTTAATATCATCCAAGGGTCTGGTAGCGTACAGGAGACGGTTTACTTCAGTTTGATGATCGTGTTCCGGAGTTTGTCTACGTTGGCGCCGGAGAACTCTTCAATTTTCTTGCTGTTTTTCACGAAAACGAAGGTGGGCATGGAGTTGATGTTGTATTCGGTAGCAATGTCTTCACATTCGTCGACATCAACCTGAAACAAAGATAAAATAACTTTAAGATATTGTTATCAATATATGAACGGCAATCCCTGCTGCATCCATAGCTTTAAATAAAAGAGTACTACTAATATTATAAATGAGAAATCAACTTTTTGTTATATCACTTGGATGGTAGGCAAGCACACGGCCCACCCGATGGAAAGTTGTTACCGTGGCATATGGAAGTATGCAAAACCAGAGGAGTCACACTCTCTGACCCTGTAAGAACAGAGTTTCTGTGCCGTCAGTGCAGAAGACAAAGCAGAACAAGCCTTTGGTCTTCCCACTGACAGCACAAAAACTTTCCATTGAGTTCCGGGTTATTTGGTCGCGATAACCGACATCCGACACCGAACGTCGAACCGACAAGCGACTACAATATGGGGTTTTTCAAGAAGGGCATTAGAAGGTTTCTTCAGGGTCGGCAGCACGAGTGCGACGTCCCTGGTGTTGCACACGTCCATAGGCCACGGTAACCACTTTTCATCAGGTGGGCCGTGTGCTTGTCTGCCACTTAAGTGGTATAAAAAAAAAAACCAACAGTTAGTTACTAATATTCCAGCTAACTTTTGCTAATTCCTCATATTATAAGTGGATACCGTCGCTATGGCTAGAATTCAAATCCGGGATCTCTCGACCGTGCAACCGACTCCTTACACTAGGATCTACTT
The DNA here is from genome assembly GCA_914767945.1 of Eilema depressum. NCBI lineage: Eukaryota > Metazoa > Arthropoda > Insecta > Lepidoptera > Erebidae > Eilema > Eilema depressum. The sequence goes on along the minus strand of OU612036.1, from coordinate 9,717,809 downwards.
TTTCATTATTGGTTTATATTGGTTATTATGGAGCGAGTACCTTCTAACGCCCGTATTCTAGAACGATATTCAATCCTGAATCTCGCTTTATCTTAGGACAGATTGTCTATACAACCTGTCAAATCAAAATTCAGAGCTGGCATTCAGAATGGTACATTCTAAAATATGGGCCTTAGACTCCCAAAGCCCCGTTCATCGTACCGTCTTGCAGGTGATATTGTTTATGCCCTGAAGATCCCCATACGTCAAGCTTGATGACCTTGTGACCAAGAATAATTCAGATATAGGGCATCTACAATGACGCATTAGTTCTGTTCGGATTCCGAAGTGCTTGGCAACGATTTCATATCATTTGTAGGTTTGCATTAATCTTTAGATTTCTTAGAAATTTGATTCGAATACCTTAATAACACAGATATATATACAATACAACTAGCTGATCCCGCGAACTTCGTACCCCCTAGCAGTCGATTCTTTACTTTTTTTTTAAATTTAGTAAGAGTCCGTAAGAACCTTCCTCGTACTTCAAGGAATATTCTAAAGAAAGAATTAGCGAAATCGGTTCAGCTGTTCTCGAGATTTGCGCTTTAGCAACACATTCAGCGATTCATTTTTATATTATAGAAGATAGATACGCTTAGACTATATTATATTATAAACCCTATTTTTTTTTTAAGTTCAAGTCGTTTTTTGTGATAATTTAATAGAAAAAACTGTGTCTAGTATAATACATAATATGGTCTAAGATGATACGTATTGATTTTTAATTAGCACCGGTTGGTTTAAGAAAAGAATACTGTATCTATACAGTATAAATATGGTGTAACACAATACGTATTGATTTTTCATTAGCAGCGGCTTGAAAAAGATGGATTGCGAACATGACAAGAAAAAGAGTAACTTTCTTCCGTTACTCTGATGTCGAGTAAGGAAAATATTTGTTTTAATACCACTTACGTGGTAGTCAAACACACGATGGGCAGGCCATATGAAGGGTTGTGTGGTTACTGTGGCCTATGAACATATGGCAGTCACACTCATGCTGCGGTCCTATGATTACCTTCTAATGCCCTTCTTGAAGAACCCCATATTATATTCGGTTGGAAAACCACAGCAGGAAGATCATTCCATAGGTAGAAGAGAGGAAATGACATATTGGGCTGACCCCAAACGATTGGGACAAGGGCAAGCAAGGGAGACTGACGATTCTTACTCGGTTCTTTGTATTTAAAAATGCTTGAAACGTAAATACCGAAATACGGTAGTTACGTTAATAGCTATGACCATTTACAAGCTAATTATACTAGTAAGTAGTTACAACTAATGAAGTCTAATTTATAATTAAACATCTACAAAATAACGTTTTTTGTCACCATATTGAAATACATCATCTGTGAAAATTTAAACTTTCTATAACTCGTGTATCTTAGACCTAAATCGCAAGACAAACGAGGCTCTGGCGCCCGCGGATTGCTTTGTAATAATCTATGCTTGGTGAATTTGAGTTCGTCCACCGCAGTAGCGCCCCGTGCTATCCTCAAAAGACACCCAAGAAATGTGTACTGCACGTATAGGGCACATTTTGAGCATTTTAAAGCCCAAGATACGTGTCCGGAGTTATATCTATCACAGTTCATGAGAAACCGCCTGGTGACAACGGATTGATTACGAACTTACGAAACCCTAAAAAGGATTGGCTTACGTCGTCGGTAACTTATTGGTGAAGAAGCCGGATTTCCGATCGAAATCTTCGGTTTGAATACTGGACATACTAACATGAACCTACGCCTAACACAAACAATTTAGCTTTAGCTGATTGATTAGAATACTAGTAACTTCAGTTTTTAGTAGGTACTATTTTCATACAAAACATTTGAACTGAGCGGGTATCGACCCACGACCTCCTACAGTCGAAGGCTCTGCCGCCATGCCACTGAGGTCGTCAGACTGACGCCACATTACGCTATTATATTACAACCTCATTCCGCCAAGCCCTTCAGAAGTTATAGATAAATGATACACGTATACGAAGATTATATTTTATCTCTAAAAAAGGTTCGCCGACAAGGTTTGTGTACTATTTTATTGATTACTTATCTACAAATTCTACAATTCAATAGTTAAGAAAATAATGTTTATTGAATGAAATTTTGAAGCATTTATTATCCATACTTAATATTATAAATCCGAAAGTTACTCTGTCTGTCTTTCTGTTACGCTTTCACGCGTAAACCACTGAACCGATTTTGATGAAATTTGGTATAGGGGTAGAGTAGACCTTGAGAAGGGACATAGGATATGTTTGGTCGCGATGACCGACATCCAAGCGGGCGGGGCTGCGGGCAAAAGCTAGTGCTAACTATTCAAATCGATGTATAAAGAGAAAAGTCGGTCGTCGCCGGAAGTATAGAGGAATTAGGATTGGCTTCGTGCGGTCTCGGTGGCTTAGTGGTCAGAGCATTCCCCCTGTAAGGGAAAGATCGCGGGTTCGAGTCCCGCCCGAGGTCGATTCTCTTTCTAAATAAGCAGAATGTTAATTTTTTATAGACTCATGTCTGTATATCAACGAAGAGGAATTGAACCCGCTAGCTCTCGTGTAGTAGTTGAACGCTATGCCGACACGCTAGTTGGGTCAGTCAAACTTTGGTTATCCTACTAATGTATTGTGAATTGTGAAGATGTTAAGTGGTAAAATTATTTTCGTTTAAAAAAATATTTTACCTAATTATATCGAAGCCGTCGAACTAAAGATCATAATTTCAGCATTGGCCATTGATTGTTAGTAACTATAATGGTAAACTTTAGACTTCCTAGTTCTTTCAGTTACCAAGTAATAAGTAATAATACCTAATGTTTATTGCAAAAAGATTATTCAGGTGAAGTGTATACAGCACATAAAAACAAACTGGATATTTTCTTTTAGATTAAGACACGCTCCAGACGACCGGCGCCACAATCAAACCCCATAAAATAGCCTTCCACCATAACTTGACCCACTTATCGACCCCCCACTCCAAGTGACGTCATCACTGCGGAGTTTTACGCAACAATAAAATTCCCCTCATAGTGGAACGAGTGCCAGTTCTACGTGGAATTGATTTAGTACTGTCGGCTATTTACGCGAATATCAGTTATTCTTCTAGTCTGAGAGTGAAAACTATTTATAAGGGATTGTGTTGAGATATACACTTGTGGACACATCTATTGGCCCACCTTAGAGTTTAGGTTTCGATGGCCCTACTATGATTGCTATGGGCTACCTAAATATGATTGCTAGATTGAACAAAAACTATTGATGCAGTTTTAAACCTGATACAACCATCTTTTTCGATCGTATTGTTTTAAATTTGAATTCAGAATACCACACGACATGGAGCTACGCCTAACAAGTCGAGTATGCGTAGGGTTGCCACCTTTTTTTTGAAGAAAAAATAGTATTTTTTATCTTCAAGTCATAAAAATATAGTACTTTTGGAAAATTTTGAGAAAAATAAAGTACCTATCTATCAATTTTTCATGTAAATCCGCATGGGTGACTCTCCCCCCTCCGAAATATAAGATTCGAACCGACTAAAACGCACGCTGTCTGTTGTGGATCGGAGACATATCTCGCACGACCTCATTTCATCATTTCATGACATATTAAAAAAATGAAACCCCCCCCCCCCCCTCCCCCTATCTAGACAATTGGCATAATCATTAGTAGAATAGAATCATGAATATCTAGGATTGCCTCGTATTTTAACGTTTAAGTATAACCGTCATAAAAATTTGATCCAAGTACCTACATTATTTCTGTGATCCTATCGAGGGAAACCTTTGTGTGTGCCTTCAGCTGCTTCAGCCTAGCCAAATTAAAGACGATGCCATTCGTAGGTACTAAAGCGGACTCGAATTCCGTCCGTGTTGTCTCTCAGCGACCCTCTAATAACGGCAGCAAAGTAGATTGCAAAAAGTGAAGGCGATAACACATAAGTATCCCTGTTTAACACCTCTTGTGACTGAATAAAACTCTGACATTCAATCAGAGTTCTGTTACACAGCAAGCCATGCGATCGTGGAGGAGCATTATGGATAAATGTTATATTCAATATCATTCCTTCTAATGAAAGAAAAGTGGAGCATTCGTCTAAGTCAAGAATCACTCGAGTGAACCGTCTGATATTACCTTTAATTCCGTTCGAAAAAATAAGTGCAACTTCAAACGACAGGCGTGAAAATATAGTACATTTACGTACTATATTATTTTTATATAGTATATAGTACAATGGGCTGAAATATAGTACAATACTATATAATATAGTACAGGTGGCAACCCTAAGTATGCGCCTTGATGAAGGCAGTTGATTTTTGAATAAAAAAACATGTTTTTATCAAAATATAAAGGTTTAATTTAATAACGCGTGTTGCCTCCATGGGCATCTACGACAGCTCTCATGCGATTAGGCCTCAGGATTAGGCATAGAGTTTATCAAGCGTTCTATGAAATTTTAAGGGATCATCTCCCATTCCTCTTCTATGGCAGCCTGGTTCAAAAGCAGCCTGGTTAACCAGGTATGGGTGCCTGGTTCAAAACTGCATAAAAAACTTTTTGCTCGACCTCTTATAAATTTTTAGCTAGGACTAAAAGAAACTGAAAATGCAAGGAGGGCCAATAGATGTGTCCACAAGTGTATTTGGTATTGTTTTATCGCGTCTTGCGTCCAATGTTTCGGTTGTTTTTCAGTAGCCATGGTTTTTTTACCAAATTTCATCCAAATCGGTTCAGGGGTTCAGGCGTGGAAGCAGACCGAGTTACTTTCAGCTTTATAATAATAAGTTTTAATTATTTTCAGTGAGTTTCGATCTTTTGGTTGCTTTTCAGCAGTTATAGTGGCTATGGCTACGGGGCATGGAGAGACAGGAAGAGGGGAGTGCGGGAGAGATATAATCTGTTTTTATTAACCGACTTCAAAAAGGAGGAGTTTCTCAATTCGATGGGTTTTCTTTTTTTTTTCTTCTATGTTGTATGTCAATTACTCCTAGCTTTATGATTCGATTTCCGTGATTCTTTTTTTATTCGATGTGAAATAGTTGTCATTTGGTCCCATACAAATTTAACATAGTTTGGCCCAGTAGTTTTCATTTTATGATTTTCTTTGTTTTCAATAGATATGGTTTCTTTTTATAAATTTGGTCCATCAATTTACTGCATCACGCTAAGAGGTAAAAAGCTGAGTTGCAGTCCTGAAGATACAGACCACCATTTCTGATGCTATTGGCGTTACAACCCGCGCCACATATCTTGGACCTAATTCGTAAGACATACGAGGCTCTGGCGGCCGCGGATTGCTTTGTAATAGTCTATGCTTGGTGAATTTGAGTTCGTCTATCGCAGTAGCATCTCGTGCTATCCTCAAAAGACACCTAAGAAATGTGTACTGCGCGTATAGAGCACATTTTAGGTCCAAGATACGTGGCGCGGGTTATACAACTGTGGTCCCTAACTTGACGGCCTCATCAATACTTTTGCACGCCCCGCATGAGGGACCCGGGACTGTAGGAAGAGGGAAACACGTGCGCTGGCAGAGCATTCCAGCTCTTTATCGTGCGGCAGACGAGGCCTTTCTTGTACTCAGCATTACAGTTCGTTATCAGATGAATATACAGCAAATTGATAAAGACATTTTCTTTGATTTGATATTCTCATTAAATCTAGGTATTATGATAAGCGAGTTCTATTACATTATTAATTTGTTACATAACACGTTTTTTGCTTATCATCGTCAATCTAAGCGTTGTTTTTATTTGTTTTGGGTTATAGGGGAAAACACCCAATTATTGGCACCTTAAGCGAAATTTGTAAAATAATTATCATCTACGGAAATTATACGTCTTTTTAAGAGAAGAGAATAGTAAAAAGTAATATGTAGTAGGAATATTGTTTCACGTTATTTTGATCGTAAATAAAATATTTAATTACTTATAATTATTAAAAAATTACAATTTTATCCAATGTTATATATTTGCCCATATTATTGGCATTGGTAAACTAAACTATTGGCATACATCAGACCATTGCTATTTGAAAAGGAATAACTATAGAAAAGTCTTTACTTATTGCAGATAAAGTTGACGATTGTGAGTTCTTGTTTTTTACATAAAACGTAGCTGTGCCAATAAATTGGAGGAGTGCCAAGATTAGGTATGTTTCCCCTACATGGGTTATGTTGGAGGAACATCACACCTAAATAAATAAATAAAATAAATTCCTCCACATACTCATTTCCGGAAACGGCAATAGGCTCGCCACCTATTATTGTGCGGTTAACAAAGTGACTGGCGAAAGGTGGGTGGGCGTAATAAGCACCTCTGTGTCTACGCCTTCGGGGATAAAGACGTGATGTGTGTGTGTGTGTTAATACAGCTTTTATTCCATTTCCACATATCGACCATAATTCTCTAATATTATGGTCGATAGGTATGTGGAAATTGGTTGTTTGCTCCCTGCTTAAAGAATCACACACAGATTACACGTTAATATTTCATTGCTCTAGTTAACATCAGATGGCTTTGATTGCACTATAGAAGGATATTATATCTGCCTACCCAATAGAGAAACGTGTGACTAATTTTGAAAAGTAAAAATTAAGTTAAATAGATTTACAATAATTTTAGTTTATCAACGGGTTATTAGCGATTCCCCCCGTTCTCGGTACCCCATGCTTTCTTGTTTCATAATAGCACGATAAAACCGCTATTTCATTACCGAATTTTTTTGGGGAAAGCAAGAACGGGGGTAATTGCGAATATCTAACCCTATCAACCGCACTAATGTAAATCATTAATTTATTAACATAAATCTAATTAATTGAGTGAATTTATTGTATGAGGATAATATAATAACGTAATTATCAAAACTTATCAGTAATGCAATAATTTTGCGAAACAATAGGCAACTCTTATCAGTTCGCCAATTCAATAATGGATTGTTTGTTGAACATGTGCTGCTCCCATGACCTTGGCTATATTCTTGGCTTGGCATAGCTGTTCACGGTCTATAGCTCAAGATATTGAAAAATTATACATTTTTATAATCGAGGCTCGAGGCTCCGCTCGCGTGGATGTCGATTATCGCGTCAAAACGTGTTCTTTTTAAAGCTCTTGTCTGGTACAAAATTTAAAAACGTGTTCTTTTTAAATCACACTCATGCCACCATCAGGTGAGGACCTCCCCTCCCCCCCTTTCCATCTCATCGAAACTAATAATGGGGTGGGTATGTCGGAATCGAACCGAAAACCAGTGTGGTCGAGGAATCTGTTGTGCCCTAGACCCCGACTAACGCTCATTAGGTTAAACCCTATTTGAATGTAAAGGTTTTTTAACCCCCGATTAATAACAATGTCATGTTATAAGTTTGACATGTCTGTGTATGTGTCTGTCCGTGGCATTATAGGTATATCTGGGGGACACATATCTTAGACTTAAATCGAGAGACAATCAAGGTCTTGGTGAGCGCGGATTATTTCGTAATAATTTATGCTTGGTGAATTTGAGCTCGTCCACCGCAGTAGCGCCCCGTGACATCCTCAAAAGACACCCAAGAAGAAACCTGTACTGCGCGTACAGTGCACATGTCGACATTTTTAGGTCCAAGATTCGTGTCTCCGAGCAATAGCTACCGAAAGGATGAACCTATTTTGATTTAGTATTTCTGTCTCACCTTAACAACGACGATGTCGTCGGCCATCTCTGCAGCCATCTCCTCTAGCTTAGGACCGATCATCTTGCAGGGTCCGCACCAGGTCGCCATGAAGTCGATGACCACCAGCTTGTCGCCAGCCTCCGCCAGCTTGGCCTTCAGGTCATCGCTGTCCTTAATGTGAATGGCCATTGTACCTGGAAAAGAAGAAGGGGATTTTAAATATCTGAGTATGAAAGGCGTATGTCGTAAAAGGCGACTAAGAGATAGGGCTGTTCTCCATCCGACAGTAAACATATTGTTGTGACGGCTTTTACTGTACCAGCGACTGTTCCAGTGGTCAATCCTGTGACAGCAGCTGCTGGACAGTCGAAAAAATTTATGGATGCCGAGGAGGGGTGCCCGGTGCCCGAGCCTCGTACCTTGCGGAAAAGAGCTCCGAGGAATTACAAAGAGTAAAGGGGGAGGAATGTAGTATGTAGTAGTTTGATCTATGGCGGATCTATGGTCTGATGTCTCGGTTGTCAGGGTGTCTGTCAATATACGAGCTCTCAAACTGGTTATATAGTTTATTCTATCCTTCCTCTCATCAGCAGAAATAACACATATAGCCCATGACAAAGTGTCCGCTAGACGGCAATAGGCTCGCCCCCCATTACGTGAGAGCGAAAAACATAGTTGGCGAAATGTAGATATACATACACCTTTGCCTACTCCTTCGGTTATATACAAGTATAAGTATATGTATGTATGAGTATGAAAATAATCTAGTACCTAAATAGGTACTATAACTGGGCTTTTGGACTTGGGTATGAAATGTAGACCTCACGATGGAGAAGTCCTGAGTCCAGTGACTAGGGACTTCTTGGTACGAAGCATCGGTAGCGTTAAGGAGTCGGCCTTATGATCCAGAGGTCCCAGGTTCAAGTCCTAGTTATGGCACTACCTACGTGAACCCACTCCTAACACAAGCAATTTAGTTTAGGTGGAAAGGTTAGCGGGAAAGTCATTTTGGTTACTAAGGTTCTTAAAAAATAAAAAGTATAGGTACACATTTTTGTTTGTGTAAATGTGTATTTTTTATCCGTGTAATGAACACATAATAATATATTTTCCCGGAGCCGGCATGTTAATTCCAATAAAAATATTAATGGCATGAAGCCAATATTAAGTTTTTAAATCAACAAACAACTTTAGTTTTAGCCATCAGTGTTCTGTTTTTGAGAATGAATATCATACAGAAGTTGAAAGTCGATAGTAAGGGTCATTTCCTTATTAGTATTGAGGAATGTTTGGCATGCCTGTAAAAATGATTCATGGATTTAAAGGAATTTCCGATGACTTTATATGAACGTGCAATTGAGGAAATACTACTATGCCTATCTTATGAAAAGTCGCAGCTATGTATAGTGTTATTTTACCCCCCGAACCTCTCTTGTGTAAATTCGGTCACACAGTAGATTTGTTTGCTATTGGTTCAAAGGAGACGCGAGTGTTGCAGATGATAACTAAAAGGGTACATTGGCAAATGAACGTCATCTCCGGCGTTAAAGTCTTATTAAGCACCGGCTTATCATGTCCTACTTGTTTACCACCTTAATCTGCTTCATTTGAGCGCCTATCCTAGTAGCTTTTAAGCGTGTAAAGTAAGCTTCTGCGTTTCTGGGCGGAAAGCCTGGCTACCCTCACAGTACTCTTCACGCTCAATGGCCCAAAAAGAGGCTAAGTGCGGCCAAAATAGTCCCCTTTCTACTCCATTCCAAGCTTGCACTTTGAAGACCGGGTTGGCTCGTTTCCCCAATTATTTAGTTTTAACGTCTGCCCCCTAGACAAGTGGCAATTCGCTGGCCAGCGTTTTGCAGAATTGAATGACAAATGTAGGGAATTTGACACATAATGACAATGTCTAATCCCATACATTCATCATTTATTCTACAATAAGCTAACTCGTTGGCCACTTGTCTAGGGGGTTGACCTGCTAACCTCGAGAGGAAAGCTTGCACCAGAACCTGGTCCATCCATCGGCAGGTGTCGTGTACTGTCTTGCAGGTAAGGTAAGCTGCGATTCTCGAAAACCCCAGTTTGCCACCTTCGTAGTATAGTAAACGCAACGCGATTGTTTTGTTAACGTCAATACAACACGATAATAATCCGATTTACTTCATAGAAACGATTAAATCAAGCTTGATGACTCATTGAGTGATTACACGTTAAAAATATTGAAATGCAACATGGTTAATAATTGATTTAAAGATGATATTTGATTTGTTATCTAATAAATAATCTTCTGTAATCACGTTTTATTATTTTTTATATAATATTGTAAGTGATTTATTGACTTCTTAACCAATACACGGACAGCAGCAATTATAATAAATGCGAAAGTATGTTTGCTTGGACTCAATCACGCATAAACGTATGGGTGGAAATTTAAACAGAATTCAACCGGGAATAAGGGTGGCTTGCGTAACATACGATTTAAATAGCTGCTAAATGAAATTACTTAAATATGTTTAACCCCTTAAACATGTTTATCATAAACGTATTTAAGTTTCTCTTGCACGAGGTTGTTTTACTGTCGATTTAGCTAATCATATTTAGCGAGACCATAGAGGCGCTTTTGCGTTCCATTTCATGATAAAACGGAGATGCGTTTAAAATTATGCGAAGAACGAGCGTAGAACTTGCGTAAAATGAACATTTTTTCATTGTTGTCATGACAATATCCATCTGTGATGCATCTGTGTTTCAATCACCGTTACATATTTTGTTTTGTTTGCTAGCTAGCCTCGTGGTACTATTGTGTTTGTTAAACTCGTGGTATTAAGTTTTTTTTTATTGTTATTGTTATACCTAAGTTTAGTATTCACTTCATACACTATCACTATCAACTTTCTTTTTAATTATTTTACCTATACTGGTTTCTTACCTGTCCACGTCGTATTTTAATCTTGGTTCTATTTGTTGTTATAAGATTAAATTTGTTGAATTGCTCTAACGAAATCGTCTTCTAACATTTTTTCAGAGAGGGTGTTAAATAAATCTATTCACGAGAAAACTTGCGGTACCTACCTACTATTGGCCTATTTATGTAACTTAGAATTTCTTCATCATCATCAGAATATAAATAAAAGAAATCCATTACAATCCTATTGTAGTAAGATAACAAATAAACAATATATCGCTATGCAACCTGGTACCTAAACACAAATGTTAGATGAATGCCAGTCCCTAAATGCGTTTAGCGGCGCTAAATGCCCCTTTTTGGCAATTTATCTTTTGACAGCTCGCTAAACGTATTTATGAATTAAATTTTGGTTGTGCAAGACGTTAATTTTATTTAAGCCTTAAAAATGTGTTTAGTTCTACTTAAATCAAATTAAGATACGTTACGCAAGCCACCCTAAGTCATTTATTGGTTTCTTTTTACTGGTATAAGTAGGTTATAAACTACTAGCCTTCCGCCCGCGGCTCCGCCCGCGTGCATCTCGGTTAACGCAACCTTTGCTCATATCTTCGGTTCTACTCAACCGATTGCGATCAAACAAACGTAAGATTTTAAGTCTGAGTAAGCCCTTTCTAACAAAAAAAACCGCATCAAAATCCGTCCAGTAGTTTTTGCGTCCATCGCGGACAAACAGACAGGAAATTAAAAAAAAATATTTTCGTGTTCAGTATCGTTAACATAACATAACCCAATTTTTTTTTAATATCTCCAATGTACAGACACGACCACTTTACAATTATATAATACTTAGTATAGATTCGTTTCTGTGACACATGTTTCTGTGTTCCTCAAGAACCTATTCCCCCACGAATAGAACTAGTATTCCAAGCAGACGGGACTGTTAACGTTAAAATTACTAGCGCAAAAGCCATTTAATCAACATTCATCGATCTATCACTTAACCATTAACTGATTGTAATCACTTGTCAAGTCACCGACCGAATAACTGGGTTAGTGGCAATTCCCCCCGTAATTTTATTGGAGGGAATCTAGAAAGGGGGGGAATCGCGAGTGACTCGAATAACTACCTATGTCGGTTAAATTCACCTTTTTGCTTACAAACGACTCGAAACACGTTTTCTTCGCATGGGATGTTATCAGGACTTAAAAATGGCGATAACAGCAAAATGTTAGCACAATTATCTATAAGGTAAGAACGTGCAAATATAACAACACCTAATCACCTTAGTTTTCCTCTATAAAGACATAAGTATTGCAATACGAATCATTTATTTAATAGTTCTTGAAAACATTTCTATTTCACTACACAATATTCTATAACTTTTATGATTACTATTAAAATAAAAACTTACCGTTAATTAAATTAATAACTAAATAATATCACAGTTTAAATAAAATGAAGGCACACACGTCCGCACAGTCCGGCCTTCTGGTGAATACTGAGACCACAGACAAGAAAACTAATAGTTGTAGTATAGAACGTTAATTGATAATATGTACTTGTGCTGTTTCATTCGCATATATATAAAATAGAAGGACAAGTCAGTATTCTCACTCTTTCTTAGTAAAACATTCCTTGTGTGAATGGGATAGCATGTTCAGTTCAGTCTCAATTAGTCTATAAGAAGTCAGTATAATATTCAAGTGACTAGTGTTTCTGGTTTAGTTGTAGTGACGAGAAATCTACATTTTTATGATGACTCATGTCGTGACCGACCTTCGTGAGTGGCATGTCATGCTGGGATTTGAAAATGACTCCTATGTGATTATTGTGATTCCTCTGTCTGTCTAGAATCCTAGAAACTAGTGTTAGTAATTTGTAATTTCAACATAATTATTGCAAATCATTATCTGAATCGGCCATTTTTAGGTTTGCGACCACGAAAGGCCAATGTATTCAGATACGATAGTACTGTTTGCTGAGTCGATAGCTTAGTGGTTAAGGAGTTGGTTTTATGATCGAGAGGTCCCGGGTTCGAACACTTCGAACCCGACGTGAATACACTCCTAACACAAGCAATTTAGCTTAGCTGGAGGAGTTAGACGCAATTAGTGCGTAATTTCAGTTATGTACAAATTTTTCAGTTGTTCCAGTTTTGGACCTAGATCTCTTTTCGATCTAGGTCATACTCTAGTTAATGATATGACCTTGCTAGGCGTACTAACCATACTATACTCCTATCATTAAGTCGAATTAGCTTGCTGTATCATTAAGTCGAGTCCGCTGACTGTGGGGTTCTTTCTAAGTTAACACGAAATACCTCTTTTTCACTGTCGGTCGATACCAAACTATATAAATTGGTAGTTAGAAGGGGCGTTTTCTTGCGGACCTACTAATTTACCTCAAGGAAAAAGCACTTCAAACCGGCAGGATAAGGTTTATTAAGGTCGTAATGTTGGAAAAATATGAATTACTATATTTCTAAATACACCAATGACGTAGGCGTGAATATATTAAAATAAATAGTTTTTATGTTGGTATTTTGCATAACCTAAAACCTAAACCGAACCTAAAACGCGCCATGTTTTAAATTAGTTTGTGTGGGAACCTAGGTTAGTTGAACTTGAGCATAATTAAATTTGGTTGTAAGATTTGATCGTGGTTCCATTCACCGATGAGATCAGCTTGAGTTCTTCTCGTCAATCTGTAGGCATGCCACTGAAACATACGCTGATGCGGATGAAACTATCAGTTCACTGGAAACACATCCGGAAATCGGATCGGAAAATGGCACGAAACAGTTCGTTTCGGCTTAAACCCTACTGTCAGAAAACCAAAGTGACTTCATGGTGCCGTGGCGTCTTTCGTTCGAGTCCAGGGCCCGAAGTATTCGAAGTGTTATAATTTTTACTCCTCCGTTTTATGTAAATCTAGTTTATTCGATTTCCTCGGATATTTCATTGTAGCCCCCTCAGTTGCTTCGATTCCTTTAAATGTACTTAACAAGTTCATTAAATCCAGTTTTTTTAGCTTTCGTCGGATAATTCATGGTAGCCCCTCAGTTGCTTAGATTCTTTTAAATACGTTTATACCTAAGTTTTTATACGTTTACTACGTTAATAACTACGTTTATAATGTTAATTCGGTTTTCGGATTTCCTCGCGACCTTCAGTCTAGGAAGGATAATTACGTAACGATTTATGACCCGAGTTCACGATTGCGTCTGTTATATTACAGAGAATTCCAGTTTTTAGTAGAACGTGTTTCTTCTATGCTAATTTATACTGAACTATCTTAAGATATTCAACTAGAATGTCTTGCAGTAACGCTTATTTGGTTGTTTAATAACTTCTCGTGTTGTAGCGTTTCCATGTTGCGTCCATAGCTTATACTTTGAAGCCAAGGGTTTTACGGTCTTCTTTTTCTTCACCGTGTCTGCTCAGAGGAGTAGGCTTTTGGCAGCCCGTTATAATGCGGCATGTGTCATTTAGGGCAGTACCAATCGCCCTCACATCCGCAGGTCGGTGCCATACTGGGTACGGGAACCCACCCGCCGAAAAGGAGAGAGCGAGGCCGGTTGTCCTGACAACATGTGGGGCTGCCCCCCAGGACGTGGATGTTAACCTTTGCACTAAGTTGTTCCAGCTCGCCACTTTTTGTTTGGTGTTCAGGCAGTGGGCTTTATTAGTGAGAGCACGGTCAAGGGTGACGCCGAGGTAGCGTGGCTTAGGACAGTGCTCAATCTAAACTCCTCGTCACGAGATCTTAAGAGGTCGCTTTGCTTCTCGATTACGCAAGTTGGAAAGCGCACGACTGGGTTTTCAAGGGGTTCGTCTGACCACCCAACGACGGGAAAGCCTGGACCCTTGATCGTTATTTAGCAGGTCCATCGATTAGGGATGAGGTAGAATTGGATCCCAAAGGTGCTGCAGTGGTGTCGTTCGTGTATACGCGTGTTAAGGCGACAAAAACCGAGAGACATAACTAGTGTTATATTATGCCGCATCATCAACTGAAAATTAATTAAAGTAAGTACACCTAAACAGACATACACTAAAGGAACATCAAATAAACATGGCCGTATAATTCATTACAATAATGAATCTAAATGAATTGACAGCCCCTGTGGCGTGGCGTGGCGATAGATCATTCGAATCCACAGGGCGCGCGGGTTCCATTCCCGCTCAGTGCAAATATTTTGTGTGCATGATTATGTCTATTCACATTGATCTGGGCATTGGGTATTTCCGGGCTTCGGAGAGCTCGTTAAGCCGTGTCGGTTTCCTTACAACCCTGAGAGGATAGCCTACGCCAGTCTGTCATTCCCGACAAAGCCGACATTACTAGTCAAAAAATAACCCAAAAATCAAGCGGAAATGCCGGTAAACCTTGTCATTATTGCATTATATTTTACATTTTTAGTAAGTCGGTAATATAATATTGTCATCTATTGGGCACTTGTCCAGATTTCGTATTGCTATCAACGATATGATTCATTACACAAAAAGAGCACCGAACATTGGCTTCGCATTAAGATATCCTATCCTATCCTACGCCTACCTACTGATACTATAAATGTGTTTTGGGAAATATGTATGGATGTGCACCAGAGCCAATCGAATAGCTTCTGAGGAGACTATGAAGCTATGTCGATTGGCTCTGGTCGTTCAGCAGTGAATTGACGCATACAAAAAAAATATATGGATGTTTGTTATATGGTGGCACTTCACATACCTATCTATTTGTATTTGACATATTTGGCAAACAATTACCACGTTTGGTCAGTATATTTGACAAAGTATTGGTCTTATTAGACAAATATGGCCAACACCAAATACGCTTACCGTGCATAAGGAGTGTCATATTTGGATATATTTACTTACATGTTTGCCTGTATGGCGAATGTTTTGCCAAATACAACAATCGCCCAATAGCAATCAGAAATAGCCATGTGAAGCCCAACCGATACGTTTTGCTTAAAGACACTTCTTTCTTTCTATTAGTCAGTGAGAGTCTCCTCAAACTTGGGCCAGCAATTTCAGAGATTGGCCAGAGGAGACAGAGAGACGGACTACAGTATTTTTTTTATTAGGACTGTGTGTATATTATTCACATGTTATTTTAAAATACAAACAAACAAGACACTTTAATTTTATTTATGCATATAGATGTGTAGTAGGTAGCTTGGAATGTTCTGACGTGATGTGTTGGTTACTGGTTAGGCAGTAACCACAAATGAGTACATATATTTAAAAATACCTTATCAATATCGGTATATGAATGACCAGACTATGACCAACACACGTTTGTTTGCAAACCTGTGTGATAGTGTAGCCACAATAGCTTGGAACAAACACAATAATTATATTTATTGCCTACCTACTTTGCAGAATTGTTTACAAATATAACTCCTCGTCTTCCTCCTAATTCTTGTGGGCATTTTTCGTAATTCTTTGATTGATACCTACCTAAAGGTACAATATTCAGCCCACACCGTTATAGCAACCTTCAGCCCTATTTCAGAACGGATGCATGCTAATTAATTGTACCTTGGTTATCAATAAAATTGTAATTAAACAGAACTCATGTAGCAAGCTGGTGTATACCTTGGGACATCAGCTTGGACCTAAAATATGCTCCATACCAGTACAGGTTTCTTGGGTGTTTTTTGAGGACAGCACGGGGTGCTACTGCGGTGGACGAGCTCAAATTCACCAAGCATAGATTATTATTACAAAACAATCCGCGGGTGCCAGCGCCTCGTTTGTTTCGAGATTCAGGTTCATGATATCTGTCCTGAGGTATAGCAAACTGGTGCTACCGTGGCCTATGGACGAGGGCAACGCCAGGATAGTCACACTCGTGCTGCCGACCCTTTAAGAACAGAGAGATGCTGTGCCGTCAGCGCAGAAGATAAGTAGGACAAGCTTTTGGTCTTACCACTGCAAAAAAACCTCTCCAGTGAGCTCTGCTACCCACCACTGCTCACACTTCGGGTGGAATCACAGGTTTTTGCTAGTTCTAGATAAGTCTACGAAAATGTATTCTCTGACTATAATTTGATTCGTCATCATCATGCATGTTTTACCAAGGTTACCAAACAAAATGGCAACGATAGCCTAATTGACCTACGATAAGCGAAAAAATTCTGTTGATGTTACATTTAGGTAATTAAACAGTGATTTGGAGTTATACCGAGGCTATTAGCGTATGTAATTGAAAATACTCTGACTACATACATTACATAATATACGTCTGCTTCTTCACGGGATAAGCAGAGACATCAACTGGCTGTTTGTTTCTGTATCTAACACATTACCGTCATTAATGTATTGATTTTTGTGATTCAAAAGTATACTTATTTCTATAGATTATGTATATTTGCTATTTTCTATGAATGAATTATTACTATTTTCTTAATTTTCTTCCTGTCTTACAAGAGTGTCAGAATTTTTACTGGCTAAGGCTAAATTTTACCAGTGAGAAGCAAAGTTCGTATTATTGTTGAAATCAGTATTGAACTACGTGTGAAATAAGCGATAATACGTACCTAATAAAAGATTAGTGAACTTAAAAATAATATCCCTTACTATGTTTTGATTTAGGACAGTAAGGTCATTAAACTTTCATTTATAGTTGAGTGACCTTGTACAGTTGTGACGTCAAGTATATTAGAATATCGTCTCTGAGCTGAGTTTTTAATGGGAAGCTAAATTCTGTTCTGTTGGTAATGTACCACGACTATACTAGTAGCCGCACTATAAAGACTTGCAATTCTTTACCAACACACGTGTTTCCCTTTTCTATAATTCCAGTTCTTTTAAGCGGGGCATGAAGAAGCACTTGATGAGGCCAAAATTGGGTGAGGTGTATAATGCTAATTGACTTGAGTCTCCATTGCGACTAGGTGGCCGATTTTGCTTTCGTCCATCTGTGTGTGTTAGTTTCATTCTAGAGAGTGCATTTCATAACTTTTTTTCACTAAACTTAGCATACGTATACTTTGATTTTAAAAACAACTTTTGTCGAGAGGTTTTTGGCTAGGGGAGGGAGGAAAAATAGCGTCGCGTTATTTACGAACGGATCGTGCTGATTTTAGGCTGAAACACCAAGCACATGATTCCTCACAGGTTGTTGTTGTAAAAAGAAACGGGTGCTCCCAAGGTCTACTTTTTACTACGACTAGTTTTTAATGTTAATGAAATCACTATCTAGAAGTGTCATTTGAATAGCCATTCTAAGATTATAAAAACGTAAATAGCTGCCAGAATGTGAATTCAAAGCTCACATGGAAGTAATTTTAGCATCGCTCAGTGCGTTCAATTGCTATAATATGCTATATCTAAAACGTGATTGATTAGTGGTTGAATCAATACTACATCGCGATTTGGAGGTTATTGTTATTATATCAATGATGCTTTATCTGCGACTGATATCTAAGGTTCAATTAGTGCCTAAGATCTTTCGCTGCAAAATGATTATAAAATCAGCGTGTATAATCAAAGGATGCAACTTGGAAATATCTATAAGAGTGATGATGATTATATTAAGTAAAGATTTGAACCTAGCGACACCAAAAACATAATCAACACTAAATATTGCCATGACTAAGCCATTGGATGATCTCACGTTACAGCTCCAAGGACTTCAGAGCACTCCATAGAAATATACCTTATTACTATGGAAATAAGACATAAATTACAATGTAGGAGGAAGAGGAAACAAATTAACTGGTTGTAAGAAGACTCGAGTTATTGAGTGATTCATTGAACGAATTTGAATGCATTTGTGGGGCATAGTTTTTCCTTAGACCGCCATTAAGCGCATATAAAGCGGTAAAATTAATGTTAGGTTTTAAAAACTTTTATCATGCCATAACCACAATTTATTCTAGCACGGGGAGCTATAGAGATACAGGAGCTAAAATCCACCAATCATAGATTATATCAAACCAATCCGCGCGCGCAAAGGTCACGGAATCCCCAAGGATACGGATACCCCTCCGCCGGAGCCGGTGGAGGAGGTTATGTCGGACTTGAACCGACTAAAACGCACGCCAACTGTGGGCCGTCGGTTGCCGGAGGTGAGATTATTGTAGACATATCCCTCGCACCCCGGCCGACCCAGGGCCATATCTTTCCATCTGGCCCTATTCCGGCGTGGGGACCATAGTGTTCCTAACTCGCCCCCGGGTATGGTAGATACATATATACTCACACCTGTAAATCCCCGAAGGAGTAGGCCCACATATCTCAAACCATTCGCAAACTATGGTTTTCGGTTCCACGTAATAGGGGGCGTTGCCCCAATTGCCCTCTAGCAGGCACTTTGTCATGGGCTGTATGTTTACTGTCGGATGGAGAACAGCCCTTCTAGACAAGATGCAATTCGTTGCTCGGCGTATGATGGAATAGAATGACAAATGTATGGGATTTGACGTTTTTGACATTCGTTGACGCCTGTCATATACGTCAAATCCCATACATTTGGCATTCTATTCCATCATACGCCGAGTAACGAATTGCCACTTGTCTAGAGGGGCAGTCCAGGCGATGAGATGGAGTGGAGTCAAAGTTATAGGTACGAAACAAAATTCTTGTAGCAACCATAATTTTGGGTACTTTAAACACTTGTTTTCTTTCTTTAAAAAAAGAAAAAGCTTCTTAAAAAATATCTTCCTTGGCTACGTGTTTTTGCATATAAATTAGGTAATCTAATTATCATACGCCGGTTACATAAAAATGTATGTTAACGGTTATTTTTAGAGGTTGATTTTTAAATTGGCAACCTCGTATTCACAATTTGACAGTTGACAATGAAGTCTTCGTCTTCTTCTTAATGGCTCTTGCAGCGAATTGCCGTTATTACAAAATATAATATACAATATAAAATGTCATTATAAAGATCTATTCAAAATTTTGTTTCGATCTGTCAAAATCAAATGAAATGTCAACGACGGTTTATTTCCGAAACTCAATTTTCAAGAAAGAACATTGGCATCGTGGTCGTTGTTAACATTAGATCGAGGTTTAATTTAGGAAAACAATGTTATTATGAGAATTGGCCCTCATTTCCTGAAAATCGTGGCCGTTTTTGACGTTTCATTTGATTTTGATAGATTGAGACTACATTTTGAACATCTTTTTATTAGAAGAATTTGCCTACATGTTTTAATTTGGAAGTGTATGGCAATAAACCATACACATTGATTTCCTTAGTCAGTATATTTCTAGACATCATTTTCATAGTTTAGAAATAATTTCTTACAAGGAGGCGTAACATATCCGAGTCCAATCTCAAAGGTAACGTATATAACTGATTTCTACACCAATTTGTCAACCTTTTTTGAGTTTATTTCTATTCGAGTTAACCATGCTTCTATCTAGGTATAAGGTCTAATTTAGTATAAAGAACTAGGTACAAAAAATTAGACCGTTTAGACTAGCCCTCTACTATTCTTTGCCCGCCACCGTATTATGACCATAACGGTTACACCAAACGCAAAAAAAAATTGTAATGAGATAGTTTACAGGTCAGGATTATTTTTATTATAAAGTAAAGACTATTAGTAGGTAACCAAAACATTACTGATATTCTCCGGATGCCCCTAACCACTCCAAATTGACAAACTAACTGCTTCAGTTAGGAGTGGGTTCACGTCATAGGGAAGTGTTCAAAATCCAGTCTCGATCTAATCTCAAACTCCCAAATGTTAAAATCGATCACGATTTCAATAACAAGACGGTCAATGAGCAGTTTTCCTGTAGGTATAATAATCAGTTGGTTTTTAAGTCATCAGGAGATGGCGCTAGCATAGCTTTTGGTAATTTTAATGTACTCTGTGGTTTGTTTGTGGTATTTTCATTGTATCAGAAAAAATGACAGAATATTTAAGTAAAGTAAATCATTACAAAACCGAAGAACATTTTTTCCATAAATTACACTAGATGTGACACCACACTCTTCTTACCAAAAGTGCCGGCTGCGCCATCTAGCGCGTCTTTAGGAACCCTTTAAATACCTACTGGAAAACTGCTCATTCTCGTAATATTTTTTTTTTTTTTTTAAATTAAACCTCGATCTTATGTTAATGTTAAAAAAGTCAATGTTTTTTTTTAAACTTGTGTTACGAAAAACCGTTTTTGACATTTCATTTGATTTTGACAGTTCAAGACTCGGATTTTTCTTAGAATTTAGTCTTCTGGATTCGAAAGTGTTTTGATAACAAAGGCAAAGATGTCGTACGCGTTGTGACGTGGAACCGTAGAAGGAACTACAACCTAAGTATTAAACAGGGCTGAAGAGAGAGAGGGGGAGGGTCTAATAAGGTTGACGAGGGTTGATACACGCTCGGTCGGTCACTGACCGCATAGTATGTCATCATCATATGGTTTTAATAGTACACAGTGGTCTGTTTTAGTTTATTTCGTGTTTATAATATACGTTCCTAGTATGCGCCGGGGAGTTTTATACGTAAAATATTATTTAAAGTGTAATTTAGCTACAAAATATTGTCTATTCAATTGACACAGGAGAACTTAACATTTACACACACACAACTAAATTCCACTTTAGACTAGATCTTTAATGAGTGGTTACGTTAGGATGTAATTGTTAAATTTAATAACAATTACAAACTTAATAAGTAAATTGTAATTGTTATTAAACTAAGGTTAGGTTGTAATTGTTAAATTAATTAAAATTAATACATATTTAATTAAATTGTAATAAATTGTTATTACAAAATTATAATTAAATTTAACAATTACAATCAGGTTAGGTTTTATTTATATCATTTGTATGTAATTGGTAAATTTTATTATTTAAACAATTACATAATAAATAAATTGTAACTATTATACAAAATAAATGTAATTAAATATTTGCATTCAATCCAACATGACCTCCCAAGTTATTTCAAAAAATTAATAGTACATCCCCGCCAAATAGAACTATAATATTATTATTATTAATTTAATTTGTCTATACCTTCTGTAGCGGGTTCAGAGAAAGATTGTCCCATATTGACAACCTGCAAGGAAACATATTGTATCTCAATTTGGCCTTATTTTGAGTGAGGAAGATAAAGAGCAATAAAGCCCCAGTTTGTGCATATGCACATGTTAGTACGTTAGTAGTTTGCATCACATGCAATGGAACATTCCAGAAGTATTCGTGGCCAAGGAACGAGGAACTGTATATAACTGAAGAGTTTTGGAAGGTTTAAATTTTGCCAATTTGGACTACGTTAGTAGAGGACTGTACAGTATGGGTTATTACGCCTGCTGAGTGTAAGGGTGTTGGCATAGAGAATCAGGGTATTGGATACCATGACAAGTTTCCATAGCAACAAAAATGTTGTGTTTTATGTTTTAACACGACATAATTATGTCAAAGAACAATCGCAAGGCATTCGCGCCCATATGTTTAACAATAAATGGGCGCGAATACTTTGCGATATTTTTGACAAACGACGAATTGATATGCTGGCAACACTGATAGGCTTACCCGTACCGGCCCGCCCATACCGGCAGCCTGTTTCTCTGTGTAAGCACCCTTAGAGCGGAGGCACACGATGCGTTGCGGTGCCGCACCGCAGAAATTTCGGCCAATCGGCGGCCACAAAAAGCAGTGCGGCGCCGCAACGCACCGTGTGCCCCCGCACTTAGCCTGCGCCTAGCCTTTGGACTGTTTAAAGAAACTGGAATATATGTTCCTTTTGAAATATGAATACCGTGGTTGGTATATCGAAGCTTTCTTTCTGCGAGCGCCAATCTTGGTTGCAGACCAAGCTTGTAATTGAGTCAATGGCAACCGTTCCGCTTGAACCCTGAACCCTACAGGAAAAACGGAGCTAAAACCTTGTCATGCCGGTGTATGCCCACGGTGGGTCGCTTGTCCTACTTAAATTTTCAACTACAATGGGAAAAATGTCTTGATAAAAATATTTTTTTACACCAGATGTAGAAAATGAAAAATGTTTTGCAAGTGCAAAAGTACAAAAAGGTCTGCATCAATTTGAGATCAAATTTTGACTCATCACATCATACAACCTGTTTCAAATATAAAAAGACCATTATTTGCTTGCCATAATGAAAAATAGAATATAGTAAACTTTTTTTTTTAACTTGGTTGATGGAGTCAGGACTCTAGGACGTTTTTTACAGGCTGCAATTATTATTTACAGTTTATATAGTGAATGTTAAGCAAAAATAGGTGCTAAGTGCAATTAAGACAGAAACAATGTGTGTACAGCTAGAAGTTGTTCTCTGACATATTTACAAAGGGATGGTGCCATGCTTTTCCAACAACAAATGGGTTAAGGAGACCAGGAATTAGCCCCCTCTCACTTCATATCACTGTGAAGTAGCAGAACAGTGTATTTTTTGATCTGTTAGACTACCTAAACCTAAAGGGTAGCCTACCTTCTTTATTTCCTCTTTAGTACCAGCAAGGGCAAACTGATTCCTTGGATAGTGCGATAATAATAGACAAACCTAAAAAATAGTCTAGGTAGAGTTACTTATAAATAAGTAACCGTACACACATATTTTAGTACGGAGAATTACAACCAATAACATAATTTTTTTAATACTGTAGTCAAAATGATACAGCAACATTCAGATATTATTCACACAATTATTGTTACAATGCTTGTGCAACAAGAACCATCATCAATTATATTAGTGGCTGAATGAGATACATATCTGTGCCCGATGTTACTTTTATTTCCCACAGAGAATTGGCAAAAGTGAAAGTTGGTGAAGGTTTTGGCGCCAATGCGAGAAAGGGCGTATCGCCGTATTATTTTATTCGCTGATATTGGTGTAAATTCGAGTTATTATGTTTTAAATGGTGGATTTTTGGACCCAATGTCTTATACAACGTCATAAAAGAGTAGCCTAAAATGTGTTGATAATGCCTCCTAAAATGTGTTGATAAGATGCCATTCAAGAAGAAAAAAAAAGAAAGTGAAAGTTGCGGCTTCGTCACAACTAAAACGCAAGCACGATTTTTACCAACTTCACAAACAGTGATAGTAGGTACACGATATAAAAAATACGTGTAGAAACAAACATAACGGAAAGCTTATAATTTTGAAATATGCGAGTAAGTGAAGTTCATAGTAGTTTCGATAGATGTTATCATTTACCAAGCCTTACTACGCAATAAACTTCTCAAAAACTGAGTAATACACGTAACAAAAAATCAATTGAAACAAAATGACGAAAGTACAAGGTCATATTATAATTATTATCAATCAGTGTTGTCGACACGAGATATATTTGTATAGTAAGATATGGTGATTGTGTCTATTTATGTATTAAAGAAAAATAAAATTACTTACCTGGTTTAGATGATAAATATTTCACTTTTCAGACCGGTGAAACACGCCGTGACAAGCTACTCACGCACCGCGACACAAGACAGAATGACAGATTGAAACCAGTGTGACCATAGTTAATTAGCAAAATATACCTTCTATACAGGATTATAAAAAAAAAATATCTAAGTTTTGTTAAGTACATGTTGTGAATAATATAAGAGCTCTCATTGAATTACTCGCTTGATTCATTCTATTTATATCCATTATCCATTATTTACTTATAGACCGGGGTCCCTAGTACATTGCCAAAACTTGATTACTATCAAGCTAATTTTCCGTGAGTAGCTTCGTTTTGATGAGACGCTTGTACGCAACTTTCGAATGTGGTAGCTAAGAGACCCATACCAGGTCAAATATTTATGTCGATTTCATGATTCCAAAAATTTTTTCTTGATTCATGATTCTTTCTTATATATCAAGATAATTATCTAAGTTCTTTGAAAAAAAGACTTTGGACTTCCTTTCATTTAATTTACCATGTTTATTAGAGAGATTCGATCCTCATGATTGACACTATCGATTAAGACTATAAAAATACAGGATGTTATTTTTTTGAATTTTAGTCGGTTCGATTACCAGGCATGGCAAGGGAATTTTCAAAAAACTATAAATGCAGTTTTGTTTCTTATAAAAAATAGAGGAATGTTTCCTTTGAGTGAAATTAGCTATCTCCAGTATTTAAAGTACTTTCCCTCCAGGTAAGGTTAAAATCTTCCACTCTGTATAATATACTATACTATATTATATTTTCGTACCTACCTAGTCTACTAAAAAATAAAGTTATTTAAATTTGAAAAGAGATTTATTCACAGCATGTTATGTTACAAATAGGAAAACGAAAAAATTACAATTCTTGTCGGACTAGTGATACATACCAGTTTCCTTGTAGGACATTGTTACTTTTGGGCAGAGAACACACTTACCTATCATGTTATATTTTTGTCCTACAGTTAGTAATGAGAAAAAATATCATGTGGTACTAACAACTTCTGATCGTAGGACCAGGATAACGTACCACTTAATTTGTAGGACAACATGTTTGTTAAATTATATAAATATTAACCAAGTAATAAAAGAAAAATCAGCCGGTTAGCAATCACTTTTGATGACCTCGATATCAATACATATTCGAAGAGGGGGACTCTTTAATCAAACCATACTTTTTGTAGGACAAATATTTTTTTAAATAACTTAGATAATTATCTTGAGATATAAGAAAAACTAGCCGGTTAGTAATAAGTTTTTTGGAATCATGAAATCGACATATTTGACCCATGCCACCTCTGTTAGCTACCACATTCGAAAGTTGCGTACAAGCTATTGTTGGGCGTCTCATCAAAACGAAGCTACTCACGGCAAATTAGATTGATAGTAATCAAGTTTTGGCAATGTACTAGGGACCCCGGTCTATTACTTATAAATACTTATAGAAAAGATTTTGGTCTATCTATACCAATTTATTTTAAATCTGGTCACATTATTAAGTGACAGCTTATATGACCCATAGATTACAACCATAGTCCATGATTATGACATAAAGTCATCATAAAGTTCAGTAATTTAATTTCATCATATAGTCTGTGTCAGTGCCGCAAACAAAACGTACATTACAAAAAAATTGGAAACCGGAAATATTTTGTGCGAAATTTTAAAAATTTTGGTTTCATCCAGAACATCGAGAACTCAAAAGTAAGGAAAATGTCGACGAATATAACTGAAATTGGATCACAAAAAGTGCGGAACTTAGCTAACGGAGAGGTAGGTTTGACAAGTTTATTGTTTAAATGAAAATATTTACTGAGAAATATTTTAATTGCTGGTAGAACGTTCGTTTCTTTTTTTTTAGATTACATAAGGCATTGCAAGGGTATTGCAGTGTTATATCAATTATTTTGCCGTCGTGTATCATTGGTTATTAGGTGGGTTTATGCTATTTCGTAACTTAGTGCATTAATAGTGCATCATACATAGCGTGTAGTTTCCAATTAAAATTATACGTACATTTAACCCCTGTAACTCGCTGGAAGGGGTAGGCAAAGGAGTATTTAACACTCACAAAGTTTTAAATACATCTATATAAATAAAATTCAATACAAGAGATCGCCATAAAACAAATAAGAACTACCAAAATCTAGTAAAACATATAACTCAGGACACGTATCTTGGACCTAAATCGCGAGACAAACGAAGCCCTGGCGCGCGCGGATTGTTTTGTAATAATCTATGCTTGGTGAATTTGAGTTCGTTCACCGCAGTAGCACCCTGTGATATCCTCAAAAGACCCCTAAGAAACGTGTACTACGAGTATAGCGCATATTTTGAGCACATTTTAGGTCCAAGATACGTGTCCTGAGTTATACTTTCCTAATAGTACTGTAAGAATTTGGACATCATTAGAACTATGTATTTAAAAAAGATAAAGTTATTATACACAAATTGCTCAAAATGTTAGTCCATGGTTGGGGCATATTTAGAGGGCAAAGCCCTAAGCATTGGCCTAAAAATTTCTATGTACAGTCAGCGCCAAAAGTAGATTTTAAAATTAAAAATATAATTTATAATTAAATTAAATATTTGAATGAAGACTTAAAAAAAATACACAACATTTTCATTAAGAAATGACACATTACTTTTCTCAAAAACTAATCTTGAAGATCTGAAAATAATCATTTTCTATTCATTATTTATTCATTATATTGTGGAACATAGGTTTTACAGAGGTCCAAAAATGATAAATATAAGTTAAGTGCACTATGTCCTACCATTTACATGGCATACAAAATTAAAATTAAATGTCATTATGGTTAGTGTAGGGACTTAAAAGTTATGGTTAGTAGATATCATTTAAAAGGTTCATCTACATGTGACCCTGACTATGTCTTACCGGAATATATTTTAAAGTGATCTACATACTTAAAAATTACATAAGTACATATCACTCCTTTATTCCTACGGGGTAGACAGACAACATCCACCCATCTGTACCATTTTCTACTGTCATTGTATGATATGATGTAAGATATGATAACTACAAATGTGAGATAATAATATTTAAAATATCATAAAATAACAAAGTTGTCCATATTTATTTATTTATTTATTTATATATCAACAGTATATACACAAGCATTTTCCTAAGTAACATTGACAAGATATTATAATGGGCATGTGGTACACCAATTTTTTTTTTTTTTTTTTAAAGGTATTAAATTAAAGATATGCACAGCTTTGCCTGCCCGATTTATGTAGACAGGAACCATCCAGTATGTAGAATGGAACTGTGTGTTTCCATTCTGCATAAATACAGACAATTCATGTGTCTATGTCTATAAGTGCATTAATCCAATCTTATCATTAAATATCATTTTTGCATTATAATTCACAATAATTTTAACTTCCTGATATAAATATTGTATTAACGGATGTTTATTGTGAATAATAATCTTAAATATAAGACACAATCTTTGTTTGTCCATTATTTATCTGATTAAGTTGAAGGTTGAGAGATAATAAAACCGAAGTAGTAATTGAGAGATGACAGATATTGATAGAAAAGGTATTGTAATAAATAAAGAGAATTAGTCTGTTAATATTATAAATAAGAAACAAGTAACTCAGTTTCGGGCTTACCACGCAAGGTACAGTCAACAACATAAGTTGACCAACACCAATATATTTACAAGCTTATTTATACCACTTAGGTGGCAGACAATCATATGGCCCACATGCGATAAAAGTCCTGTAAATAAATAAAGATTAAAAAATAAGGCCCACCTGATATAAAGTGGTTACTATGGACCTGTGAGTTCACATGGCCATCAGTACAGAAGGCAAAGCAGGACAAGTATTTGGTCTTCCCACTGACAGCCCAAAAACTTTTCAGTGGTCTCTGGCTACCCTACTCACCGCTGGAAATATAACACGAGGTTATTACGGCCGGGCCGCGGTATTCTATACGTTGGGTATTTTAAACTGGATTGCATATTATATCAATAATTAATTTATAAGCAGTTTTTTTATCCCAGAGGACAATGTTAATAATAATACTTATATTTAATGTTTACAGCAGCAATCAATAAATTAGAACTTGTAAGCCAAGTACTTTTGTTGTTGACTGTACCTAAAAGAGCCCCTACTGCACAATATAGGTACTGGTACAATGTATATTATTGGAGAAAGACAAAGTTTATTATAACTTACAAAAGGACTTCTTACCTTATCAGTATAGTGAGAAGAGTACAGGTTATCAAACTGCTTTTATTTATGAGATGTACAGTAGGTATTCTAGAAAAAAAAAAACAATAATATCTTGTTTGCATAAAATGTTGCTCAAGTCTTGATATTGAAAGATCTCAGGATCATCAATGTGACTATAGTTATGGCTCTCTTCAGACTTTGGAATGAGGTATGTATCCCGCGCCACGTATCTTGGACCTAAATCGTAAGACATACGGGGCTCTGGCGCCCGCGGATTGCTTTGTAATAGTTTATGCTTGGTGAATTTGAGTTCGTCTACCGCAGTAGCATCCCGCGCGTGCTATCCTCAAAAGACGCCCAAGAAACGTATACTGCGCGCAAACTGCGCGTATAGAGCACATTTTGAGCACATTTTAGGTCTAAGATATATGTCTCGATCGATATTCCTCTTCGAAGCACTTTCATCCTGTTTCTGTAAAATTAAAAATTGTGAAGTAATTAGGATTTAGTTGTAACTAGCTTTTGCCCGCGGCTCCGCCCGCGTGGATGTCGGTTATCGCGACCAAACATAGCCTATGTCCTTTCTCAAGGTCTTGTCTACCCCTATGCCAAATTTCATCAAAATCGGTTCAGTGGTTTAGGCGTGAAAGCGTAACAGACAGACAGACAGACAGAGTTACTTTCGCATTTATAATATTAGTATGGATACTTACCATTGTTTTATTATCTCTGTAATGTATGTAAGCGAAATATCTTTCTCTGAGCATTTTCCCCACTCAGTTGGGGTTGGCTTTTCAGTCTAACTGTGATGCGGTGAACTTCGATATTTTCCGTGAAGCGACTGCCATCCGACCTCCATCCAATTGGCGATATCGAAGTTCTGTTGTTCTAATTGGATTTTGAGGGCTCTAACTACCCATAACGACTACCATAGGTGTTCGTAAAGCAACCGGTACCGACGGCTTAACGTACTCTCCGAGGTAACCAGACCACCTCTTCCTACAGTCCCGGGTCCCTTAAGCGGGGCGTGAAATAGCATCTGACGTGGCCGTCAAGCTGAGTGCCACCATTGTAACGTGTCTGTGATGGTGACCCTCTTTTCCGAGACTTTGCTTTCAGCTTACCATCAGGCGAGGCGAAGTCAAATTGACGTGTCCTATATAAAAAAAAAAAATGCAACGCCACTGAGCGGGTATCAAACCCGCGCTCCCTGTGTAGCAGATGCATTCTTTAGCGCCACGCCACAGAAGTTGTCTATAAACGTATTAAAAAGGTGCTTCTAAACGGGCGATGTTTTACTGCAATTAGTGGCTGCAACACTGTGGCCCGGCAACATTGCAACTATTGCAAGCAATACCGGCCAGTATTGCAGTAATGTCCCGGCCATATAGCCAAACATGTTTTGTGTAGCCACATTATGGCCGATGTTGCCGCGACGGATCTTCAATTTTTTTAGGCGGGGCAAAAACTGAAAATGCCGCCCCCGGCCGCTTTTTTGCCGAACGAAATTCCCTTGAATGCCGGGTGGGGTGGGGGAGGGGGGGGGGGGTGTCTATCTGGCAGGATTTTATTTTGAGTGAAAAGTATAAACCATCTGTCCTTCATCCCACCTTGAGTCCTCGCTCGAATCACAGTGACGACAGTCTATATACAGACGTGGACTCCTATCTTATCCGAAACAGGTGGTCCACGAGACACCTTCTCCCGGAGATCACCTGCATCAGCCGGTACGGCAGGCTCCGTCCGTGTCGCCTCTCTAGCCAGTCCTCCATGATGGGTCTTACCCCCGATAACACGGCTTGCCCTGCGCTCGGTCGCCGAAGTCGTTCCTTCTACTCCACTATGATGTCCGGATGGAGCTGGACTTCTCGAGGCTCGGGTTCCCGTCCCTGCTCCCACGTCAACTTTTACCACTAATATAGCAATTTGGAGACCAGACTTCGGAGATGCACCCTGAAGCACCTGAACCTTATTGCGAACATCGTTTCCGATGTTCCACAGGAGTTGACAGGAGTGACCCCAAGACCGATCTCTGCGGAGTACCGCATGACATTTGATGACGACCAAGACCAGTCACTGTTAGGTAGATGATGGCTCTCTCCGTCAAATACACCCCGACTAGGCGGCAAAGGTAGAGATGCACTTCATGATACACGAGCGCCTCCCTGGAAGTCCTGGTAAGTCTAGGGCAAGGTGTTGAACGCATTGGCGATGTCCACCGCTGTGAGGACACCGCTAACATTACCTCGCCCCGGGCAACCGCATCCTTCACCAGAGCCCTCATGAGCATGGAATGGACTGGAATGGAGAGGGGACTCTTTTGTACGCACTTAGCCTCATTTTTTGGGCCATTGTGCGTGGACCTCATGAGCATGATGGCATCTACGGTGGAGCACCTCTGGCTGAAGCGATATTGGCCATTCGCCATCTCTGGCCACAACCTGGCCAGAGATGGCGAATGAGACGATGGCGAAGAGGCGTCCGATGAGGCACTTCCCTATAACTCTTTCAAAGAGTTTGCGCACCTCGTCAAGCACCACTATGGGTCGGTAGGCGAACGGTGAGTCCACCGGGCGCCCTTTCGAACGGGGACCATTTACCTCGTCTTCCATGATTGCGGAAATTGGCTCCGCTATAAACATGCGTTAAGAAGCTCTGTCACTTGGGGACTTGGACATCTTCGACTAGAGTAAGGACCCGCTCTCGTCGTGGGTCCCGGGGCGGTTTTCTTACTTCTTGGCTCTGAGCATTGCACCGCCAGCTCTAGTTCTACCTCAAGTGACCTCGAGTCGTCGTCGTCATCCACACTGGGCATATACATCCACATAGGCGACCGAGGCTCAGTAGTCTGCGGTGGAACGTGTTTCGTCGGCTGCGCTGGGAACAGGGAGCCATCAACTCCTCTGAATAGCACTGGTGGAGACACCGAGTCAACGGGGTCCAGGGGTGCAGCTTGCCGCTTTCCATAAGGCAAGGCCCCAAGGGGGCGGCCTTTCATCTGCAAAGTTTGATTTTGCCGCCCCCTGATGCTGCCGCCCGGGGCACGTGCCCCGGCTTGCCCACCCCTAGATCCGGCCCTGGCGATGGGTTGCCGGACGATCGCTAGGCGGTCGATTTTACTGCAATATAGCTCGGCCAGTTCTATTGTTGTTTCAGTCGCTCTCTTTGTTATAGCAGTCTATCCTTTTTTAATCGACTTCAAAAAAGGAGGTTCTCAATTCGTTCCCAATTTTTTTTATTTTTTTGTATGTTTGTTACGCGATTGTGAAGCCAATTCTAGACGGATTTTGAAAATTATTTTTGTGTTCGTAAGTAGATTATTCCGAAGTGGTCCCATTTAAATTTCGTAAAGATCTGATGATGGGTTTCCGAGATTAGACCAAGGAACTCTTCAAAAAGTACCAGGAAATCAGCCGCGATTGCTGCAATGGCATATTATTGCAATGTTTCTGCCATTACACATCATAACATCACGCCTGAGTCCTTTGAAGGGGTACGCAGAAGTGTTCAGAATATTCAGCTATATTTCCGGTGTATATGCATTGATTTTAAAAATTCTTTTTAAGTAATGATTTTTTTTTTGTAGCGTGGCCGGTTCGATCTGTATTGCAGCGTCAGCAGCGCATGTACAGTCAGGTCACTATACATGCGATGTACAGTCGTGAGACTGTACAAACTCACTAAAAAGAGAAAAATAAATTCATTTTTAACAAAAAAGATTAACCGACTTCAAGAAACGAAAAAGAGGCACTGAAAAGCGAAAAATAACTTAATTTACAGACTTACTGATTTATTAAAAGTCGGTGCCAACCAACTTTGTTTATTGCGTCTGAACTACTATGATGCAATCAATTGAAATATGGCCTCTCTTGGGCTAGGTACCGACTTCTAATAAATCAGTAAGTCTGTAAATTAAGTTATTTTTCGCTTTTCAGTGCCTCTTTTTCGTTTCTTGAAGTCGGTTAAACTTTTTTGTTAAAAATGAATTTATTACGCGAATTGTTAAATAATTTACTATCAAGGCTTATTTCTAGACTTAAATTATTTAAAGTTTCACGCCTATATAAGTAAGGTCGAATCCACAATCTCTTTTTTTTTCTGTTTATTTTTTAATAAAACAATATAAGCTGCTGCAACAAGTGCGATTTCGTCAGCCATTGTTGCCGGTTTGTGTAGCCCGTTTAAGAATCTGTATCAAGAGCTATACTGTTGCTGATGTATTGCAACACATTGCCCAGCCATTGATTGCTCGGCCATCAGTTGCAATGAAATATTTTTGATGTTGCCGGGTAATTAGTTGCCAATAGTGCAGCCACATATTGCAGAAAAACATGGCCCGTTCAGAAGGGCACTAACCCGCGCCACGTATCTTGGACCTAAAATGTGCTCGAGATGTGACCCATACGCGCAGTACACATTTCTTGGGTGTCTTTTGAGAATAGCACGGGATGCTACTGTGGTAGACGAACTCAAATTCACCAAGCATAGACTATTACAAAGCAATCCACGGGAGCCAGAGCCTCGTATGTCTTACGATTCAGGTCCAAGCTATACGTGGAGCGGGTTATATGTATATAACTTGATGTTTTATTGAATACTAGCAATTGCCCGCGGCACCGTCCGCGTGGATGTCGGTTATCGCGACCAAAAATAGCCTATGTCCCTTCCCATGGTCTAATCCACCCCTATACAAAATTTCATCAAATCGGTTTAGGCGTGAAAGTGTAACAGACAGCGTTATAATTATTTAATTATTTCGCATTTATAATATTGAATTTTAAATAATTTTACTTTTATGGGGAAACTTCTTTCTATAGCGAGTTGATAGCACCAATTAGGTAGGTACTTCAATATTCATTATGTTTATTAAATAATTTTATACAATGATATGCAATATTACTTATATAAGTATATGCCCGTGTCTGCCACTTAAATAGTAAATGGCTCACTCAACCTTCTACAGTAACGCACGTCACAATTTATAAGAATCATCATTAAAGGTGAACGCAGACGTTGCCGCACCGCACTCACCGCAGTCGCTGCAGTCATCGCTTTTGTATTCGACCGCTTCTGGTACTGCGGCGACTGCGGCGCAGCTAGGAGTGCGAGGTTGCATAGTACATAATTATCATATAAAGAATTCGGAATGCGGGGACTGCGGTGAGTGCGGTGCGGCTAGGTCTGCGTTCACCTTAAGACGATATTACCGGAATATCTTGGTGAAGCCCCATACTCATAGAGAGCCCGATGAGAGATATAATATTTTTGTTAATTTCAAACTGTTTTACTTTTCAGCTAGTTGAGCTCAAAAGTTTATGGGAGAATCAAAATGTGGCTATCGTATTTTTCCGTCGCTGGGGATGTATGCTGTGCAGACTTTGGGCCAAGGAGGTAATGTATATTATTTTTATATTTTTAAGAAAATTGAGAAGCTAATGACTTTTGTGGTAGGTATGTTCATTATCACCTACAAAAAGAGATGAAAGTAGTGTTGTTAAAATGGTTCAAAGTATGAATGCAGAGGGCTTTAGGAGCAGAGGTAGACCGTCCAAGAAAAGACATTTGATGATCTGACAATGAGTGGAAATTTTGAAGGAGGAAATTATGGAGGAGAATATTACGTAGATAAATTATATTTACAACATTATGTAATTTAATATCATTGTAAGTAGTCATCATAAACGCATCAATTATCGGCAGGTCACCTGATTGTCCTTTGGCAAAACCGGATTCGGTCATTGCATTTAGTCTTTTTTACTTGGATATAATTATTTAAACACAGCAAACTAACAACAATATCAAATAACCGCTTAACAAAACAACACACTAGAAAACATTGAAAACAAATAAATAACTAAAACAACTTGTTCCGAACTGACATCGAGTGTACTGTGACGTCACGTTTGGTTTCGCCAATGGCGTTGCGTTTTAAAAAAGTGCGAGGGAATTGAAAATATCCATTGTTTGATGATTAAATTTCACTAACAAGTATCGTTAAAAAAAATTGTATGTTTTTAAGATTACCAATAATATTTTACCCATTTTAGCGTCACGTGCATATAGGGAATATTCCCCACGGATACCCCCGGGGGAATCTAACAGTAACGGTAACCTACTCTTCCTATCACAATTTCGCTAAGCGATATAACGAAAATATATCCCGTATCTGTGATACAATGTGAATTGTATAAAAAGCTTTAATTGAAATCGAGCGTGTGAAATGATCACCGAACATTTTGACGTAAAAATAGTATATCTCCTCCGTGGCGTAGCGGTTGTGAACGCGGCTAATATGCAGGAGGCGCGGGTTCGATCCCCGCTCAGTGCAAATATTTGTATGCATGAATATGAATGACTATGACTTTAGAATTCATTTTACTTCGTCACCACGAGGCCACGACGTGCCACGGTTTATTTAATACTAGCAGCTGACCCGGTGAACTTCGTACCGCCATATTTTCAGATCCCGTTCCCGCTGCATATCTCTAAATTTATCAGTGTTTCTCTACAATATTATGCATGTATTATACATAAACCTTCCTCTTGAATCACCCTATCTAATAAGAAAAACCGCTTCAAAATCCGTTGCGTAGTTTTGAAGATTTAAGCATACATAGGGACGGACAGACAGCGATAGCGACTTTGTTTTATAATATGTAGTGATGTTTTTGTTAGTTTATTTGTTTGTTATGTGTTTTTATAAAAAGTCGCTACAATGTTGTTTACGTTTAGTTAAGTAGGTACCTAACCGAATGGAGTGTAGGTAGAGAACAGTCTCTAGCTGCAGATCAGAAGCCTCACTGCCCGCTCGGTGCAATTCTAAATTAGCAGCAATTTTCCAATTATGAAGCTATTAAGTATGGCTGATTATTCATTATGTTATGACACTAGCACTTCTCTCATTTAGTAGTAGGTAAGTACACACATACATAATAATATTCACGACTGTAAATATCCGAAGGGGTGTGCAGTGCGAAGGTTGAAATTTTTCAAAAGAAAAACCGTTGGAAAAAACACCTTACTTTTTATTAAATTAAATGATACTCTTGTACTTTTCCACATTATTTTATTTGTCAACCTAACTGGTTTCGCCTCACGGCATTCTACTTGATGATAACTTGATCAATAAGATAAAGTGGAAAAATATGTTATTCAATATGTACCTACTTATAGCAAGGTGCAAGGTCCATTAAGTGTCATCGGTCAACAGTGTAAACTTATTTAAATTAAATTTTCATGGTCGTTCACATTACTATTATTAGAAGTCAGAACTATCAGGAATCAGGATATTTACCATACCAATACATCTATATCTACTATACCTACTATAATTTGTAATGTGGTCGTGTCTGTACATACAACACCACTTGAGTTATGTTATGTTAACGATACCGAACACGAAAAAATTTTTTTTATAGTTTTTTGTCTGTTAGTTCGCGATGGACGCAAAAACTACTTAATGGAATTTGATGCGGTCTTTTTTTTGTTAGAAGGGCTTGGTCAAACTTAAAATCTTAGGTTTGTTTGGTCGCAATCGGTTGAGTAGAACCGGAGATATGAGCAAAGGTCGCGTTAACCGAGATGCACGCGGGCGCAGCCGCGGGCGGAAGGCTAGTGGCAAATATACCGATAAAGTAGGTATAAACTTACTTTTTTTTTTTTTGCAACTGCGACCCATTGTGACGCCAGCAGGAATCGGGTTATAAGGACACCTCGCCACTAGGCAGTGTATAACATACTTATTCTTGGTAGAATCTGTGTGTGTACCAATAATTTTCGGTTCCATTTAACTAGGCGAGCCTATGTCATCAAGCGGGTCACTTTGCCATCAGTAGGATGTCCGGCCCAAAATTCGGTGATACTGACGGCTTCCGCAGTCGCCTTATTCAGGTTCTTCATTGTGCAGGTACTTAGGCACAGCGCGCACGATGGAAGCAGGTTATTGTTTGCCACTACAGTGCCTGTTGATATGATTGATGGCAATGGAAAATTTATGGCACACTAGCTGTTGCCCGCGGCTCCGCCCGCGTGGATTTCTGATCTCGTTCATCGCTGATATATATTCTGATGTAGCATAAGCTATATTATTTTAAAGTTTCATTAAAATCCATTCAGTAGTTTTTACGTGAAAGAGTAACAAATAACCACTATTTATAAACTTTCCCGTTTATATTTATTTTATGAGTAGAATTTCGGTATAGGTAACCTTATCATTTGAAAACGGTAACACATTTTTATATCTCATAGATGAACTCATTTACTACGTGTATTAGTAGTAGCGCCCAGATAAAAAAACGATAAAAATATATACCGGATATTTGTCTAGCATTGATTACGGAATTAATTAAAAAATAATTTAAATTATTAATTACTTGGAAAATAATACGTAGGTGATCAATGATGGAATATTTGCTTGGAGCTGAGCGGGAATAGAACCCGCGCTTGTTCACATAGCAGTCTAATACACTACTTGATATAATAATTTTCCTAAAACGAAAGTAGCCTAAGGTGCGCCTTATAACATTAGCTATCTAAAGTAAAAGTCGCGTGATGATCGGCGCATCCGTTTTGGACATTTACCTGTATAAACAAATATCCAGCATCAGAAATGGTGTTCCGTATCTTCTTGACTGCCCCAGTGCACCTCAGCTTTGTTATTCATATTGTTATCTCAGGTGTAAGGTGGCTGAAAAGTACCTTTTTTCTTATTTACAGCTGGCAGAAATCACTCCAGTTCTGAACAAGCACGAGATAAAGCTGATTGGCGTTGGAGTAGAAGAGGCCGGCTCTAAGGAGTTCGTGGAAGGGAAATTCTTTGACGGAGGTTAGTGGAGAAAAGTTTTGAGAAAGTTACGAATACGAACAGTTTTCGCAATAGTTTCATTACTGTTAAGTACTATAGTTGGTAGGTAAGGATGGACAAGTAAGATGCGACACGTACGGTTACAAATGCATTTATTGGCCGACTGGCGTTCGTCGAGCGAGCGTCGCGCAAGACGCTGTCGGGTGTGCGCGGGAGACGGGGGTGTAAGGGCGTGGCGCGCATGCGCCGTGAGGCGCGCGCATCGCCCGACTTGTTGCTAAGCAAGCAAGTAGGTACCTACTCGACATTACACCTCCCCCACAAATCAATTGCATACCCATGTAATTCAAACATAGTTAGGTACATAAAAAAATAAAAGAAATGTGAATAGTATACAACTTAACAATAGGAACTAACAATACAATATTCTAAGTTATTATAATCTTTACTTAATCACTTTCAAAACCATATCTAACCACTGGCTTTGGTTGTCGCCTTAAACGGACTAGAGGCTGTGATTGTGGTGATGTATGGACAGTCTCTTCATTTATTTTCTTATTGTTATTGGGAATAGGACTAGACTGTTGTTCATTATGAGAACTTCCATCCATCACCACCTCCGCGGGCAGCTGCGGAACTTCATTCTCACCCTCAGTCACCGGTGCGTTAGAACCCGTAGAATCTTCTGGACAGGCAACATCAGACAGTCTTGATCTACGTCTAATTTGATCAACGTGCCTTTTTAGAATTTGACCGTTACCACTTTCCACGACATATCGCCGCGAACCTTCTTTGTTAATTATAGTGCTTTTTACCCATTTGTCCTGTGTACCATAGCCCCTCGCCCACACCGGCTCACTCTCCGTGAAGTCACGTTGAACGCCCCCCGCACGTCGGGCCTGACTGTGCTGCGCGTGGCGCACTCTATCCTGTACGGCGCGCTCATTACGTAACAAGTCTAGCCGCGAGCGAAGTGTGCGTTTTTGTAGCAACATAGCTGGTGACTCCCCCGTAGTGCCATGTATGGTATTTCTATAGGTCAACAAGAATGTCTGAAGCGCGGCGTCGATATCAACATTATCTCTATAAGCTTTCTTTAGGGCACGCTTACAAAGTTTGACGGCATTTTCGGCAGCCCCATTTGACGCTGGATGGTAAACTGGCGAAAACACCTGCCTAATCCCGTTGTTACTTAGGAAAGAAGCAAACTCACTACTCGTAAAAGGAGGGCCCTGATCAGACACGAGCTCTGCTGGCAAACCGAACCTTGCAAAAGTCATCCGTAAAACTTTAATAACTGCACGGGCATTCGTGTTGATCATTTCGAAAACCTCCAGCCATTTAGACGTAGAATCTATCAGAACTAAATACATTTTATCCCTGAATGGGCCCAAGAAATCTAGGTGTATACGTGTCCACGGCTGCTCGCGGTAAGGCCAGGGCGAGGGCGCGGCGCGCGGCGGAGCGGCGGCCTCGAGCGCGCACGTGTCGCACGCGCGGCACAGCTCCTCCACGTCGTCGTCGATGCGCGGCCACCACACGTAACTGCGCGCCCAACCCTTCATCTTGACTATGCCCATGTGACTGCTATGTAATTGTTTTAAGATTAAGGGCCTCAGACTAGTCGGTATTATCATACGATATCCCCACATCACACAGCCACCTTCAATATATAGCTCGTGTCATCGATCAAAGAAAGGTCTAAGCCCTACATCTGTACATTTGGTGGGCCATCCGGACTCTACGTACATTTTAATTCGACTTATTTCAGTGTCTTTTTCCGTTGCCTTCTTTACGTCTTCGTTTTTAACCGGTAAAAAATTTTCGACAAAATTTACATAAGTTACGTCTTTTGCAGTACCTCGACTACAGCTGCTAGGGGTTGCCGGCAACCGTGACAATGCATCCGCGCAATTTTTCTTAGATACTACGTATTCGATATCGTAATTATAACCGGTTAACTGCACTGCCCATCGCTGTAACCGAGATGCCGCCATCACGGGTATTCCTACTTTGTCACCGAATATGTGCGTCAACGGTTTATGATCCGTTCTCAATACGAATTTCCGGCCGTATAAGTATTGATGGTATCTCCGTATACCGAAGATAATCGCGAGCGCCTCGCGATCTATCTGCGAGTAGTGGCGCTCGGCGGCGGTGAGCGCGCGCGCCGCGTACGCCACGGGCCGCTCGCCGGCCGGCGTCACGTGCGACAGCACCGCGCCCACGCCCACGCTGCTGGCGTCGGCCGTCAGCACGAGCGGCAGCTCCAGGGAGTAGTGCACGAGCACCTCGCTGCTCGCCAGCCGCGCCTTCATCACCTCGAATGCGCTCTGGCAAGCTTGGCTCCATACAAATTTGGTACCGATTTTCAGCAACTCGTACAGTGGCGCCAATATCGTACTAACATTTTTTACAAACTTTGCATAGTACATGACCATGCCGATGAAAGACCTTAACTCTGATACGTTTGATGGCGCTGGCGTTTCTACTATAGCTTTGACTTTACTGAGACACGTGCGTACACCGTCTTTACTTATGACATGGCCTAGGTAAGTTAACGATTGAGCGAAAAATTCACACTTTTCTTTCTTAACCCGGAGCCCGTATTTCTCCAAACGATCAAACACCTTATAAAGCCGTTGTCAGGGCCGCTGATAGCGGGGGTGCAACGGGTGCACCGCACACGGGCGGCACGTCCAGGGGGGCGGCAAATCCCCAGATTTGCCGCCCCCCCTCTTTTTTATTTGCCGCCCCCTTGTACATATACACACCCCACATAAATACTATTAAAAATAATTTCGTTTCTATTATATGATTACCATCGCCATCTATGTATTAGCATCCCTTAAAACTAGAACGCAATACATAATAAAGCGTCTGCATGTTGAACCATCGCCTCGCCGCTACGCGGCGCCCGAAATTCGATACAAAGTAAGTAGGTAAATAGGGATGTGGACTATTTTTATACTATTTAATTTCGTTTCTATTAGATGATTAACATTGCCATCTATTAGTATCCCTTAAAACTAGAATGCAATACATATTAAAGCGTTTGCATGTTGAACCAAACCATCGCATCGCCGCTACGCGGCGCCCGAAATTCGATACAAACTAAGTAGATAAATAGGGATGTGGAGTATGTGGACTATTTTATTTGTTGTCGACAAATGTACATTCTATAGTAATAATATGATGTTTTGCTAAAGTAAAATATTCTAATGACAAATAGGTTAAAGAAAATATGTATATTTTTAATATTTATTTTGCTTGAATTATAACAATATCATTATACAATAGGTATATTTGATTTTGATTATTCAATTACTCAAGTCTTCTTCATCCTAGCGTTAATTTCTAGTCGCAACCGAAGTTTTCAACTCGGAGTCAAGGGTCCGCTTTGCGGATTTGGCTCGATATTTTCCGTGAAGCGACTACCATCTGACCTCCACAACCCAATGCAACAACGGTCTGCAATGCAATCGAAGCATTGCATTGCAGACCGTTGTTGAAATAGGACACGTCAATTTGACTTCGCCTCGCCTGATGGTAAGCTGAAGGCAAAGTCTCTGAAAAGAGCGTCACCATTACAGACACGTATCATGTTACAATGGTGGCACTCAGCTTGACGGCCTCATCAGATGCTTTTTCACGCCTCGCTTAAAGGACCCGGGACTGTAGGAGGAGGGAAACACATGAACTGGTAAAGAATTCCAAGACTTAATGGTGCGGCAGAAGAAGGAGTCGCCGAACCGCTTGGTTCTTGATGGAATATTCTGCACCGTATGCGGGTGGCATCTAAGCCCTGCACGTGTTGTCCTATATAGGAAAGGAGAGGGTGGGATTAATTGGAAGAGCTCATCAGAACATTCACCATGGTAGAGACGGTAAAATACCGCCAAAGATGCCACATCTCTACGCAACTGCAAAGGCTCGAGGGTTTTGGTGATCTCAGGATTCCCAATAATAATCTAGTAAGTGGTTTGCGGAGCCATCCCAGAGATGAGAGCAGTATTCCACGCAAGAGCGAATTTGTGTCTTGTAGAGAAGGCACCGCTGCTCCGGCGTGAAAAAACGTGTGAGACGTTCAGGACTCCGAGTTTACGCGAGGCTGTTTTGATGATGCTCTCAATGTAGTTTTTGTTGTTCAGTTTGCAGCGGACATCCATACCTAAGATGTTGAGATTGTCCTGCAGTGGCAGTGGCGTGCTCTGAAGAGTTGGAAGGGGAAGGAACGAAGATACCTTTGCTGTAAACGCGCATGCCTGCGTCTTCTTGGCATGGCACTGGGTATAGGCCTTTTCGGTGGTGGCGTTTTCTATTTTTATTTTGTTTCTGTTTTAATTTTTGAATTGTGTCTTGTGTAAATTGATGTGCGTTGTGTTGTGCAATTAAATGTGTTTTCTTTCTTTCTTTCATTGAACTCGACCAGGTTTTCAGAGCCCCATTGGGAAACGTGGTTCAGGGTCCGGTCAAGTTCACTGACGAGAAGCTGCCTTGGCCGCAGGATGTCCGTGATAACTCCCGTGTAAGGTGTTATCGTCTGCATAGCAGTGAATGCTGCCAGTGGACAACATGTCGTTGATATGCAGAAGAAAGAGAGTGGGTGATAAGACGGACCCCTGCGGCACGCCAGCATTTACCTGCAGGAACTCCGAAGTTCGACCGTCACAGAGGACGCGAATACGGCGCCCCTGCAGGAAGCTAGACACCCAGTCTGGGAGGCAGACCAAAGGCTGGTAACTTGGAAATAAGCGACTTGTGCCAGACTCTATCGAAAGCTTTGGCGATGTCAAGACTAATTGCCAGTGACTCGCCATGCTTGTCCATAGCCTCACCCCAAAGATGGGTTACGTACGCCAGAAGATCACCCGTTGACCGCTTCGGTCTAAAGCCGTATTGCCGGTCATTGATTAAGGAATGATCCTCTAGGTGACGCATGAGCTGTTTGTTAATTATGTGCTCGAATACCTTGCACAGCACTGAGGTGACGGCTATGGGCTGATAGTTGCCTGGGTCTGAGCGATCCCCTTTCCATGGGGATCGGCTGCACATTCGCCTCCTTCCAAGCCGATGGCACTGTACCTGAGATGTACGACATCCGGTACAAACGCGTAAGCATTGGAGACAACTCCGCTGCGCATTTTTGAAGAACCACTGCTGGAATACCATCCGGTCCGCTGGCTTTCCGGACGTCGAGTGACTGCAGCACACCACGGACATCGCGCTGCCTGATGCGGATCTCAGGCATTGCGTGGTCACATACGGGTAATGTCGGTGGCTGATTACCGCAATCATCGATTCGGGAGTATGCCGCAAAGAGATTAACCAGCAGATTTGCTTTCTCTTGCGGCTCATGGGCCAGGGATCCATCAGGGTTGCGCAACGGGGGCAGCGAAGGCTGGCAGAAGTTGGCTTGCACGGCTTTGGACAGTCGCCAGTAGCCACGGCTGCCCGTGGGATGCGCCACTAGCTCTTGACCAAGCCGCGCTATGCGCTGGGCATCCGCTATGATGTAAGCCCCCTTGCAGACCTTTGTGGCTTTATTGTACGCTGCCTTGAAGTGGCCCACTTTGGGATCGCGTGTGGCGCGCGCCCTTACCCAGGCGCGGTTCGCAGACTGTTTTTGATTGACAGCCTCCGCGCACTCGCGGCCGAACCAAGGGCGCGCTCTGCGGTCACCGGTGACATCAGTGTATGGGATATAGTATTCCATACCTAGACTGATCTCACCGGCGACAGCAGTAGCACTATCCGATGGGTTCTTACCTTCAAAGCAACCCACGGGATGAACGCAAAATACTCACGCATCCCATCCCAGTCCGCTGACGAGTAGTGCCAGAGACGCCGCTTCCCCTGCGCGGGTCGTGGGGTCGCTGTGATTGGCACCTTGGAACAGACCAGACAATAGTCGGAGTTGCCTAAAGCGGCACGCACCGAAACACTGTATTGGTCTGGGTGAGTCGTCAGCAGAAGGTCTAGAAGGGAGGGTGTTAGGCCCGACCTTCTTGGTATCCTAGTGACCTCGCGTACCAGTTGGGTCAGGCCATGCGTGAAGAACGAAAGCGTGAGCGGCTCTTCCCGCATGGTCAGTTTTGGCGGAGCCCAACCAGATCTCGTGGTGTTATCCGCTTTTTTATCATGGTCTGCCAGAAAAAATATGTCGGTTCGAGTCCTATATAACAACCGGCGGGGGGGGGGGGGGGGTGTAAGCGTCCTTAGACCTATGTAGGGGGCGGCAAAATCGACTTTGCACACGGGCGCCCACATAGCTAGCGGCGGCCCTGGCCGTTGTATATGCTGGCTCGTGGTCTTACCCGTGATAATGACGTCATCTAAAAACACCCCGACGCCAGGTATGTCACGAAACAACTCCTCCAACAGTCTTTGGAAGATACCCGGGCTTGAGGCTAAACCGTAGATTAAGCGGTTATACATGAACAGACCCTGGTGCGTGTTGATGACAGTATACTTTTTTGAGTCGTCTAGAACTAACTGTGCGTAAGCCTGCGATAGATCTATTTTGCTAAAACGTTCTCCCCCATGCAAACGCGCTAACAAGTCTTCAACTCGTGGTAACGGGTAACGGTCAACTTCCAGGACTTTATTTAATGTAACTTTAAAATCTGCACAAATTCTGATGTTACCGTCCTTTTTTACAACCGGCACGATGGGTGTCGCCCAGTCCGAGCGCTCGACCGGGGTGAGAATGCCGTCCCGCACGTGCTGCGCCAGCACGCGCTCCACCGGCTCGCGCAGCGCGTAGGCGAGCGGCCGCGCACGCATGTACACGGGCCGCGCGCCCGAGCGCACGTGGATGCGTACCGGCGGCCCGGTGAAGCGCCCGAGGCCGTCCGCGAACACTTTACAATATCTGGAACTGAAAGCCACCAAATTGAAGTCTTCGTCTTTCACTGAATGTAAAGAGTGATACGACAAGGGCGGTAACTGTACATTTAATGCCGCTATCCACTGGCGGCCCAATAGTACTGTCTTACCCTTTGCTATAACATATAAATCTAACTTTTTACACTGTCCTTTATATTCAACTCTAGGCTTTATTAGACCTAATGGCCGGACAACTTCTCCCGTATAATATCTAAGCGCTAATCGACACTTTATGATCTCCAGATCACTGAATAACGTTTTATACATTTCTTCACTAATACACGATACGGCACTACCGGTATCACACTCCATCTCGATATCCTTGTTGTGAATTTTAAGCGAGATCATAATTGGTTTGCATTGGTTTAAGGTCAGCTGATTTAGATCAATGTAAATTACCTCTTCACTCTCACTGCTGTTTGTGACACTACCTTCTACGCCGTCCTCGACCCG
Source organism: Eilema depressum (assembly GCA_914767945.1). Classification (NCBI taxonomy): domain Eukaryota; kingdom Metazoa; phylum Arthropoda; class Insecta; order Lepidoptera; family Erebidae; genus Eilema; species Eilema depressum. The sequence continues at coordinate 9,673,490 of OU612036.1, read as the reverse complement.
GTGCTGCTCCGACAAATTCGGACACACTCGCTGTAGGTGACCCTTGGAGTTGCAGACTCGGCACACGTAGCGCGCGAATTTGCAGGTGACGCCATCGTGCGCGCCGCCGCACGCCCGGCACGGCCGCCGAGCCCGCTCGCCCGCAGCCTGCGCCGCCGCCGGTGCGCGCGCACGGCCCCGCTCCGATGTCCGCGAGCCGGCCTCCCGCACCGACACGCTGTCTCGAGCCGTACTCACCGCCTTCCTGCCGCTTTTTTGTTGCCATGATGCCTTATTCGTGATCGAATGATTATCGATTAGGGCAGTCTTCCCTTGCCCTTGACTTTCGACCACTCCCGCCGCATCCTTCTCCGCCGTCTCCAGGCTAATTGCCAGACTATATGCCCTTACGTACGTTAAGCCGGGTTCTGCAAACAGTCTTTGTCGGATGGGGTCACTTGTAATGCCGCATACTAATTGGTCGCGCAAACTTTCCTCTAACCCTGCACCGAACCCGCACGTTTTCGACATTTTCTTTAATACCGCCACGTAATCGCTAATTGTCTCACGTCCTATCTGTAGTGTTTTCCTGAATTTAAACCTCTCTGCTAGCTCACTCGGTTTAGGTTGCAAGTGGTTTTTCATAACCTCAATTATATCGGTCAATGATTTTGTTGCTGGCTTTGTAGGTGTACATAAATTGACGAGTAGTTCATAACTCTCCGACCCCATTACTGTAATTAACGTTGGTACCTGTAACTCGGTTTTAATTTCATTTACAATGAAATATTGCTGTAATCGCTCCACGTACAACGCCCAGTCGTCTTTGTGAATATCGAACTCTGTGATTTTTCCGATGGTCATTGTTCCGACTACAACTGCCCACTGCACTAAATTGTTTCACCAAGTTTACTTGATCACACGCGTAAATTCTATTATTTCTCGTCGCCACTGTTAAGTACTATAGTTGGTAGGTAAGGATGGACAAGTAAGATGCGACACGTACGGTTACAAATGCATTTATTGGCCGACTGGCGTTCGTCGAGCGAGCGTCGCGCAAGACGCTGTCGGGTGTGCGCGGGAGACGGGGGTGTAAGGGCGTGGCGCGCATGCGCCGTGAGGCGCGCGCATCGCCCGACTTGTTGCTAAGCAAGCAAGTAGGTACTCGACATTACAATTACATACGATATGGATACGACATATGTGCAAATACTGAAACCGCGAAGCATCCTGGTCCGTAGGAATAGAACCAAATTAAATTTAAACTTAAATTCCCTGATTTATAAAATCCGAAATTTTCTAACAAAATAATTATTAAAATAAATGTAGAAAATGCACCCACTTGTATAAGTCATTAAATAGTTTCATCCATTGCTTTAAAGTCATTGACTGTGTCATAAGTCATTAATAAATACGCACACACCTTCACACACACACAATATTTACTTGATAATACGTTTAAACATATTTATTTGACTGTCTCTGTGGCGTAGTGGTAGTGAACGCGGTTGCGATGCAGGAGGCGCGGGTTTGATCCCCGTTTAGCGCAAATATTTGCATACATGAATTTATGAATATTTGCATTGGTCTGGGTGTTTCTATGTAGGTATATATTATTATGTATGTATTTACAAAAAAAAAATGTATCTAAGTATGTTTATCGCATTCGAGAACCCATAACACATACTTTAGGTCTAGATTATTTATCTATGTATTTTATTTGTTTAAATTGTCTGCACAAATTGTATTACAGCATTTTCTACCAGTTAACCTTTGGGTAATGACTAACACTAAATGTATTACAGATTTGTACTACGTAGAAAACCTGTCCACATACCAGCTGCTTGGGTTCAAGCGGTTCAATGTCGTCAGCATTATTACGTCACTGTTTTGGAAGCAGTCCAGAGAGGCTATCTTTAAAGGTCGCGGCATGGGTAAGCTATATTTTTTTTATGGAAGATTATGTTTTGCCTTCATAAATAATTCGATATATAAATCTAGGCAAGCAGCATATTATGTATGATTGATTATAATAACAAAAGATTGTGTCAATGACGTCATGCAAGAAATGAAAGGATATTAAAAAAAAAAAAGAAAACTATCAATGATGATCATCAGTTTATGATTTCCAAGACTATCAGATACTTTTGACAGAGTTTTAGATTATCAACTTTTGATGCCAGTACAATCAGCCAATTCATTAGTCAATTACATTCAATCACCTACTTTAGAAACATTGTCACACTACCGATATTTGCCACAAATATCATTCAGGAGTTTTGACATTCCGTTTTAAGTCAGCTACTTTTGCTGTTGACAGTACCTAACCTACCAATTAAAAGTTCAAAATATTTCAGCATAATTTTATCCTGAAGGGTTAAAATAAGTCGCTAAACCCAAATTTATAATTAATTATTCAAAGAAATAATAGCCTAGCAAACTGACAGGTCTGGATTCCGATATAGTCGGCGATGGAATGCAAAATGGCGGCGCATTACTTGTGCTAAAAGGCGGGAAGATTATATACCACTTCGTGGCGATCGGACCGGCCGATCGTATGCCGAACACGGATATATTAGAGGTTATACCAATCCGATACGACTATGGGAAGAGCTTGACTTATTGTTTAATATCGGAAATAATAAGTTTAAAGTTAGAATTTCGGTGAATTTATTGAGTAATTTTTTGTCTTTTTCTATTGTAAATAATGATAAACATTGAAATACCTGCTGATTGAAGGTTCAAAGGATGCTAACCGGACCTTAAATCGGAAATCGGAATTCGGAAATCGGAAACATTCAAGAAAGTCGGACTGTCATGAATGTTGACTTTTTCCGATTCATATGTACTTACAGGAAAATTTAATAAAAATTTTGGATAAAACATTGGATCCCAAAATATACGTACAGGTTCTATATTTCATGTGTGTTGACATCTAGTGGCACGCGCAATCAAGATTGAGCGGCTCAAACTGAACAGAATTAAAAAAAGTTTAGTTACGTTAATATTCAGTTTTGAAATTCCGTTTGTTATTAGAAAAAGATAAAATTAACACAATAAATTACGACCAACATTTTTCTGAACGAATGGGTTTATTTGAATAAAAAAAAAACAATATTTCAACGTTCTTTCCATATTTGTAGCGTAGCATTTGTTCTTTTTTGTAACATTAGGCCTAGGAGGTGATCTGAAAGGAGATTGGGTGCAAACCGGAGGGGCCTTGCTGGTCCAAAGAGGCGGGAATCTGCTCCGCCATTTCGTACAAACCGGGCCCGGGGACCATTTGCCCAATATGGATATTTTAAAGGTTTGTACAATGTCGATGAAAGATTCATTGATTATTACGTTCTTAGACTTGTAATTTGAATCATTACATATAAACTGACTAAATGCGGTTGCAAATACATTACTGCTTAGACTCCTACTAGTACTTACTACCTACAGTACAGTATATGCTAATAACTACACTACAGAAGCTGCAGTGTTGTTTCAAAATTTCATGGATTGATGGTAAAATTAGCGCAACTAGGTTATCAATGTAAGCGTTGTCATGTTTCAGCACTTTGGCCTGGAGAATGAGTACAAGCCGGAGACAATGGCGAACAAGAAACACGATGTGACGGAGTGCGCTGTGCCCGCTGTACGTATAACCCCCTATAATTTACTGCAATAATATAATAATTATTATTGTAATAGTTGATAGAGCATCAAGCCGCATCCAAACTACGTGCCAAACCATCGAACATTGACTCGCGCGGCAGCCGCGCGAAGGATAGACGCGTTTGGCTCGCGTGGCAGTCGCGTTCGATCGTGCCGCGCGACGAATCGCTCACTGTCGGTTTTTGAGACCACATCAAAAGAACCTTGAGTCATTCGCTCGCGCACCAGTTTAGGCGGTTTGTGCTGTCAGTGATTTGGCTCGCGCGGCAAGTACGTTCCTAAAAATTTTTGGGTGGGTCGCCTGCCGCGTTCTACTTATCATTTCTACGTTCTGGCTCGCGAGCCAAATGAACGTCGAACATTGGCTCGCGCAGCGGCCGCGCGTAATTTGTACGCACCTTTACGTTGCCATTCATTCGTATATTATAGTAGTACGTTAGAACCATCGTAGTTAGAACAACTAATATACATGTTATAAATTCTCCATTTTTCAGACAGAAGCGAAGTTCTAAGACATGGCTGAGGAATCTGCAAGAGTATTCTATAGCGCCGATCCACACCATTTGGACGGAGAGGCGATGTAAGAGCAACACTTGGGTGTAGCGACTGGTCCATTGACTGCTTTGTTAGATTAAAACAACTTTAAGACTGATATAACTCCGAAATGTATAATCAACGACAAAAGTAGCTTAACAATTTATAATTTATTGATCATTGTGGCCCGTTAACTTCATATAAAATAAGATTAAACATGATCTATAGTTAAATACTTGGTTCTCTAGGGAAAACTATATACGAATTATTGATCCATCCTCAACTATAAAACGAGGTGAAGTCAAATTGACGTGTCTTACATAAACAAGTATGCAAAATAGGTTTGTAAATATTTTAGTGTTAATCAACTTTTGTTGTTGACTGTACTTGTAGTTAAAAAAAAAATGGTTTTAGGTACAAAATTTGTGATTGTATTTTGTTAGCTTCAATATTGTCATGTCATTTCAATCATGATATTTCGAGTTGTCATTGTATTGCATAAGTTTATTGAAATAGTACGTTATTGTTATTACCTAAAAAGCACTACCCTTATTAAATTGTGGTTTTTTAAAATATTAAAGTAATGGTTTGAAATCTTCATAAAAAATTACTTAACGTAATGCAAGGAGATAGATAGGTAAAAAAGTGTAATAAGATTTTTTTTTAACTCAAAAAATCGGACACTATCAAAAGTATATTATTTAAAAATGTGCTAGTATGTCAGTTTTGCTCATACAAAATTAAGTCGCTCAAATCAACGAAACCGTCAATGGATTGGATGTATTGTATGATGCAACGAACTATATTTTTATAGTTTTATTTTTATTAATATCTTAATATTTTTTATTATTAATATCTTAATATTAATATCTTTATATCTTATATTTTTATATAATTTGATGTATACGGTGGAAGTTAGTGTATAAGCATTCTGACATGGCAATTTGCATTTTAAACGAATTTTTGAAAATTTAAAATCATATAGGTAAGTATTCCATAAAAATAGCATTTGGCAGAGTTGAGACTTTAGGGTAAGAGTTTCTCGTTCATGTCATGTCAGCTTCATGGGTTGTTTCTCAATGATTTGTCTACAGGGAGCTATGTCGAGAGATACTCGCTCAGGTGACACATATCATAAGTGTCTAGAAGTGTCAGCTTGGTGGATGTCATCGCAATGATGTCCACAGAGAGCGGTGTCGAGAGATGTTCGCTCCAGTACATATGTGTCTAGAAGTGTCAGTTTCGTAAGTGTCATTCCAATGGTATCTATAGAGAGCGATGTCGACTCTCTCAGGTGTATATTACAAGTATCTAAAAGTGTCAGCTTCGTGGGTTGTTTCTCAATGATGTCTACAGAGAGCGATGTCGAGAGATAATCGCTCCAATACATAAGTGTCTAGAAGTGTCAGCTTCGTGGATTGTTTTCCAATGATATCTAAAGAGAGCGATGTCGAGAGTTATTGCCTTCAATACATATAATTGTCTAGAAGTCTTAGCTTCATGGGTTGTTTCTCAATGATGTCTACAGGGAGCGATGTTCAGAGATATTCGCTCCTATACATAAGTGTCTTGAAGTGTCAGCTTCGTGGGTGTCATCGCAATGATGTCCACAGAAAGCGATGTCGAGAGATATTCGCTGCAATACATATCATAAGCATCTAGAAGTGTCCTGTTTCGTGGGTGTCATCTCAATGATGTCCACAGGGAGTGATATCAAGAGATATTCGCACCAATACATGAGTGCCTAGAAGTGTCAACTTCGTGGGTGTCATCGCAATGATATCCACAGAGAGCGATGTCGAGAGGTATTTGGTCCAATACATAAGTGTCTAGAAGTGTCAGCTTCGTGGGTGTCATCACAATGATGTCCACAGGGAGTGATATCAAGAGATATTCGCACCAATACATGAGTGCCTAGAAGTGTCAACTTCGTGGGTGTCATCGCAATGATATCCACAGAGAGCGATGTCGAGAGGTATTTGGTCCAATACATAAGTGTCTAGAAGTGTCAGCTTCGTGGGTGTCATCACAATGATGTCCACAGAGAGCGATGTCGAGAGATATTCGCTCCAAATTCATAAGTGTCTAGAAGTGTTAGCTTGTTGGTTTGTTTTCCAATGATATCTAAAGAGAGCGATGTCGAGAGTTATTTCCTTCAGTACATATAAGTGTCTAGAAGTCTCAATTTCGTGGGTGTTATCGCAATGATGTCCACAGGGAGTGATGTCAAGTGATATTCGGTTCAATACATAAGTATCTAGAAGTGTCAGCTTCGTGGATGTCATCGCAATGACGTCCACAGGGAGTGATGTCGAGTGATATTCGCTCCAATACAGAAGTGTCTAAAAGTGTCAGCTTCGTGGGTGTCATCGCAATGATGACACCCACGAAGAGAGCGATGCCGAGAGGTATTCGCTCCAATACATATCATAAGCATCTAAAAGTGTCCTGCTTCGTGGGTGTTATTGCATTTATGTCCGCAGAGAGCGATGTCGAGAGATATTCACTCAAGTACAGTACAGATAAGAAGTGTCAGCTTCATGGGTTGTTTCTTAATGATGTCTACAGAGAACGATGTCGAGAGATATTGGCTCAATTACAGTACAGATAAGAAGTGTCTAGAAATGTCAGCTTCGTGGGTGTCATCCCAATGATATCTACAGATAGCGATGTTCTAAGAGAGAAAGCTGCTAAATCATATTCCCGTGTCGTGTTAAGTATCTTTCACCTTATTTCACATTTTCAGTATTGTATTTTTTTTTTTAACTCAAAGTCTCAACTCTGTCGTACCTACTTATATTCTGAAAACAATGTTTAAAAATAAATTATTAAAATTAGAAATGTCTTATGTAAGTGTTATAAACACGAAATATAAAATTAAGAGTACCAATCAATCATGTCACACAATGCAATTACGTGATTGATTATAATTTTCAATAAAGAAAAGGCCTATAATTTTATTTTTAATAAGGAGAGGGGTGACAGACAGACAGAGGGAGTTAGAGTCTCTGCCTATGTTCTTTCCCGAGGTATAATCTACCTTTGTGCCAAATTTCATCAAAATCGGTTCAATGGTTTAGGCGTGAAAGCGTAACAGACAGACAGACAAGTTACTTTCGCATTTATAATATTAGTATGGATATCTGCGGGGCTATGGCTATCTCTTGATTTTATATACCGTAGTTATAAATAGGTATATTATTAATTATTATATCCTATTTGGAATTATTGTTCAAAAATTGGGTTTAAATTGTTTTAGAAATTTGTTAATGCTGATGGCACTTCAATTTGCCAAAGTTTTATCATAAAATTAGTATATAATTGTTGGAATGGTTAAAAGACTGTTTATATAAGAGATTAAGACTGGATTTCATCAGAGAAAATTGAAAAAAAAATTGTGCTCACGTATTTAAATAAAACCACTTTTTATTGGACTCTGTCGCGATTTATTTAGCATTATTTTAGTCCTACATTTCGGCTAGCTTTCAGCAGCTATGGTCGCGGGGGCCTAAAGACGGTTATTGATACAGTTTGAATTATTTACGCAAAATGAGCTCACTGTGTCGTTAAGACTTGTCTTTTATTTTTTCTTAAGTTACGGTTTCCGTTAAAAAGTGATTTTATTTCAATGACTTATTTCAATATTCGACAGCATATAATATTTATGTGTTAACGTAGTTTAAATGTTCGGTAAAATCCAGCGAAATGTGAGGATTTTCGATGATAGATACTGCGATCAAATCTGTATTAAACAGTATTAAACTACGCATTGAGTAAAACGAGTAGTCAGTTGAGTGAAACGGTTAGTTTAATTGGTGAAATCCAGTATAAATATGAGCCATTATACAAAATTATACCAAATTTGGATACCAAAAAGAAAACGAATGAGTATATATATTACGTGGAAAGAATAAATATGTATCAAAAATATTGTAGTGATGTAAATTTTTGTACTGTCCACAGAAAAATATGCCAAAAAATCTTTTTTGTCTAATTTTATTTTACAAATTATTTGATCATTTTTTGCTCCAAAATTATTGTCTTCCTATAAATGACTAAGTTAATAATTATAGTATTGACGAGTTATATTTGAAAAATGTTATTTTTGAAAAATGATATTTTTGAAGAATGTTATATTTGAAGAATGTGTTTATTGTCTTATTATCATGTTGTAATGCGTTAAAGGTTATTGGAATATATTTTTTACTTAATTATGTTTGTTTTATTTTCATATACATACATATATTCACGTTTATAAATCCCCAAAGGAGCAGGCAGACGTGTATTGACACCCACATTTTGATAATGATTTTCGGTCCCACGTAATAGGACACCTTATTGCAGTTATGTAACTGCGCCCTTTGTCATGGGCTGTATGATTAGGTACTGTCCCCAGTGGCGGCGTAAGACCTAAACATTATTGACAACAACAGTAGACTGAGTAGGGTAGCCAGAGCTCACTGGAGAGGTTTTGTGCTGTCAGTGGGAAAACCATAGGCCTTGTCTATGTCCTACTTTTGCGCTGATGGCACAGAATCTCTCTGTTCTTATAGGGTCGGCAGCACGAGTGCGACTCTCTTGGTGTTGCACTCGCCCATAGGCCACGGTAAACACTTACCATCAGGAGGGCCGTGTGCTTGTCTGCGACCTAAGTAGCATAAAAAAAACTTGCCGTGATCAAGGTAGGTACATTTCGCAAGGCCCTCTGACGATGCAAGAAGGGAATGTAGAATAAAAACTTGAAATTAAATGGTTTTAGATGATCAAGGAGGAAAGGCAAAGTTTTGGATAATGTGAATTTAACTGTTGCCGTCTCGCACACCTGAACAACCAATTATCATTGTGTGAAGTAAACATTTTTTTTATACTACTAAGGGTCGGCGCCCACGGCCGGCACGGCACGGCATGGCAAAGGATTTTATTACTAATCAAGTTATTTTGAATCTTAATTCAGTGACTTTAGAATTAATTTTACTTTATTTCGTCACCACGGCGTGTCGCGGCGTGCCATACCATGCCGTGCCGGCAGTGGGCGCCGGCCCTTAGGTCGCAGACAAGCATACGGCCCTCCTGATGGAGGTGGTTGATGGATGGTTCCCGTGGCCTATGGGCGAGTGGAATACCAGGGGAGTCACACTCGTGCTGCCGACCCTGTAAGAACATACATGACGTCAGGTGTACTGACATATCCGTTACATTTTGTTTCCTTTTTTCCTAAGGTTCCGTACCCGAAGGGTAAAAATGGAACCTTACTGAGACTCCGCTGTTCCCTTCCGGACCCGTGGCCCCCCTGGATGTTCGTCTATCGGTCACCAGACTCACCAGCCTGTATCTCATGAACCGTGATAGCTGGACAGCTAGAATTTTCACAGATGACCTATTTCTGTAGTCCTTATAACAAAAAATATTAAAAACAAAACATATATTTAAGGGGGGGTCTACTGACTCCGGCGGCGCACCCGAGGGGATTTCCGCATTAATAAAAAAAGTAGGTACAAGAGCCGTCGATTTGACAGAAGAAGGGGGTTTCCTAACCCAACATCTCTCGCATGATATTGGTATGGTGGTTATGAGTGTACTCAGGTTTCTTTAAGAGATGGGTTAAAAGTGAAATCGAATTCAGCCCCCCTCCCCCTCTCCCTACGTTGTCGTGGGTTTTAAAATTCTTAACTTCGGGCAGAGCCGAGCAGGATATAATAAATCTTGCAGTTTTTCCTCTAGTGAATAATAATTAGTTATTATTCAGATCGGTTCATCAAAATATTCCATTCCTTGTAACAAATTATTAACCCAAGTTCGAGGTCGTTCGGGTTATCATACAGTCGTATGTTGTATGTGAACAATAAATAATAATAACTAGCTACTATTAAGTAGCTTTGTTAAAGTATAACAAAACAATATTAAACTCGAGAAAAAACATATCCATTTGGTTAGGTAGGGTAGGGTACTCTTTAACCGACCCTACCCTATCCAATCTTCATTGTCTTACATTTCTCTTTTTTTCATAGATGTTTGCATGGCAACCGGGACCGAAAGCTTAACGTGCTCTCCGAGGCACGACCATACCAATATAAATACTCATATTCATGCATACAAATATTTGCACTGAGCGGGGGCTTACAATCGCTACCGAGACTGTCCCCAACTATTATTTACCTAATCTGTGGTTTAGTCTTTTCATTTAGCTAGTCAGATGATTTAAATGGTCAATGCCCAGCTGACTCTACTGATGACAATGCTACATTCCTCAAGCCAATAATTATAACAAGTAGAGTACTACCAAGGATTGGAATGCCTTGTACGAATCTTTGTTTCCGGATAGCTATAACTTGGGTGTCTTCAAGATTAGAGTGAATAGGAGGAAGCCATGTTGGTTCCCAGTGGAGTAGAATATTACCACCCCATCTCTTCCTGTCACTATCGTAGAAGGCGACTAAGGGATAGCACTGTTCTTCATCCAACATGTAAACATACAGCTCGCTTGACGGCTTGAATAGTCTCGCACTCTCGCACCCTTTTACGCGAGACCGAAAATCAATGTTGGTGAAATGTGGGTGTTGACACACCGCTGCCTACCCCTTCGAGGATTTACAGGCGTGAGTATGTGAAGGCAAGCGTGCTCCACCGTCGGCGATAATCGTCACTTACCAACAGGTGTCCAACGCGAGTCTATCAACTATAAAAAACATCATCAATCTTAGATCGTTGACATTTGAAGAGGTCAATTAAGATACGCAATAATCTGGAGAATTCGTTGAAATCATGTCATATAGTCCTGATAACGAATTGGATACACCCGTAGACTATTTATTTATCATTTGTAATTACGACTCGGATCATTTATGACATGTATTGTGTAAATTAAGGTCTAAAGTTATAAGTACGGTGTCTATTTGTGCAAGAAGACTTTTGTAATTAGAGCTTTAAATTGATTATAGTGAATTTAATTGTGATAAATAATTGGCTATGGATAAACTACCTGTTATGTAAGTATATTACATTTAAGAGTTACTAGGTACCCTAAATTTATATAGGCCTACATTCGAAAGGAATACTAGCTGTTGCCCGTGACTTTGATCCCGTTTTCGCAACCCATGGGCACCTATTCAGCCAGATCTGTTCCCAGTCATACATCCGTATACCATCCATACATACAACAACACAGTCACAGACAATACAGTCCTACATACAACAGTAATTGAATAACAAACATACCATGGGTTCTGGGATTGGAACCGAAATTCCAAACGGGCGGAGCCACGGGCAACTGCTAACCCATCGGTTCAGGGATGTACGCTAGACAAAATAAGATGTTATTTATTTATGCTTTATTGTAGGGCGTGAAAAAGTATCTGATTATGCCGTCAAACTAAGTGTTGTAGCATGGTACCCATTGTAACATGGTACCCATCTGTAATGGTGACCCTCTTTCCTGAGATTTTGCTTTCAGCTTACAATCAGGCGAGGGGAAGTCAAATTGACGTGTCTTATGTAAAAAAGCCTAATATTTTTTACTTACAGGAAGACGATATACCTGTTAATAATACTAAACCTCTCGGCGTTGACTACTGCAGCTATACGGCGAGGAATCTGCGACGCCTGCTTCGACGGCATCTGCTACAGCAGATCACAAATATTCAAAGAATTTCCTGTCTCAGGCCAATTGGCCGTCGATAGAAAAGAGAACATTGTCTACTTCCATTATGAAAATTCTGAATCAGCAGACCGCACTGTAGCTTTCGATTTAGACGATATAAGGTTCCTAACAGTACCTGATATAGAATTTTCTTTCGGTAGAACAGTTGATCAAACTACTAGAGCTGTTTATATCGGTGGTGCAACTGGCATTTACAAGTATGATCCAGTGACGAATGTGACTACCCTATACGGTCTTGATAATAAAACTATTTGGAATTTGCATTTCAAGGATGTCTTATATTACACAATGTTCTTGAGTAAAGGGCTGTATATATATGAGAAGAAGAAGGTAAAAAGTGTTAAAGCATTAGCTGATTATATGTTAGACGATTTTATTGTCGATAAAAGGGGCGATATCTATTTCAGGAGCAATCTTACAATGTACAAATTAAAGAAAGGGGATAAAAAACCTACTGTATTTTCGAATATTATATACTCTTTGTCCACAGATGTACATGAAAATGCATATTTTGTCCAAAGAGAAACTCGAGGTCTTTATAAGATTGACTACAGAACTGACAGAATGATAGAAATGGGTGCTTTTGGAAGGGGCGATCCTTTAAGATCAGTTTTTGATAGGTTTAATAACATAATTTATTATGATGCTAAAACAAGTCAGCTTTATTATTTGGTGCCTACTTACGCTATCTGTGAAGTGAAGACTGAAGAGTTGGAAGGTAAGTTGAAGAAGATGGTAGCTCGGATATGATTGGTGCGCGAATGGCGCAGTTGTTTGAGTGGCTCTCTCCGATACCAGGCGTTGAATTCTGTGGGTATCATCACTGGATGAGGAAAGGAGGCAGGTGAGCGAAGCGAAGCGATAGATGTTATTAGAAAACCAAGTCAGATGTTTTATGTTTTACAGCCCAATTATTATAAAAGTAACATGGTTTGACTTTTTAATATTATATTAACTTATTTATTGAAATTGTAGTTTACTTTCTTCTCTCTTAACTCTCATATTGTGATTTCACTCATGATTCTTAATTTCTTATAGTTGCGTGTAGGTTTGGATTAAGGTAAGGTAAGAAATTGGTCAATACGATCTGGGTTTTTTTTACACTACTTAGGTCGCAGACAAGCTCACGACCCACCTGATCTGAAGTGGTTACCGTGGCCCATGGACGAGTGCAATACCAGGGGAGTTAGATTTTGTGCCGTGAGCGCAAAAGATAAGAAATATGCTGCAGCTAAATGAAATTTGGATAACAATATAATGACATCGATCATATCTGATAATGGAGTAAGGAGATGAAATGGAGAACTTTACAGGGGCTTTTATTAACCCCCTTGGGTTTGGAATCATATGGTGGATGACAGGCAGTGTCAACCACATAGTATCTTCTTCATCCTAGCGTTAATTCCAGTCGCATCCGAAGCTTTCACCTCGGAGTCTGGGATCCGCTTTACAGTCTTAACTGCGAATTTGGCTAGACCTCGATATTTTTCGTGAAGCGACTGCCATCTGACCGCCACAACCCAATGGCAATATTGGTCGATATCGAAGTATTGCAGCTAGACCACATAACATCATCATTAGACAATAAGTAGGTGCTGTGCTAGTAATAGGTAGATTGTGTTGACGGTAGCTAAAATAAGGAAGTCACAGTTTTAATTTGTTGTTTATGTAGAAATAGGAGGAAAACTCGAACATAATATTTATTTTATTTACTAATGACTGTAAAGGTTATCTCTATAGAGGAGTATCTTCTACCTAGCCAATAAAATGACAAGACTGTTTATCGTTACTTGTAATAGTCTGTCTTTAAAAATATTATATCCTTTGAAATCAAATCAAAATCAAAATCATTTATTGCCTACTAAGTGTACATAGATCTTAACATTATATTTCAGTACTTAGGACTTAGCGCCTTTTGCAGACATTGCAATATTGAGGTCACTTAATTTATTTATTTAGGTATGTATATTAACGTCTTCAAAATATTATAGACTCAAGCGAAATTTAATGGAATACAATAATAGATAGCAAACATTGATCTTTTCATATCAAAATAAAACGTATCTAAGCGTTCTTTAAACTAAAGTATAAAGAAGCTGGGTCTACAGGACAGGATGCACAGGATGCAGGCATCGTTTCCGGAATGAATGAATCTATGAAGTGTAAGAAACTTCAACGCAAGACATTGCCTGCATCCGAGAGTGTATGTCATATAATATACTGGGTGGCAAAAGTACTGGCACTAAAGAAAATACCTTTATTTTTTTTATATGACATTTTCTGTCATTCTGTTGTTGAAAATTGTGTAGTGAACAAATGTAAAATACACTGAAAATAAACATGGACCGTTTTACTCCCCAAGAACGTGGAATAATTGTGTCAATGTTCTTACGGAATAATTCATCAGTGATAAGAACACAACGTGAATTTCGTCGACGATTTCCCCACCGTCCGGCACCGATTGGTCGCACAATTCGACGCTTTGCCACACGCCTTGAAGCAACTGGCTCAACATTGGATAGACCTAAGTCTGGGAGACCAAGAACAGGCCGTTCAGCTGAAAATATCGATGCTGTGCGCGAAGATGTGGAAGAGTGTCCAGAAACATCAACGAGGCGACGTGCCACGCAATTGGGCATTTCCAGACGGACCCTGCAGCGTATTTTGGTGAAAGACTTAAAGATGTTCCCGTATAAAACTCAAATGACTCATCAGCTGCTGCCTGCTGACCACCGAGCTCGTCTAGATTACTGCCAGCGCGTCATAAACCTCAACCTTGAAGAGGATGATTTTCCTTCAAAATTGGTTATGAGTGACGAAGCGCATTTCCATCTCTCAGGGCATGTCAATAAGCAGAATACTCGGTTCTGGGGCACTGATAATCCGCGCATTATTCAAGAAACACCTCTACACCCACTAAAAGTTACTGTATGGTGTGGCATCTGTGTTGACAGAGTGATCGGACCCTATTTTTTCGAAGACGCTGGAGGCAATGCGATAACTGTCACTGGAGAACGCTACAGAACCATGTTACGTGAGTTTTTGATACCCAGTTTGGACGAATTGGGGCTGGAGCACATCTGGTTTCAACAAGACGGCGCTACGGCACACACAGCGCGCGACACTATGGACTTAGTGAGGGACGCTTTTCCAGGCCGAGTTATCTCTCGTTTTGGCGATTTGCCTTGGCCTGCAAGATCACCCGATCTGACCAGTCCAGACTTCTTTCTTTGGGGTTTTTTGAAATCTCGGGTGTATGTGAACAAGCCACAGACTCTCGCAGCTCTAAAAGAAAACATTCGTCAAGAAATAACGAACATATCGCAGGAAGTGTTACGGCAAGTTATGCAAAATGTCATAAATAGGGCTCAAATGTGTATCAACTCTGGAGGTCACCATTTAAAAGACATCATCTTTAAATCCTAATGGTACGAAATTTAATGGTACAAATATACATTTAAAAAAACCTAAATCTAGTTTTCTAATTTAGAAAAAATGTTATAGCCGAACCAAATAGGGTCTTTACTTTTGCGCCACCCGTTACATCTTTCAATGTCTACACAAGGTTAGGTCAAGATCATCGGTATCTCGTTCGGTTGTCGGGTGCAATGTAAAAACGAAACCCTAACACGTAAGTTTAAAATTAAATGACTTTTTGTAGAGTGAATGAAAAAGTGTACATACTAAAACTCTTTTCATTTAATTTTGAACTTTAAGGCAGTATAGTCTAAAATTTAACACAATTTTTTGCAGTGCCTGTCGTATGAGACTAGAATGCTAGTAGTATGCTAGAATCGTCTGTCACCAGGCTGTATCTCAGGAACAGTGCTAGCTAGACAGTAGAGTCCACTTCTCAAACTACCTTGTTTGATTCGTTCAACAAAGTCTAACAATAACTACACGAAGGTTTATAGTTTAAGATAATACAACACCAATGTGAACTTTTAAGAGCGTGATGTAAACATTATATAAGGCTTGGTTTGTATGATACGACTAAATTGAACTAAATAAACGACTCTTCGCTTCGGCTTCGTACCTTTATGGCCTGTTAGTTTGGACCCTATCGCAAAAATACCAGTCCGATATCATTTTTGGATTCTTTTAGATCTTCTCTAAAATATATCAATACCTCTGTTGGACCTCTTTTTAGATATCTACCTTTTTGACCTCAAATCATGCAACCGGTAAAATTGATACTAGAATTTAAAAAGAAAATGTCATGGTGTTTTTTTGTTTCATTTACAAAACGAATAAAAAACTAAATAAATAGTGTTACATATCGATATCACTCGCAATCATTGTGAGAGAGAAGGAAAACTTGAAATAAAACCCTGTACCAACCCGTCTGGGCAGCGTGGAAATAGTAGACCAAAGCCTCCTCCAACATTAGATGAGGCCTATGTTCAGCAGTAGATTGCGGCAGACTAATTGATTGATTGATTGATTGATTGAGTGTATGATGGTACGGAACCTCTCGCATACTAATTAAATTCACAAGAGTTTTTGAAGTTTTTCAAAGATCCAAACTACGAAAGTTGTGTAGGTATTATTCTAAACAAAAGATGTTTTAAAAGTAACTAAATGTAATTCATAACAAAAATAACGAAGATTAATACAGAGTATACAAGAACGTTCATTTATTTTTAAATTCGTTCCTTATTTTTGCAACAAGGAAACACGTTAAAACGAAGCGGTAAAAGGAAAATTATTTTCTTACTCTGTTCATATTTTAGAACTGGAAGGAAAATATAATATCTACGTATTATCTACTTTCTTTATACAAGAACAAGCTTGATCAGCCTTTGTGGAGTGGCAATACTGTACGCGACTGCTATGGCGTGGGTTCGATTCCCGCTTAGTGCAAATATTCATATGCATGAGCAGGCCTATTTGCATTGGTCTGGGTATTTCCGTGCCTCAGAGCGCATGTTAAGCCGTCGTCGGTCCCGGTTGTCAAACGAACATGTATGGCAGTCGTTACGGGTAGTTGGAGCCCTAAAAAGTCCAACTACTGGTGTAACTGCAATACTTCGATATCGCCAATGGCAGTCGCTCCACGGAAAATATCGAAGATCAGCCAAACCTGCAGTAAGACTGGAAAAAGCGGACCCCAAACTCCAAGGTGGAAGCTTCGGATGCGACTGGGATTAACGATAGGATGAAGAGGAGGCTGATATCGGCTTCACCTATAACTGAGTCGTTATGTATACAAATAAATGTTGGGATTCAATTATTTGTGCTAATATTAACCATTGTAAGCAATGACTTCTGGATTCAAAATACTAAAAGCTGTATAGAATCAATTTTGTGTCACAGTTCTTGAGTGATGAATTTCGAATTCCGTATATATGCAGAAAGGAACCAACCAGAATGGACCTATATGGTTCCATTTTGCATAAATACGAACTATTAATCGTAGTAATTTAAGACACCTCTGTTTATCTTTTCAACGGTCAATAAACATGAGATATAACATAAAACCCCTTCACCTTTGATGTCAAAGGTCTGTAGTATAAATGACAATAGGTTTCATATAAATAAACAAGGAATTGTTAAAAATAATTGTCGTCTGCTTATTGTCTGACTACAGCCTAAAGCGTAGTGTTTACAAAACTGATTCCAACGGTCCCATGGTATACTCTCAACTGTCTCAGTCGCCGCTCTGTCGTACCACTAAGATCATAATAATCTTCTAATGGTAAGTAATTTACATAGAATATTTTTTTTTATTTGATAAGACAGCCTTTATGTATAGCGGTAGTGAACGCGGCCGCTACGCAGAAGGCCGATCCCTGCTCAGTGCAAATATTTGTATGCATGAAAATGCTCGTGCTAAGGAGAGCACGTTAAGCTTTCGGTCCCGCTTGCTATACAAACATCTATGGCAGTCGTTACTGGTAGTTGGAGTCAACAAGTCGACAACTGGTCTAACTGCAGTGCTTCGATATCGCCAATGGGTTGTAGGAGATAGCAGTCGCTTAATGGCAAATATTGAAGTTCAGTCAAATACGCAGTTAGACTGGATAAAACAGACCTCAGACTCTGAGGTGAAAGCTTCGGATGCGACTGGGATTAACGCTAGGATGAAGAAGAGCAGACTTTTTCTACCTATAGGTATTTTAGGGGCCCACGAAGATCAAGCCGGCGTTTCCTCATCATCAGCAGGTATACTACCTGTTGATGGAAGAACGAGGTTCTAAAGCAGGCTCCCCTCTTGGTTGAGTCCTTAGCATTGAGAAGTCAGCAGAAGTCGCTCTTAAAAAGCTGTATAAACCATCTAAAGGAGGCGCAGTAAGTGGACCCTGGATTTACGTCTCGGAGTTTCAGATGCTACCGGAAACTATGCTAAGATCATGGTGATATTTTTTATATACGATTGTGTTCAGAAACCGAAAAGGCCCGGTCTAGAGTGCCGACAATCGGCGTGCATACATATGGAAACAATTATGAAAGTAGAAGATGCGATAGGCGTATACCAGGATCGTAGCAAGTGGAAAGATGTTGTCTTCTTCTTCATCCTAGCGTTATCCCAGTCGCATCCGAAGCTTTCATCTCGGAGTCTGGGGTCCGCTTTACCAGTCTAACGGCGGATTTGGCTAGAATTCGAAATTTTCCGAGAAGCGAATGCCATTTGACCTCCACAACGGCACAACCCACCGATACCGGGTGATTTCGAAGTATTGCAGCTAGAACAGTTGATGGATTTTAGAGCTCCAACAACTACCCATAACGACTGCCATAGATGTTCGTATGGCAACCGGGACCGATGGCTTAACTTGATCTCCGAGGCACGACCAGACCGGGATACATACACGGGATCAAAAGTTCATAAGATCAGCAATCAATATGTCAACGCCATGAGATCAGCAGTTTAAAATCAGACCAATGCAAATACCCGTATTCATGAATACAAATATTTGTACTGAGCGGGGATCGAACCCGCTGCAAAGAGGTTAACTCTGCCTTCCGTAAAGGCAAAGAGGCGTGATTCTATGTGTCTATACGGTCCGTCAATATAACCACACAACCCCTCAAGAAAATGGCCATGTATTTTGACTATCCAGGACTTTTGACTAGGGGTGTGTATGCCTGTGTAGGCATGGCAGGTTATGTATAATATTGATATGTAGATGTTGTACTTAAGTATTATAATAATGAATAATCAATCAATTAGCCCATCGCAGTCCACTGCTGGACTAGGTCTCTCCCAATGTTGGGAGGTTTTGGTCTACTGTTTCCACGCTGGCCAGACGGGTTGGTACAGGGTTTTATTTCGAGTTTTCCTTCTCTCGCAGTGATATCGTCTGCGTATTTTTCCGTTAGTCGCCTCTTACGACACCCTTCGAATAAAATGTGGTGGTGATATTAGTATGCTTTCTTCATCATCAAACGGGCACGTGTGACGTATGAACAGTTTAAGTACTGCAAAATTACTAATATTAATATTTACAAAATTTCATTTACAAAAGTGTGAAGGCGAGCGTCTGCTAATTTGATTAAAATTTCGCCTTTGTACAGAAATATCCTTTTGTAAATTGTATTAGGTGTGTACAATAAAGAATATGAAATAAATACAATTTATAATACGTAGGCTGACAGGGTAATATTACGTAGGCAGGTAGGTATAGAAATATTGAAATTTCAAGAACAAGGTTAATTATAAATGTCTAGCCTAGACACCACTTAATTTAGAATTCAGTAGAACTATTAATAAATATTTAGATTATTATTGCGGGCTCGAGGCTAAGTGGTTAAACGAGTAGGTATATTTACGTATTGCTAGCTTAATCAACACTTTCCAAGTCAGTCTTAGTATGGATTCTTCAGAATGACATATTGAAACTTCTCCGTCCCTCGGAGGCCCACAACCCACAACATTTTGTGTATATCTCGGGTCACCAATCTTGGAACTAAATTGCGAGACAATTTTTTCTACCGCAGTAACACCCCATGCTGTCCTCAAAAAGCACCTAAGAAACTACTGTGTACTATGTACTGAGCGTATAGAGCACATTTTAGGTCCTAGACATCGTCTGCGTATAAAAAGAAAAAGAGAAGGAAAACTCGAAAAATCCTGTAAAAGCCTATCAAAGCTTCACAGCATTAGGAGAGGCCTATGTCCAGCAGTGGACTGCGATAGGCTAATTGATTGATTGAAGATATAACTTCATAATGTACAACTTTTATTACTATTTAAAGAGTATTATGTAGGTACCTAAGTAATTTGACAGCCTCCGTGGCGTAGCGGTAGTGAACGCGGCCGCTACGCACAGGAGGCGCGGGTTCGATCCCCGCTCAGTGCAAATATTTGTGTTCATGAAATATGGGTATTTGCATTGGTCTGGTCGTGCTTCCAAAAAAAAAAAAAACAACGGTCTCAAAGAATCAAAGCACATATGAACTATGCTATAGTATATATAATCGGCTAATCGCCTGTGGAGGTCAGATGGCAATCGCTTCACGAAAAAATATAGAGGTCTAGCCAAATCCGTAGTTAAGACTGGTAAAGCGGACACCATACTTCGAGTTGAAAAGCTTCGGATGCGACTGGGAATTAACGCTAGGATGAGAGAAGTACCTAATTGTTTTTTTTTTCTAGTTCGTCATGTTGATCGTTGTAACTGTTCTGACAAAGGACTCCGTGTACGCTGATCCTATAGACGAAGCCGACCTAAACGTAAGTCTACAATAGTCATGGAGCATCATATCAGGATCAGACAGATCTTGACTAGCAAAATATTCAAAATGATCTTAATACCTGCTAATGATGTTGATACCAAACTGTTTTATACCAAATATCAAAAGGTGTGTACCTGTGTACAGCCTCCGTGGCGTAGCGGTAGTGAACGCGGCCGCTACGCAGGTGGCGCGGGTTCGATCCCCGCTCAGTGCAAATATTTGTGTTCATGAAATATTGGTATTTGCATTGGTCTGGTCGTGCCTCGGAGAGCACGTTAAGCCGTCAGTCCCGGTTGCCATAAGAACATCTATGGCAGTCGTTACGGGTAGTTGGAGCCCTAAAAAATCCAAAAACAACGGTCTAGCTGCAAAGCTTCGATATCGCCTAATGTTATCATTGGGCTGTGGAGGTCAGATGGCAATCGCTTCACGAAAAAATATCGAGGTCTAGCCAAATCTGTAGTTAAGACGGTAAAGCGGACCCCAGACTCCGAGCTGAAAAGCTTCGGATGCGACTGGGAATTAACGCTAGGATGAGAGAGATCAAAAGGTGTGTACCAAATACCAGAACAATCAGTCAACAGGAAGACTTCCTCATGACTGATCATTTTGAGTACTTTGCTAGTCAAGATTGATCTGATGAATGACTGTACGTGCGCGACCTTTTGAAGGATTTTCACGAAGTTTGCCCGTAACTATACCCGACTTTAGACTTATGACAGAAGATAGACTTGTTTCGATCTTTTTTTTTTGAAAGAATATTAGCAACCCAAATTCAAATTCAAATTCAAATTCAAATTATTTATTTCTACTTCTCTTACCAAATACTACTACGTATCAAATTACTAAAATTCGATAACCTCTCCAACTAAGCTAAATTGCTTGTGCTAGGAGTGTGTCCACGTCGGTAGTGTAATGGTCAGGATTCGAATCCGGGACCTCTCGATCGTAAGGCCGACTCCTTAACCACTAAGCTACCGACGCCTTCTTGTAGCCTAGCCTTCTCTCTTTTATACGATGTACCTACTAATTCAATTCTTCTTCTTCATGGTGTTGCAATGTCAGCAATTTAAAATAAAAATTAGATGCACCCAGCCCAAAACTCGGTGCCATTGGCTGCACCTTCCGTCGCTTCATTTAGGTCGGCAGTTGTGCAGATGTAGGGGCACAACGGGTACGACAGGAGGTGGTACATCGACTGCAGAGGTGTACCACAGTCGCAACCTGGTGGTTGCGACTGCGATGATGAAGACAGCCCCCCGCGTTCAGGCAACCTCATTTTACCCGGTTCGCCCTACAGCAGCCGACCTGAAACCCCAACCTATTTAAGGACTTCCAAGTGGTTCTTTTCCGTTCATACCCGGCTCTCACTAATTTAATGATTTGTTTATTTTCATAATTAATGTGTATTCAATTCTATTTTTTTATTATAAAAACTCACTTTTCAGATACAATTATTGTTCAAGCAAACATTTTTTCAACACTTGACAAATGATCCATATCACGCTAAAAGGCTCGAAGGTTTCAAAAATGTAACACAAGGTAACAAAAATGTCCAGAAAAATGTAACAGAGGTAAATGTCACCCAAAAAAATGTGACGCAAAAGAATGTGACGGAACATAAAAGACCATTGGGTAATAAAGCCGAGATGAGACAGGTACCAGACTGCGTGCTAGAGAGAAAGAAATGTCCAGAATACGAAGTGGAGGAAGAGGTTAGAGAAGACCATATCACTCAATTAGTGGCCGATATGTTCGTGAATACGGATAGTGAAATCACAAGCCTTCAGGTAAGGACATTTTGTGAATGCAATTTAATTTACACAAAAGAAAAATGTCCATAAAAGTTTTTGTGTCAATTTTAAGGTTTCGTACCTCAAAAGGAAAAAACGGAACGGACTTCGTTGTCTGTCTATCCGTCTTTCTGTCTAACAAGGACTTCCCGTACTTGACTTGAACCTGTGTTGGAACTTGGATTTTGTCTACGTACGGTTTAGGGTGTTCCGTTAAGTCACCTCTTTCGATGAGATGGGGTGGTGATACTTGTATTCTTCTTACGTCTGTCCGACTGTCCCGTACTAGGTGTTAATTTTTTAATTTTTTTAAGGACATTTTGTTTTAAAATGAAGAAGGAAAAAATAGAAAAAGATTAATTTTATGTTTTATTTCTCAGGTCAATGAAAACGATTACCCGTATTTTCCAAGGTAAGTAGTATGCTTTAAGCTTGGCATAAGTTTCACTTTTCTGTAGTATTCTCACATAAACTCCACTATTTTTTATCGACTTCAAAAAAAAGAGGAGGTTATTATATTCAAAAATTCAGACCTGCTGAACCATTCTGCATGCCGATGATCTATTCTTCGAGTTGGTAAACATTCAGAATTAGATCATCAATCATTTTAAAACATTCAAATGCGGGCAAGGGCGGGATAAATTATCTGCCTCTCTATATGGCACGAGCATTTGTATGCTGAGGGAACGAGATGTGATGTCATCTTTAGCAAATGGCCATGCCGAAGCCAAAAAATATCCAATGCGGCTGGAATATCCACTTAGAACCAAGCAGTTCAGCGACTTTCTTTGCCACACCATAAAGTTTTAGAATTCTTTCCCAGCAGTTGTTTCTGTCTTCCTACAGTCCAAAAAATGGAATATGGCTTGATAGTTTAATAGTCATCATCATCATAGGTTGATAGTAAGGTACTGCCGGTCATAAAATTCAATCAAACCAATGAATCGGCCTATTGCGGTCCACTGCTGGACATAGGCCTCTTCCAATGTGCGCCATTGCTGCCGATCCTCTTCCGCATCCAGTCCATCTCAGCCACCTTTTTCAGGAATACATCTTAAATTTGTTTTAAGTAGGCCACTTCTTCGTAAATACCCCTACAACAACGCTAACATAATGATGATGAATTGATAAAGAGGAATGTACTTTGAGAGACTTCGTTTCTAGGACAAAGACAAAATATAGCGTCCTGACAAGGGATATTGCGAGAATACGAGTGACTGCCGTATGACCCCCAATCGCCTAACCTACCCGCTTGCAGGTCAGGTGGACTTGGTCCTTATTTGTGGCCCTCTTGGGTCACCCTTTGTGGCCTCATAGGTACCACCTAGTAACACTATTCTTCTTCATTGAGCCAATAGTAATGTTCAGCAGTATTAGACTCATCTAATACTGCTGAACATTACTAAGTATTGGCTCAATGCCTAAAATTCTGCGACACTGATGGCCCCTGCATGGCCTTGTTCAAGTCCAGATTTGTTCAGGTATTGGTGCACAGTGGTACACACGGTAGTAGGTAGGTCTTTGCAGAGGGACGTCACAGAAAGTTACAGCCTTGGGGGCTCATCTATAAATATAACATTTCTGTTCCAGCGACCCTGACTCCCGGACTAATCAAGACCAGAATCCCGGGGTATTATAAACTGCCCGGCCATACTTTTAAGATAATAAATTATATCTATTTTAATGATCAGTGTTGTGCTTTTAAAAGAAACATTCGTCTAACAACTAGGCACAACTTAAACTTACGTACTTATATTTAATTATAAGTATGTTTGCCCTTTACTAAGTTCCACATTTGAGCGTAACAAATATGTAAAACATAGGCACAAGCTTTCATATAATAATACTAGCTGTCCCGGCGAACTTCGTATCGCCATATTTTTTTCAACCAGCGTGAATATTTGATCCCGTTCCCGCTGCAATTTTCTCATCTTTAAACCTTCCCTGGACATCTGGACCAATATTTCAAGACTAAAATTAGCCAAATCGGTTCAGCGGTTCTTGAGTTATAAACTAACAACGAAAAGTGGCATTGATTTTTTTATATATATAGATATAGTAGGATAGGATTTGTAGAAACTAAGAGTATGATATGCGAGAACTAGGAAAGTAGCAGTAAGAAAGAACCAGAAGGAAAGAAGTAGTAGGAAAGAATCAATAAGAAAGTTCATTTCATTGTCGCATGGCACAGATGTGGAATAATTTGGCAGCTCACGTGTCTCCTTCTTCTTACAATTTACGGGTTCTTCAAGTGGAGCGTGTAAAAGAAGTGGACTTTATCATCTGGACTTCACCCTAGCTTCTTACCATAAAGCAGGACTGACTACATGTCAGTCAGTCAGTCAGTCAGGAAACATAGGTACAAAAAATAGGCACACAATTAACTCACTCTACATTCCCAAATCCACATTATGTTGTGTTGATACTCGCATTAATTATTTTTTATTATTGAATCAGGCAATTGTTAAAATAATTACGCATTGATGTGATTATTTCATTTTCAATATTCAATCAGGTAATTGTTTATTTCGATATAATTGGCTCGCAATGTTTGCCTAATGGCCAGAAGTAGGTAAATTGAATATTTTATGATTATATGTAAATAAAATAGCACTAATTATACAATATACAATTATACACTAATTTTGGTGCTTAATATTGCGATGATTCATAAATTCAATTTATTATATTTTTGTATTATTATTCTACAATTTTCAAATATGTAATATTATCAAATAATTTGAAATGTGAGTTCGTGAAGTGTAAATTCTTATGCTTTTAAATCAGTTAATTTGTAAAATAGGTAAAAAAATGTGGGTTTATCGCGATTCTCAATTCTCTATTCCCCCGAAAAAGAGCGCTATTTTAAAACCTTAATATTTTCGGGGGTAATAGGGTACGGGGGGAATCGTGACTAACCCAAAACTGTTATAGTCATTAATAAAATAAATAAAGAAGTGACGATATAACCTCTTGTTTTTATTTATACAAAAATGTAGAAGTGTATCTAGTCACGTACGTAGTAACTATTTATTAATCTGTGATCTAGTCAAGCTACAAGAATATAGTCTTCCTGCCTATAAACGTGTAAATTGTAAAACCCACTGCAATGGGTGTATACATCTTTGGTAGGATACATCGATACATCTATACATTCTATGGGTATATGAATAAAATGTAATAGAATGACAAATATATGGGATTTAACGTATTCTTATACTGTCATCAGTCGTCAACGTTATCAGGAGGTCATATGGTCAGATGGGATGGGTTGTGGAGGTCAGATGGCAGTCGATCCACGAAAAATATCGAAGTCCAGCCAAATCTGCAGTTAGACTTGTAAAGCAGACCTCAGACTCTGAGGTGACCGCTTCGGATACGACTGGGATAAACGTGATGAAGAAGACGTCAATGTATGGATACCTCAAGGGCGAACGGGAATGGAATTCCACGCGGGCGAAGCCGCGGGCAACAGCTAGTTTCTAAACAAAACAGTACGATTACGATAACTCAATAAAAAAAATAAACACAAAGAATTTACATTACTCATTTACTGCGATTTTACCGCCTAGTTGGACAATTTAAATAACATTCGGGGTCATTAGTATTGCGATTCGAGTCTTGTGCAGGTCAATATCAATACGTGTGGTGACTACAATAGTGTGTAATAGAAAAAAAAGTCTTTGATTACACAAATATACGAGATAGGTGAATATTTGTCTTTGGTAAGTGGGCTGTGTCTATGGTTTGGCCGCCATTGTTTTAAGTTGCGTTAGAGTTACATAGTTGTGGAAAATCCCATTTAAAATACTGTTACAAATTGCATGTAAGTATAATACTTAAGTATTTAATATGCACGGGCTCTTTTTTATTCCACTTAGGTGGAAGACACAGCCTACCTGATGGGAAGTTGTTACCGTGACCTATGCACGTGTGCAACACCAGAGTCACACTCGTGCTGACGACCCTGCAAGAACAAACAGTTTCTGTGCCGTCAGTGTAGATGACAAAATAAGCCTTTGGTCTGCCCACTGACAGCACAAAACAGCATCTCCAGTGATACGCTAGTACTATTATCTGTTCTGTGCCAGTGAGCTCTGGCTACCATGCTCACCGGGAACACAACACGAGATTACTATGGCTTCAGTATTCTGTAAGGCGGAGGTACTTCGCCAGTCGGATTCCTCAATTGCGACGGGAATACTGTCGTGTCCTACCTTCGTATTAAGTGGTAATCTAGAAAGAAAAGACAAGGTTCAGAAGATCACAACATATCAAAGGAATATGATGGTAAAGATGGTTCTCTTCATCGTCCTTTGCATTATTCCCAGTCGCATAGACTGCCATCAAAAGTGGCCATGCTGTCTTTAAACAAACGGCTTACGAAACGTCTCCTAAAATTAGACAGAACAAGTCTAAGAACAAATACGAGGACAATAACAGGTCACTGTCCACTAAACAAGCACCTTTTCACCATCAGGATCACGGATAGCCCTCTTTGTAGGGGGTGCTTCGTCGCCGAAGAAACGGTTGCCCACGTAGTACTGGAATGCGAGGCAGTAGCCCCCCAACGTTCTCAAATCCTCGGTACAGTAAGGTCGCTCCGCGAAGCCTGTGAAGCCCCCAGTAAGCTTCTGCGCTTCTGGGCGGAGTTAGGCTGGCTGCTATAGCCAGCACTCTCCACGCACAATGGCCCAAAAAGGAGGCTAAGTGCGGACAAAAGAGTCCCCTTTCCATTCCATTCCCAGTCGCATTCAAGGCCTTCACTTCGGAGCCTAGGGTTCAGTTTCCAGCTAATGTAATCGTAGGAGGTAGGAAACGACGGTAATTCCGTCCAAATCGTGCAGTCAGATTGGTACCGCCGCGCCGTTACAGAATACCGCGGTTATAATAGCCTCGTGTTGCGTTCCCGGCGAAGATTAGGGTGAGCCAGAAGTCACTGGAGAGGTTTTGTACTATCAGAGGAAGACCAAAGGCTTGTGTCTTCTGCATTGACGGCACAGAAACACTCTGTTCTTCCAGGGTCGACAGCACGAGAGTGTGACTCCCCTCCTGGTGTAGCACTTATTATTGAGGCAAATAAAAAAATTGGGTTGATTTGATTGGTTTGGTATGTTTATATTTTTTTGGAAGATTCTAATGCTGATAATCATTTTGTCTGTTTGATTTATCTAACAAATCATTCAACAATCAACACACATCTAATACTAACAGGTGGTCCACGAGCAACGTATGCAGCATGAGAAGTATGCAGCAGGCACAGGATTACATAGTAACGGAAGTGTCTCAATGTGCCTACTACTGAGTACTAATTAAGTGCATCGGTAATAGATTCATCAATTGAAGAACTGCAGAAACGTGTGAGCTCCTAAAGGTTATGACCAGCATTAATGAATGACTTAGTACGTATACTACTCAACAGCATCTGGGGCGTGGAAGTAGTGAACACGACCGGTACGCAGGAGGCTCGGGTTTGATCCCCGCTCAGTGAAAATATTTGTATGCATGAATATGGGTATTTGCAATGGTCTGGTCATGCCACGAAGAGGACATTAAGCCGTCGGTCCCGGTTGCCATACGAACATCTAAGGCAGTTGTTACGAGTAGCCCGAAAAAGTCCAACAAGTAGTCTAACTGCAATGCTTCAATATCCCTAATATGGCTATTGGGTTGTGGATGTCTGATGGCAATCGCTTCACAGACAATTCGGAAGTTCTGCCAAATTACATACATACATAGCTGTAAAAATATCTCGATCACCCGCTTCCCGCTTTAGAGTTCTTTTGCTTTATTTCTTTCGTGGTTATAGCGCTTGGAACAGTGCTGAAACAAAGAACAAACAATAGTACTAGGCTGAAATAAAAATACACCATCAAATTGAGACTTTCTTTAGAAATTGGATAAATCTCTCCGAGTAATTGATAGACACACAGTAAATATTGAACGAACGTGCCAAATTGTGATATAGGTATCCAGTAATAATTTAGTTGATAAAAGTTTGTAGTTGATATTGAGAATTGAAATTTTATATTCCACGTCATAACTTCAAATAGGACACACCCTGACAATCCTAAGTTGTATTTCTTATTTAGGCTGGGTATACATGTTGCTGTGCATGCTGAATATTTGATTTTTTCTGCCTGTCAATTCACTGCACCCTGCTGGATGGTACCATTCCAGATGCTGAAAAAACCAAAATGGTGAGTTTTTTTTTCATTTTTTTATACTACTTAGTTCACAGACAAGCACACGGCCCTCCTGATGGTAAGAGGTTACCGTGGCATATAGGCGAGTGCAACACCAGGGGAGTCACACTCGTGCTGCCGACCCCATAAGAACAGAAAGATTATGTGCCGTCAGCGCAAAAGATAAGTAGGACAAAGCCTTTGGTTTTCCTACTGATAGCTCAAATTTCTCCAGTGAGCTCTGGCTACCCTACTCACCGTCGCAAACACAACGCGAGGTTATTAAGCCGCGGTCTTCTGTAGGGTGGAGGTACCTCCCCAGTCGGACTGCTCGATTGCTTATCGGACCTTAATGGTATGACAGATGCTTATTCATGGTCCGCTTCATCAAATTGCCATTTGCAGAGTGTCACCAGTACCAGTGGGCAATATCTTAACGTGCTACAAGCAGAAGATGGATGGAGTTATATAGGGTACTAGCTGTCCCGGCGAACTTCGTACCGCCATATTTTTCCCGTTCCTGCTGCACCTATTTTCTCATCCTTTAAACCTTCCCTGGACACCCACGAATATTTCAATACTAAAATTAGCCAAATCGGTTCAGTCGTTCTTGAGTTATAATTTTATAAAATAACAACGAAAAGTGGCATTGATAAAATGTATTAGATTTGTAAAGGAGGGGGATAGTGCTATATAGGGTGTTTACTTTCATTCCACTCCCTCTGGATCGCGGTTCAAAACATGATCACTGACAGTACCTCATGGTAGGTACACCTACAGGCCTACAGGTGCCACTTATTTGCCACTAGCGGTACACCTCGGTTTCATAACGCAATAAAATCTTGATTGATGACGGAATTCTATAAAATTGTGTAATCCCTTCACCGATGAAATATTTAAAACTGTTTTCAGAATAGATACTTACTATTAGAAGTATAATAAAAAAGAATAAAGAATAATAAAGATACGTCAAACAATGTATGATGCTTAAGGTCTATTGAAATTCGTGAAAATACATGTCTTATAATGGGTAGGTAAATACTTATACCTTTTTTCCCTAATTTATTCAAATAATGTGATTATTTGTGAAAAAAAATACACAAAACTGCCAATCTCGCGAGATCTCGAAATTGACGAGATCTCGCAATATTGGTATTCATAATCTCGCGAGATCTCGATTGCCCTCCAATCTCGCGAGAGTTGCATTTCCTACTACCGACGCATGCAGCAGATACAGCGTACAGATAAAGGGGACCATTGAGATGTCGCAATGAATTATGCGTATCTGCTGCGTGCGTCGGCAGTTGTCGTATGTGGTCGACTACGGAATCATACCTTCAAGTTCTCTAATAATTCGTAGACGGAGTTTGCGAAAAGAAAAATCAAAAATTGTGCCAACACGCAGGAAGAGCCGCGGGTATAAGCTAGTAGTAAATAATTAGCTAGTTACAGGTAAAGTTAGAAAACAATTATAAAATTCTGCGAAAGGAAAACGTTACCACCTTCCCTTCACATTCTGTGCCAAAGGACACTGGCAGGTAAATGTTTATCGTATACAGCTTTAGGTCAATACAACAACCATGTATGAAAGAGGAACCTTAAGAGGAAAGATGAGGTGGTACCTCGAGAGGAGAGGAAATTTATTATCCCATATTTTATTGTGTTTCCCTCTTCCTACAGACCCGGGTCTTTTAAGCAGGACTTAAAAAAGCATCTGATGAGGTCGTGTCTATAATGGTGACGCTCTTCCGAGACATGGCCTTCAGCTTACCATCAGGCGGAGTGAAGTCAACTTGACGTGTCCTGTATAAACAAAAAAGAAATATTTAGCTCTGTCCTCAAGCAGCTGACCATCGCAACAAAAGCCACGTGATGTGTTAGTATTCTGCTTGACCATCATTACCAAATGTACACGCCTTCTTGCATACTAATATTTGTATGCTGATTCATTAACTGCAAGGAAACGAGTTTGAAACGCGAGTGATCGTCTCTTTTACTTGTCTACTTTGATGTTAGTAGGTACATAACGTTTTCATCACGTCAGTCATCATAATCTGAGCATTGGTATTTAGCTTGCACCTTGGAGCCCGAAGTCCACTCTGCAAGTTCACCTCTTAGGACTTTAGTTTCTTAAGAGTTTTGCGGGAACGACTAACTTTTGATCCCCAAATCCTTCGAGGAAATCTTGTGACAGTTTCATTCGTCAATCAGTAGTTGTACCTACCATCAGTTAGCAGGAGCAGGTGATGGTTAATTTAGGCCCCGAAGATCCAATTTAGCTATAATCTCGTCATTCACGTCTGTAATGTAATATGTTTTTTTTTTAAATTTTGAATGGATATGACGTTACTTTCACATTCTCATTATATCAGCTATAGGCAGTACCAAAGCCTTTGAATTTTAGCCAACGTCACTTGCAGTTTGACGCAACAGCTAAATTAAACCAGACTTTCCTCTCATGATTGGGAGGTCAAACGACAGTCCTTCCTAGAAAGTCAACATGCCAATCGAAAACAATAACCAGACTCCAGCTCTAGAGTGTAAAATATGGACGCAACAGGGGAATCACTATATGGATGATGAACGTCATATTTAGCGCCAATTTCGACACCAAATATTGTTCCTATTGGCGTCAACATGTAAACTAATCCTAACTCTATTTACAATGCAGGACATCCGCCAAATAGTACAATGGGCTCGCTTGGAACATGGCCAATGCACATTTTAATATCTGCACCCAGTTTTGCCGCGCTCACAATCGACGGAAATATATTTAATAAAACTTCCGAAGAGGCTTTACTTGATTTTTTTAAAGTTTTGAGATTGAAATGACATTTTGTAACATGCTTTTATTGGTTTTGTAGTTTTTTTTCGATCCTTTGTAAAGTTGTAATAATTTAATAGATGCAATTTGACAGTTGTAGTTTAGGGTTTGGCTATCTCAATTAAATTCAATTCTTTATTTTCAAAATGATGCAACACTGTTACAGCTTTTTGACGTCAAATTCTCCTTAAAACTAAGTTTACCACCGCTTCCTAGGCGCTAGTGGAGAAGAAACGGCGCAACAAACTCCACTGCGATCTCAAATCGATTGTGAGAATAAAGTAAAGTAAAAGTAAAAACGTCTTAATTGTACACCATATGAAACAATACAACATAGAAATCTAAGTTATGTGGTAAGTACAGATGGCGGCCTTATCGCTCTGTGGCAATTTCTTACAGGCAACCTTAGGATGGATGAAAAAATAGGATGAAAAATTAGGTAACATAAACGATTAATCGTTTTAATCTAGTATTGATATCTATTATGATTAGAATATGTGTTATAGGGGCAATGAAAATATGAAATAGAATATTAGTACTTTTTTATTTTCAAATCAAATTAATAATTTGATTTTTAACCCCCACAAAAACAACCCCTGCCGGTCACCGGGAGTGATTTCGTACTCCTGCCGACTAAAAACACCCCGTTTCGGGTCTCAATTACCGGGGTGTAAAGTTACTCAAAAAGGCATTTCCCTCGCACCTTGACTGACTCTAGGTTATTTACACTTTTGAGGACATGGACGCCCAAGACCGCGCGAAGTGGAGGAGGAAGAGCCGGAAGGCGGAACCTGAGCTCTGAGATCATCAGGAAAATGCGTCTACATGCAGATGATGATGATGATTTACACTTTTGAGATGTCCCCAGAGACTTGGCGTAGTGATAGAGCGTTCGACTGTAACACAGAGGGCGCGGGTTCGATTCCCACTCAGTGCAAATATTTGTATGCATGGACATGTATATTTGCATTGGTCTTTTTTATCTGTGTTCTAGACATCATGACACAAGCTAGTTAAGCTATGCTCTCTTTGGAGAAGACTCTAGAGGGCTTTGTAAAATGTCGGAGAACTTAAAAAATCTTTCTCAGCCCAAAGTATCCCTAGCAGAAACACATTCAACCACAATACGAAACCACATTCTATGGTGTCTTCCGTATAGCGTAAATATTACATAACCATCAGAATTGTGTCAAATAAAGTAGCAGACAGACAAACAGAGGTTTTGCACGTGTGTAAAATCATAAAGGGTCTGTGGTTCGTTTGGTGAATATCAATATTATGGGCTTCATCATTGTATAAGGGAGTTGTAGAAGCCATTACTCGTGACGGAATGCTGAAGGTATAGTATAGTTATGAGTTTAGGGTGCGAGATTCTTCTTCTTGCAGCAATAGAAAGAATCGTTGTAATTCCGCCAATCGTAAGAATAATATTGCCCGCAAGAAAAGGGACTGCGGTTTCGCCCGACTTTTGATCCCGTTCCCGCAGCCCATGGGAACCTATTCTCGTAATGAAATGCCTAGCCTATGTGTTATTCCAGACTATAATCTATTTCTGTTTCAAATTTCAGCCAGATTCATTAGGCCGTTAGAGCGTAATTGAATAACAAACATCCGAACATGCAAACTATTACATTTATAATATTAATAGGCAGGATTTTTGTAAAATTTATTAATGAGGAGTAGCCAATGTCATTTTTTTGAAGCAATTCTACATCCCCATGCAGTGGTGAAGGGTGAAAATGTTCAAAAAGGAAGCCGGTGGAAAAAATTCTTACCTTGAAGGTAAGAATTTACCAAACATGCCAACTTTTTATGAAATTCTCTCATTGAAACTGAATTTCAGACGCATCCAGTTTTAGATGATGCATTATGTGTACCTATAATATTATAATGCATCATCACTACATATTATTATAAAACAAAGTCGCTGTCGCTGTCTGTCCAGTGTCCGTCCCTATGTATGCTTAAATCTTCAAAACTACGCACCGGATTTTGAAGCGGTTTTTTTTAATAGATAGAGTGATTCAAGAGAAAGGTTTATATGTATAATACATGCAAAATATTGTAGAGAAACACTGATAAATTTAATATGTAGCGGGAACGGGATCAGAAAATATGGCAAGACGAAGTTCGCCGGGTCAGCTAGTTATGTATATAAAAAACCCTTAATGTTATCCTAGCCAAGAGCTGATGTTATTCTATTCTAGCCAGAATCTGTATGAAGATGATTGAGAAGCAAACATCTAAACATCCAAACATCATCACAAACATCACAATTATTTATAGGATAGGCTAATAAACATAGGCAATGAGAATGAAACAGTGACGTAATCTTATAGCAGCTTATGGATGACTCTATGTGATGGAGGCTGTGCCAAGATACCTTTGGCTAGGAGCCTTGGAGTTGGCATGCTAGATAAAACATTACAGGACTATCGAAATGGTTTTATAAATTTTGGGACACGATTCTGTAGGTAAAGCTACGTTTTTAAAACGTGTGAAATCAAAATTTACCGATACTTGTAGAATTTAACATTCAGAATCTAATAGAAAACGAATCAAACTATGAGAACATTTTGTTTTGGTCATGACGCATACCAAAGTATTTTTAACGTTTTTGGTCTTTAACGAATTGAAATCACGCGTTTTAAAAACGTGGCGTTACTGAATCAAATTGCGCCCCTGTTAGGATATTTTAGCAAATTTTCTTAGAAGTAATTGCTAATATTAATTAACTAAAGACTAGAATGCTCTACCCGCATTTCCCTCTTCTTACAATTCCGGGTTCTTCAAAAGCATCTGCCGTTGTCGGCAAGGTATGGACCACCATTTTGGGATTTTCAGCATCTGGAATGGTGGTGTATAGCATCTGGACTTCACCTTATACGGCTGGACCATGCAGCAGGGTAAAGTCAATTGATGGGCTGAATATAAAAAAATAACCTAAATCAGTAAGTAACCCCCGCAAGAGTCTTGTCCATTAATTAAGTATACCGGCTTGTAGGACCCCTCGCGTGGCGGTAATGAACACGGCTGCTACGCAGGAGGCGCGGGTTCGATTCCCGCTCAGTGCAAATATTGTATGCACGAATATGGTTAAGTATTTGCATTGGTCTGGTCGCGCCAGCCATCGTTCACAGTTGTCATACAAACATCTATGGCAGCCGTTACGGGTAGTTGGAGCCCACATAAGTCCAATTAGTCTAACTGCAGAAATTTGATATCGCCAATATTGGTGTGGGGGTCACATGGCAGTCGCTTCACGGAAAATAGCAGCATCATACTGGAAAGCCTACCCCAACTGAGTTGAGAACGCTTCAGCCGCCTACGCAACTGTGATTCGCAACCAGTTGCGATGAAAAAGGCTCGGAAAATGATGATGACCGGCTTGCAAGCGAGGTTGGCTTCACCACGAAGATTTTAGTGGGGCCCTGATACATGCTTTACTCTGAATCTATATGTAAATCATTTATATTGATCAACCTAACGAAAAGTTTATTCGCCAAAACGTTCTACGAACATAAATAGTCGCCTGTCACTAGCATTTCTGTCCAAAAACTGAGTTTGAACTTCCGGATAAGTATTCTCCAGTGATTCCGCCAATCGAAAGTAAAATATTGCTCG
The DNA here is from genome assembly GCA_914767945.1 of Eilema depressum. NCBI lineage: Eukaryota > Metazoa > Arthropoda > Insecta > Lepidoptera > Erebidae > Eilema > Eilema depressum. The sequence goes on along the minus strand of OU612036.1, from coordinate 9,638,555 downwards.
CAAGAAAAGGGGCCGCGGTTTCGCCCGACTTTTGATCCCGTTCTTACCATGTATACCAGTGTATTATCACTTTAAAATCGATCAATTTTCACCCTGCTTTCGGTTTAAAGTATGATTTCGAAGCTGACTGCAGACGCATGCAGCAGATACACCCTTTACTTGTTAAACTATGATACGGATAAAGGGGACCCTTGAGAAGCCTCAATAAATTACGCGTATCTGCTGCATGCGTCTGCAGCTGTTGTATGCGGTCACCTTCGAAATAATACCTTTAAGATAAGATAAGATATTACTCTTTATTGCACACCAAACATAGGATACATACATAAGATACTGACTGAAGAACTGGAAGACTCTAGATCAGTAAAAAATTAGAGATCTCTATAACACTCAATTGTTGTGTAGACACAACAATTGCAAGTTATGGAGTTGAGTGTAACATAATGTTATAGGCAATGTGTATAATCCGGCATTGTATAGAATGCCTAGGCATTCTATACATTGCCTAAAACGTTCAGGCAATGTGTATAATACGATTAATTTCATACATTGCCTAGGTGTCGGTTTGTACTGGGTAATCTCTGGCTGGACCGATTTTGACAGAATTTTTACTGTAGATAACATACCTATATTATATATAAGGCATAACCTATAAATATATATAGCAAGTAGGCCCTATACAGACATATATTAGCAGCAGCCCTAACACTTGAGGTCGGTGCGCGCGCGCACCGAATTTCAATACGGTCGCTATTGTCTATAAAAGCAATGGGCACGCGCATTTGATGATCGAAACAGAACGAAAATGAAGGTGATCACACGTTTTTTTATGTTAAGTGTGTTTTAGTGTGTTTGTGTGAATGTGTTAAGTGAATTAGGAAATATTTTGTGCTCTTGTGAAAAAAAGAAAAAGAAAATGCGTTGTATTTTATGAAAAAAAAAAAACCTTATTATGATATAGGATTTCCTAATTTTATTTTGAATTAGATATCTGATGCTCGAAAATGCCTCTAATTTTTCTTTTTTTTAACCGACTTCAAGAAAACAGGAGGTTCACAGAGTTTATGGGAGTGTTTATTTATGTAGGTTTACGATTACTCGAAAATGGCTGGACCACTTGGGAAATTTATTTATTTATTTGAAAGTGATATTATCAAGTATTCTCACTCTCGTTTGATTAGGATCTGAAGACGGGACTTTACAGTAGTTTTTGAGAGCAACTACAGCTGACCCACCAAACCCAAGGAAAGCTTGCGCCAGATTATCATTTGCCAATTTATTTGCATTGCATTGCATTGCATAAAAATACAAAAAAAAAATTAAAAAGAAAAAAGGATATCAGTAGCATGGTACGTCTCTATAAAGGTGACTCTCTTTTCAGAGACTTTGCCTTCAGCTTACCATCAGGCGAAGTGAAGTCAAATTGGCGTGTCCTATATAAAAAAAGTAGAGATTTTCTTGAGATTTCCATGCGAGCAACCAAACACTATTTCATATACTACAATAGTTAATACCATAGGCCTATCAGGCCCTAAATACTATTCATTAAATTAAACCCTTACTCTGCGGCATGTTCCCTTATTGTATCCATTTTAATTTTCAAATGTAAGGACATTGAAGGGTTGAAAGGGTCTTATACGAACCGTTATTAACCCGGAGGTTAATTCTGTTAGGGAATATTTCCTTTTGAGTATTAAATCGGGAAGATTCCTTTGAGTGACCTACCTAACGAGGCCCTTTGAGCGTGGTTATAATATTGATTTTTCATTTGTGAAATTATTTCATTAAATTTTTCAGTAGGCTAATTTTATATTTTCTATCTTTAGGAGGAAAGATAGGAATGAATGACTTCGATTACATACATATAATACACTAGCTGACCATACCCTGGGCATATTTTGAAATCCTGTAGCCACACCTATAGCCCGATTTTTTTTAATTTTCAAATAATGTATGGGAATTTACTGAATTTGTTGGCTTAGTCCTCGTCGTGCCACCAACTTTGACATTTATGGTTACTGCTCCCCTTGTGTAGTAGCGTGATGATATATATTAGCCTGTAACCTTTCTCGATAAACGGGCTATTCGACACAACAATAATTTTTAAATTCAGACCTGAGATAGTACCTAGTAGTCACTGAGATTAGCATTTTCAACCAAACATACTTACTCTTCAGCTTTATAATATTAGTACCTATAGATGTATTTATTTATTTATTTTTTTAAAGGAACATTTAACAGTTATGCGTTGTACATTAATATTACAGGAAAGATATTTACATGTTAGGTAAACGCATAACCCACACCAATGTCCACGAACTAATGTGTATTTTAAAAGAGAATGATGATGTAGTCAGGCATCTCTCCCATTGACTTTATACTTTCGCATTTATAATATTAATACAGATATAGATTCTCCGTCTAATATTAGAAGTTGTGTAAGGTTACAAGTTAAGTGATAATAATGCACGATTTAGCGCCCCGAATACGTCACTAGACACTAATAGGGCTTGTCACCAAAATCGTAAATCTACTGCCAAAATAAATATTGGTGGAAGATTTAATATTTTGGTGAAAAACCCTATAGAGGCTGACTGACATGTCTAATTTTTGATCTACTAGGCAACTTTTGCATGCAAGACTGTTCTTGGTATTTTCTAATTTTAATTCAATTTTTCACCCTTATCCGCGTGTAAACAGTTTGCTTACAAATTTTTGTCAATTACTGCGCTTTATTTCGAATTTATCTCAGAATTTCAGAGTTTCAAAAGAGTTTCAAAACGTCTGTTTTTCATTCTTGCATTTCAATTATTGCTCTGGTATGTACAAGAAAATGGCGTGCAATGTAATGTAAATAGGTTTTTATTTTGGCGATAGGTTAAATCACAACCTTACTAGCCATAATATGAAAAATTTAGAAGTTATTAAGTATCTTCAATTATTACTTTCTTCACTCCTAGGAGCTACTGGCTGTGATATCATTACTGATAAGTGGGGTGGTGAGCGAGCCCCAGTCGGGGCCTTACCCTGCAAGCGGCTGGAGACCCAGTGGGCCTGCCTTCGAGACCCCACAGCAACAGGTAATGTGGATGTTGATATTACTGATAATAATGGTATTAAACAATTAAATACTGGTAGGAGCTGATGAAAGAGTAGAATCAAGTGGAATCGCAATTGTGTAAAGGTGAGAACAAGAGCATTCTTTCTTAATATTTTAGTGTAAACGAACCCTTGTTTTCAGCGTTTACTTAAGAAAGAACAATTAACGAATATTCTGTCGCTGTTTACGCTAGTATTTGACGTAAAGGGGATAGATTGAGCATTCACTTGTAATAGAACATCGAGCATTCGCCGCTTTTTAATTTTTCGAACCGAACAACGAACCGAGCCAAATAACGCTACGAACATTTACATGATCTTTCTAACGAACGCTCTAGTTAGTCGAAGCAAATTTACAGTCGTTTTGCAAGCATGCTCGCCAGAATGCTCGCCAGAACGCTTGACAGAAAGCTCACTAAAAAGCTCTCGTTTATTTTTCTGTAATGTAACATTCGTAAGAATGTCAAGTTTATCAGCACCTAAATGTAAATCAACTTTAATCAGAACAGTTATCATTTGTTGTTCTAAAGCTTGTTTTGTTTGTTGTTCACAAACAGTTGTTTAATAATTTGTTGAATAAAGAATTAAACTCAAATTACATACAATTGCAGATTAAATTTTATCTTTTCTTCAACAGCCCACAGAATATTTGCCGCCCCCAGAGTACCTGCCACCCTCAGATTACCTGCCGCCCGTGGACCCACGCAATCCATTCAACGGCCCCAATGCTGAACAAGGCCCTTCACAATATCCTTCACAATATCCAACTGCGTCAGCTAACAATCCTAACGTTAATTATGGTACTCCTGAAGGCCCAAGTATTGCGGCCAACACGCCTAATGTGGCATTCGGTCTGCCTGATAGCCCACGAAATGCAGGCAATAACCCTAACATAGGCTTCCCTCAAGATCCAAATATCTCAGGTAATACACCTAATGGAGGACAGGGCTTCCCCCAAAATCAAAATAATCCAGGCAATATACCTAATGAAGGACAGGGCTTCCCTCAAAACCCAAATTTTTCAGGCAATACACCCAATAATGTAGGACAGGGCTTCCCTCAAAACCCAAATTTTTCAGGCAATACACCTAATGGAGGACAGGGCTTCCCCCAAAATCAAAATAATCCAGGCAATACCCCTAATGTACGACAGGGCTTCCCTCAAGACCCGAATCTTTCAGGCAATACACCTAATGGAGGACAAGGCTTCCCCCAAAATCAAAATAATCCAGGCAATACACCTAACGTAGGACCCGGCTTCCCTCAAGACCCAAATCTTTCAGGTAATACGCCTAATGTGGGTTCAAGCTTTCCTCAGGACCCAAATGTAAACAATCCTAACGTGGGATTAGGTAATCCTCAAGGACCTGATGTGGGATTGGGTGCTCCTGGAGCCGCTGGTATTGGACCAGGTGTAGGATTAGGCGGCGGTGTGGGCATTCCTGGAGGCCCTGGTATTGAAGCCGGTGTGGGATTGGGTGCTCCTGTAGGCCCTGGTATCGGACCAGGTGTAGGATTAGGCGGCGGTGTGGGCATTCCTGGAGGCCCTGGTATTGGAGCCGGTGTTGGATTGGGTACTCCTGTAGGCTCTGGTATTGGACCAGGTGTAGGATTAGGCGGCGGTGTGGGCATTCCTGGAGGCCCTGGTATTGGAGCCGGTGTGGGATTAGGTGCTCCTGTAGGTTCTGGTGATGGACCAGGTATAGGATTAGGCGGCGGTTTGGGTATTCCTGGAGGCCCTGGTATTGGAGCGGGCGTAGGATTGGGTGCTCCTGGAGGCGCTGGCATTGGAGCCGAGGCGGGATTGGGTGTCCTAGGTTTACCATCACAAAGGGCGAATGGGGTTGGCGGAATTGGCGCTGGACTTGGAGGTGGACTTGGCGGTGGACTAGGTGGTGGAATTGGCGCTGGACTTGGCGGTGGACTTGGCGGTGGACTTGGCGCTGGAATTGGGGGTGGTCTTGGCGGTTTTGGATTCAACGCTCACATTAGGAATTTGGATCAATACGATCAGCAGAGGCTGGTGAGTGAGAAATAAATTTATCTTAACGAACGGCTGAATGATAAAGTATTTATTGAATAGGAAATTATAGTTAACTGTTTTGTACTGTGAAAGCTCCCCCATAGCATGTACATATCCATGTGTATAAACGATTAGTAATTGCACTACATCAGCCAGATATTCCCAACATATTGTATCTTACTTTACATCATTTAATAAGTTATTGGACGTTTGTAACTACATAGGTATAACAGCTATAATTTTCGTTGTTTCAGTACCAACAACAGCAACAAAACTATCGTGAATTTGCGCGACAAAGGCAGTTGGATGCTCAAGCTGCTGTCAATAGATCACCAAGACCCGAAAGCCCAGCCATATTTGCAAGTAGAACTACTCCAGCAACCACAGACACTATCAGACCTGAAGAGACCACTGTTACACCTACCACAGACATTAGTCTCAATGAAGGCGAGGCTCTTGAAGCACCTAAGAAGAAGGAAAAGGTGACAGTAGAATTGTCTGCCCAAAAACTACAAGAATATCCAGGAGAAATTTTCCTGAGTTCCCTAGCTCAGTTGCAACTACAGCCGCAGTTTTTACCAGTTCAATTTGGTCAGATTAAAGCCCCAGTATACTACCAACCCCTACAATCACAAAAACAAGTTTCAGGATTTGATGCGCAAACTCATTTTGCTGCTTTACCTTCAATTATAGCTCAACAGAAGCTGCAACAGCAAAATGAGCTGAATTTTGTCCAGCCACAGAATCTAATACAGCCTGTGAAAGGTTATCAACAACAGCAGACATACTTTATCCAACCTGATGCTGAACAAATAGGTCGATATCAGCATGAGAATTATGAACTACAACTTCAACTGCAACCCCAGCGTCAGATTCAGTTACAACCACAGTTCGCTGCACAATCTGTACCCTTGCAACCTCAACCTAACCTACAGCCTGGTCAATTTCAGTCTCAACCAGCTGTATTCCAACCGCAACCTGGCCAAATTCAACCTCAATTTCAACCCCAACCTGGCCAAATTCAGCCTCAATTTCAACCCCAACCTGGCCAAATTCAACCCCAATTTACTCAATTTCAGCCACAACCATCTCAATTCCAACCTCAGCCTGCCCAATTCCAACCACAGCCCGATATTAAAGACGTCGAAAATATTGACCAAGCTTCATATCAACCCCAAATATTCCAACCACAATTCTTAGTGCAACAAACGGAAAACCAGCCACAACCTGGTTATATCCAGGCACAGTTAATCAACTATCCAGGTCAAGATTACACACAGTTTCAAGGTCAATTTCAACAACAGCAAAACGAAATTGAACAGCAAAATGGTTTCCAACCTTTGAACCAGGGTGCTGATGCTCTTCAGAGTGGACTGGACGTAAATCAGCAAGGCAATGATGTGGAAGAGCCTCAAGATCAGGATGAAGGCACCACAGCTACAGCAATCGCGACAGCCTTTGGCACAAGGTCAGTACATCGTTTCTTTGGAATTTTAATGTTGCATAAGGACAATTGCGAAAGAACGACTGATGCATTTATTATCGGAATAGTAATAAGGTATTTCAATCATCATCGTCCTTATTTTCCAGTTGCTTCCAAAGTTATCAGACAGATGGGTGAATTTCAACAGGTCCATTAAAATCTTCATTCCGTGGATTTTTTTTACCTTAAGTTTTGTAGTTAAAACAAATCGCGTTTATTATAGGTTTTGATACTATATGTATTCTTGCTTAATATCTAGCAGATAAATAAAAAAGCTAACGAGATATACAAGATCAAAAATTACGCGCCACGGCGATGACACATGCGTGCGCGGCAATGAAACAAGCATCCACGGGCATGAAATAAATATACCAAGGGAATGAAAAAATCAACCATGGAAATGAAAATACATAATATAAAACATAATATTTTATGTACCTACTTACATGAGAAATTATGCTAACATACAATAAAAATACAAAGGGGATTAGGCAATTGTGTATGGACATTGGCGTCATTTATTTTTTCAGTGGCACTGTGTTAAACACGCGTATGAGTGTCGTTATTTTTATTGTAAGTAATATCGGAGTTGCGATATACAGGGTGGAACATTTCGACTTTACCTGGAGGGAAAGTACCCTCATACTAGAGATAGCGAATTTTACTTAAATTACTTAAACATAACCTTATTTTAAAGGGAAACAAACCTGCATTCAAAGATTTCTAAAAATAACAAATCTTCCTATACGTTCTCTTTTATGGGTTTCCTTTTACTTATTTTACCAAGTTTGTTAGAGATATTTGATCCCTAAGATTGACCCTATCGATTGATGCAATTAAAATATAGCTTCATCCGGATTTTATTCGGTTCGATTACCGGGTGTGGCAACCGATTTTTTTGGAAATCCTTAAACGCAGTGTATTTTTTAAGATTAAGAGAGTGTTTCCTTTGCTGCTGCCCAACCTAGGTGGATCCTGGCTAGTTTTTTCTAGGAGTTGTTTTTACCAAGCTGGATAACTTATCCCAGGCAGATTTTTTCTTGAACAACTTCGAGTGTAACCCCATCGATGGCTGTCTGTCCCTGTGTATGCTTAAATCTTCAACATTACGCAACGGATTTAGAATCGGTTTTTTTAATAGATAGAGTAATTCAAGAGGAAGATTTATATGCATAATACATGCATAATATTGTAGAGAAATATTGATAAATTTAGAGATATGCAGCGGGAATGGGTTCAGAAAATATGGCGGTACGAAGTTCGCTGGGTCAGCTAGTATTAGATAAACGATACCGCGTTTGCATTGGAGATGTGGAGGGAAAGTACTCTAAATACTGGAGATAGCTAATTTCATTCAGAAGAAACATTTCCTCATTTTTAAAAAGAAAAAAAAACTGCGTTTAACGAATGCTGAAAAATCGCTTGCCACATCCTGTAATTGAACCGACTAAAATCGGAAAAAATAACAGCCAGTATTTTTATTGCTTTAATCGATAGGATTAATTATAAGACTCGAATCTCTGTAAGAAACCTGGTAAACTGCAGGTACTTTCATATTATACCATTTTCATTCATGGCTGCTCAATTCCAAAACGACGCCAATTCTTTTACACGAAAAAGAAATGGGAAATTAACAAATTAATATGATATACTTTTGTCAATATGCTATGGCGATGAGAACATAAGTTACGGAAATGAAACATCTGGTCATGGCAATGAGACTAAATTGTTTTACAAGGCATGGCAATGATTTTTTTTTCATTGCCGCGTTTTTTTCTTCATTACCATAGCAAATTTTGACCACGGAAACCATGGAAATGAAAGCACGGTGGTGAAAAACGAGCCAAAAATATAATATAAGAAAAAATCTATTAATTATTCGAAGTAATAAACACTTCACTAAAATAAACAAGATAAATTTCGTTCTATTGAATGTATAATCAAGAGGATAAACTTATTGGAATAGACAGTTATACCTATCCACAGTAATGAAAGAAAAAATGTCCAGTAACATAAAAATGATATACTTTTATTTATGGTGCCAAAACGCAGGTACGTGTGTACGTCCTTCCATGTCGAGCACTTAGGCGGCACCAATATGCAACGTTTAGCGGATATGAGGGAGGATACAAGTCGTTAGATAAAACGATATTCTAAAATATGTTTAGAACATGGCGATTAAAGGTAACTCTAGGACAAATGAACTTTTATTAACCATTCGTTGTATTGTCTAAATATTTGAATAAATGTATTTCGTAACAATACTTTAACTATTCACGTATCAAATAAAACTAGGTTTTAATTAAAAAAACCAATAGATTTTTATCAATGAGGTATCACAACACAATAGGTGATGTGTGGACAAACACGGCAATGAAAAATTTCGAGGTTTAAATTTTTTTTTTTGGCGAATCTATAATCCTATTTAATAAAATATTTAGTGCTCCACATAGATCACTATATCGCCTAACCAGAAAAAAATGTTAGAGTATTGTAAAAATGATTTTTAGTACCGATTTCATCGATGCCACGCAATTTTTGGCCCCGAGAAATTCACCCAGATATATACAGCCCGGACTCCGCCTCAAATGCGTGGCTCGAGACGACAGTAGTGCTCGGAATACGGCAATAGGCTCACCCCCTGTTACGTGGGACCAACTACAATGTTTGGTGAAATGCGGGTGTTAATTCACCTCTTGAATGAAGTTTTAAAGCATTTATTATACTAACTATTGATATCGATTAAGAAAGAGAATCGACCTCGGACGGGCCTCGAACCCGTGATCTTTCCCTTACAGGGGGATACTAAGCCACTAAGCCACCGAGGCCCGCCCGAAGTTGATCCAAATTCTTCTATACATCCGTCTTGTGGCGACGGTGGGAGCCATCTACATCGGTAGAGTATCGACTCGTACGAACTATAGGTTATCGATTTGAATACAGCATAATAAATGTTTCAAAATTTCATTCAATTGTTTGGACGAAGTCACCAAAAATCAATGTTTAAAAATGATAGTAACATCATTCATTGGTTTTCATTCAAGCAGTTAATTTCAGCCATTACACAACCTTTCTCAATCATTCTCCCATTTTGTTTTTACACAATGGACTGAATAACCCATTATTCAAGCAATACAATTAATAAAAATATTGAAAAAAGTTTATTGATTCATAAAAATTATAATAATTATGAATAAATAATTTTATTTATAAACATACAATAGGATCACGTCTTTCATACACGTTTCCCATTCAATGGTTGGCTGGAAAAGATAGCAAATTGAGGTAATTCTGTGAATAGTATACCTCAGGACACGTATCTTGGGCCTAAATCGCGATACAAACTGGCGCCCGCAGATTGTTTTGTAATAATCTATGCTTGTTGAATTTGAGCACGTCCACCGCAGTAGCACCCTGTGTTGTCCTCAAAAGACACCCAAGAGACGTGTACTGCGCGTATGGAGTACATTTTAGGTTCAAGATAGATATGTTCCGAGCAAATAGGTACAACAGATAGCTTACCAATACGTTCGTGTTCCGCGCGAGGAAGACATATGGGGCTATATACGGAGTATAATAATAGTCATGTATAGTTCCATCCCTCTTTTTCGCGCGGGTCTCGAACGCACGGTAGTAAATAGTATCTACTTGCTATTTACGCTTTTTTAAAGCTTGTTTATGCCCATTTTTTAAGAATATAAGTAAGTAACCGAATTGTGTTAAAAGTGGGTTTACTTCGGTAATGTAATGGCGTGGATTCGAACCGGGGTCCTCTAGACCGTAAGACCGACATCTTAAGTACCAAGCTACCGACGATTCATCATCATATCACTTCTGCCAGGAGGTTCAGGTGCTTGTACTTCTTCATCCTAGCGTTAATCCCAGACGTATCCGAAGCTTTCCCCTCGGAGTCTGGGACTCGCTTTACCCGTCTAACTGATTTGGCTGGACTTCGATATTTTACGTCCAGCGATTGCCATCTGACCTCCACAACCCAATAGCAATATTGGGCGATATCGAAGCATTAGAGACTGTAACTAGAGATGAATGGAAAAAGCATACATGTTCATGTTGCGCCGACCCCAAATAAACTTGGGATAAGGGCAGGAGGATGTTGATGATTATCGAAGCATTGCAGCTAGACCAACGACATCTATAGATGTTCGTATGGCAACCGGGATCGACGGCTTAACGTGCTCTCCGAGGCACGACCAGACCAATGCAAATACTCATATTCATGCATACAAATATTTGCACTGAGCGGGTATCGAAACAGCGCCTCCTGCGTAGCAGCCGCGTTCACTACCGCTACGCCACAGACTAGGCTGTCTGTAGGAATGGCTGTATCATCAGCATATCGCATGGTCACGTAGGTCTCTGCAAGTAGTAATGAAAACGAAAGTACGTGCGACCTTGCGACAAAAAATCGCAACGTTCACATCTAACCTTATTGCCCATAGTACCGATCACGTACCGCGATTTTAAATGTAAATTCAAGGCACAATGGCCGTAGCGGCATTACCCTATTTTGTTCTGAATATTGATGTATTTTAATTTAATACCGCTCGTACATCGCAATGAGCTAGGGCCTATGTCACGCCAAAATCGGAATCAAGAAGCTCTCTGCATACAACGAGTTATAAGCGACAAGACTGAATGTTCGGAATATTTTTGTGACCTAAGACAGCTTGTCCTCACTAGTATTTTTTATTATGGTGTCAAAGTTGAGGGACCACTGCGCTACAATGTTTTCTACTTTAATTTTCAGGACTCAACCTCGTACTCCTACGCAGTATGGAGCACCGTATCCCGTACCAAAGGTGCAGGCAGCTCCCGCGGATACCACTACAGTAGAACCAGCCGAGGTAACAATCATATACTCGTACCAAACTGTTCCTCAGAGCCGCGAGACCCGCGTCATTGGTTGATCCTTTTATTGTTTTTTGGTTAGCCAGTTAGTGCATATGCGTGCACTTTTTGATTTAGTCGCGTTATGAACCCGCGTGGGTCCCGGCAGAGTGGGCCATGCGGTGTCGTCCAAAGCGAATAAGGGATAGGGCTGTTTCATATCAGACAGATAATAATATATACAGCCCAGACTCAGCCTCACATATATAGCTCGAGTCAACAATAGTGCCCGTAATACGGCAATAGGCTCACCCCCTATTACGTGGGATGGGACCTTATACAATGATTAGAGAAATGTAGGTTTCATCTCTGCCTAACCCTGCGGGGATAGAGTCGTGATTGTAGGAATGTTTGTACAACGCTATTATCAAACAAAAGTTTTAGGTAGAATCACGACTGAACTAATCCAGTTGGATTAGTTGCGATTTTCACCGAATTTTTGTTCTCCCCATGGGCCATTAAGACCTTTAGCCTAAACGTTATAAAAGATAATTCACCTAAATATTTTAAAATGTTATTCCAGGAAGTGACCGATGAAGGCCCTGTTGTAGCCCACGCGGTTGCTATCGCTGACGGAACCCGGAAGAAGAGTGCCAAGCTAAGGTAAGATGAGGAGACGATTTACTTTAGGCGAGGAGATTTAGACAAACTGCCTCTCTGGCAATCTTACACCCCGGCATCTGAAGACCCAATGACAGCCTCTGTGGCGCAGCGGTTGTGAACGCGGCCGCTACACAGGAGGCGCGGGTTTGATCCCCGCTCAGTGCAAATATTTGTATGCATGAATATGGGTATTTGCATTGGTCCGGTTAGCCTCCGAGAGCACGTTAAGCCGTCAGTCCCGGTTGCCATACTAACATCTATGGTAGTTGTTACGGGTAGTTAGAATCTTAACAAGTCTAACAACTGATCTAGCTGCAACGCTTCAATATCGCCCAATATCGTTATGGAGGTCAAATGGCAGTCGCTTCACCAAAAATATCGAAGTCCAACCAAATCCGCAGTTAGACTGGTAAAGCGGACCCCAGACTCCGAAGTGAAAGTTTCGGATGCGACTGGGATTAACGCTAGGATGAAGAGACCCAAGATGGCGAGAGTTTTACTCAGTTTGAGTCCGACATCCAGTGGTACCCAAAGGGGTTACCCGCACGAAAATAAGGTGACATAGCGTTCGACTGCTAAGTCAGGGGCAGTGGGTTCGATTCCCGCATATTGCAAATATTTTTAAATATAAATATTAAGTTTGTATTAATTTGTGTGTTTTTGTCTGCAGACGGAACCGAATACGTCCAATTTTCACGTTGGACAAATCTGGGCACCTCGTTCTGGCGCAAGGACAGTGACGCAAGCAAATAAACAAACCGATTGACTTATAAAAGTATTGTAATAATAAATAATTTATTTATGACCAAAATAACTGAATACAACACTCTTGAAAGTTGATTATATGATTACTGGTTTTATTATCACCTGTACAAGGGCATATTTTTCATACCACTTAGTTCACAGAAAAACACGGCCCACATGATGGAAAGTGGTTACTGTGGCCTATGGACGAGTGCAAGTACGATCCTTTGCAATGAAGTGTGACCACGAGTAATGGTCACACCAGTGTAACAAGCTGGTGTGACCACGAGTCTGCAGGGAACACCAGCCTCCCTAGATAAGAGGCAATTCGTTACTCGGCGTATGATGGAATAGAATGACAAATGTATAGGATTTGACGTTTTTGACATTCGTTGACGCTTGTCATATACGTCAAATCCCATACATTTGGCATTCTACTCCATCATACGCCGAACAACGAATTGCCACTTGTCTAGAGTCTCTAGTATATATATTAATCTATGGTCTAGAGGAGCAGAGGAGTCACACTCGTTCTGCCGACCCTTTAAAAACAGAGAGATTCCGTGCCTTCAGCTTAGAGGACAAGCAGGACAAACCTTTGGTCTCGTCACTGACAGCACAAAACCTCTCCAGTGAGCTCTGGCTACCCTACTCACCACCCGAAATACAACACGGGTTTATTATACCCTCGGTATTCTGTAGGTATTGCCCCAGTCGGACAGCTCGACTGGGATGAAAATAGGTTTTCCTACATCCTTTGAAAATTTTACCTCCTCCTTCAAAAGTATATAAATTCAAGAGGAATTATCCTTAATCAGTTATACCTTGGGAATGTGACTGTACCTGTGATCATCTGGTGATTATTGTCAATTAATTCACAGTAACACCATTTTGTACGTATGTGTACCAAAAAGTGTATCTAAGAGGAACGTTTACTTGAGTTTTAAAAAAGTGTATTTAAAAGGAACAAAAGCGGGGATTTTCAAACAGTGTATCAAAAAGGAAAGTGTATCTAAAGGAAACAAACCGTCAGTATCCGTCCATAGATAAAATTCAATAAAATATTCATTTTGGAAGTATACATAATATATTACTTTCGAGATATGTTACGTTATAAAATGAATTAGTTACATAGTATAGTATGGTGGAAACGGTAAAGCGTGACCAGACGATAATTTTGTTACTTTTAACTTAACATAACATAAACTCACGCCTATATCCCCGAAGGGGTAGGCAGAGGTGCTAGCACCCACATTTCGCCTTTTATGTTTAGGTCCCAATGTTACTTTTAAATATATTGTAAAACTTTTCAACAGCTAAAAAATTGCATCTCTTAATCTAAAAGAATGCAAAAAAAAAATCAAACACAGTTGAAAAAAAAAGAATAGCAATGTGTTAAATTTTTACTTTTGCGGTTTTTATACATTTAACAATTTATCAGTGTATAATTAATCATGTTTCCACTTTGTATTTATAATTTTGAAGAATGCTAATAAAAATTTCCACCACCCAGTATTGAAGAATGGAAATGAAAATGTCCAAATATTTTCGAAAATTATGACGTAACCTAATAAAGTAGAGTTCTATCGATCCATTTTTTTTAGATACAAATAAAGATGAGAATTTTAAATCAAAGTTTCACTTCAACTTGGACCTCAAAATCTTTCCTCAAAAACGCTGATAAGTATTCATCGAGATAAGTAGACTCATCCACGATAACTCTTCAGAATTAGAAGAAGAATAAAACAAAGTTTTGTTTAAAACTCTTTAACCCAATTTTCCAAAGTTGATTCAGCAGTTCAATTCGACTTTTATTATTGCGTGTATTTAAGCCGATTACTGCTCTTAGATTTGTTGGAATTGGAGTAAATTATTCAACTGAACTTTTTTGTAACTCAATTCCGGCGTGACAAAGTCTATTAGAGTTTTATGCCTTTGTTGCACTCATTTCTATTTTTAATCTTATTTAAAGTGATATGCGTTATAGAGAGTATACTCGTAGTTCGAGACAAAAAATTGATCAATTTTAAACATTACGATAAACATACACATAACTAGGAGATAGCTGAAACAATCCTTGATTAGTCTACGTCATATTTCGGTTTGGTTTAGCTGCATCACAAAATTTAACATGTAACTCAGTTCATAAAGTGCTATCATTATAAATATGCAAGAAGGTATACATACTGACACTATAAGACAAAATTCGAGGCTAGAACAAAAGAAGAACCAGTTCACTTTTGGTATTTCAGGCTCCGCAGAATTGGATACTGCATCACCATTTCCTAAATCGAAAATTTCAACTCTAGGGTTTTCCATTTCAATGGGATCTCTGATAGATTCAGGTATATCTAAATCTATTTCTGAAATTGGTTGGGCACATTGGAGCATCCTGCAGTTAAAATTTTTGTTTACGTCATTGCTATTTTCATTAAATACTGACAATAATTCACGATTA
The DNA here is from genome assembly GCA_914767945.1 of Eilema depressum. Classification (NCBI taxonomy): domain Eukaryota; kingdom Metazoa; phylum Arthropoda; class Insecta; order Lepidoptera; family Erebidae; genus Eilema; species Eilema depressum. The sequence continues at coordinate 9,623,237 of OU612036.1, read as the reverse complement.
TTACACATCATAATATTGTCAATTTTGATTTCAGTTAGTATATCGTCGTAATGTGCACACGGAGTATCTGTTTTTTTAAAGTTCATTAATTGTGAATCGATTTTGCCACATAGTCGTCTCGTCATTTTCTTCTCAGCACACATTTTATAAAAGTTTCTTCTTTTATTGGAGACGTTTTTGTCCCCCGAGACGTTTTTGCCTTTTCGATCTTGGATTGATGAATGGTGCATACCACGAGCAGTGATGTTTTCTTTGAAAATTGCTGTCTTATCTTCTGGTAAAGGTTGTGCTTGAACTGTAGGGTAGTCAGTTGAAACGTCATGGAAGTAGTCAGCTGTTATTTTCAAAGATTTTTTGTAATTAAATTTTGTCTTATTAGTATTTCCACTTACATACTTCAAAATTCTATTTTTGCTTGATAATGGTGAATCAATTTGAAACCATGCACAGTTTCTATGCGTACTGATAATGTTAAAACATGTGACTTGATTAGTCCTTTTTGATATACTCTTACAGTTAACTTTTTGGGAATTAATTAGTTTACGTAATTTAATTTTTGATTTGTAAGGATAGCATTTCTGCGATTTATTAGGATTGTTGTCTTTCAAGTTAATGCGCGTACTTAATGCAATTAAAATAAAAACCAACTTGTTTGGCATCTGAACTAAAAAGCTGCCGATGTTTTTAACAACCTTTGTGTTTTTGGAAGTGTCTAGTGTTAATTCATGTTTTCCGTTTGCTTTTTTATTATAAACCAACACGTCGTCATATAATTTAGATTTGTTATAAATTTTAGATGTAAGCATACATTTTGCCATTGACGCAGAAGAAACGATTTTCAAAGAATTAATGTTGTCAGTTTGCAAGATAAACTTATCAGTACTGTAATTTGGAGCATTTTGTTGAATTCTCACATTGAAAGGATCTTGTTTGTCTTTTCTCCTTAGCTGTTTTGTTGCAGATATATGTTGATTACTTTTTCTCCATACTGTTTTTTCTGTGACTGCCATGTTTTTTATACTTTATAGATATTAATGACATCTGAAACAAACATTAGTTTACTTGTAATGTAGCTTCCGTAGCTATGTTCCTGTAGGTTTAACATTTCATCAGCTATATACCATTCGGCACAACTGGATACACAAAATATACGGTTGAGAAAAACGAAAACAAAAATAATACACTTGTTTATTTAAAAACAATATACAGAACAATTACTTTACACCCTAACATACGACTTCACTGATTTCTTCTTTGGGACAAGATCATTTACCATGGTTTTGCAATAACTGTTACGATTCCGTATAGGCAGAAAAGTATGATGAAAAATGTCGGGACACTTGTTATGACTAGTAGATTTTCTCTAAGAAATGACAATGGACTCGAAAAGAGTGATTTGAAACGTTGTAGGGTTTTATGTTTTTGTAATACATTCCGACCAGTTGTTGTTGCAACCGTTACCATGTCACCTTTACCAACTTCTGTATCAATTACAGGTTGTTTTATAATTTCAAAATAATTTCGTATTAATTGTGGCCTTTTCAAAGATTTCAGAGAGATTTGAGAACTGGTCAGCGGTTTGGCGCCTTCTACGCTGAGATTAAGCATCAGTTGATCAATGATTTGGTTTTGTACCAAGTCACATTGGTGAGCTCGATGATGTTCGTCTCTGAAATTCTCGTCTACAACGAAGACTTCTTTATGTAACATTTGTACTTCTTGTTTTTCTGTTTTCATTTCTTGACTATTAATAAGAGAGTCGTCTGATTTTTGTACTTCGTTTTTAATCCTCGATCCAAATGCTGATAGTGATTTTTGCACTTCTCTTATTATTTTCTCAGTTATTGTGTCTTCCAATCTCTTTATTGCTAAATCTAAAGCCACACTCAATCGATCCCACATTTCTGTCGTATCCAATGGAAGATTATTAACGTTAATTTCTTCAGAACAGTTTTTTTTCTGTGGATGTTCTACATGCTTCAGTATAGCTTTTATTGCCACCTCATTTGGTAAACTGATATTATTATGCTGGTTTTTATTTTCTGCATCGAAAGATTTCTGTAATACATTTTTAGATAATTCATGATTTTGAATTGTAATACAATCTTTTTCGTGCTTCATTGAATAGGTCTTTATCGAATTAAGTTTCACTACATCATCGTCGAAACTATTGTCAAAATTTCCTCCTGAACTAGTAGAAGGTGTCATTTCAGGATAAAAACCTAAATGTATAACAGTATCTAATAAAGTTGTTCGTTGAGTAACGGTATTATGATTGATATCTATATTGTTTACATTATCAGAAATGACCATTGAATCAGACATAGACGTTGATTCAAGTTCAGAAGGATTACTAGACTTATTAGAGTCGGAACTCACTCTACCAATCGTAAAAGTGTCGTCATCACTAATCAAATTAAACATATTTTTTTCTAAACCAGTGAGAGTTTCAGTGCTTTTATATTTTTCATTATCCATTAAATCTTTTCCACTACTTGATGTTTTATTTGCACTATCATCAGAAGGTACTTGTGATGTAAGCTCCATACCAGAAAATTTAATTGTATCACTACTGGTTATGTTTCCTTTATCTATGCATTCTTCATTATTAGTAATCGTATACCTTACACGCTCATTGTTGGCTTTTAATGGAGAAAATGCTACAGCTACTGCTATATTTACATCGGTTTTGTATGGTGTTATATTAGATGACATTGGGTCGACGGAATTTACAGTTTTAATACTATGAACATCGTCACTGTTGAATGAAAAAGAGCTATTGTTAACTAGTGTGTTTTGGCTACCATAGCTCGATAGCTGGTCTGTATTGGCAAGTAAATTTTCTTTAGCCAACACCTTTCTTAAGATCCATGACAGTGAAACTACTTTTGAAATTGTATCCGAATATATATTTTCGATTCGTCTGGAATTCGAAGGCTTCATTTTTGCTTTTACATAATACTTTTTCAGTCTCCTAGTGATATTATTTTTTTTGTTCTTGTATTTAATGTGAATATGTTTAAATTTAATGACACGCTTGTAGCTTTTCGGTTTTTTTCTTAAATAATTATGATGTTCTTTACATCTTTTCATATGTCTTGATGCATTGAATATTATTTTAGGCTGTTCGTCCGCTGTTTCATTATCATCTTCTAAATAGTTACTTGTTTGAGGGGACGTTTTGTATGTATCACCAAACTGGTTACTATCTAACATATCAATTTTGACTTCACTAATAGTGGGTGCACTTAATATATCAGGAAGATCACATGCTGGGGATATAGTGAACGTTTTTGTAGAAGTAACAGAACCAGTAGCTGATATAGATTCACCACTTATGCTATTTTCGGTGTTACGTTGGCTATTAGGCGTCATCTTTGGCATATCGCTTAAAGGTTGTTCTTGTACTGCGAAAGCAACAACATACGTGTTCGTTCTTTTAGGATATCTCGTTGCCGACTTGGGCCTTTTTAGTTTTTTCAGAACTGGTTCTTTAGGGTTTTCCATTCCAATTTAATTTAGTTTTAGAGAATATCTGCAACAAACATTAAAATATGCAGGTGTAATTTTTAATTCATGAGATAAAGGGGTGCAGGCTAAATAAAAAATAAAATAAATAAGAAAATAGAACCAATAATTCTTTATTTCAAAATAATAAAAAAATATATAAAATCCTCGAAAAATCAAAATCCCAAGTCAGAGAGTTTAAGGTAAAGCACTGACGAATTTGGGCTGGTAACTGATACTGTTTTCACTGGTTTAAGTGACCTTCCTACAACCATATCATCTTTAGGTACTAAGTACATTTTCAAAACGTGAATGTAGAATAAGCAACCTAATATAATTACGGGAATCCATAACAGCATACAATACATACAGCCTTCACCAAAACCCATTCCTTCGAGAGCTTTACAGGATTTACCTAGCTCATCATCCTCAGCCGAACCGCGTATAAAATGACAACTGGATGTAGAACTATATTGACAATCCAATTCAGGGTTAATTGGCACAACGCATGAGCTACCACTACTTGAACCAGGACAACAGTTACTGTCTTCTTTTTTTTTCTTTTTCCCCCAAAGGCACCATTTTTTATTTTTAACTGATGATTTACTTGATTTACATGATTTGTTACTTGCATTACAGTAAATATCTTTTGGTTTTATACAATTATCACAAAAGAAAGCAATCAACTTTTTGTTCCTCTCCGCGGGTAATTCGAATAATGATTTTGATTTTGGCAATGAACACATTAGTCCTTCATCAGTGTATTGGTGATTAAATTCGTTAGCTTTTGATGTCATGTCAGTTACTCTAAGTAATGATTCACTGTCTATAATTCGATAAGAAGTACTTTTTTTAGTGAGTCTATTATAGTATTCAAGCGTATCTTTTATTTTTGAATCTTTACAAGTATCTAAGGTTGATTTTGTTGGAATTATTTTTAAGTCTGAAAATATTTGAGTCGCTTTTGATGGGTTCCTCAGGTTAATTACCGCTTCACATATAGAACTTGAAGTGAAATTATAGCTAGCATTAAAGGAGGCGAATGTATTTGATTTAACGGAATCTTTTCGTATATGTTTACTTACAAGTTTTTCTGTAGTCAAAGCTAGATCTTTGATAACTACTTTTAATTCACTTATTTCCTGTAGTATTTCTAGTTCACTTGTTACAGTACAACGATCCTCGACTACATTTGATTTGACGTCAGGTTTTTCTCTAGAATTTACATTAAGAATATATTTTGAATGACTAAGAGCTCCGTCAAGAAGATGTATTATTTCTGGAGCATGTGTAGGAGAAACAATGGATTCGTTGTTAACTTCTATATTAAGCGAGGATGGACTATCACATTGTTGAGTGTTCAGTAACATAGGTTGTACGTGTGGTATTTCTGGTTCCACATTATAAAGTAGTTTAGGATCTGCGTTCATTTCGTAAGTATCCGGCTTGTCGTTACTTATATGAGTGTATGCATCTTTAGTACCATATTCACACTTAGGAAACATACTTATATGGATATCTACTTTAACATTTTTGTTACTATTGTGTTCGCTAAAGTATTGAAACAGGTTTTGCCAATATTTTAAAAGATCTTGTCCTTCAAGAATTTGTTTGGTCGCTTTTTCATACAAAAATGTAAAATGTTTACTATTTGGATTACTTAATTTCGAAGAATTTGGTGTTATTTTATTACCAAAAACTTGTTTACGCCGCTTATTGACTTTTCCTCGTTTTGTAGATTTTTTATTGACTGATTTTAAGTGTGAAATACTTGTATAAGTAGTTTTGTTAACGTTTAGACGTTTGATATTTTCATTTATATGATTTTGATTTCTATCAGATTTCATCGGATTATCCATACTAATTTCACTTTTATTCGAAAGGTGAGCTGTTTCTCTTGAAATATCTTCGGTCATTGTGGAATTATCCTTTTTGAAATTGTAATGACTATTTTTGTCTACAATAGTAGTAACACTAGCCGTGTCATTTCGGTAAAGGCTTCTTAAAAGGCTAGGCATCGGACTTAGTTGACATTTCTGAGTATCAAAGTTGTCATTTTTAACTTTTTCAGGTTTCAATATAGTGTTACTGCATTTTGCACTTTTGTAGAACGACTTTGGAAAAACCACAATGTGTTTTTTCTTCTTTATATTGACATCATTTTCAAATTTTTTTGTGAGAGTGTTTGTTGATACAGCCAATAAATCAAAACTTGACGATTCCAGTAGCTTATTGAACTTGTCAATAGACAGGATGATATTTTTGCGTTTAGTTTTTCCAAGTTTACATGAACTATTACAAATTTTTGGCCGATCCAAACCACGTTTATTGAAGGTCCTTGGGATGCTAAGTGTAGAGATTATTCTTAAATCTTTATTAGGACAAGGGATAGGAGCAGATGATGAATCTTTTTGACTACAAGTTGATGTACCTAATTTACGACAAGATTTATGATTGCATGGAGGAAAATTGTTAAAACCGGTTGATATTTTCTTATCTTTGACTTCTTGATTCTGTGCTTCTTTATGAAGCACATATGTCGTATCAGAAGAAATTTCTTGTTCATCTTTTTCATGTAACTTGTGTAAGAGAGATTCAAAAACCGTATTAAGTTTCTGTTTCATGTCATTATTATACGTCAAATGTTTTCGAATCCATTGTGCAAGCAAGCTTTTTAAATTATCAACCATGAGAAAATCTAGATCTGTTGGATAATTGCTTCGTATTTCAAGTATTTCATTATCACCACATGCGCTGGCATCAGGAAACTCTTCCGCGGTTCCAGCTTCTGTATCTATAGCTGAATACTTCGATTTGGCGGAGCCTCCTAGAGTTGACGCCATATTCATTTTTCTTCTGCAAAATCTCCTAAGTACGCAAATATCAGTTTCCACGCTTAAATCTCTTTTGACTTTGCCTCTGTCTACATAGTAACTGTGGTTCTGTCCTAGAGTCTTCTGCATTCGTAGCTTGGCACTCTTAGCACTCAATTGAGAAATCAAGGAACATGTTTTCGAATGCGTACATAATGTGGTCAAAGACGTTTTAAATATAACTTTTAATTTGTCTTCCTTTGGTTTACCCATGATTCCTTTATAATCTTCTCGCCTCTTCTGTAAGCAGAAATAGTAGTATTCTATTCATCTTTGTAATTTTCTCGTTTTTTTTTGTATTCGTGTGTATTAAAAACAATGTTTATTTTTTCTTCTGCGTTTGTCAGATGCCAATAAGAACGTTTTTGTGGGTGCGAACTCACGTTTTGATAAACAATAACATAATGAAATCATCGCAATCACGTATTTCACATAATTCTAATAAATGGTCAGACATGTCTGAAAGAAACTTTTAAAATTCAGGCTCCTTACGTTCTAGAAGCCCCTGTTACCCCTATTAAGACCCAGGCACTACTGGCTACACATTAGTGGGGCTTAGTCTAATACCACCACGATGGACCTCACATTTATCTACAAGGGTACTCTAAAATTTCTATCGTCTCTAAGGAGAAGTTGTTAAAAAATTATTGAGTGGATCGTAAGTTGCAAAAAAATTATAAAATTTAAACAGTTTACAAAAAAATAAATGAAATTGCCTATTACCAATGACTCCTGACTGTACAAAAAACAATTGGTGTCTCAAAAGACCTCTACCTGACCAGCAATAATGCGTAACTTTTTGTAGCGGTTATGCAGATGACAATAAAAAAAGCTCACTATGTCTATACTCAGGTGTCGAAATTCCTTGATGCATTTATCTATGGAAGTTTGGGTCATTATTAGGGTTGCATGTATTTTTCAATTTAAAATCTTAATGAAATAAAAATAAAAAGGGGTGCTGTGGGCCACCCTTATAAGTCTGCCTTTCTACCAAAGAGGTGCTATGCTACATTGCTATGGATGCATTTCATATTCACCAATCATATTCATTTGTCCTCATAGCAATTATAACACTGGTCGAAAGGGGTTAAGATAAGCTATGTGCTATGGATAGAGTATTGATTCGAATTTTAAGGATGTTTCATATCGATATTTGTAGCCTAGCACATCTTACTCGCTACGCTACATAGCATAGCACAGTGGCAATGGTCACATAGTTTCATTGCTTAGTTTATCCATGCTCGCAGTATAGCTGCATAGCAAATCTCTGGTCGAAAGGCAGTCTAAATTCGGGGTTTAAAAATAGTACACTGATTCTCGGACCTACCAAGTATACACAAAACAATACATAACAAGCATATAAAGTGGGTCAAGCCGTTTAGGAGAAGTTTATAGACAAACACTGTAACATGAGAATTTTATATATTTTTATTCGTCTGTATATCATACTCCAAGAGTTCAGGGCGGTCTATGCCGAGAAGTACGACCTGCTGTGCAATTCACTAACAAGCACAACGATGCGACAACGATGCGAGTCGCAACGATGTGCGCGATAGACACTGTCATTGGTCGATTTCCAATGACGTGATACAATCTGACCAATGACAATCTACGTTGCGCCTCGCATCGTTGTCGCATCGTTGTGCTCGCTTAGTGAATTGCAGTGCTGTGCATAGAATAAAGACATTTCTGAACAATCTTTACTTACGGGAAACCGATTCTAAATTAGTTAAAAGGTGCTGATAAATTGGAGCATACATACACACATACATATAATCACGCTTGTAAATCCCCAAAGGGGTAGGCAGCTGTGTATTAACACCCACATTTCACTAACTGTAAATTTCGGTCCCACGTAATACGGGGCGAGCTTATTGCCGCCAAGCGGGCTCTTAGTCGTGTGCTGTAAGTTTACTGTCGAATGTTAATTCATAATCTATACTTAAGTACTAATATTATAAAGAGAGGTACAATTTTGTGAGTATATTTATGTCTTGGGTAAACTCCGGAACCACTGCACTTATTGGAAAAAATCTTTCACTATCTAAAAGGTACTTTATCGCCAATGGACATAGGCTATATATAATCAAGCATCACACCTAAGGGAGCGAAGCAGTAATAATAAATAATGTTATATTAAAACTAATAAATTAAGGGCATAAATAGGGCCGTAACTAAACAATTACGGGCTTTTAATAAAGGGGCGCAAAGGGGGCAAAGCTGAAGAGGGCCAGCTAGTCACAGTAGCAGTTTATTCTATGCATAGGTCGCTATCTATCTTCTAGAACGTATATTAAGAAAGGTTCGATACCTACCAAGATTAATAGGGGCTAAGTCATTTTCCAATTGAATCTGTTGTTCATAGAACGTTTATGGATTATATCGGTTATTAATTTCTTAAGATTTCAGAAGAAAATTTTGCTTTCTTGACATTTTAGTGACATAAGGATCACAAGTTATTTGTCTTTTCTGTTGTATCAAGTTTGGTTTGAGGCCAGGTTGCTGTAAAGAATTTTCATGTCAATGAATATCAAAACCTCTTTGTGTCTTCCCAGGTGCACGCGGATTGTATTGTAAATAAAATGCTTGATGAACTTGAGCTCGTCCGCCGCAGTAGCACCCCGTACTATCCTTAAAAGACAACATTGGGAGAGGCCTATGTCCAGCACTGGACTGCGATAGGCTATATTGATTGATTGATTGGATGTAGAATGTTATTGCTCGGGGCATACTTATAATATCTTGGACCTAAAATGTGCTCTAAATGTGCCCTATACGCGCAGTACACATTTCTTGGGTGTCTTTTGAGGATAGCATGGGGTGATACTGCGTTGGACGAACTCAAATTCACCAAGCATAGATTATTACAAAGCAATCCGTATATTGGGAGAGGCCTATGTCCAGCAGTAGACTGTGATGGGCTTTGATTGATTGATTACGATTTTGGATATACATTGGGGTGGCAATGTGTAGGATAATTGCCCCCTTTTTCGCGGGGTGGAGTACAATTACGATGAATACGTGGAGTGCGTATCGATCCAACTTGTCTATCCGAAGCAATCCCTAAGGAACAATATGGGCACACTACAACACTTAGGTACACGGGTAAAGAGAAGTCACTTACCGCGCGCTGCTCCTTTGGTGATTTGTTGGTGGCCACCAACTGGTCCAGGTGTCGGGATGCTTGTAGCACTTGCACTATAATAATGCTCGTGATGCGGTGAGCTGCTGAGACCTCCAATTAATACGAATGTCGAAGCGAGACTGGTGCGGTCGAGAGGTGGCGCGCGCGGCACTGCCAATCTCTCTTTCTCGAAATACCCGCATACCATGTCGTCGCAAGTACCCTCACATTCCATAAGTTTCGCTCGGACAAACTATCGGATCGATAAGCACCCGCCACAACACGCTCCCCGCCTTGACAAGGTCCATAGCTAAATAGGGGGAGCTAGGTAATGAGGTAATTCCGATCTAAGCGGTTAAGTTTCATAAATGTAAGGCACTCTGATAATATTAATGAACCGTTACAGCAGATGAAACAGTAAATAGCGAAAAATGTATATTATTATTATAACCCAAGCAGATACCCATAGGGAGACCGATTGAGGCTTAATCACGAAATTATTTAAATAAATATTAAATTAAAATGCGGTTGAAAAATAAGTATTAAGGAAATTTAAATAAATTTTATTGGGTTGGCAACGGATACAGCTTAGTTACAGGACGTTTATAAATTCCGGACGCGGTTTTGACAGACGCGACTCGAACTATGCCATCTGTACCCGGGAAAACTTCGGTTATAATGCCGAGTGGCCACGATAAAGGTGGTACGTTATCTTGACCCAAGAGGACAATAATGCCGATCTCTATCGGACGATCAGGCGTACACCACTTCTGTCGAGTTTGTAACGTATTTAAGTATTCCACGCGCCATTTTTTCCAATAACCCAATACCAACTGATCCAGAAGCCTCTTGCGGTTTTTTAGATTAATACCTTCCTCTGTCAGTTCAGAAGAAGGCAAGTATGTAAGCGGACTGGACATTAAAAAATGTGCCGGTGTGAGCACCTCGGGGTGTGGGTCCGATGACAAAACACTAAGCGGTCGCGAATTCAAAAGGCATTCTATCTGCACCAATACTGTCAAAAGTTCCTCATACGTAAGAAGCTGCTTACCAATGACTCGGAACAAATGAGTCTTAACGCTTTTAATATTGGACTCCCACAGACCTCCGAAGTGTGGAGCTCGCGGTGGGATCATAGTCCACTTAATTTGAGTTTTGAGTAGTTCCCGCTCAATGTCCGACTGAACAGCTGAATTTAATAAAAATGAGTATATTTCATTTAGCTGTGCTTTCGCACCTATAAAATTTGTACCATTGTCCGAGTACATAACGGACACTGGACCCCGGCGCGCAATAAATCTTTTGAAAGCGGAAAGAAAAGCTTCTGAGGTGAGATCCGAAACGAGTTCTATATGTATGGCCTTAGTGACCAAGCATATAAATAAACATATATAGACCTTCTGCGAGCGTTGTCCTCTGCGGCGAGTAGGTACATACGCAATAGGACCAGCTAAATCCACCCCAGTATGCACAAAGGCCTTGGCATCGCGGACCCGGTATCCAGGCAGATCAGCCATTTTGGGCGTCGGGTGCACAGGATTTAAATGAAAGCAAGTGTTGCATTTGCGGCAGCGCGAACGAATAACGGTCCTACCATCCAATATCCAAAACCGTTGCCTAATAATGGACATCAATAGTCCAGGGCTCGTATGACAGTACGTATTATGGTAGTGATCAATTATTAAATCAACTACACGGTCATGTTTAGGTAGTAGTGCGGGATGTTTAGCTTCGTAGGGTAGGTCTGACTTTGAAAGTCTACCCCCGATTCGTAGGATTCCGTAATCGTCCAGAAAAACAGACAGACTGCGTAATTTTTTAGAGGGGAGTTCGCCGGCCTTAATCAGGTTCACCTCATTAGAGAAATGGATATTTTGAACAATTCGAATAACAAATTTTTCAGCGGTTTGAATATTTTGAATAGAGTCCTGACTACCTAATCTATTCGTAAATTTAAGAATACAAATGAATGTACGCAATAGCTTATTCCATGAGCTGATGCGATCAGCTATGGCAGCTAGAGCATGTGGTTCAGTCTTTGAAGTTTCGGCCACAAATGCCTTGGATTTCAACTCTGGTAATGTATCCCACTCAGTTGGGATGAATTTTAAGGGCCATTCATTTATCGGCTGATGAAGCCAAGTAGGGCCGTCCCACCAGAGCGAATGTGCAATCAAATCCGATGGCAGCATTCCGCGTGAAAGACAATCGCTAGGGTTCGTTTTCCCCGATACGTGGGTAAAACAAGCCGCAGGTAAATTTTCATGAATTCTAGCGATACGGTTGCTTACGAAAACAGACCCTCTATGGGGAGATGAGTGAATCCACGAGAGAGCTATGGTGGAATCCGAAAAAGCGTAAACACCCTGAATAGGTACGCGAACGGAAAGCTTCTCTTTAACCACGCGAACAAGCTTGGATAGAAGCAAAGCTGCGACAAGTTCCAATCGCGCCAGCTTCGTAATCTTGGCGGGGGAAACTTTAGACTTAGCACATAGGAGTCGGACAGTAATATTACCATCAGGGTCAGTTATGTGTAGATAGATACAACAACCATAACCACTGAAGCTGGCGTCGCAAAAGGCTACAATATTTACCACAGAGTCCTTAAAAACTCCAATATGTCGCGGTATTTTTAAAGAAGAGAGTGCCGTAAAATCCCGGGTAAATGCGGTGAAGCGACTGACGATATGTGCCGGAGGTTCCTCATCCCAATCTATTTTAGCCAACCAAAGTTCCTTGATGAGGATTTTAGCGTACAAAACGACCGGAGCCACAAGACCCAGCACGTCAAACAAGCGGGCTACCAGCGATAAAATGGTACGTTTCGTACATTTATTTTCCATTATGACGGTAGTCAGAAAAAACTGATCGTCAGCGGGTTTCCAGGATAAGCCAAGGATCTTAAAATTATTCGAATTGTTGTCTACCGGCGAGAAACATACCGGCGAGCGATGAGATTCAGGCAACGTCTCTAATACAGCGGGCTTATTACTTGCCCATTTGATCAGATCAAATGAACCTATTTTAAGTAAGTCAATTAGTTCGCGAGATAATTCCTTTGCCAAAGGTATATCGGGAACTGAATAAACATAATCATCCATGTAAAACTGAGTTTCTATTAATTTAGAAGCCTCAGGGAAGCGGTCACTATGCTCACCCGCTAAATGACGTAAAGTGCGCATAGCTAAATACGGACTGGGCTTTAATCCGAAAGGTAAATGCTTGAAACTAAAGGTGCGTACCTGTTCGGTTTTATTGAAACGAAATAAAATTCGTAAGTATTTCCTATGGTGCTCATTTACCCCTACCCTCAAAAACATCTGTTTAATGTCTGCGGTCATAGCTACCGGGAACGTGCGAAAATCAAGTAATAATAAAAATAAATCGGCCTGTAAATTAGGTCCGACATGCAAAATATCATTGAGTGACAACCCTGAGTGAGTTTTCGCACTAGCGTCTAAGACCACCCGAATGGTGTCCTTATCCGGCCTAATAACGGCGTGATGCGGCATGTAGTAGCCTTCCTCAGTTAATTCATTATCAGGTACCTCAGCCAAGTAACCCTGAGCTATATAATCGGCGATGGTCTTATTATAATTTTCGCGTAGGGTAGGTACTTGAGCAAATTTTCGCTCGAGCGCAAGCAGACGCCGATGAGCCACTCCGCGAGAATTGCCTAGCTCAGAAGGGTCTCGTGAGAAAGGTAAATCGATAAAATATCTACCGTCCCTAAATAAAACTGAAGAATTAAAACTATTTTCGCATTCCAAGTCTTCTGGACTGATGATTCGTTGTGTTGGGATTTCCTCTAATTCGAAAAATCTTTGCAAACTTGAATCAATATCAGTAAGCGAGGTAAATGACGAAGTGGTAGGTTTCGTATCATTTAGACATGGAATGTCCCCCATGAGTACGTAACCGAAACTAGTCAATATGGCGGGCGGTGCGCGATTACCCGAATCGACCCTATCTCCCAAGTAAATATACGGAAATAGTTGAACACCAAGAACTAAATCAATTTCTCCCGGTAAATTCCAGGTTAAATCGGCAAGCGGTAAATTATTCAAGTAGGATAAATCATCATTTATTTTAATGTAATTAGAGGGTAGTTTGTCCGTAATGCAATCAACTACCAGCGCATGAATATAATATTTATTGTTAGGATTAATTCGAGACTCAATTGTAAAATGAATAAATCCATGTACGGGTCGCGTGGTCATACCAACACCTTGCAACGACGAATTACACAACTTAATAACCGGAATGTTCAAACGCTTACAACAATCCATGGTAATCAAATTATTTTGAGATCCGTTATCAATCAAACATCTAAGCGTCATTCGATTTTTATCTCGATTATTACAATGCGCGTATACTTGAGCGGTAGCTAGCAGTATAGTGTAATTATGTGGATGGCTACCGGACGTCAAGGCAATCGATTGCGTCTTGGCTAGTGTGTCATCTTTTTCAGCGGCCGGGATTCGAACCGGCTGCGCCGCGGGCGCGGACCGCTTCTTGCTCGAGGAATCCGTATTATTATCATTTGAAAAATGCAATAACGAATGATGTTGCTTTTTACAATACTTGCAAACATTACGCGATTTACATTTGGTTATGGAATGAGATAGGCTCAGACAGTTCACACAACCACGTTTCGATTTAATAAAGTCAAACCGGGCTTGCGGTGATTCTAAGTTTTTAAAATGTAAACAATTAAACAGCGGATGCCTATCTATATTGCACAAAGGACACATTGAAGCCGTCTCGGAAACCGGTTCGTTACTCGCGATGAAAGCTTTAGAATTACTAACACTAGCTCTTGCGCGCGGCTCGACTTGTGAATTATTTTTATTCGACCTTTCAAGTACCTTTGACATAATCCTGTATAAATGAGATTAATTCTAGGTAGGAAGGGAATTCCTTCTTGCTTACGCTATTTTCAAATTGCTGTATTGTTTGCGAATCAAGCTTTCGCAACCCACAATATAATAGAATAAAATCTAATAAGTCAGGTATGTCTAATTGTTTCAATGCCGCGACAGACGCCGAATATTTTTCTATATAGTTATTCAAACTGATAGCATTACCGGTGCAACCTTTAATATTAAAAATGTTATTAAGGTAATGCTCACCTAAACTGCGATTGTCCTGATACTTCTTTACAAGACTATCCCAAAGTATCCTATAGGTATCCCCCGATGGAACAATACCTGCCGTTATTTTTAACGCATCGTGCGTTAAATTGCTTATTAGGTATTGTACGCGCTGTGCATCCGTGAGATCGGCATTAAGGTGCACATTACTACGAAATATCTCAAAAAATATTGGCCAGTTCTCTGTCTTTCCGTCAAAGGTACGTATAGGAATTGGCGGCAAGTGTATCTTAGATTTTTTATTATCGGCTGTAGATGCCGTTGTATTATTTGACCTAATGAGATTCCGCTTGTATTTTATCGTGGAATATAAGTCCTCAATAGAGCTCAAGCTGGAATAGTCTGGCGGGGTACCATCAATTGCAAATTTTACCTCATTAATTTCATCAACTATTTCTTCAAATCTGCTGTATTGCTCAGTAACGGATTCAGATTGCGAAAGGAATAGTTCATTAGAACGGGAATCATAATTGGAAATATTTTTGCATAATATATATATCCGATTAATTCGTACGAAAATCGCTTCTTTTTTAGCCGTTAGCTGTAATAGCTTGCTTTGAAGTTTAGCAGTAGGCATTTTAAAATTAGAATTGGATTAGGTACTAAATAATTTAATTTGATATTAAATAAAATAATATGAAATTTTTGCTTAAATGCGAAATTTATAATGCGGGTAGAAAATTTCTATATTAATCAATATGAAATTTTTTATTAAATGCGGAATTTAATAAACGCGGTTGGGAAATTTTATGCACTAAGTAGGTATGTGGCTGATTACCTATCCTAGGTTCGAAAGGACCATTAAATGGGGTGGCAATGTGTACGATAATTGCCCCCTTTTTCGCGGTATGCAGAACAATTACGATGAATACGTGGAGTGCGTATCGATCCAACTTGTCTATCCGAAGCAATCCCCAAGGAACAATATGGGCACACTACAACACTTAGGTACACGGGTAAAGAGAAGTCACTTACCGCGCGCTGCTCCTCTGGTGATTTGTTGGTGGCCACCAACTGGTCCAGGTGTCGGGATGCTTGTAACACTTGCACTGTAATATGCTCGTGATGCGGTGAGCTGCTGAGACCTCCAATTAATACGAATGTCGAAGCGAGACTGGTGAGGTCGAGAGGTGGCGCGCGCGGCACTGCCAATCTCTCTTTCTCGAAATACCCGCATACCATGTCGTCGCAAGTACCCTCACATTCCATAAGTTTCGCTCGGACAAACTATCGGATCGATAAGCACCCGCCACAACATACATATTACAGCTAATATTACTTAAGGTAATTCTTTAAGTCAAAAGTCACCAACTCTGCCCTCACAACGCCAAGAAAACATCTTAATTGATGCTAATAATGAATATCTAACTACCCGCAATTCAAAACTTTGCACAAATTGAGAAGTTTATACTCAATCAATTAAACTTTTAAGTGGCTCTTTGATGATGTCGAGTAATTTCAATTTTATCGATCTTGGATAATTTATAAAGGTTTTGGACTGCGAACACCTTTACTTGAACAAGATTAATACGACGCTAGGATAGAGAAGCAAGAATATTATATTATACTAGCAACTGCCCGTAACTTCGTACGCGTGGAGTAAGTACCTAATTTAGACTTTTATACAAACTATATTATGGAGGTAGGACACATCGGTATATCCGTCCCTATCGAGCAGTCCGACTGAGAAAGTACCTCCGCCCTGCAGAAGATCGCAGCTTAATAACCTCGTGTTATGTTTCCGATGGTGAGTAGGGTAGCCAGAGCTCACTGGAGAGGTTTTGTGCTGCCAGTGGGAAAACCAAAGGCTTTGTCCTAGGTACTTATCTTTTGCGCTGACGGCACAGAATCTCTCTGTTCTTACATGGTCGGCAGCACGAGAGTTGACTTGACTAACGAGTTAACCAAAAACGACTACGTGGTTAAACTCTACGCCGTAGAAGTAGGAGCAAGGGGAATTCCAGCTAAATCCCTGTACAACTTGCTTAAAGACCTCGGATTGCCAAGAGCTTCAGTAAGCTCTTTACTAAATCGAATATCAAAAGCGGCATTGATAGGATCTTACCTACCAAATTTGGATAGGTAGGGGGGGGGGGGGGGGGGACACTACTGACGGTGGAGGTGAGCGCTGATGCATCACAATTCACAAGGTGGCCACCCTAAACCTACATCTGGGCCGCAAGTCCCAGTCGCCGTCACAGTGTTCCTCTCTGTATCACGCTATGGACCCGGCGACCGCACGGTGAATCTATGGAGTGCTGAGAATCGGATCCCCCTGGTGTTGCACTCGCCCATAGGCCACGGTACCATCAGGAGGGCCGTGTGCTTGTCTGCGACAAACAATCAAATACAATTTACTAGTAAAGACCATTTACTACCCAGTCGATATGAACCTAACCCCTAATTAGTATAACAAAAAATAATCCAACAATATTTTTAACCCTTTAGGGTTAGAGTTTCGTAAAATCCGTTCTTAGCGGATGTCTGCACTCTATAGGGAATCTACCTGGCAAATTCTACCCGAGATCAAGAAGTGGGAAGTGAAGTTGTTTCATTTGAAGTGTTTGTTATCTTGATTAGTTTGTGAAATATTCCGCTTCACGTTGAGGTTAATGAAATTCACGAAGCGAATTTGTATTTAGACCTACAAGAGTATAGCAACTATGTATATTTCATGTAAATTCTGATCCCGTTCGCACCCCATGGATACCTATTTCAGAAATAAAAAGTAGCTTATGTGTTATTCCAAACTATAACTTATTCCTGTAGGTACTGAGAAAGTGGCAATTCGTTCGCCGGCGTATCTAAATATACAGGGCGTCCCACGGCGATGCCACATGGAGGGAAAGTACCTTAAATCCTTAAGTTAGCTCATTTTACTTAAAGGAGACATCATTTTATTTTTAAAAAGAAACAAAACTGCATTCAAAGATTTTTAAAAATTCGCTTGCCACACCCGGTAATCGAACCGACTAAAATCCGAAAAGTAACAAAATGTATTTTTATGACATCAATCGATAGTATCAATCATAAGGATCAAATCTCTCTAAGAAACATGGTAAATTAAATGAAAGGAAGTCCTTGAAACCTAAAATTATAAATTCAATTTGGAGTTCTCTTGCCATCAGGAGAGCCGTATGCCTGTCTGCGATTTAAGTAGCATTAGCATAACAAAACTTAAAACTTATTCGATATTGTTGAATACGATTTCTTTACCATATATTGGAGATTGGAAAGCATTGGAAGGGTTTCGGCCGACAAATTCAATGTCGTTTTATTATATCCTAGTGGCTTTGCACGGGTAAAATTCGCAAAAATTTGTATAACCTGATTATTGTGTTACCTATCGGGTACAATATTGTGAATATCGAATAACAAAGTGCTACTGAAATACATACACATCAGTCTGTTAATGAAATCGAGTTTCAGGACTGACTATTGTTTTGAAATTCGGGCCTAAAACAGTTACGATACTCTATCCCGAATTGTTATTTTTGTTGTTATTCTGGCCTTATACGGGCCTTAGTATTTACCTGTATTTACTTACCTTAAGGCCCCGAATCAGATCAGCATCGAAAAACCGGTATTTTCGAAACCGTTTTTCTTTGTAACTATAAAACTTACAGATCTGGAATTTACATGCCAGCATACTACAGGATATACAGAGTAACTTCTTCTTTTCATAAATTAAATAAAAAAAGGAGGAAATAGTTGAAAAGAGGCTCTGAACATCACTCTACTCTTTCTTATAAAACCAAATATTTTCTACAATATGTATCCAAATAATCTAAAATTTCACATGTATGTTAAATAAGTGTATTAGCATGACGTGATCTTCTTAGTTAGTAACCGTCGCCTATAAATTTATCTATTAAAATTAGTTTTACTGATTTTTTCGGTTGAAATTTGAGCGCATGACCTTGAGCATTTGTATGGTCAAAGTCATTCGCGTATGTAATCACCTTAATTAAGTGCTCTAACTACACAGACAAACTGTCATGTTGTTCTAAGTAAAATAAAGTAGGTTTATCTACATTCTGGGTAAACTATTAAAGGCAAAGTTTTAATGTAGGTACCTTTATGCAGGGTAAATACAATTTACTATTTATACCAAGCTGGATGTTCAGTGTTGGGAAAATTTCGTGAGCCACGGGAATTATATCTTATATATAAAACTCTTAGTCCTGACTGACTGACTGACTGACTGATTGACTTAGAGACAACGTACAGCCTAAACCGCTGGTCCTAGAGACTTGCAATTTATAGAGAGTGTTTGTTTAGAAGCGTGGAGGTGTACTAAGAAACGATTTTTCGAAATTCAGACCCTAAGTGCCTAAAAAGTGCCAAAAAAGTACTTTCTTATAACTCAAGAACGGCTGAACAGATTTTTATGATCTTTGGTTTTTTGAATTTGGCTTTGTCGCCGAATAGCAATTATCACAATTAAAATGTGGCAAATCCACGAAATAATGTAATATTAAAGGAAATACGAAATATTATGGCGCTAATATCGCTAGCAAAATTGTTACCATGACAACGGGTACTAAAGTGATGGTGTCAACGCTAAGTCACATTTTGATCTGTCAAATGATAATATTGATAAAACGTCACTCTCTGTCACGTATAATTACAGTATAGCAGAATGTGAAAAATATTAATTTATGTATGTAAGAGTTATGTAGGTTTCTACTGCAGTTTCTTTATTTCATTGATTGGAAATAGAAAAGAAGTTTTTGAGACTGGCTCACTTCGATGGAGTATCCAATCTTCAGTTAAGTTCCACGGACCCCGAGTGGTATTATAGTAGTATAGCAGCGTGCGTCGCGAGGACAACATTCGAAACTACATATCAGACCCATTATTGGTATTATTGGCATCGAGCATTAAATAATATGCTAGAGCATATACTGCGTCAGCTAGGTACCAGCTACCATGATACCATAGTATTTCATCACTAAACGACATTGACTACACGACATGATAGCATAGCGATGATAGATGTACCGTATATAAAAGAAAGCCTAAAAGTATACACGTTATCATTCAGATGAATACTCAATTACAAGCTCTCAAACAGCACATAGATAATCAAAGTCAAACAGTAAGGTACGTGAATTTAAATCTATTGACGCCGATATAACACAAGGGGAGGCTTCATAGCTAGAAATAAAGTTACAATTTATATCAATAGCTCGAAACGTTTTACCAACTGGGCGAAAGGGGCGAAAGCCTGCCTTCTAGAAAACTTCACTTCCTTTCTTGACGAGAAGTATACTAAGTCAATAATTATTAGAGATGGCAGAACACAATTTAATAACTTCCTTTTATCAGCTGTGGGCTCTATTAGTCAAGCACACTGCACTTCTGATTTAGATGACAAGGAATATAATACGAAATGTTTGTTTTCTTACTATTATTTTTAGAGAATTATGAAAAACTAAACCACCACAAATGATATGTTGTTTTATTTATATTCATTTCCTTAACATTTACCAACGCATTGGAGGACGTCTTCAAGACTCTGGAGGAGGTAAATCTCCTTCGGTTCGCCGGCGACATCATCATAGTTGCGGAGTCGCTGGAACAACTGGGTGAAATGCTGCACAGCCTGAATGGAGCTTCTCGACAAGTCGGCCTCGGTGTAAGCTTGGTTAAAACCAAGATTATGTTCAACACTCGAAGTTGTTCAAAAATATTATCTACCTGGGGCAGGTTATCCAGCTCGGTAAAACCAACTTCGAGAAAGAAATAGCCAGAAGAATCCAACTGGAGTGGGCAGCATTTGGCAAACTACGTCTGGTCTTCTCCTCCCCCCTGCCGCAATGCCTCAAAACAAACATTTTCTACCAGTGCGTCCTGCCTGTTATGACCTACGGTGGTGGCCATTGAAGGTGGGGTTAGTCCGTCCGCAGCGGGCTATAGAGCGAGTTATGCTTGGAGTCTCTTTGAAGGATAGAATTCGAAACGAGGTCATCCGACATAGAACCAAAGTTACCGACATAGCTCACAGAATAAGCAAGCTAAAGTGACAGTGGGCTGGCCACATCTGCCGAAGGACTGATGGCCGTTGGAGCAGACGGGTCCTAGAGTGGAGACCGTGAGAAGGAAAACGGAAGGTGGAATACCCCCTAACAAGGTGGACCGACGCGGACGGCCTGCGAAAGGTGGCTGGGACGGACTGGATGCAGAAGGTGGAGGATCGGCAAACATGGCGTATATTGGGAGAGGCCTATGTCCAGCAGTGGACTGCAATAGACCAATAGGTGATTTATTGTATCCTCGCCATACAACAGCAACCTTCATACTGTTAATATCGCACTGGCGGACAGGGCTCTTAAAAGCAGGGCTCTTAAAGGCGTTGAACGTTTATTTATACAACAAGTCCGTCAGTTTAGAAAAAATACTTTTGGTGGCAGTAGTCGACATCCACGCAGGCGGAGCTGCGGGCGAAAAGCTAGTATATTATAATTATAGATATTAATTATAATTATAATTGTTTATTCTGTACTAGAAACCAGGCAGTTATTTTACTAAGTAATTAAGTATTAAGTACTAATTTGCTTCACTGTGTGTGTTTTACCGCCTATACAATGGTTTGTGCTCAGATGAATTGTTTGACATGATGCCCACAGCTATATTCTATCATCGCACTTCTCGCCATAGGCGGGGAATTCATCCTCACACATTGCGACCGGAAACGGTGCGCACTGTGCGGTTTGAAAGGAACTTCATCCCTCGCACACTCAAGCTGTAGAATGAACTCCCCGCGATGGTTTTCCCAAGCGACTACAATAATATGGGGTTCTTCAAGAAGGGCATTAGAAGGTTTCTTCAGGGTCGGCAGCACGAGTGTGACGCCCCTGGTGTTGCATACGTCCATAGGCCACGGTAACCACTTTCCATCTGGTGGGCCGTGTGCTTGTCTGCCACCTAAGTGGTATAAAAAAAAAAATTGAAGTTGTTTATCCCCTCTAAATATGTGGCATCTTGTTAGAAGATAGAATAGAATAAACTAGTTAATGTATGGGAAACATTAAAATACGTGTTATTCCCATACATTTATTACATCTATTAACCATTCCAGGTCGCCCATATAGAATACAATGAGTGGTGAAATGTGGGTATTAATACACCTCTGCCTAACCCGCCGGGGATAAGGGCGTGATTATATGTATGTTATTTTCAGAGCTTAACTTAGGGGCTGTCCATTAATCACGTGAGGCTCAACATTCCGAAAAAATCACGAAATATCACCAGGGGGGAGGGAGGGGTATATTGAGATAGAGGGGGGGGGGGGGGTTAAAAATTGCTAAAAAACATCACGTGATTAATGGACAGCCCCTTATCAGCTTATGGAGCGTAGCTTAGTTAAAACATGAGTATGTCGCTCGAATTCAAGTTTGGTAAAAATTTAATTTACCTACTTAATGAAGTAGTGTCAATATTTCAGTTGGTCGTTCAGCTTTAAATTTCACCTTCCGTACCTCCCACGTACTTATTTAGAGCGTACTCGTTCCTCACGGATTAAAACTTTCCCCATAAACATATTATAGTTACTCCTGAGTCGTACCTGGAGTGTGGACACTCCGGCTTTACGGTTAGTGGGTGTACAGAACTTTGTTAATGTCTTTCTAAACTACGGAATATAAAATCAATGGAAGTGTCCTTTTGTTTATGCAGACACGTAGAGATGTTGCGTCTTGGCGGTATTTTACCGTCTCTACCATGGTGAATGTTCTGAAGAGCTTATAGAACAACACGTGCAAGACTTAGATATCACCCGCCGCGAGATGTCAGCCAAGCAGTTCGGCGACTCCTTCTTTTGCTGCCGCATTAAGACCTGAATTTCCTTACCAGTTCACGTGTTTCCCTCTTCCTACAGTCCCGGGTCCTTTGAGCGAGGCGGAAAAAGCAAGCTGAGTTCATAACACAAGTGTGATTCCATAACACAAGCTAGTTAAGCAATGCTTACTTCGGGTCTAGATAGCGTTGTGTAGATTGTCCTACAATATTATTATTATATCATCTGCTTACAGAATACCGCGGCCATAATAACTCGTGCTGTGTTCCGGCGGTAAGTAGGGTAATCAGAGCTCACTGGAGAGTGCTATCTGTGGGAAGATCAAAGGCTTATCCTGGGTTTGTCTTTTGCGCTGACGGCACAGAAACTCTTTATTCTTGCAGGGTCGGCAGCTCGAGTGTGACTCCCCTGGTGTTGCATACGTCTGTAGACCACGGTATCCACTTTCCAATAGATGAGTCGTGTGCTTGTCTGCTACCTAAGTGGTATAAAAAACCGAGAGAATAGTTTGCACCAGGGCTTAGTCCGTTAAACAGCAGGGATTTCCGAACGAAAAAAAAAAAGAAAGTATTCGTCAAGAAAGGTTTTCATTCAAACAGCATACATCCATAAATATAAAAAATCCATTTCATTGTCAATGCAGTTCACAATATGTCATATTGCGTGGAATTGGCCACCTTTTTCCATTTGCTCATAGATATGGGGTTATGAGGGTATAGGCCATAAATCACGGGGAGAGCATGTCATATGGAACCATATCTCATGGACAACTGACGGCCGAATCGATGGTAAACATAGGATTATAATGCTGTTTAGATGTTGTTTGGATGCGGTATTAGATACACGTACATATACATATTCACGCCTATAAATTCCCGAAGGAGTAGGTACAGGTGTATGAACACCCACATTTTGCTTAGATTTTCGGTCCCGAGTAATAGGGAGCAAGCCTATTGCCATCAAGCGGGTCAAGCGGGTTCTTTGTCTATATGTTTACTCTCGAATGACAAGGAGAAAGGAACAAATTATGTAGGTAGTTTGGAATGTGTATGTAAATAGGTACCTACTGTAGGATTTAGGGACTTAGGGATTTCTCAAAATGCGAGGGAGAGAGAGGGAGAGATTTACAGTTCAGTTGCTAAATCTTTCTTAATGCACTTACTTTTTTATTCTCTGCACCACCTATTAGGTTGACTGGTAGAGAATGCCTATGGCATTAAGTCCGCCTCTGTACATATGTGCATGAAGTTGAAATAAATAAATAAAAAATAAATCTGAACCCGAGTGCAATGTCTATTTGCTTAGTTTAAGTGTTTCTATGTAAAATATGTACGTATTCATAATATGAATTGTATCTAAGGATGTTTATTCGGATTCTACAACAGATATAAGAAGGTCGCTAATGCTATGCTTACTTTGGATTCTTCGTCAACTCGCGAGCGTGGAAGTCGCGAGCGCGCGTGTTTTGGCATCTTCCAATTTTACCATTTTTTTTGCAGTGTAGGTACTAGTGGCGAGTTGTCCTTATAACCCAATGGGAATGCTGCCGACTTCTCATTGGATCACATTCCTGTGGGTGTCCTAGAAGGCGATTAAGGGATAGGCCTGTCATCCATCAGACAGTAAACGTACAGCTCATGAAAAAGTAGGTACATAATAGGCGGGCGAGCCTATTGCCGTCTAGCAGAGACCGAGAATAATTATTGTTGGCGCAATGTGGGTGTTAATACACCTCAGCCTACCCCTTTGGGGATTTACAGGCGTGAGTATATGTATGTAGGTATCTCTTAGGTAATATTATGTACAATATAGTAGAACAGAATAAATGCCTCCTCCACTATTTCGTTCATCCCAGTGCCTGTATTGTTGGCAAGACTACGGTAACGTACACGATGCGAAAATTCAATTTTAACATTGCTTTGCACCAGTTTTAAATGGGAAAAACAGCATTCACATTGTGTACCATTATTTATAGTGCTTATAGACGGTCCTCGTGTCGGCTGGGTACAATTGTTTGTGTATGGGCAAGAAAATGCATTCACTAACATTTTCAGATAGGATTTTTTAGATACTACGCCAATGACATTTCATAACATAGACATGTCATATGCTTACAAATCAACGTAGAAAAATGTGCCGAACTCACACACACACATTTTTAATTCATCTACACTTTTGGTGTATTAACTTTAGAGTAATAGTTCGTGCAGTGTCTATAAACATACGATAGCATTTTCGTTATTTTTTTAAGTCACTGATGCTTCCGCCCAACGTCCGACCGGCCCCGCTCGGCACGCGGTACTAGAGGCAAACGTTCCAATTGACTCGTTTTCGGATCTTCACGATTTTCGCGCAATAACATATCTACTTCTTTTTATATAATAGCTTTGTACTACGCCCACTGACTTTTATGTAGGTATATTTAATGAAATTTCAAAGCAATTAGTATGCTAACTAAATTGAGCTACTGAACCACGCCTTGAGTATTCCAAATTCTTTTGTACTATTATGTACTCTCTGCGCCCGTTCCATATTCGAAAGGAGATGGGTAGGCTTTCATACATTCTTGGGCCAAAAATGTAATAAGATGAGGGTGGTATCAATTAAGAGCATATAAATTATTAAACCATCCCTGAAAATTCTGCAGATTTTGGATATCTGAGAGCAGAGTTATAAGAGATTTAGTAAAAGTGAGGTTACAATTTCGTTCCCACCTCATCCATGAAACCACCACTTTCATCTTCCACTTTCACTTCCACTTTCATCAAACATTACGATACGTGGAAATGTGACATTCTATTGCCTCAAATCGAAACCTCGTCAAAAGCAAATACCTAAAGCGAAATGAACTGTTTCATGTGTTATTCACATGAAATGAGAATGATGTTATGTGCTATAGAATCGAGAGTAATTATAGGTATTCATTGAAATAAAACCACATTCATGGATTCTTTTCTTCTCCATTCTAGCGTTAATCATAGTCGCATCCGAAGCTTTTACCTGAGTGTCTGAAGTCCGCTTATTCCAGTCTATCCGTAGTCTTGTCAGCAGCCATAGTCGCGGGTTGACTAGTTCAGCCCCCTTTGACAAGTGGCAATTCGTTGCTCGGCGTATGATGGAATAGAATGACAAATGTATAGGATTTGACATTTTTGACATTCATTGACGCCTGTCATATACGTCAAATCCCATACATTTGGCATTCTATTCCATCATACGCCGAGCAACGAATTGCCACTTGCCTAGAGGGGCACGTTCATCATAATTCGGCTTCAGAATTCGGGTAGTTTGAGATAACTTACACTTTAAACTATGTGGCCATAGCCATCTTTTACTAAAAAATGCGTGCTGCGCAGCTGGAGCATATTAACAAGTAGTTTTCTGGTCATTACACATGAGGTATAACTCCAGACACGTATCTTTGACCTAAAATGTGCTCAAAATGTGCCCTATACGCGTAGTACACATTTCTTGGGTGTCTTTTGAGGATAGCACGGGGTGCTACTGCGGTGGACGAGCTCAAATTCACCAAGCATAGATTATTACACAGCTATCCGCGGCCGCCTGTCTCGTTTGTCTTGGTATTTAGGTCCAAGATACGTATCCGGAGTTATAATAGGTAACATGGGTATAGCTACATCCTGTATAAAAAGATTTGGCTCGAATGCAATGCATCAACCCATTTAAGCTTAGTTTACACTATCACTCAGACTTGTACGCTATGTGTGTATACAGGGTGTAATTTATCCGAGTCTGGCGAGTACAGTTTTTCTTTATCTACCCTACAAAGATTTATTGCTTGTGTTATGTCTTAAAAAGGAGTTGCATGTAGTTTTTTTTTTAAATTCAAGATATACTAATAAATAAATATCTGATTTGTATTCTACTATTATAAGTTAGTATGTATTTACAAATCATTTAATTTCAATTATAATAGTTTCATGTTTTGTTCCAATCGTGCCAAGTTACCTTCTATGACTTACAGGACCAGTCAAATTGTACCTATTAAATTATTTAAACTGTAGAGCCCTACAGCCGACGGATGTCATGCATGTGTCACTTTGACTTTTCTTCGTTTCGTTTAAAAACTAATTCCAAGAAAGATATACTAATAAATAAATATCTGATTTGTATTCTACTATTATAAGTTAGTATGTATTTACAAATCATTTAATTTCAATTATAATAGTTTCATGTTTTGTTCCAATCGTGCCAAGTTACCTTCTATGACTTACAGGACCAGTCAAATTGTACCTATTAAATTATTTAAACTGTAGAGCCCTACAGCCGACGGATGTCATGCATGTGTCACTTTGACTTTTCTTCGTTTCGTTTAAAAACTAATTCCAAGACAACCTCATTCAATGACCATATTTAAAGAAAAGAAAAATGAACGTTCAAGTCCTTTTCAACCCGTCGAAGCCGCATGAACATTGATTGAAAGAAAAATTCAGCAATCACGTGAGTGATTAACCAATCAAGTGAACCGTCTGATATCTGCTTTACGTAACAATACGTAAAATAAAAACAAAATAAAAACATTTATTTGACTTTTCGCTCGAAAAAGGTATAATTTAGCTTACTTTTAAATTGTTGAGGTTTGGAAGGCTATAAGGCAGTAATTGGATCGATTAGGGATATAAACCGAACCAAATTGCAACCGAGGAATGTGGATTGCCCAAATTTGATACTTTAAAAAGAACTCATCAACGTATAATATAAGTTTCATCATAAATAACCCATCTTTTTGTATCGACGCAGATTATTATTAGGTCATCAGATCAATCTTGACTGGCAAAGTACTCAAAACGATCTTAATACCTTGGTATTCCCCCTTCCTGTTGAATGATTGTTCCGATATTTGGTACACACCTTTAGTTCGGACGATGATACAATTTAAATCAATAAAACAGTTTCGTATTAACATCATTACGTGGGCATAATGGCAGAACTAAATAACTCAATATTTCAAGTTTCGAGATAATCGCGATTTACTGTTTTTTTGGCACTTTTTTTGACATCATTAACAAATGGAGAACAATTTTACCGTCGACAATTTTATATGTTATAAGCATGTTTGCTGTCGATTCAATGCTTAATCAAATTAATTTCTTTCATGAACCAAAAAATAAATAAAAATCAAAAACCAACTTATCCAATTTTGCCACACCAAAATGTTGCAAACATACCGTAGTTAGCTAATTCTTTATGGTAGTTATTCAGTTTTCTCACACATAAGATGGATGTGAATACATAAAATTGGGTCAACAATTTCACTTGTCGAGTTCTGAACCTAATGAAATATTTAAACATGTAAGTTAGGCATTCTTAGTGAAAGTTAATTTGTATAATTTTATCACTGATTATTGATCTCACATGAAATAAAAAACCTGGGTTGGCAGAAGAAACATTGTTTATTAAAAAAAAAATAAACGTAAAAGTACAAAAATCAAAATCAACATAATTAGGTATGGCAATCTAATAAAATCAAATAAATTACTTATTATAAATCTTCTACTCGTAAAATCAACTAGAACAAAAAATACTTTGCTTTACATTAATCATGGCATGGCATGGCATGGCAAGGCATGGCATACATCAATCATGGCAGAACAAAGAGCATGGTTACACAGCGGCTTTTCAACTTCCCACAAGCTCGCTTTTTGAGGTGGAGTCCACAAACATCTGTGGGCTCCATGCAAACCTCAACGCCGTCCACCAACACCTCGAGACGGCGAATCCAGCCATGCTCTTTCTGACGGAGACGCAAATACGCCGCCCTGACGACACGTCTTACTTGCTCTACCGCGGCTACGTTATGGAGGAAAATTCCGTGCAAAGGCCGGGGTGTGCGTGTTTGTTAGGGCGGATGTTTGTTGTCGCCGTCTGCGCTGCCTAGAGGACCCATCCTTTTCCACCCTATGGGTACACGTAGACCATGGCTCTACGAGTCAGATCTATGTTGTGCCTCTACCGTTCCCATACAGGAGATACCGAGACAACTCGACTCTTCGAATATCTGAGTCAGGCTGCAGATGATGCGCAGGAGCGGTTTCCAAACGCGGAACTGGTATTTTTGGGGGATTTTAACGCCCACCACGAAATCTGGTTGGGCTCCGCCAAAACTGACCATGCGGGAAGAGCCGCTCACGCTTTCGCTCTGGCGCATGGCCTGACCCAACTGGTACGCGAGGTCACTAGGATACCAAGAAGGTCGGGCCTAACACCCTCCCTTCTAGACCTTCTGCTGACGAGTCACCCAGACCAGTACAGTGTTTCGGTGCGTGCCGCTTAGGCAACTCCGACCATTGTCTGGTCTGTTCCAAGGTGCCAATCACAGCGCCCCCACGACCCGCGCAGGGGAAGCGGCGTCTCTGGCACTACTCGTCAGCGGACTGGGATGGGATGCGTGAGTATTTTGCGTCCATCCCGTGGGTTGCACGTTGCTTTGAAGGTAAGAACCCATCGGATAGTGCTACTGCTGTCGCCGGTGAGATCAGTCTAGGTATGGAATACTATATCCCATACACTGATGTCACCGGTGACCGCAGAGCGCGCCCTTGGTTCGGCCGCGAGTGCGCGGAGGCTGTCAATCAAAAACAGTCTGCGTACCGCGCCTGGGTAAGGGCGCGCGCCACACGCGATCCCAACGTGGGCCACTTCAAAGCAGCGTACAATAAAGCCACAAAGGTCTGCAAGGGGGCTTACGTCAGAGCGGATGCCCAGCGCATAGCGCGGCTTGGTCAGGAGCTAGTGGCGCATCCCACGGGCAGCCGTGGCTACTGGCGACTGGCCAAAGCCGTGCAAGCCAACTTCTGCCAGCCTTCGCTGCCCCCGTTGCGCAACCCTGATGGATCCCTGGCCCATGAGCCGCAAGAGAAAGCAAATCTGCTGGTTAATCTCTTTGCGGCAAACTCCCGAATCGATGATTGCGGTAAGCAGCCACCGACATTACCCGTCTGTGACCACGCAATGCCTGAGATCCGTATCAGGCAGCGCGATGTCCGTGGTGTGCTGCAGTCACTCGATGTCCGGAAAGCCAGCGGACCGGATGGTATTCCAGCGGTGGTTCTTCAAAAATGTGCAGCGGAGTTGTCTCCAGTGCTGACGCGACTGTACCGGATGTCATACATCTCGGGTACAGTGCCATCGGCTTGGAAGGAGGCGAATGTGCAGCCGATCCCCAAGAAGGGGGATCGCTCGGACCCAGGCAACTATCGGCCCATAGCCGTCACCTCAGTGCTGTGCAAAGTGTTAGAGCACATAATTAACAAACAGCTCATGCGTCACCTAGAGGATCATTCCTTAATCAATGACCGGCAATACGGATTCAGACCGAAGCGGTCAACGGGTGATCTTCTGGCGTACGTTACCCATCTTTGGGGTCAGGCTATGGACAAGCATGGTGAGTCACTGGCAATTAGTCTTGACATCGCCAAAGCTTTCGATAGAGTCTGGCACAAGCCGCTTCTTTCCAAGTTACCAGCCTTTGGTCTGCCTTCCGGACTGTGCGACTGGGTGGCTAGCTTCCTGCAGGGGCGCCGTATTCGCGTCCTCTGTAATGGAGGATGGATGAACTTCGGAGTTCCTGCAGGTAAATGCTGGCGTGCCGCAGGGGTCCGTCTTATCACCCACTCTCTTTCTTCTGCATATCAACGACATGCTATCCACTGGCAGCATTCATTGCTATGCAGACGATAGCACCTTACACGGTAGTTATCACGGACATCCTGCGGCCAAGCAGTCTGATATCGCGGAAAGAAGGCAGCTTCTCGTCAGTGAACTTGACCGGACCCTGAACCTCGTTTCACAATGGGGCTCTGAAAACCTGGTTGAGTTCAATGCCAAGAAGACGCAGGCATGCGCGTTTACAGCAAAGGTATCTTCTTTCCTTCCCCTTCCAACTCTTCAGAGCACGCCACTGCCACTACAGGACAATCTCAATATCCTAGGTATGGATGTTCGCTGCAAACTGAACAACAAAAACTACATCGAGAGTATCATCAAAACAGCCTCACGTAAACTCGGAGTCCTGAACAAAGTGAGACGTTTTTTCACGCCGGAGCAGCGGTGTCTTCTCTACAAGACACAAATTCGCTCTTGCGTGGAATACTGCTCGCATCTCTGGGATGGCTCCGCAAAGTACTTACTAGATGCTCTCGACAGGTTGCAGCGACGTGCGGTCCGCATTATTGGGAATCCTGAGGTCACTAACACCCTCGAGCCTTTGCAGTTGCGTAGAGATGTGGCATCTTTGGCGGTTTTTTACCGTCTCTACCATGGTGAATGTTCTGATGAGCTCTTCCAAGTAATCCCACCCTCTCCTTTCCTATATAGGACAACACGTGCAGGACTTAGATGCCACCCGCATCTTGAATCCACTTGAATCCATGATAAAATAGTTGACGTCCTTCACATTATCTAATGGATGCACTAATGCGCTCAATCATGTCGGCACGCGTTCACCCTCTCCCGGACCCCACACTCCACCTTACGGATAGCTGTCATTGATGTTTACATTATTTCGCGCCAATTTGTACAACTGAGTTGTACGATAACTTTGCTTACGTGCGAATACTATAAATAGAAATATTCAATAATTTCACCTATTGACATTTTTTTGATTAGAATCTCTTTTAAATGTATATTTTCTTGAAGGAGAAATACATAAAAATAATTATTTAAAAACGAAAGAATGCTCATAACTGCCTGAATTAAATAACTCAAATTGTTTAGTTTTCCTTCAACATGCCTGCTTTCTTTAGAATATTTTCGTTCGTGGTAGAACTAAACAACTCAATTTAGCTAATTCATTTCATACTCAAGTGATCAGAAGTCACAGTTGTTCATTTATTTATAGAGTTAGTCATTTTTTCTTATAATATTTAGTGTTCAATTAAACATATCTATTTCTTCAATTGAAACACGAAAATGGATTTATTTTTGGATTGGATTGAGATATAGGAATGTTTGTTAGACCAAAAGATGCGGCACATTTTAGGGTTCTCGAAAATGGTAAAAGGTCAATTTGGCCAAAATCGGAGTTATTTAATTCTGCCATTATACCGACGATTAGTAGGTATTTGACCATTTTGAGCACTTTGCTAGTCAAGATTTTTGACTGTACTTACTCACGAATAACGTACAAGTTTATATAATTTAATAGGTACATTTTGACAGTCACGCCTCCTGGAATAAGGCAAAATACGGTGTGGCTATCGGCTAAATCTTAAATATTTTCAGAACTTCTTTATTTGTCAAGGTACTTACTTCGTATAAGTAAGTACCTTAAAGATTTCTACTAGAACTGTCGCCAATTGTTTATGGAAGTCAGATGGCAGTCGTTTTACGGAAAATACCAAAGTTCAGTCGCATCACAGTGACTAGAAAAGGCTCAGAGAAAAATACATATCCATACTAATATTATAAATGCGCAAGTAACTGTCTGTTATACTTTCACGTCTAAACCACTGAACCATTTTTAAAGAAATTTGGTACAGATATAGATTAGACCTTGGGAAAGGACATAGGCTATGCATGGCCGCGATAACCGATATCCACGCGGTCGCAGCCATGGGCAACAGCTAGTATGTAGTTTATAATGTGGATAACTGATCGAGGTCTAAAGAGATTTTTTTGAGATTTACGATTACATCTGATTATTAACATCCATAATAATCAATGTATTTAATCACTTAGGGGACACACTAAGAGATAGGGCTGTTTAACAACAGACAGATATATACTATACAGTCCAGGCTCAGCCTATACATGGCTCGAGCCAACGATAGTGCCCGGGAAACGGCAATAGACTTACCCCCTATTATGTGGGATCTAATATGTACAATGATTGGTGAAATGTGGGTGTTAATTCACGTCTGCCTAACCCTCCCGGGATAAGGGCGTGATTGTATGTATGTATGGATGTTAATCACTTAATCCCAATGCATGTCTGTCTTAACTTTGACCATTTACGTACTTTATATGACTTCAAGTAGAAAGTTGAACTGGTCAGCTCTTAACCTAATTACCTACCCTACCACCTAACATTGTACTTTACGACCATCTTGAGGGTCCCTTATTGAATCTCTTATCGAAATGAGCGGTTGTTATTGCTGGATATTGGGTAGACCCAAGTCAAACAATTCGGAATTACTTTGTATATTACAGAGAGCATAAATAGGTACTAAATTAGACAGGTATGGGGATTTCATTAATCTGATGCTAAATCTTAATTTGAAATGCTTTATACATATCCATACTTCCGTACTTATGTACTTCCATAATAATCCAGACTTCCATACTAATATTATAATTGCGAAAGTAACTCTGTCTGTCTGTCTAAGTAATGTCTATCTGTTAAGCTTTCACGCTGAAACAATTGAACCGATTTTGATGGGTACTGAGATAGAATAGACCTTGGGAAAGGACATAGGCTATATTTGGTAGCGATAACCGACAACCACGCAGGCGGAGCCGCGGTCAACAGCTAGTCAATATATCGCACCCCTATTCAAACAAAGAAATAACTCAAAATTCATGTTTTATGAGATTTCATCAAAAAGTGTAATAACTTTACTAGGAGAAAGGTTTCACTCGAACAGCCATTGCAATACGATCAAATTGAGCAAGATAAAACGTAGTCCGTCTCTTTCTCACTAACGCGCGCGAACATGTTGGTACCGGTAAAGTGAACGATTCATTGATGCGCCAGCTCCGTATGAGGTCGGATCGTTGCTTGTAGGAATAAAAGTGAAATAAAACAAAATAATTCGGTGCATTGCTGGCAGTTAACTATAACATTGTTTATTATTTAATCTAAAAGTGCATTAATTAAAACTTATTTCGCTTTATTAGTAAAAATGTTATAAGTTGTACCTAAAATTTTCGATTTAATTCTGTTTCATATGAAACAATGTGGGTTTTTTAATTCCTGTTCCAACTTATTGCAGTTT
This sequence comes from Eilema depressum, assembly GCA_914767945.1. Lineage (NCBI taxonomy): Eukaryota > Metazoa > Arthropoda > Insecta > Lepidoptera > Erebidae > Eilema > Eilema depressum. The sequence goes on along the minus strand of OU612036.1, from coordinate 9,589,821 downwards.
TCTTTTAAATTTTTTATAATGGACTGAATATTAATACGACTTGTTTTACTTTTTTACTGTAAATCCACGGGAATCATCATAGATTTTTTAGTTGATTCTGCTTATTATTAATTTCGCGACGAACATTTTTTTATTTCTTTAATTTAATACATTATTCAACTAACATACAGCCATATTTTTTTAAACCACTTAGGTGGCAGACAAGCACACGGCCCACCTGTTGGAAAGTGGTTCGTGGCCTATGTGCAACACCAGGGGTGTCACACTCGTGCTGCCGACCCTAAAGATACCTTCTAATGTCCTTCTTGAGAAGCCCCATATTATTTTAGTCGCTTGGGAAAACCACCGCGGGGAGTTCATTCCACAGCTTGAGTGTGCGAGGGATGAATTTCCTTTCATACCGCACAGTGCGCACCGTTTCCGGTTGCAATCTGTGAGGATGAATTCCCCGCCTATGGCGAAAGGTGCGAGAATAGAATGTAGCTGTGGGCATCATGTCAAACAGTTAATCTGAGCACAAACCATTGTAATATAGGCGGTAGAAAACACACAGTGAGGCAAAGTCTCTTCTGAGACTGAGAGGTTCTGCATCGCCTGTAAGTATGGGATTGCCGACAAGCCTCAACGCCCCTCTTCGCACCAAGTCAAAAGGGTCAAGCTGGCACGCAGGCGCTCCGGCAAAAAGGTGTCAGTAGTACTCCATGTGGGGCCGAACCTTCGCCTTTTATACGAGGAGCCGGTGCCCCACTGTGAAGTACTGCTTCGCTCTGTTGAGCAACCCAAGTCTCTTTGATGCCAACTTGACCTTGTCTGCCAGATGACTTCAGTATTGGACGTCGTTGGAGATGTCGACACGAAGTATCCCGATACTTGTGGTAATGATAAGCGCTGTGCCCAGGAATTGCGGCGCTACAACAAATGGAGCCTTCTTAGCGGTGAATACACATACTTGTGTCTTAGTGGGGTTGAATTGGATTAAGTTTAGTCGTCCCCAATCGGATACTCCAGAGAGAGTAGTCTCGATTTCGGACAAAGTTGTTTGCAACTCTCCTCCACTTCAGACCTAGGGATATTTTCACGGCCCATGTAATACGTGTCCCCGGTGCTATCATCTGCATAACAATGGATGGAGCCATCAGACAGCATGTCATTAATATGCAGCAGAAACAGGGTCGGAGACAACATGGAGCCTTGTAGAACTCTAGCGTTTATGTCCATGCAGTTCGGGCAACTGCCATCGACGACGGCTTGAATACTTCTGTTGGACAAAAAACTGGCAATCCATACGCATAGTCCTTTGGGGAGTCAATAGCGTGGCAACTTTGCAAGACCTCTGTGCCAGACCCAATCGAAGGCCTTCGCAATATCTAGGCTGACCGCTAGTGCCTCACCTCGACTTTCGATGGCTTGCGCCCATCGGTTAGTGAGATACAATAGGAGGTCACCGGTAGAGCGACGGTGACGAAAATCGTACTCGCGGTCGCTCAGGAGATCGTTACCCCTAAGGTATCTCAGGAACTGTGTATTAATCATACGCTCCACCACTCTCACCTTCGAGAGAAGTGAGGTGATAGCGATAGGCCTGTAATTGGACGGATCTGTTCTGTCGCCTTTCTTAGGTACAGGATGCACGAATGCAGTCTTCCTCGAAGCCGGGACCTGTCTCGTGGAATAGGAGAGCGCGAAAAGGCGTGTAAGCACTGGCCACAACTCAGGGGCACCGTGCTTAAGCACCATCGCCAGTATATCATCCGGCCCATTTGACTTCCGAACATCTAGGGATTTAAGTTTACGCCGGACCACCCGTTGCGTGACTTTTACTTCAGGTATGGAAGCACCACAGCTGGGAATAATAGGTGGCTCGGAGTTCCCGTCGTTCATAGTCGAGTTTGACGCAAAGAGATGACCCAAGAGATCGGCTTTCTCCTAAGCGCCATAGGCCAGACTACCGTCGGGTTTTTGCAGTGACGGAAGACAGGACTGGCAGAAGATTCCCTCGGCAGCTTTGGCGAGCGACCAAAAAGCACGACTACCTGATGGGTACCGCGCAAGACGCTCGCCAATTCCGCCGATGAATTCAAACTTAACCCTGGCGGTTGCTTTTTTACTGGACCTCGAGGTAGCTATTGGTAAGAGCTGTTGGCCGCGATGGTTCAAGCCCCGCGAGAGTCACTTGCGCCGGGACAAAGCAGTGGTCCAAAGTACCGAGTGGTGCATCCACATTTACGGAGCACTCATCCGGGCGCGTAGTCAGCAGAAGGTCCAGTATAGCTTCAATGGGTGTCGATGTCTGGTATTCTAATGATAGAATGCACCAGTTGTGAGAGTTCATAGGTCAAGGCGAAGTTGTGTACAGCCCTTCCCGCAAAATCAGTTTCGGTGGACCTCAACCACTCCAAGTGGTAAGCATTGAAGTCCCCCAAGAACACTAAGTCCGCGGTAGGATACTGCTCGATTAACCTGTCCGCCGACCGCTGCAGATGCTATACGATACAGTTGAGCCTTGCCCAGATCACCGCTATGAGACCTGTAGAGGCACGCATCGATACGGGTGTGGCCAACGTGATCTATACGCACCTTTTTGTTGTTTGTTAATTATAATTTGTTAATTATAATCTTCTAATATATAAAATTCTCGTGTCACAGTTTTCGTTGCCATACTCCTCCGAAACGGCTTGACCGATTTTGATGAAATTTTGAGATCTGAGATCTATGAGAATCGGCCAACATCTATTTTTCATCCCCCTAAGTGATAAGGGTGCAGCGGGAACGGGATTTGAATACCACGCGGGCCGAAAATATGGCGGTACGAAGTTCGCCGGGGCAGCTAGTATAATATAATATTATTTTATCTACTTTGGAAAAGTATTAAATTAATGTTAATTTAAATAAAAAACTGAAATAAAAGTAAACACATCAAAAACTTATAAATAATTTTATAATAAAACTGCATTATTTTGATTTACATGGTGCCATTTCGAATGTACTGAAAAAATATTTTATCATAAACTGAACTAAGTACGAACTTTTTTTTAATTAATATAAATAAATTACCTATTTTTATAAATAAGGATATTCTCTATAACAATTAATTGCTATCTTTATCAAATTATCCATTTCTATTTTTAAAACGCACTTATCTCATTTACTTTATTTTTAATTAAATATTGAAGTACACTGCGCGAAGGTGTCAAATTTTATTTGCGTTTTCCCACAAATACGTAATTTTGAGTTATTTCTTTGTTTGAATAGGGGTGCGATATATGACACACACACCCGAAAATTCTTCATATAACTTACACCAGCAGACACATATATCACAACGTACTAGTCAGCCTTACCCTCTTATTTGTATTAGAATTTTCCAGAAGGAAACAGCTCGACATCTGATCACCATAAACCTAAATTCGCGTGTAAAATATATGGAATATCGCGAAAAATGTCACTAACTGCTCTTGCTGTAAATATTTTGTCGCTGGCATACCTTTCCATCCTCTTACCGTCCAATATGGCTTTTACAATATCAGCTTGCGACAAAAATGTTGTAAGTCTGTTTTTGATATTTTTCATTTTTTTTCATTAGTTTTTCGGTTTTCGGCATAGAAAGAAATTGTAATGAAATCTATATAGGTATACTTTTGGCTTTTAAATATTTCAATTTTATATATTTTGGTGTTGTGGATTGTGTGTAGGTATCTGTAACATCTAATAAATACAACAGGTCATTAAAAAACTAATAATTGAAAAAAAATCTATATTATTAGAAATGTGGTATTGGATTGGAACAGATTCTCCTAGGCTTTTACATTTCCTTATGTCCTACCTCCTGCACTAAAGCCGATTCAAATAAAGTCACTGATAGTGCGGTTGCGATGGCACAATTTCATGTTGAAACCATTAAACAGTGCACGAGAAGAAGAAGAAGACATTTATAAAAACTTCTTAAAATCTGTTCTTACAATCATTAAGAACATTTTCAAAATTGTTCTATATGATACATTCTGAAGTTTGTTGTGTGTGTGATTACTTCAGAAGAAGAGAAGAAGTAAATAATAAATAAATCCCGATAGAATCCGTTACAAAATGGTTTAATTGAAATTTCAAAATTACTCAAAATTGACTTATAACATTTTCCACTCGCACCTCCAAACGTATTTCACTCTCCATATTTTATGATCAGCTTACCCCAGATCGACAGTTGATGTATGTAACTCGTATATTAGGTACCTTAGTAGGCTGTATTTTACTACCCGGGCACTTACGTCCTACGTTAGCTAATGAGAAACTAAGTTAGAATGCACTGTGTTAGTTTTATGCGTTCTAAATCAGCTATTATATACAGTGACTTTTATCCTAGTAGACATACTGTTTAGTTCTTCATTCCTTGGTGAGGTAGGTGAATTTCGAATTTAAAATGAGACGCCCCCGAAAATCAACGAAATCGAGTAGGTGACTCTTCGGACAAATAATTATGATATCAAAACAAAACTTGCAAATAAATCCAAGTCTCGTAAGTCGCAAAAAGTTGTGAGATCCATGTAATACCAAGTCGGTTAATTTATTCAGTCCCTACAGGGACCTTCTGTCTTAAGTTATTAAGTAATTAGCTAACCTAACAACATCTCATAGTGACCATTGTTTTTAATAAAATAGATTGACTTGGCCTATTATATTGTCCGTATGACACTTTACGTTCTTTTTTACATTACGGACGCGACCACAAAAGCTATTTTGTGCCTACAGTTAGACAAATGTTTGGATGAAACGAAGTGATGAAGAATAGTAGCTACAAACCTACATTATCATGTTATAGTTTAAGAAGTCAATGATATAGAAGTATGTGTTTAATAACCCCAGAGCTGGTACGATTTTTTGAGAACATTCTTGAGACAAGTTGCACATAACTCTCCTGTTATACCCCAACACGAAGCTGCAGCAGACATGGCTGGTGGATACGGGGCTAAATCAACCCCTGAATTATATGATATTAAAAAAAAAAACAAAAAACGTGTTTGAAGCAATATGCAATTTTTATAATGTTGTAGTTTAATGTTTGAAGAATATATAAAAAAAGACAGGTGACTTGGTGGGGGCTTCACCCATTGCCAGGCGAGTTCAAAGGTAACGCTGTTGGGGAGGCAAGACTTATGTGACAAATTTTCAGCTTACCTCAAGAATGTACTCAAAAAAAGGCACCAGCTCTCGGACTATAACAAATAAAATGCACTTTAAAGCGAAATCTTTTAGTCTAAACTCTTCGTACACGGCTTCGCTACTGTCCACACAAGAGGTTTATTTTTATCGCTGAACTTTCGTACGTGACTCCAGTGAGAGCTGGACAGGACATGACAGTGTGAACGATACTGCAAAATCTAATACACACTGTGTCGTTAAATATATTGTTGTATCGTACAAAGACGGACGAGAAATAAAACAGATAATGGCCCGTATTCTAGAACAATATTTAGTCCTGAATCATCATTATCTTCATGTAGACACATTTTCCTGATTGCATCCGTGGCTAAGATGACCTCGGAGCTCAGGGTCCTTTCGGCTCTTCCTCCTCCACTTCGCACGATCTTGGGCGTCCATGGTAGTGAGACCATAGATATTCTGTCCTGATGACGTAATGTCTATGTACTGAAGTGTGAATCACGTGTATCGCGCACAGGCTCCGGTAGCTTTAGCGATACTTTAAGCTAAGTTTAATTTGTAAATATGTACTCTGGTAATGAAATAAAATAATTGAATAACAGTATTTTTTCCTAATATTTCCTCGAACCATAATCACGGTACTTCACCAATGAAATGACTCCAATTTCGCAGTTTCCTTTGCCTTAAAAGAATATTATAGGGCGATATTTCCTTGTTTTATAACGCCAGAGGGCGTTTGATGTGCAAACTATTTAGGATGGCAATGTAATACTTTACGATTTGCTCAGAAACCTAATAAATATCCCCTTATTTCAACGAAATTGGCCAAATACATTTTGTCTACTCGGACGTACTTTGCCCAGGTCCTTTGAATGTCATTTCCGTTGCGCCGGATCCGGAAATATGACTTCTATTTTCGAATAAGTGAGTTTGTGTTGAACGTTGACAGTTTCCTGTGTTGGTGTTGCCAGCGTTGCGTAATGAAGTTAGAGTTGTACTAAGGTGTTATTCAACAAAGAGGTTATAGCAAACTGGCATTGTTATAATCTTAGCGTTAGGCTGCCTTTCCACACTAACGCGGTGTCCTGCGTGAGCGACGAATACGACGCGACGCGACGCAATACGATGCGACGTAATGCGACGCGATGCTACACGCGACAAATGTCCTACGTGATTTTGGTCATAACTTCGCGAATCATGAAGAAGTACAGTACAATATTGCTCGAGTTCGCAGTGTCGCGTCTGGTCGCGCTCATAACAAGTACGCGTTACGTCGCGTCTCGTCGCAGAGTGTCACATAGGTCGCAAGTAGGGTAGGCCGTTGATTTGATCGCGTTCGTCGCGTTCGCAGCGTCGCGTCGCGTCGTATTCGTCGCTCACGCAGGACACCGCGTAAGTATGGATACGTTTGATTTCCACCAATCACATTCATTGGTTCACATAGCATAGCACTGGTGGAAACGGATTCAGCTAAGCTATGTTTATTTAAATAGAACTAGCTGACCCGGCCAACTTCGTACCGCCATATTTTCCGCCCGCGTGGTATTCTGATCTCGATTTATCAGTGTTTCTCTACAATATTATGCATTTAATATACATATAAATCTTCCTCTTGAATCACTCTATCTATTAAAGAAAACCGCTTCAAAATCCGTTGCGTGGTTATGAAGATTTAAGCATACATAGGGACGGACAGACAGCGACAGCGACTTTGTTTTATAATAGTGATGAAGATGCGTGCTATGGATGTGTGCTGTGGATGTGTGCTGTGGATGTGTACTGTGGATGCGTGCTATGGAATGAATGGCTATGAACGATTGCAGACGTTACCCTACTATCGATATATTTTATAGCATAGCTCGAGATGCGCATCTTTCTCGCACAGCTACTTTGCGGCGACGCATCTTCGTAGCGCATATTCCTCGCACAGCTACCTAGCTTAGTATTGGTGAAAACGGTCACATATTTTCATAGCGTAGATTTCACATCTTCGTAGCATAGCTGCATACCATATCTCTGATGGAAAAGCACTCTTTTCTCGTTTGCATCTGAGACTTTCAACTCGAAGCCCGGGATCCGTGAAAGGATCTACAGTCATGTTTCAGGAGTGATATCGTCGGCGTATTTTTCCGTTAGTCGCGTCTCACGACACTCTTCGGATGAGATGGGGTGGTGATACTTGTATTGTTTATGATTCTTTCACCGTCACCATACGGATAACGCATATAAACTATGTTAGTGTCTAACAAAGTTTTTGAAAAATCATCCGATATAATTCATATGACGGCTTCTACGGCGCGACGGCCGTATATTCAACTGCTACTCATGGGGCACGAGTTCGATTACCGCTCAGTGCAATGCAATATTAGAAGACCGGAGACCGGAAGACTCAGATGCTAACGGCCTATTAGTTCATTGTCCCAACACATATCTATTTAAAGCTGTAAACAATGCCTTATCTCACAAAATGGTACAGTAATCTTCGCGTTATTTTTCTTTATCTCTATTATAGTATTATATAGATGACCTGACCTGACCTGAGAGACACCTATTTCCCGGTCAATAATCGTGGTATTGACCGCGAAATAGGTGATCATTAGCTTGGTATATTTTTATACTAAGTATGTCATAAGTTAGAATAATTAATGTACCTATTTGATTACTTCTTGTTTAATTGTTATGGTTATCTACATTTTTTTATTTATAGGACACGTCAATTTGACTTCGCCTCGCCTGATGGTAAGCTCTCTCTGAACTCTGAAAAGAGGGTCACCATTACGACAAGTACCATGTTACAATGGTGGCACTAAACTTGGCGGCCTCATCAGATGCTTTTTCACGCCCCGCTTACGGGACTGTAAGAGGAGGGAAACACGTGAACTGGTAAGGAATTCCAAGTCTTAGTGGTGCGGCAGAGCAAGGAGTCGCCGAACCGCTTGGTTCTTGATGGAATATTCTGCACCGTATGCGGGTGGCATTTAAATCCTGCAGGTGTTATCCTATAATTATAATATAAGTACTATAGGATAGGAGTGGGTGCGATTAATTGGAAGAGCTCAACAGAACATTCACCATGGTAGAGACGGTAAAAAACCGCCAAAAATGCTACATCTCTACGCAACTGCAAGTGCTCGAGCGTGTTGGTGACCTCAGGATTCCCAATAATGCGGACATTATATCTCTGTGTCTGTTTATAATCCAAACTAAGCAAAAGCTTCCGCTAGGACAAAAATAATTGACATTGGCGTCTCACCATTATAATTTTATAAACATTATCAATTTATTTGACATTAGCAAAATTGCGACGATTGGCTGCCTAAACCGACGATGCTAATCTGTAGCTACTCTAGCGACACGGAAATCCAATGGTCAATTTTTTATATTATAAGCTCTTACTAGCTTGAGGAACTTGTCAATATGTAAGATCTCCTCCCTTATATTAATCTGACCCGCTCGAATAACTACCGAATTTCTTTCCACGCCTCCTTTACTATAAAGTAATTTCTAAAGATATAAAGCCTAAATATGAATTTACAATTTTAGATTTTAATTTTAAGCGTCCTTATCAGGTTAACCAACTTTTAGCGACATGATTCAGAGGTCATATCATCGCCGGTCGATGGAAGCTGTAGACATAGCTAGTCTCCTACAATAATTATAATAACATATTGTTATTGTCAAGAACTCTTACTAGGCTATCTACGTTGACCGGAGTTGACTGAATGATAAAATAACAATCAAGTATATATTAGAAATGCGACTGGGCTGGCCTGTTTAGTGTCAAAGTGCCATTCAAAATGTATAGTGCCGTTTTATCTTTATTTGTGCTTGAGTTAAGTTTACTTAGTTCAGTTCACAGTAAGTATATAATATTTTTTTATACTGTTTATACTGGAGATTGATGGCACTTGGTGGAACTTGCTACACATATTGAATAAATCACTTGTACTTTTCCACAATTTTTTTTTTTTTTTTGTAAACCTTTGATAATGCCGTGAGGTGAAACCGGTAAGGTTCAAATAAATAAATAATTGTGGAAAAGTACAAGTGATTTATTCAATTTTTTTTTGTATATTTGGTCCGTCAATTGGCTGCACCCCGTTAGATGGTAAAACTTGGAGACCACAGAAGATACGGACCACCATTTCTGATGCTATTGGTTTTAAAATGGTGGTCCCTAACTTGATAGCCTTGATATATGCTTTTTCACCCCCTGCTTGTAGGACTAAGGTAAGAAAAGGGAGGACAGGTCAGCACTTGTATTTCTGTTATAGATTATGTTAGGATTAGTTAGGTCGTGGTAAACGACATCCACAGGGGCGGAGATGCGGCTTACAGCTACTAATGTTATAAATGAGAAAGTTTGTAAAGATGTTCGATGTTTGTCACTCAATTACATTCAAACGGCTGACTGAAATATGGTAGAGGGATTAATATTATAGTCTGGAATAAATAGGCAATTTTTATTCCTGGATTAGATTCTAGTGGAATCAGAAATCCACACATGAGAAGTCGCACGCAACAGCTAGTTAGACATCGAATTAAATTTTAAAGTATTTCATATGCTAACTATTCAAATCGATAAAGATAGAAAAAAAATAGTTCACCCTTGTTTGGTATAACAACGTTTGGTCGAAAATCAATTACCTATGTCAATCGATATTATGCAAAGAAATTATTTCTCAAACGTTGTTCGAATTCGTAACATTCGACCAAACGTTGTTATACCAAACAAGGGTGAACCGAAAAAAATCGCCACTGTCGCTCCAAGACGGATTTACTTATAGAAAAAAAATTATCAGCTTCGGGCGAGGTTCAGTGGCTCAGTGGTCAGAGCATTCCCCCGGAAAGATCACGGGTTCGAGTCCCGTTATTATTTGCACTGAGCGGGAATTGAACACTCCGACGTATGGTAATTGATGATTAATTAATCGCCATGCTATAGGTCGTCTGAGAGACAGCATATCCGAGTAATCCTGCTTACTATTTCTTGCTCATAAAGGAGAAGCTCCTTTCCCTAATTTGGATTAATATTAACTTTTACTGAAGCGACTGCTTTCTAACCTCCTAAATCCGAGAGGATACACTTCGTTTTGATTCCAACATATAATCTACACCTAATTATTTTTCTTAGTATTCAATCAATCAATTAGCCCACTGCAGTCCACTGCTGGACATATGCCTCTCCAAATATGCGCCACGTGTGCCGATCCTCCGCCTTCCGCATCCAGTCCGTCCCAGCCACCTTTCGCAGGTCATCGGTCCAAATTATTATTATTATTATCATTATCTTAGTACTCATTATCTCTTTTTTTCAGGTAACAAGTTGTGCCTATCCTCAGATATACGATGTACAACATTAGGAGGTCAGAATGTTTACAACTCCATCATGGCCGGGATCGAAGAGGTGATGGACCCCAGTGACCCCCTTCATATGCCGGAGATTACAGGAGAAACGCCATCTTTAAAGTACCAAATGTCAAACGTTACATTATCAGGGATGAGAGATTGTCAGGTTACACAGTTGATGTGAGTAGATTTTTTTTGTTTTTTAACCCCCGACAAAAAAGAGGGGCGTTATAAGTTTGAAGTGTGTATGGGTGTGTGTGTGTGTGTCAGTCTGTCTGTGGCATCGTAGCTCTCGAACGGCTGAACCGATTTCGATTCTGTTTCTTTTGTTTGAAAGATGGTTTAGTCGAGTGTTCTTAGCTATGTTTCATAAAAATCGGTTAAGCCATTTGAAAAATATGAGGAGTGAAAGTGGCAATGCAAAATCTAATATTTTCAAATATACCCGTGTTGGGTATCAAATGAAAGGTCACAATTTATACATCACGATACAGCAAGTTTTATGGAAATCGGTTTAGCGGTTACCTATAAAAACATGAAATAAAAAAAAATAAAAAATTAAGAAACCCCCGACCCAAAAAGAATCTATAAAAAGTAAAATAATAACTATTACATTATGACCTACCCTAAGTATTGACCCTTTTGTCATTTGTCTCGCGATATTAGCTATAATGCATATTATAAAAAATCGCATGCCCTTTAAAACTCGGCTCCTACTGTACAATGCGTTTGCTGACGCCGTCATTAGCTATGGTCTGTCAAGTTATGGTAGAACCTATAAAACTTACCTTGACTCCATCTATAACTTGCAGCTCAGAATATTAAAATTAATTGTGCCACCCAAGCTTAGAAACCAATGCACTGAGGAGTCCAAACTCTTTAAACTTTGCAAAACCCTTCCAATACACGAAAAAGTAAACTTCAATATCCATAAAGAACAATACTTTAATAAAAATATACAATACAAAATAGAGCATTCTGTATATACACGACGAGTGGCACAAAAAAAACTTGCTACTGTGAGGGCAAGGAATTGCTACGGCGAGCGGACAAGTACATTCCTTGTACCGCGCCTTATCAATTCTTTGCCTACCTCCATGCGAGAGAAAATTAATGTGAGGAATGTTAAATATAAACTCAAATTCTATTTTTTAGCAGAATTGTAGGTAAGAATGCCTGCAGTTCTGTTGGAGGGTACGCGTACGACTTTTGCTTACTTGATTGTATGTACTGTGTAGGTATTTTGTTTGCAATGATTGTATATTTAATTCATCCTTCTATCTATTCTATGTATTTTATAAAATTGTAATGTCTTTGTACTGAAGTGGGAATCACGTGTATCGCGCACAGGCTCCGGTAGCCTTAGCGATACTTTAAGCTAAGCTTTTATTGTAACTATGTATTCTGGTAAAATAAATAAAAAAAAAAAAAAAAAACCCGGGACCTCTCGATCGTAAGGCCGACTCCTTATTCACTTAGCTACCGACGCTTATATATGTCGTGTTGGTTCCCGGTGGAGTAGAGATCAGATTATCTCTTCTCGTGGTTTTTTTTGTTCTCCACTTAAGTGGCAGACATAGGCCACCTGACGGAAAGTGGTTACCGTGGCCTAGAACGTGTGCAACACCAGTGGAGACACACTCGTGTTGCCGACCCTGTAAGAACAGAAAGTTTCTGTACCGTCAGTGCAGAAGAAAAAGCAGGACAAGCCCATGGTCTTCCCATTGATAGCACAAAATCAGTGAGCTCAGGCTACCTTTAACTGGGTCCACATTTGTATCATTTGCCCGATCCGATCACTATATATCCGTATCGGCGACGCTTATCATAATCGCATGTGTGGACGGGTGATGATACGCGTATCACTGATATATACAGTGTGATCATGATATGCGTCGCCGATACGGATACGGTGATCGGATCGGGCAAATGATACAAATGTGGACCCCGCTCTACTCATTGCTAGGAATACAACACGAGGTTATTATGGTGGTGGAATTCTGTACGGCTGAAGTACAACCCCAGTCGGATTGCTCAATAGGGACAGAAGTACCGTCGTGTCCTACCTCAGATTGTCCAACGTCCTAAATAAAAAGACAAAGTGACAACACAAGTGTTTTTTTAGGTTCAATGAAGAAGAGTCGACCTTCCAATATGATTTGCTATGTCCTCAATTGGTTCTCAATTGTCACTTCATTTCCAAAGGGAATTTGGGTCCGGTGGAAATTGATGGAAGAGGTGTAACCACAGTCACTTTGAGTAAGTATTTTCAAATTCAAATTCACAAATTCTTTATTTCTCGAAATTGTGTAACGTTATTACAGCTTTTTGACGTCAAATTCTACTTTGAACTAGGTAGGTAAGGAAACGGCGCAATAAACTCCACTGCGGCATTTTCAGGACATCAGTTTACAAAAGGCGATTTCTTAAGACTAAATATGGACGAACGTGAATTTGTCTCGTGTTAAGAATATAAAAAAAACTGTATATAAAAAAAAACTTATAATAAAATAATGAAACTGCAAACAGAATAAAACAAAAAATATTTAAAGAGACGGAACCCTTCATGGCAGAGTCCGAATCACACATGGCCGATTATTTCATCTTTAATATTACTCCGCAGTAATTCTTTATTTTTTATTTTTTAGACGACTATGTGATAAATCTGAAAAGTAAATATGGATATTATTTTTCTCATGTGGATCAAAAGCTTCACTTATATATAAGGAACTTTTACTCAGAATTTGAATCTAGAGGAGAGGTGGTATTTGATGTTCAAGGCCCGTTGCACAAGGACAGCGTAAAATGTAAGTAACTACAGTAAAACTAAGTTAAATGTTAGTAACTACAGTAAATTAATAAGTAAAATGTAAGTAACAACAGTAAAATTCGTGTAATTTGTGTAACTATAGTAAAATTAAGTCATACCTATATAAGTAACGAGTAACTTCCGTAAAACTACGTAACATGTAACTACAGTAAAAATGAATTATTGGAAAAGTATCAGTGTGTTATCAATATGTGTGGCAAATTGACGAACTTTTTAGGTACCAACTACTTATAATAAATGTTACAGTTTAACGTACTCTTTGAGGAGTGTTAAGCGTGGTCACACTGGTCACCCATCCTAAGACCTGACCTTGTAATTGTCCGATTTACTCATAAGACCCTCTAGTGTCTCTCAAAGGTTTTACTCGTATATACTTGTACTTAAAAAAGGAATCACTTTACTTTTATAGTCCAAAGATATTATTATTAAAAGTTATTACAAGACCACTGCGTAATTTATTCCCTTGAGATTGCAAGCATTTTGGTAAATAAAATTATTAAAATAATATTCATTTTACAGCTGACTTGGCGAAGGTCTATTTAAATCAACACTCCAGGGAGCTTGAACCAATCTTGCGGTCTCCGACCATGAAGAGTTTTATGGCATTATTTATGGAAAGCGTGGACATTTACCTGAGGATTTTTCCTGCTGATGAAGTGATTCCTGCGTATTAGAGGACTTGTTGACTCTCTCTTCACCTATGACGTATTTGGAACCCTCCTTGTCCCTGTAGAACCCAAAATACTTGTAATTTATTCGTTTCCAAATAATGTAGTGAATCTGCCGGATTCATTGAGGTTTATGATTACTGCTGCGCTCCGTAGGGTAGTAGCGCGATGATAAAAAGCCTATAATATTGCTTAATAAAAGAACTATTTAATGCAAAAAGATTTTTTCAAATTGAATAAGCAGTTCGTGAGGTAATCGCGTTCAACTAAATAAATAAACTCTTCAGCTTGTAAGTATGGATATGCTCGCCAGACACCACGCGTTTTACAATATATTGCTAAGATAGTTAGCCAGCGATTTCATTCGCCTGGAGTTCGAACCCGTTCCTGCAACTCTTTGGAGCCTATTCTAGAATTAAATTAGTCTATATTTATGTTATTCCAGACTATAGTCTATTACTTAGATCTTCTTATTACTGTAAATAATATTTATAAAGAGAGCGTTGTCAATAAAAGTTTTTACAAAATTATTACAGCATTTTGTACACTTTGTACAGTCAGCAAAGGAGATAGCTATCATGGCATCTCTCACCACAGGCAGGGAATTCATCCTCACACATTGTTTCCGGAAATGATGCGCACTGTGCGGTTTGAAAGGCACTTCATCCCACGCACACTCAAGCTGTGGAATGAACTCCCTGCGGTGGTTTTCCCAAGCAACTACAATATGGGGTTCATCAAGAAGGGCATTAGAAGGTTTCTTCAGGGTCGACAGCACGAGTGTGACGCCTCTGGTGTTGCATACGTCCATAGGCCACGGTGACCGCTTCCCATCAGGTGGGCCGTGTGCTTGTCTGCCAACTAAGTGATATAAAAAAAAATAACATAAATAAATAAATAATAAATATTCTACAACATTCTACACAAGACCCATGGTAAGCATAGCTCAACTAGCTTGTGTTATGGAATGCGGATAAACATACTTAGATGCTTTTTTTTTGTAAATACTACATACATCTTTCATTTAAAGTTGTATGTCAAAGTGTATATGTAACTCCTTTGCACTCTCTACTTATTTATTTTAGTTTTAAGAAAATAAATTCATACACAGGATGTTCTAAAATCGACTACAGATTTATTTTTACTATAAAAATCGTTTTCGCAAACTCTGCAGGCCATTCCGTATTCGTAATAGCCTCTAAAGTATTTGTTATATAAAATATAGCCACTATATCTTGAAATAAGGCTAAGACTACCTTTCCAACGGAGATGAGCTAAGCAGCTATGCTACGAAGATGTAAAAGATAAGCTATGAACTATGTGACCGTTGTTACTGTCCTATGTAGCGTAGCAAGTAACATGTGCTATTGAAACTTCCTACAAATATTTAAAGGAGACGGATACTCTTCCATACATTCGTGGGCCTGATTGACAGAAAATGGAGCTGTCAGCTGTCACAGCTTAAAAATACAGTTTATAAACACAAGAAATAATTAATCGATTAACGGAAATCGATTCAGAATTTATTTTTATTACACTATTATTTGGTATTTTAAATGGTTATTATTATTATTATGATTAAGTTTTGTTCACTCTGATTGATTTAATATCAAATTGTGATGCAAGTGTTTTAATACGCAATATTGTTTAAATAATTTTTAGTAATCGATATTTTATTTTGCTAGTGAAATAAATTTAGTTTTAAGATTTCTCGTCTTCAAGATTTTCAATTGAGCTGGTTTTTTAATATTTTGAAATAGTAAAAAAATACCGCTTTTTTTAAGTCATATCTCAACTCATTACAATTTTGGCCCAGAAGTCCCCGTCTCCTTTCGAATCTATTCTTCATCCATAGCACACATCCATATATAGCAAACAATTTCACTATCACTACATATTATAAAACAAAGTCGCTGTCGCTGTCTGTCCGTCCCTATGTATGCTTAAATCTTCAAAACTACGCAACGGATTTTGAAGCGGTTTTTTTTAATAGATAGAGTGATTCAAGAGGAAGGTTTATATGTATAATACATGCATAATATTGTAGAGAAACACCGATAAATTTAGAGATATGCTGCGGGAACGGGATCAGAAAATATGGCGGTACGAAGTTTGCCGGGTCAGCTAGTTTTATATAAAAAACATAGCTTAGCTGAACCTCTTTTCACCAGTGCTATATCCTATGTGGACCAATGAATATGATTGGTGGATATGAAACACATCTCTAGCAACATAGCACAGCACATCTCTGGTGGAACAGCAGCCTAAACCGGAACCCTTGGCTCGGTTTAGAACCTCTTGAACTGGTACAGTCAGCAGCAGATTGCTTTTGGATAGTAGTCAAAAAGATCTGAATACCTATCACAAATTCAATTTTATTTTTGCTATCACAATGTTCAAATAGTCGTAAGCATCTACAATATGGATATTCATATTCATCATCATATCAGCCATAGGAAGTCCACTGCTGGACATAGGCCTCCCCTATATAGATCTCCAATAAGACCGGTTAGAAGCGGCTCGAATTCAGACTACTCGAAAATATCTTACGAATTATGAAAAAGCAGTTTTAATACTTGTTATTATGGTAAGTTTTTGAGTAACATGATTTATGGTAACAAATAAAATGTTTCTTTTTTCTAGATCAGGTAAAAATTGTATTAGGTATTATTTGAAACGACGTAAGTACTAAAACGGTGAACATTTCTGTATTTAGCCGAGTTCAATCTGAAGCTGACTGTACACACAAGGGTCAAGGGGTGAACGTCTGAGTATTATTTCTAATTAGATTAAGATTAATCAAGTTTATTCTACGATACCTCCTTCAATAATACGGTTATTCGTGCCTGGAATAATCTGGAGAATAGAATAAGATGAACCCGAAATTTGCCTAAAGAATCTATTCATCTTAGTAGGTACAATTTATTAATAATTTGTACTTCTCTGTGGAAAGGAAAGCTTCGTAATTGGGGCCTTGTGAGCCAGGATTTATGACTTTTTAAAGTTCCTACGTAAGAATTAATAAAAAGTGATTCCTGCATAATATAGGACTAGTTAGTTGGCCCTCCCCGGCTTGACCTGTGGCATATTACAAACGCCGTTGCGCCTCTAGAATCCAAAGTGCCCCTAATTTTAAATGATTCAATGATTTCCATGATTCGAAATGTGGATGTTAACACTACTGTACCTAATCCTTCAGGTATTTACAGTCGTGAATGTATCTATGTATATACTTGGATGACTTGGCAGAAAGTGGATACAGGGCAACTAGACCCGTTCTCATCTTCATACGAAGTCCTCGAGCTCCTAAGTATGAATTTTGCAAAGCTTGGAGCCTAATGATGACACACATGCACTCACCATCCAAACCGTTGCATTCTGATCAAAGGGAAATAAACATTTTAAAGTTCTTTGAAATAAGTAGTAATTCCCAACAGCTTCTCTGAAAGCCATTCGACTTTGTAATTGAGACTGTAGGGAGCCCAGCCAAATTTGCCGTTAGTGTGCCTTCTAACATACATTTTGTGCTGCAGCCATGACTTGTGAAATATGGTGCAAGTCACAGACGGAGCGGGTTAGAATTCAATAACATTGGAATCATTCAATCATACTTTCTTGTGCTACTATCCTTGTCCATTATCCAGATCTGTCATTTGTTAGAGAATTTGTGGCAGAAAGAGAGAGCATGCCTTGTAGAATTCGATATGGAGCTCGGTGCGGTCATTCCACGATGTTTGTATGGAAGAATTTTGAATATCTTTTTTTAAACCACTTAGGTCGAAGCCAAGCACACGGCACACTTGAAGGAAAGCGGTAATTGTAGCCTACGGACGAGTGTAACACCAGGGGAGTCACGCTTTTGCTGCCAACCCTGTAAGAACAGAGAGATTCTATGCCGTCAGCGTAGAAGACAAGCAGGACAAGCCTTTGGTCTTCCGACTGACAGCACAAAACCTCTCCAGTGAGCTCTGGCTATCCTACTCACTGAGGGGAACATAACACGGAAATAACGTCGTGTCTACTGTCTGCTCATTTGATCGAAGTATTCCTACTAGAAAGAAACTTGGTGCGGAACTTCTGCTTCAAATGTATAGGAGGAAAATTTAGCATAGGTAGACACTAATTGCTCCAAAACTTTATTTAATCTCAATTTCTAAACATTCTACTATACCTACATCTTTTTATGACACCACAATTTCCTTTGACTTCATAATCAAAGGCAATTTAGAAAGCTTTATGACAAGAAGATTGGAGGTACTGCTTGTTTGCAGCCTTTATTATCAGCTAAGTACATCCAAAATCGTATAATACCACTCGACAGTTAAAGAAAAAAGTATTCCGTTTTATTGGCTGAGGCATGATGGAGCAAAAAGCGCCGCAATTTTGAGACCGGTTTTCAAAGAAAATATTACCCGTGCACTCGTATAAGGTGCCCTATGTTCACATTTTCTTCTACGCCACATTATTTTGGTGTGCTATATCCTCGGTTAGCAGCAAACCGCCCATAACTCGCACCAAACTGCATCGTACGTGCTCCTTGGTGCTCCTTTTCTCTGAAAAATAAAACGGTGTTCGCAAACACGTGATGGCAACAGTTGAAAACTGAAACTTTTCCTTTAAAGAAACCTCTTCTGGTATTCGTGCTGTATAATGGATTTAAATTCGTGCTGTTTTCGATAGCATTGGGGAATTACAATGTCGCGTAGAACTGCACAGCTTTAATAGAATGGTTTCAGAGAAATGGAGGATGGTGGACGTTTTCAGCGAATCGCATCACGATTGGACATGTTTCAGTAACCATGGCTATAAAGAGACTAAGATAGTCTTGTGTTTAAATAAGGTACAGTACTTTTTCTTTTGTAAACTGTGGAAATTCACCCCCTCCCCCGAGCGGGGGTGGTTATGTCAGATTCGAACCGACTATAAAGTCCCCTCCGTGCATCAAAGAAGCACGTTGAGCCGTTGGTCCCGGTTGCTATAAATATGGCAGTCGTTACGGGTAGTTGGAACCCTAAAAAGTCTAAAACCCTAAAATATTTGATCTAACTACCGAGTTACGATATTGCCAATGGGTTGTAGAAGTCAATAAGAGAGAGATAAGAGAGAGAGAGAGAGAGAGAGAGATTTATTTCAGATAAAATCATCCATAATTAGTTAGTATGTTGGCCTATAACTATGTTAGTATTTAATATTATAAAATGATGTTAACAATTTTTTAAAATCATGTGGGTATATAGGCGCCGATGTCATGTCTACAAATAAAACAATTGAGCATAAATAATATGAAATAAATAATATATTGTATGAGAACTATAGGTTGATTAAGTAATAATAAATAATATACAAATGAATTCAATTAATTAAATAAATTAAAATAAAAATAGTTGATAAATAAATGTCCTATTTGCACCTGACTACCGACTCGTTAGTCAGTGCATGAACCATACATAAGTGGTTCATATACTGACAGTCAAACCTATTTGCAAATACACTTAGTATGCTATTAGTGCTACCCCGTATCCTACGGTAAAGGGACGTGCACCGTTTGCGTATAGTCGTGTAAAAACAGTCTACACGCAACTCAGCGAACATCCCCGAAGCACTGCAGTATCGGGGCAGACCCAACAGCACCCTAAGTGCATTATTGTACTGTATGCGAAGGGCGTTAAATTGTTTCTGCGTGTATGAGACCCACAGGCCGCCAGTGTAAAGCGATGTACAGTATGCTCTAAAGAGCGTCAATTTGACGCTTTCCGAGCAACGAGCAAACCGGCGGGCAATCATGTTGGCCCTTACAGATAACGCCCTTCGCTCCCGCGCTATGTCTGCATCATCTCTCAGGTCAGAGGTCACCAGGTGCCCAAGGTATTTGAACTCTTTCACTCTGTTTAATTCTGTTCCATTTAATTTAACAGGTGGAACTGTGTCTGGGCCCTTCCGGCCCCCGCCCTGAAAGACCATGCACACACTCTTCTGTACATTATATAAAAGACCATGGCTGTGTACATACCTTTCACACTTCTCTAGCAGGGTAGTCAAACCACACACCGAGGCACTCAGCAGCACCATGTCATCAGCATAACTAATGTTGTTTACACAAATACTGTCAACATGGCATCCGACACGAGTGCTACTGAGCTCCTCTATTAGGGCATTCACGTACAGGTTGAAAATGACAGTCGTTTCACGCTAAATATCGATGTTCAGCTGGAAAAGTGGCTCAAGACTCGGTTGCGACTGGGACTGACGAAAGGATGAATAATAATGTAGGGAAGTATTATTCTGTTAGATAATTGTTAGTCTGTCTCACTCATTTTTATCTTCTAGAACAGCTATACTCTAAGTGTGTTCCGCGGAACCCTAGGGTTCCGTGATACCTCTGTCGGGGTTCCGCAAGAATTTAGAAATAAAAAAATCAAAACACCTCTCTCTGGTCGCTCCGCGGCTGTGCGGACTCCGCGGCCGCGCGGAGACAAAACGCTATGAATGTTATTTATTTATTGATTTGTATTTGTATAAGCTTGTGTTACATTAGCTGGTACAATATCTCATAAGTTTGGTCTCAACAATTTTATACTTGTACAACGCGTTCGCTCTAAGTTTGCCGGTCTGTGGAATGCGCGTACCCTCCCCCACGTGACAACAAAACTTATAATGTGTCATAGTTTTACCCAAATATCTAACGTACACAATTTTTATTGTTACAATTAAATAAAAAATTTCGAACGTCATACACTCATACCTATCGCCAGCGGCAAACTTAAAACGAGCGGGTAGTATACTTGTAAGCGCTCAGTCTCTTTGATAAAAGCCGCCTCTGAATTAGACGCTATAGTTGTCAACAAGCGACTTTCGTCTCTAACTTCAAAGGATAAAGTCGATATTGTTTACAACGCTATTTTTAAATTTCTGTTTTTATTTTTGCTTTTTGTTTATCAAAGGTGCCGACTCGAGTATTTTCGAGAATATTTGAGATCGAGTCTAGGACTAAGTATAAAAGCGGCGATCGCGCGTTGGCGTCGTCAGTTGATGATTAGCGTTCGGAGCGATAAGTTACTACCTACTTACAAGCTCGCTAGCGAGAAACTAGTGTTCATTGTTTTACTGCCTGCTGTATTCTGTTGTCTCAGTTTTATACATTTCTTCCCTGTAGGTTCTAAGTCTCTTATACGCAGTAACGATTGTGCATTATTTAAACCCCACTATCCTGACTTGTAACATTATAAATAAAGAAGAATGGAACGTTGGCTTAAAGGTGTTAAACGTGTTCCAACAACATCTTCGAATGCCGCTGAATGTTCAAAAGCAATGCGCGCGGAGAATTTAGCAATCACCGATCCAGAAGATGATGCCACGAGTGCCACGACGTCAAGCTCGACGGTTTCAAAGACGAAAAAAAGGAAGTATGATGAATCTTATATCAGTTTCGGATTTGTTGATTCCAACGGCTCACCTCTCTGCATGCTCTGTAGTAAACTGCTTCCTAATAGTTCCATGGCACCTGCCAAATTGCGTCGACATTTAGAAACCGTACACCCCGAGACTAAAGACAAGAATAAAGAATTTTTTGTTCGCAAAAAAGATCAGTTATTAGAAAGTCAAAAAAATATGATGCATGTAACACAAACTACCAACGAAAAGGCCACGGAGGCATCATATTTAGTTAGCTATCGCATTGCACAAGCAGGTGAAGCGCACACTATCGCTGAGAAATTATAAAACCATGTGTATTAGACATAACAAAATGTATGCTTGATGAAAAATCTGCAAAGCATCTTTCTACTGTTCCGCTATCAAACGATACTGTTTCACGACGAATCCATGATCTGGCAAGCTACGTCAAACAAGAACTAGTTACACGTCTACAAAATACACGATTCGCTTTGCAAATGGACGAGTCGACTGATGTCGCTGGTTTGGCTATCCTGCTGGTTATTGTGAGATATCCATATAAAAGTTCTTTTGAAGAAGACATGCTTATGTGTTCATCGCTGCTTACAAACACTACCGGGGAAGAAATTTTTAATAAAATAAATATATTTTTTGAAGAACATAATCTCAGTTGGAACAATTGCATTGACATTTGTACAGATGGGGCCAAGGCGATGACAGGTAAAACAGCAGGAGCAGTGTCACGAATGAAAAATAAAGCGCCTAATTGTAGTTCCAGTCATTGTATTCTGCATAGACAAGCACTTGCGATGAAGCAAATGCCGTCTAATCTAAAATTAGTTATGGATGAAGCGGTAAAAATAATTAATTTTATCAAATCACGACCACTACAATCCCGATTGTTCTCATTATTGTGTGAAGATTATGGCAGCAAACATAAAACACTGCTGCTCCATACAGAAGTGCGATGGCTGTCTCGGGGAAAAACTTTAACAAGGCTATTTGAACTTAGAGCCGAGTTACAAATGTTTCTTTCAGCAGATACTTCTTTTAATTTGAAGGACCGTTTGTATGATAAAACTTGGTTGTTCCGATTGTCTTTTATGGCGGATATCTTTCAAAAACTTAACGAATTAAATTTATCGTTGCAAGGTAAACAGACAACAGTGTTTCAGGCCTATAATAAAATAACTGCTTTTAAAAGAAAATAAGATTTTTGGATCATTTGCATTGGTAAGAAAGAAATAGAAAGTTTTACATTACTCAGTGAGTTTGTTAGCGAAAACGACTCAGAAATGTTTGAAGATAATGTGTTTGAAGAATTGGTCCAATATCTCAGTTCGATGCGCGCATCTTTTGAAAAGTATTTTCCCGAAGAACACAATACAAAAATTAAAGTGAACTCCTGGATTCATAAACCTTTTTTACCCAACTTGGAAAAGCCTGAAAACATGTCAAATGAGATATATGAATCTCTTTTAGAAATGTCATCAGACACAAGTATGGAGTCATTGTTCAAAACGACGCCTCTTAATGATTTTTGGTGCAGAATCCAAGATGAATATGCAATGCTTGGCCAAATGGCTCTGGATATTCTTCTCCCGTTACCAACTACATATTTGTGCGAAACAGGATTCTCTACCTACGCAGCCACGAAAACAAAATATCGCAATAGACTGGACGCCGAAGCTGATATGAGACTCCAACTTTCTTCCATCAAACCTGATATCAAGCAATTGATGAAAAATAAAAAACAGTTTCATACCTCCCACTAGTTAGATTTTTTCTTTTTTAATGTTTTCTATTATTGTCCTTACCAAGTGGTGAAGTAAATAATAATTAGTAACTGATACATTGTACTTTTATTATGCTGATTAATAAAGAATACACTTATAAAAATAATTGTTTTATTGTAGGGTTCCATCAAGTATTTTGCTTCCCAAAAGGGTTCCGTCATTTAAAAAGTTTGAGAACCACTGTTCTAGAACATTCTCTTTCTGTTGGTTGGTCTGAACCAACGTTTTAAAATTTCAACGAGTCTTTTGTAAGATGGGAGGGTAGGTACTGGATTGTCCAACCACTCTTAGAGAAATGAAATAAGGCAGTTGAATAGTATGAGATGATAGCCTCCGTGGCGTAGCGGTAGTGAGCGGTAGAGTACGCAGGAGGCGCGGGTTCGATCCCCGGTCAGTGCAAATATTTGTGTGCATGAAATACGGATATTTGCATTGGTCTGGTCGTACCTCGGAGAGCACGTTAAGCCGTCGGTCCCGGTTGCCACAAGAACATCTATGGCAGTCGTTACGGGTAGTTGGAGCCCTAAAAAGTCCAAAAACAACGGTCTAGCTGCAAAGCTTCGATATCGCCTAATGTTACCATTGAGTTGTAGAATTAACGCCAGGATGAAGAAGAAGAATACTATGAGATGAGAGCTGAATAGGTACTAGACGAATATAAAGAGACTCGTTGTCATTAGCATTACCTGTGAGAAGCTGCCCGCACTGTTTTCAAACAGACCCTAAAATAATAATACAATTTGCTTTGTATTTCAATGAAAATCAACTTAATTCATATAATAGAAGCAGATTTGATTAGCCAGTCCTTTGAGTCTAAGATTTAGACCGTGGTCTGATTACATCCTTAAAGTATTCCTCGATGGAATCTATAAAATATTGGTACCTTAATTGATTATGAAAATGTCTGTACAAATATTGGTGTACCCAAAATGTAAAGGTATCATAATTTGAAAATTGTGCGTGACGAAATAAATTCAAGCAGAAATGCAGATCAAAGTCAGATCATGGAATCTATACCTGTATTAATTGTTATATTTTATTTTTATTTTTGACATCTTGTAACAATCAACAAACTTTTATTAAAGTTGAATAAAGGTTCGAATGTAAGGTATGTTTCTATTTTATAGCTCCTATTTTAGAGTATCTACCTATTTGGAATATGAATGGCTTGAGTCGACAATAGTGCTCGGAATACGGTAATAGGCTCACACCCTATTCCGTGGGATACAGTGATTGGCGAAATGTGGGTGTTTATTCACTTCTGGCTAACCCTCCGGGGATAAAGGCGTGATTGTATCTATGTTAGATGTAGGTATGTATTAGGAATATTTTAACCGGTTTTCCTGTATTAAAAAGTAAATTTAATTACATTTCCTCCACTGTTCCGCCGGCTAGAACTACAAATGTCTAGATTTCTAGATACCGCCACGGTTTCCGGGGAGTGATCGATCGTATATAATTACGGGCACTACAATCTTGGAAGCAGTTAATCAATCATGCAGTTCTGTACGCCTAATGTTAGGAAGGCCTAACGTAATTAGGGTAGAAAGGAGGGGTTTTTTTGTCTAGACTAAATTTTATAGTTAGTCATTGATATAATACTAATTTTGACAGCCTCCGTGGCGTAGCGGTAGTGAAAAAAACCAAAGTCACGCTCAGGTGGGGCTCCATCCCTTTGTAAGTGTTCGAGTCCCACCTGAGCGTGATTTCGCTATTTTCTATCTTAATCAATATCAACATACTAAATCCTTCAAAATTTCATTCAACAAAACTCCCTTTTAAGCTATTTTGGGTACAAAGGTCAACGAACTCGTAACTTTAAGGGTTGCTATTAGAATTCTGAGCGAACGCGGAGACAACTCAACGGTCCATCTTAAGACGTGACAGACACCACTAAAGAGTGTCTTTTAATCTAAATAACTAGCTGTTACCCGCGGCTCCACCTGCGTAGGATTTTGACACCGTTTCCTCAACCTATTGAAACCTATTCCAGGCATAAAACTAAGCCTATTTATGTTCCATTTTTGTTACGCGAACGTTACACAGTATACAGATGTATACTGGTCCAACCAACCAAATTCCACCAGATTCCATCAGGTTATCTTCGAAAATAACCAACTTTCATATAAACTTTCATTATTTATTTAGATTTTAACCCCTTTAACCAATAAATAGTTCTTGCTCTAGTCAATCTCTGTACCCAATTTCCTCACGATCGGTTAAGCGTAACAGACAGACGGTGTTACTTACGCATATATATAAATAAAAATTAAACCTCCCAAATGTATGTACGCGCATAATTTCTAAATGACTGCACCAAATTGGATAATTATTTTACTTTTGTGTTCTTTGTTGTGTGGCCAAGGTTATCCCTACTAATATTATAAATGCGAAAGTAACTCTGTCTGTCTGTCTGTCTGTCTCGCTTTTACGACTAAACCGCTGAACCGATTTTGATGAAATTTGGTATAGGGGTAGATTAGACCTTGAGAAAGGACATAGGCTATGTTTGGTCGCGATAACCGACATCCACGCGGGCGGAGCCGCGGGCAAAAGCTAGTACAAAATAAAGAAATTTAATAGAAGGTGCAGCGGGAACGGATCTGAATACCATTTGGCGATACGAATTTCGCCGGGTCAGCTACTTTATAATATTATTGTGAATACATAGAAGTCAATTCTACATTTCATACTATAAACGTGGATGACAACAGAAGATACGTTCTCCCAATATGTTATCATATTTGTTCTAAAGTGAATTGGACCGTAACAATGTCACATTTAATGATAAAAATACTCAAATATCGGAAAATAGTCAGCTTATGGCATAACATATAATAAATTGCCCAAAAATCTATCAGAAAGAGTAATGGTGTGCACCATTATAGAAGTATATTGTGGTTTAAAATATAAGCGATTAGCGATCTCATTTGCCAGTCGGTGCACCGCTGAACACCGGACGAGGTTATGGCAACCGGTTCCTCTCGGGGATGGGCAGTCAGACGGCAGCCGTTGTCAGAAATACTGACATACCAATTTGGATGCAACTGGAAAATTACTATGAGGATGATGGTGAATCTTCTCGTGCTAAAACGCATCTCTCTTTAAATGATAGAGCTTCGTGGTTCATGAGTATGTAAAACCGTTTTCTTTTTCTTCTTCAGTTTTCTGGATCACCTCTGGATCACAGATA
This sequence comes from Eilema depressum, assembly GCA_914767945.1. Classification (NCBI taxonomy): domain Eukaryota; kingdom Metazoa; phylum Arthropoda; class Insecta; order Lepidoptera; family Erebidae; genus Eilema; species Eilema depressum. Next base: position 9,563,439 of record OU612036.1, on the reverse strand, counting down.
CAGATCTTAAATACTTATATTTAGCGGCTGCCCGTGACTTCGTCCGCGTGGGGTTCATTTTACTCCGTTAAATGTGTAGTTTCCTAAAATCCGTTTTTAGCGGATGACTACACCGCATAAGCAACCTACCTACCAAATTCCAGAGCAGAAAAAAAAGTACAGAGCTCGGATTACTCTTAAAATCAATCTCCTCAGCAACCTTTGGATGGAAATAAATTGAAATACATTGGTCTTTGCGAAATCTTCTGCACTGCAATTTACGCGAGCACAACGATGTGAGTCGCAGCGTTGTGCTCGATAGAGAGTGTCATTGGTCGGATTGGGTCACGTCATTGGAGATCGACCAATGACAATCTTTATCGAGCACAACGTTGCGATTCGCATCGTTGTGCTTGCTTAGTGAATTGCACAGCTGTAGTCTCCGCACTGTCCCTCTAGACAAGTGGCAATTCGTTGCTCGGCGTATGATGGAATAGAATGCCAAATGTATGGGATTTGACGTATATGACAGGGGTCAACGAATGTCAAAAACGTAACGCTCAACGCTTATGCCGTGAAAGCGTATCATAGAAAAAAAGTTTTACCGTGTTATCGGCGCGTCGGTAAATCAAAATATATTAGGTACCAGCTATATCGGCACTATCGCGGCTGACTCCCCACTAAACTATTTATTTTTACTTTTTTATTTTCCCCACAAATGTTTGTGGACATTTTCGGGGAATTGAATTTATGCGTGTTTGTTTTATAACTCCAAACTAGCTGTGTCTGCGAATTTGTCCGCTTGTATTTATATTTTTTACCTAGTCCTATATTTTTTTAGTAAATAATAGTAACTTAAGTTAGGTACAGCTTCTTATGTCTAACTACACAGACAGAGAAGGAATGCAAGTATCACCACTCCATTTCATCCGAAGAGTATTGTAAGAGGCGACTAACGGAAAAATACGCAGATGTAAGAGAAATACTGCGAGAGAAAGAAAACTCGAAATAAAACCCTGTACCTACCAACCCGTCTGGCCAGCGTGGAAACAGTCTACCAAAGTTGGGAGGCTTTGGTAGGCTTTGGTCTACCAAAGCCTACCAACATTGGGAGAGGCCTATGTCCAGCAGTGGACTGCGATAGGCTAATTGATTGAAGTTACGGTTAACAAATGCCGATTCGCGTGCGCTAGCGAGTTTCAAATTAGCAAGTTGAAGAATGACAAGCAGCTATCTGAAAATCGTCCTGGGATATACATTGGTACATAGATAACCTCCTTCCTCTTAATAGAGATGTATTTGGCCCTGGGTCGGTCAGGGTGCGAGAAATATGTCTCAAGTACCTAATCTCACCTCCGGCAACCTACGACCCACAGACGGCATGTCTTTTAGTAGGTTTAAGTCCGCCATAACCTCCTTTTGCGCATGATAATCCCTTCGGTACCATCCGTCTACTTTCCCGATCCGTCCACATCCCTATAGGTCTACTTTCCCGATCCGTCCACTTCCCTATACATCTCTGCCCATTGGTCTGTCTGTCTGTCTACTTTGCCCATTGGTCTACTTTCCCCATCGGTCTACTTTCCCCATCGGTCTACTTCCCTATTGGTCTACTTTTCCCATCGGTCTACTTTCCCCATCGGTCTACTTCCCTATTGGTCTACTTTCCCCATTGGTCTACTTTCCCATCGGTCTACTTCCCTATTGGTCTACTTTCCCCATCGGTCTACTTCCCTATTGGTCTACTTTTCCCATCGGTCCACTTTCCCCATCGGTCTACTTCCCTATTGGGCTACTTTTCCCATCGGTCTACTTTCCCCATCGGTCTACTTCCCTATTGGTCTACTTTTCCCATCGGTCTACTTTCCCCATCGGTCTACTTCCCTATTGGTCTACTTTTCCCATCGGTCTACTTTCCCCATCGGTCTACTTCACTATTGGTCTACTTTTCCCATCGGTCTACTTTCCCCATCGGTCTACTTCCCTATTGGTCTACTTTCACCATCGGTCTACTTTCCCCATCGGTCTACTTTCCTCATTGGTCTACTGTCCTCTAGGGATGAATGAACGAACTGTTTTTTTTTTTTTTTTCACTTATTTACCCAATGAAATTTGTGGGTAGATAACATGGTAAATTGTGACACTGTAACTCTCTACTTAACCAGCTTCCTACTTCATATCTTAAAACCAAACCCGACAGTGTATTAATGACATAAAAATATATAACGAAATCATAGTAGGTACATCTTTCGTTGACGGCAATGATTAATGAATCTGGGGGTATCCTGCGAGTCCTCGGGAGAAGTAGGGTGTTAGAAATTAATGAACCCATCGATGTGAAGAGTGTTACGTTATTTTTTTCATTGGAGCCGGTATTTGTCATGGGGATTTAATATTAAAAGGTCCTTTCAACGTACATACGCTCTTCTGATTCTGATCGTTTGGTGAGATAAATAAGACATTTCATTGTTTTGTTTTGTTTTCGTTAAGGTACGGCTACAGTTAATGTTTTTCGCAACATTTTCACTGGTACAGTAAGCTTCAGAGAAAAGGGATCCCCCTTGTTAATGATATGAAAGCATGAGGGGGTCTGTTTTCTCTGACGCTGACTGTACAACCATTGATATAAATTGTTACTTCAAAAAAACATGGAAATCTCTACATCTCTATAGTTTTTCACAGCACTTTAGAAAAATAATACTTTTTTAAGGTGCCAAACATTTAATAACATGCACCTTATTATTAGAACTAAACCAAAAAACTTAAAATTTTAAATCTAAAAATCATTGATATCGCCATTGATACTCAAACAAAACAATAAAAGATGTCTTACAATACAATAAAACTAAGAACAATGACTTATTTCTTAATTATTTTAGAACAAAAGTAATAAAGTTTAATACCTACGTCGTAAAACTGAATTAATCTGAGAATCTTAAGCTGAAAGCCTGCAATTACTTGAGAGGTTTGCCTGATAACGTCTGGGGAAAAGTTATTGTGTCTTAGACTTTGGAATCACAGGCTAAGCAAAATTCTGATCTATATACAAATATAAACAAAATTGGAATCTCCGAAACTGCTGTGTCGATTTTAATTTACTCTTATCCAGCATTTCACGGTTCACCTGTGAGAATCCCGTTCATTGAATAAAATATGGCAACGCAGTTTAATTCTCCCTGATTTCTCATCCACTCTACTCCATGACTTTGTTTAGTATACTCTCATCCGTCAATCAGCAGGTCTTGGCTATATAAAAAACACACACACACAAAATATGTTTTTTCACAATTTTTTAAAGATATTTGACACTTTAGAGAAAGAATACTTTCTCTAAGGTGCTTGTTCTTAATATGTTTGGCATTTTAGAGAAAGTATACTTTCTCTAAAGTGTTAAAATATCTTAAAAAATGTTATGAAAAGCCATAGAGATCTAAATCTCTACATGCCATTTTTTAATGAAAATGTTGCGAAAAACATGAGCTGTAGCCGTACCTTTAAAGACACAATGACATTATAACTAAACCATACTAATATTATAAATGCGAAAGTAACTCTGTCTGTCTGTTACGCTTTCACGCCTAAACCACTGAACCGATTTTGATGAAATTTGGTATAGGGATAGTTTGGACCTTGAGGAAGGACATAGGCTATGTTTGGTCGCGATAACCGACATCCACGCGGGCGGAACCGCGGGCAAAAGCTAGTATTATATCATAGTAAGTATGTGTTACATACTGATTTTATTTAATACTAGCTTTTGCCCGCAGCTCCGCCCGCGTGGATGTCGGTTATCGCGACCAATCATAGCCTATGTCCTTTTTCAAGGTCCAAACTACCCCTATACTAAATTTCATCAAAATCGGTTCAGTGGTATAGGCGTGAAAGCGTAACAGACCGACAGAGTTACTTTCACATTTATAATATTAGTATAGATATAGAGATATAGATAATTTATTCCACCTACTGACCCATCTGCCCCTCTAGACAAGTGGCAATTCGTTGCTCGGCGTATGATGGAATAGAATGCCAAATGTATGGCATTTGACGTATATAATAGGCGTCAACGAATGTCAAAAACGTCAAATCCCTTACATTTGTCATTCTGTTCCATCATACGCCGAGCAACGAATTGCCACTTGTCTAGGGGGGCAGGAGATTAAAGTTGGAAATGTCACGGGTTCAATGCCCGTTCCATTGTGCTGACCCTCTTAATCCTCCGGTTAATTATAATCATTCCTAGTCCACTCTAAGTTGGGAACTTTTCACCCCCTTCTGTCCGAGTGGTTTGAACCTTTGACCAAGCAATGAGATTCGTGACAAATTATGTTAAAATCATCTCTTGTGAGAACACAAGTGTTTTTAATTGACACAGAGCATTCGTTCGGCTGATCTATACAAACAAACAAAAACATGTACAAGAATTCTAGTACTTGGTTCTCATTCTTGCTTGATGATTTCGTTTACACAACAATATTAAAAGAATAAAGTAAGAATGCTCTTTTTAACCGACTTCAAAAAAGGAGGTTCTCAATTCGTACGCAATTTTTTTTTTTTTTTTTGTATGTTTGTTACGCGATTGTGAAGCCAATTCTAGACGGAGTTTGAAAATTCTTTTTCTGTTCGTAAGTAGATTATTCCGAAGTGGTCCCATTCAAATTTCGTAAAGATCTGATGACGGGTTTCCGAGATTAGACCAAGGAACTCTTCAAAAAGTACCAGGAAATCAGCCGCGATAGCTGCAATGGCATATTATTGCAATGTTTCTGCCATTACACATCATAACATCACGCCTGAGTCCTTTGAAGGGGTACGCAGAAGTATTCAGAATATTCCGCTATATTTCCGGTGTATAGGTATGCATTGATTTTAAAAATTATTTTTGAATAATGCTTTAATATTTTTTTTATTTGGCGTGGCCGGTTCGATCTGTAGTGTAGCGTCAGCAGCGCATGTACAGTCAGGTCTCTATACATGCGATGTACAGTCTTGAGACTGTACAAACTCACTAAAAAGAGAAAAATAAATTCATTTTTAACAAAAAAGTTTAACCGACTTCAAGAAACGAATAAAAAGAGGCACTGAAAAGCGAAAAATAACTTAATTTACAGACTTACTGATTTATTAGAAGTCGGTGCCAGCCAACTTTGTTTGTTGTGTCTGAACTACATTACTATGATGCAATCAATTGAAATATGGCCTCCCTTGGGCTAGGCACCGACTTCTAATAAATCAGTAAGTTTGTAAATTAAGTTATTTTTCGCTTTTCAGTGCCTCTTTTTATTCGTTTCTTGAAGTCGGTTAAACTTTTTTGTTAAAAATGAATTTATTTCTATCTTTAGTTCAATGTTCGTTTGGTTTATAGAATTAAGAATAAAATATTTAGGTATCTTTCTTCAACTTACTTTCTTTCAATCGATTCAGTAGCGGGCATCAGCTAGCTAGTAAAATAAATTACAATAAAATCTAATAGAAACACTCAACAACTCCATGAATGCCAATAACTACTGAAACATGAAATTCTCAATTGTCCCGCAAGTTGCGAGACTGATAGTGCTAAACTTAAACCACATTCGTAGCCCGGGGCGAGCAATATAAGTTACCGAGCAATACTTGTAACCTAACCGAGCCAATATGGCCGCCGTTGGACTGCATGCTGTTTCACGAATACGCTGTGTTAATTACTGCACTCTGATAGATGGGTTTCAATTTGCAAGACATTTTGGTTTATATGGTACTATCGGAAGTTATGGTAGTATCGGACAATTTTCAGCAGTAATGGCTGCTAAAAAGTTGTCTAAAAATCGGGCTAAATTTCAGTGGCGAAGATTGAAAATTTTCAATGTCAGTGAGAATCTAGTTTGTCATACACCTTGCGACCTATTGGGAAGCCAGCAGGAAACGAGTAATGAGGAACCCTCGCCTCTGATAAAAATACAAAATAAATTGTTAGAGAATTCGTTTAAAAGTGATTTTATTTCATCATTTGGTTTGTTATTCTCATTTTTGGTATTATTTAGACGTTTTATGGCAAAATGAACGTTGGCTATAAGCTATAAGTGGAGCGAAAATACAGGTATGCTCGCTGTTCGCTAAACGATTAGTGGATTAAGCGACCTAGGTGCGGTTGCTATTTAGATGAGTGAAGGTGAACGCAGACCTAGCCGCACCGCACTCACCGCAGTGCTCGCATTCCGAATTATTTTTATGAAGTTCTATGCAACCTCGCACACTTAGCCGCGCCGCAGTACCCGACGCGGTCGCATACAAAAGCGATGACTGCGGCGACAGCGGTGAGTGTGGTGCGGCTAGGTCTGCATTCACCTTTAGTGGTATTTCGTCTGAACACTTCACTTCTTTACTTCGGAAGAAACTCGGCATCAAGGGGTTCAACTTTCAATGAGTTTCTGAATTAAGATCTGCGTGTTAAATATCTCATTTATATTTTCAATAAAACACCACCGCGGCGAGTAATTTGTCAAAATTATCCCCAAGCCAATTCCGTGGAATCAGGAATGAAACAAAGTGAAACAAGTACTTAATATTTCACCGTTTAAAGGCGGTCATCAATCCTTTTTATGGCCTCAGTGTGCCATCGTTACTGTAGGGCGACCATCTCTCTCCTCGTTAGATATAAAGTTTTTATTTTTATTATCCTTTTGTCGGATTTATGGACTACAATTGCTGTTGTTTATTGATTTAATTATAATATAAAATAGGTGATTGAACATTTATTTGATGTAGGTACCTACTGTTGTTTTTTTTTTTCAAATAATTTTTACTTCTAATGTTATTGTGTCACAGTACCGTTGAAAATATCATTATCTATTAGCCTATTGCAGTCCACTGCTGGACATTAGGCCTCTCCCAATGTTGGGAAGCTTTAGCCTACTGTTTCCACGCTGACCAAACAGGTTGATACAGAGCTTTAAATCAAGATTTCCTTCTCTTACAGTGATATCGTCTGCGTATTTTTCCGGTAGTCGCCTCTTACGACACCCTTCGGATGAGATGGGGTGGTGATGCTTGTATTGTTTCTCTGTCACCACACGGATTGCAAACATACAACCTATTAACATATCATCATCATTATTGTTCGAGTGCTAATCTTAGATTTTACTAGAGCGACTGCCATCTCACCTGCCAGCTTAAACTGCAGGTCGAAAATGCATAAGAAAAATACCTTAACTTATTCCGAACTTAACACGCGTCGCAGATAATAGAAGTCAAAATTGAACCATTATTTTGCAAAACGATTATGGCCGTCGCTAGAATGATCTGAGAAGCACAGTTTATGGGTTTGCCCTGTTAACATCCTCGGTCATGTGGACTAATGACTTTTGCTCGTATAGCTAATTGCTGTAAGTTATTAGAACTGAAGTCGATAGCTGTATGTCTTGTTTTAAACGAAGAATGAAGCATAGTACTCATCTCTGCCAGGCCTCCGTCACTCGCCCGTAGCTGCGGAGATAAGCACCTACAATGCGCCAAACCCCTGAGTTGTTATAGCAGTGGGGGCCGGCGCGCGACGGCGAGCACACGCGTGACGTAATTTGCGTATTGTGATCGCATCATATTGGGATCGCAATACAAATATGTCGAAATTTACAAATAAAGAACTCTAAATTCTCTTTTTTTAAATTAGAAGAGCGTAAAATGTAAGTTTTTACTATTTTTATGCACAGATTACTTTTTGATGAATTAGTACCAGAGCCATTACGTTCTAGTTGACACCTTCGTATTATTTATGTATGTAGGTAGTTAAATAACTAAATCGTCGTGAACCTACGACATTGTTACTTACCTATTATAGGCCTACCTATAATAATGAGTTCGTAAGAACTAAAAATTGTTCTGTAGGTACTTATTTTGAAACAAGTATGTATTTATGTCGTGCTGGTATTTTAATGACTACCTAGTTTATTTAATTTGTATTATTACCGCACCTACTACATGATGAATGATGATAGTCGGTTCTAGTCCGACATAACCTCCTCCTCCGGCTCCGGCGGGGGAGTACCCGTGGGGATTTTTCGCACGATAAAAAAAAAGGCACAGCGAACGTGTTGGGCTGAGTTCGACTAGGTTCGGCTGTACTCGTACCTCAGTAGCCCACACTCATCGCTGCATTTTGACGCGAATAATTATCATTATTTTTATTATTATAACACCCAGCCATTTTTGCGTCGGGGGTTACAAAATGAATAGTGATTGTAAACATTTTATCGGATTGTTTTATTTTATTCCCTGACAAGGTGACAACCCTAACACTCAAGTTGGCGGCGTTGGATATTCGGAACAATGGGCGATTCCAAGAAAATATCGTAGGTTAATATAACGGCGGCTTTCGTCAATAATAAAGGAGTGCAACTTCTGTACGTAGTACTATTACTTATTCTGTGTCTCTGCTGAGAGAATGAGAGAACGGATGATTTGATTAATCATCATCATCACAGCGTTCCGCCCTACAGAGAATACCGCGGGTAAAATTACCTAGTGTTGTGTTCCCACTGACAGCACAAAAATACTCCGACTACCCTACTCACCGCCTGGAAAACAGCATGAGGTTATTATGGCTGCGGTATTCTGTAGGGCGTAGTCCCCAGTCGGACTGCTCACTAGATTTTAAAATAATAGTAATGTCCTACTAAATATCCAAAATTGAGAGTGAACCTACCGTAAAGCGGGCCATTAAACATTAATTTGCAACTCTTCGCCTAAGTAGTCGGTGTGCAAGCTTTATTGATTTAAATTACACACCAGAGCAGAGCACCTTGTTACAACGCGGCAACACTGGCCTATGGGCAGTGTGTACCGGTCTTTATAGTAATAGTCTACACTTAAAGTTTTGTTTTGGACATTAAGCAGTTTGTAAGGTAATTGAGTTTATTTTTTAATGTTGAAAAGGTTTTTAGCAGCCTGTTTAGTAAAAGTTGTGCGCCAATAAGCACGAGTAGGTATTTTAGTGACCAAATGAGTATAATTTTGAAAAACAAAACTCTTTTCATTTAATTTTGTGACTGTAGATATAGCTAAGGTCTAAAATTTAATGCCATTTTTTGCAGTCTCTGTGGTGTGTCAAAGACAAGCACACGGCCCACCTGATGGACAGTGGTTACCGTGGCCTATGGACGTATACAACACCAGGAGCGTTACACTCTGACCAACTTGTGATTTTTTAGTTGTTCAGCAATAAAAAAGAACTATATTCATGCATACAAATATTTGCACTGAGCGGCGATCGAACCCACGACTCTTGCATAGCGGTCGCGGTCACTACTACCACACTACAGAGGCTGTCATTTTGTAAGTACCTACCTATAACGGCTGATCTTATTGGTAAAGCGATATCTTCAAGAGTACTAGGAAACAAGGAAGGAAATATTATATTACTCTTTCGATATTACTGAGGGAGATTTCGTAACTAGTGGCCACTTATAAGTGTCTAAACACACTATGCCGAAGTTACGCGACCGAAGTTCAGCACAAGTACGCCTGCAATGCTATTTGAATTACTGACGACACACTAGGCCGAAATTAAGTCGCGTAGCGTACAGCCTAACTTCGGTCGGGCGTAAATTCAGCGGCAACTTATTCCGTGAGCACACATTATGCGCGACCGAAGTTTGGTTCGATTGCCGACGAAGATCCGGGGATGGGGAGCAGTGGGGATCCGCCCGCGCCCCGCGACACTGAATACACACACACAAAGTTTCGGAACTGAATTTCCGCCGCGTAAGTTCGGCACTTATGGTGTGTCATATCAGCCGAATACGTCGGAACGTAAAATCAGCCGCCGAACTTCAGTCGCATAACTTCGGCATAGTGTGTTTAGATACTAATAGGTACTCTTATTGTAGTCGGTTCTTATTCAGTGTATTTTCTCGTATAAAAATTAATACTATATGATTTGGCATAATTAAAATTATGAGTTTTCATTTCAGACTAATTAATCTTTGAAATAAAACTACCTAGGGTGTTTGGGATTCTAGGGGTAAAGGTAACCATTGGCATTTCCAATCGGGTGGGGGGCCAGATAGCAGTCGCTCTTGTAAAAGCGCTCTTTGACTGTACTTGCCTGTAAAAAAGACTAAGGGGATCAGACCGGAATGACACAGTTTACGGTGGATCCATCGGGAATTAAAACATAATGACAATCGGCAGGGGATCATATCAGGGGATCCAACCGGAATAACTCTTGTAAAATAAGGATAGGAGACGTAGGAAAGCGAACCTATGGTTTCTTAAAATGTAAGCTTTGTATACAAACGAGATAGACGCTCAGTTGATGATGATGATGATTCATACATTATTATCATACACATTTCCTGTTGGGGTAGGCTCAGACTTTTTGCCAGTTGCTACGAATCCTGGCATACGATTTTCACTTCTTCAACTTTCATAATTGTTTGGAAGTGTATAAGAATAAAAGCAGATGGCAAACGTCTGTCTACCCCGAAACTAAATAGCCATAAGCATTATGAACCGGTCTTATTGGAGATCTATAGAGGAGGCCTATGTCCAGCAGTGGACTTCCTATGGCTGAAATGATGATGATGATGATGATTATGAATGTCAGTTCAAATAAATTCTTTTACAACACACCTGCTCATAACAGTGCTATTATTTCACCACAAATAGGCATAGAATGACACCTATTATCATACTGTGACTTTTTCATTGCTATTATTCACAAGTGAGTTATAGATTCTTTTTTTAAATTTAATAGGTTAAGTTTCTATGTTCTTGAAAAAGTTTCGAACTTTCGATACAAAAAAGAACGTGTTTAATAGTACTAATAAATTTAATATGCTTATTGTATGTTCATTTGATGCGTTTTCGTATTTAAATAAATAATTTCAACTTGTAATATTTGTTTAATAAACAAAATTTTCACTCAAATTTAACTTTTTTTTCTTTAAGTACAGAAAAAAAAAAACAGTAAAAAAAAGTTGATTTCAAACCTCATTTTTTTTTAAATATGGCCGACCGCCATTGTTAGTCTATGTGCGCACATAGGAAAACGAATTAATTTGTAGTATTGTTTATTTAGTACTTTTAGTGTTATGTTATTCGCAAGTGTGTTGTAAAACGTCGTATGGCACGCGTGAGCATGATGATTACCGTCCTCAGCTCTCTTAAGACCCTCGCCTGCCGGCTCGGGCCTCAATAACGCCTCGGCGGTAATCATCAACATTGCTCACTTGTACCATAATGTACTATTACACTGCAGGCCGTATACACTGCAGTGCACATAATTAGAGTACAACGAAATTACAGCGCACTATCGCACCTCTACGAAACTTGTATCAGATAATTGCACTGACGTGTAAAGTGTGCAGTGAACGCTAAACGCCGTACATTTGCTCGGCAGTGTACCAAATTGTGGCGTTAACTGATGGGATACTTGGGTAATGTAGTATGTGGAAGATGAGGCTATGGTGGTTTGGTAGAATGGCTATACAAACTCTTCTCATACTCGTATTATCAGTGCGAGAATTTTGATTGTGCGATATAGGATTCGTGTTTGATTTGACTTTCTAGATGGCATCAAGTATTATGAGTATACTGTCAAAGTGCTGGCACTGTGAGCCTACCATGACACGCATATGGGATTCATTTTTGGGCAGCAGTTCAGAGGAAGAGGACGGAACTATATTAGGGTGAATAACTCCATCCCTCTCAGAACGAATATAACCAGCTCTCTATATAAACACATTACAAGGCTATACAACACTAACCAAGTCAGTCTAAGCCAAGGACCATTATTGATAAATCGAGACCCCTCTGTGCCTCGGAACGTTAAGCCATCTGTCCTAGCCAATTACTACTGCTTCGCTTTAAGTTGACATTATGCCTACATACGTTCCATGACATGCACGTCATTGAAAGTTTAAAGAACAATATTGACATTACTCACACAAAATGCATTTTTCACACGCTGTTTTGTGCCATGTATTTTGTTAGTAAAACTGTGTCAGTTCAGTATATTTTCTGACTCTGAAATGGTTTACCAACAGTCGATTGGTCCATGAACCGTTGGTCAAGCTTGGTCTATAGTGCTTATCTATTTTGTAACTGAGGCGGAAAAGCTGGAAATACTAATCTAGCTCTGCTGGATTTGCTTTCCGACTTGTAATTATTAATTCGCGCGTAAAACACATGCGGTCCAATTCTCTAATTTTGCATAATACCGTTGGATTTGAATCGCTAATAACCGCGGCTCCATTAACATGCTAACTGTAATATTTAGATTAATACTAGCATCTATACTATTATATAATTGTAAAGTGGTCGTGTCTGTACATTGGAGATATTTAAAAAAAAATACTTGGGTTATGTTAACGATACTGAACACCAAAATATTTTTTTTAAATTTCCTGTCTGTTTGTCCCCGATGGACGCAAAAACTACTGGACGGATTTTGATGTGGTTTTTTTGTTAGAAAGGGCTTACTCAGACTTAAAATCTTACGTTTGTTTGATCGCAATCGGTTCAGCAGAACCGAAGATATGAGCAAAAGTCGCGTTAACCGAGATGCACGCGGGCGGAAGGCTAGTAGTCCATAATAATCAGCCAAAACCGCAGTTAAGAATGGTAAAGCGGACCCCAGACTCCGAGGTGAAAGCTTCGGATGCGACTGGGAATTAACGCTAGGATGAAGAAGTAAATAATAGCCTGTATGGTGACTGATAAAGAATACAAGTATCACTATCCCATCTCATCCGAAGGGTGTCGTAAGAGGCGACTAACGGAAAAATACACAGACGATATCACTGCGAGAGAAGGAAAACTCGAAATAAAATCCTGTATCAACCCGTCTGGCCAGCGTGGAAACAGTGGGTTATAGCCTCCCAATATTTGGAGAGGCCTATGGTCAGCAATGGACTGTGATAGGCTAATAGATAATGATGTTTTCAACGGTACTGTGACACAATAACATTAAGCAGTAGTTATTAAAAAAAAAAGACGTGTGGCACTCGGGGACTGCCGCGGTAAAGTTATTGCATAGCATTTTTTATCAACTTATGCAATTACTATACTATGACTCTATTTATACTATGACTCCGAGCTCGCACGAATCGAGCCGAGCTGTTTCGAAATCGGCTTGATTCGTGCGAGCTCGGAGTGTCAGCTTAGGTTTGGACCTGACCTGACCTGACCTGACCTGACCATGACCTTGACTTTGACCTTGACCTTGACTTTGACTTGTGGCACTCGGGGATTGCCGCGGTAAAGCTATTGCATAACATTCGGAGCAGCTCGGCTCGATTCGTGCGAGCTCGGAGTTGGGGGTGTTACCATTTTTCGTTACGGAATTTCTGGATTCAGTCTCCACGCTCAAGGCCCGCGATAGAAGCTATGCAATAGCTTAAAAAACTATTTAGTTTAGTAGGTACTCAATCACTCCTCGGCTAACTCAGGGCCGTCGAAGGGTGTGGGACTACGGTGTCCCTATATTTCCCTGGATATGCGGGATGAGATAGAACTAAGTCAGTGAAAAAGCATCTAATGAGGCCGTCAAGCTGAGTGCCAATATGGTACGTGTCTGTAATGGTGACACTGTTATGGGAGACTTTGCCTTTAGAATACCATCAGGCGAGGTTGTCAAATTGACATGTCCTATTGTATAAAAAAAACCGCTCTCCCATCTCCACCTCTAGCATTGCCATTACTTGCCCGCAGAAAGAAGCTGCGGCAGGCCACGAGCTCGCTTTCCAAGACTATCAGAAGGACCGGCCGGCACGCGGGCGGAAGGCTAGTAGTCCATAATAATCAGCCAAAACCGCATTTAAGAATGGTAAAGCGGACCCCAGACTCCGAGGTGAAAGCTTCGGATGCGACTGGGAATTAACGCTAGGATGAAGAAGTAAATAATAGCCTGTATGGTGACTGATAAAGAATACAAGTATCACTATCCCATCTCATCCGAAGGGTGTCGTAAGAGGCGACTAACGGAAAAATACACAGACGATATCACTGCGAGAGAAGGAAAACTCGAAATAAAATCCTGTATCAACCCGTCTGGCCAGCGTGGAAACAGTGGGTTATAGCCTCCCAATATTTGGAGAGGCCTATGGTCAGCAATGGACTGTGATAGGCTAATAGATAATGATGTTTTCAACGGTACTGTGACACAATAACATTAAGCAGTAGTTATTAAAAAAAAAAGACGTGTGGCACTCGGGGACTGCCGCGGTAAAGTTATTGCATAGCATTTTTTATCAACTTATGCAATTACTATACTATGACTCTATTTATACTATGACTCCGAGCTCGCACGAATCGAGCCGAGCTGTTTCGAAATCGGCTTGATTCGTGCGAGCTCGGAGTGTCAGCTTAGGTTTGGACCTGACCTGACCTGACCTGACCTGACCATGACCTTGACTTTGACCTTGACCTTGACTTTGACTTGTGGCACTCGGGGATTGCCGCGGTAAAGCTATTGCATAACATTCGGAGCAGCTCGGCTCGATTCGTGCGAGCTCGGAGTTGGGGGTGTTACCATTTTTCGTTACGGAATTTCTGGATTCAGTCTCCACGCTCAAGGCCCGCGATAGAAGCTATGCAATAGCTTAAAAAACTATTTAGTTTAGTAGGTACTCAATCACTCCTCGGCTAACTCAGGGCCGTCGAAGGGTGTGGGACTACGGTGTCCCTATATTTCCCTGGATATGCGGGATGAGATAGAACTAAGTCAGTGAAAAAGCATCTAATGAGGCCGTCAAGCTGAGTGCCAATATGGTACGTGTCTGTAATGGTGACACTGTTATGGGAGACTTTGCCTTTAGAATACCATCAGGCGAGGTTGTCAAATTGACATGTCCTATTGTATAAAAAAAACCGCTCTCCCATCTCCACCTCTAGCATTGCCATTACTTGCCCGCAGAAAGAAGCTGCGGCAGGCCACGAGCTCGCTTTCCAAGACTATCAGAAGGACCGGCCTCAGCGTTTCCCACACCGAGAGACTCATTATCGGGCAAATAATAAAAATTATTTGTAAAGAATTTTCCCTCAATTCCGATTTCTAAATTGAAAACTTCTGAATCTCACATTCTCGTTATACAATTACATACGATAACAAAATATAGTCCATACACGGCCCAAACACTCAAACGAATATAATACAACTCTCTGCCCATCCTCACAACGTGTGAAGTATTCACCGTGAGCTGAATCTTTAAGCTGGATATCGTACGGAGTAAACACAAGGGATTTTTATTGGAATACCGATGTGAGATATACGATGGAATTCGTGTTATTTGATACAATGCGATTGGCGCAAGGAGTGGGTGGATGCGGCTTATTGGATTCTGAAGTGTTTTGTTTGAATTAGGTTTTAACGGAGCCGGATATATTGTGGAATAAGTATTACTACTTATAGACACTCAGTGAATGAAATTTTAAAGCATTTATTATGCTATTTAAACTTTCATGATCGTTAACATTACTATTAGAACTATCGGGATATTTACCATATCGGAAACTCCAAACAATACCTGGTAATATCCCGATAGTTCTAATAGTAATTTATTGTGCTAACTATTCCAATCGATTTAAGAAAGGGAAAAGAGAATCGACCTCGGGCGGGACTCGAACCCGCGATCTTTCCCATACAGGGGGAATCTTTGTCCACTCGTTCGTTCGGAGGGTTCGTGCGGGTCTTAGTGGTCAGAGCATTCCCCCCTGTAAGGAAAAGATCGCGGGTTCGAGTCCCGCCCGAGGTCGATTCTCTTTTCTCTTTCTTAATCGACACTCAGTGATATAAAAAGTTGGTAAATGCTGTTTGCTCGAATTCTAGTCATTATTTCACCGACGCAAACACTCCTACTAGCAATGATTTATCTTAGCTAGAGGGATTAACGGGAATACCTGCTAGTAGGTAATTGCGGTTACTAGCAGGCTAGACTATAGACACAGTAAGAGTTACTCCAACGTGACGAAAAAAAAAATACTGCTAGCGTTAGAGGATTAGATTAGAGAAATCTTTATTGTATACAAATGAAAAAATTATCCATATCCATATCCATTCATCCATCCTAATATTATAAATGCGAAAGTAACTCTGTCTGTCTGTCTGTCTGTCTGTCTGTCTGTCTGTCTGTCTGTTACGCTTTCATGCCTAAACCGCCGAACCGATTTTGATGAAATTTGGTATAGGGGTAGTTTAGACCTTGAGAAAGGACATAGACTATGTTTGGTCGCGATAAACGACATCCACCCGGGCAGAGCCGCGGGCAAAAGCTAGTAAGTCTAAGTGGCGGCCTTATCGCTACAAGCGATTTTTACAGGCAACCTTTGGATGGACATTTAGATATCGCCTAATGTCACCATTGGGTTGTGGAGCAGCTGCAGTCGCTTCATGGAAAATATCGAGGTCTAGCCAAATCCGCAGTTAAGACTGGTAAAGCGGACCCCAGACTCCGAGGTGAAAGCTTCGGATGCGACTGGGAATTAACGCTAGGATGAAAAGGATGAAGAAGAACCTTTGGATGGACATAATATTTTTCTTTGACCGACGCGATGAGTCAATTGATAACACGCTTACTATAGGTAAAGCAAGAATTTAAATTTACTTTTTACTTATCTAATATATAAAAATCAATGCCACTTTTCGTTGTTAGTTTATAACTCAAGAACGGCTGAACCGATTTGGCTAATTTTAGTCTTGAAGTAGGTATTCGTGGGTGTCCAGGGAAGGTTTACAGGATGAGAAAATCGGTGCAGCAGGAACGGGAAAAATATGGCGGTACGAAGTTCACCGGGACAGCTAGTTTACTTATAGTTCTCGTGAAATGCGCGAATCGCTTGAGTTCCCGCGGGCGATTTCGCAAAGAGTCCCCTGTAATGATCCGTGAAATGTTGTTAATGTAACGCGTGAACTAATTTACAGTTTCTTTTTATAAATACATTTTTAGTGTTTATGAAGTTTAGTTACTTGAAGCGAAGGGTCAATGTGTTCGTTTATTTGACCTATAGGTAGGTAAATTGCTTTTTCATTAGTCACGATACTCACGACACGATCATCAGAACAATCTTGATTAGCAAAGTCATTGATTTACATAGTTACTGAGAAAAGTACTCAAAATGATCTTAATACCTATTAATGATGTTAATACCAAACTGCATTTGTATGCATGAATATGAATATTTGCATTGGTCTGGGTATTTCTATGTATAATGTGTAGGTATGTATGTTTATCGGCATTCTAGAACCCATAACACAAGCAAGTTAAGCTGTACTTATTTTGGGTCTAGATACCGCTGTGTAGAAAGTCTTACAATATCTATTTTTTTATTATCGTTCCAACTAAAGGTGTGTACCAAACATCAGAACAATCAGTGAACAGGAAGGGGGAATACCAAGGTATTAAGATAATTTTGAGTATTTTGTTCGTTAATATCGATCAGCCCCTCGAGATCGAGTATTGTACAATAGAATGATGAATGTGGATAGACGTACATATGACACGTATTTTGACGTTCATGACATACTTACAATGTATGGAATTTGACGTATATGACATATACGTCAAATTCCATACATTTGTCATTCTATTCTACGATGCGCCGGCCGACGAATGCTACTTGTCTAGGGGGCCTGGGGGGCTGATGCTGACTGGACCAACTGTCTGTGTAAATTCCTCTACTCCTCCTACTATACTCTCCAAAACTCTTATAAAATTAGTCGATGGATAACTGCAATGTCAGCCATTTTGAAATTTTCGTCATAAAACTTTATGATAATATCCGCCCCAGTTTCACAGTTTAGAATGCAGGATGAACACTAAAATGACTTTTTGTTTCCTATTTGGTTATACAGCTTTTGGTTCAGTTCTTTGATATGCGAGTTTTATTCGCTTTTAGTGGTGGAAAAACCAAACAACATTTTGTTAAAAGAAAGATGAGTGTTTAATATTGAGCGATGG
The DNA here is from genome assembly GCA_914767945.1 of Eilema depressum. Classification (NCBI taxonomy): domain Eukaryota; kingdom Metazoa; phylum Arthropoda; class Insecta; order Lepidoptera; family Erebidae; genus Eilema; species Eilema depressum. The sequence continues at coordinate 9,545,533 of OU612036.1, read as the reverse complement.
CGTACAGTTATAGTTTTGTTATGATACAGCATACTGGTAACTAGCTTTACCCCGCGGTTTCACCTGCTTATGTCCTACGTTTAACAATCGCAATTGGTTGAATAGAACCGAAGATATGACCAAAAACAACATACACACGGGTGAAGCCTCGGGCAGAGGCTAGTTTAATATAATATGGCCATTGGATAAAGGTAAGCTAACAAACCAACTTCGATTAATTTCGAATTGCAAAGAAAGAAATGTAAAAGTTTGATCATAATTTATAATCAGGATGGTTTTCACCAACGATTGCTAATATAAGTTTTGTTAAACCGTAACGAAGTGCTAATACAGGAATCGTAGGAACGAAACAGGCTAAATTTAAATTAGGGGGTGTGCCGCTAGACGATATAGGTCAAGAGCTGGCGGCTAAAATGTACCGTCGAATTAAGAGGGAACGAAAAGATAATTAATATTGGTGGGAGATTACGTTTTTTTTTGTAGGACACGGCACTACGTTTTCACCTTGCCTGATGGAAGACTGAAGGAAAGGGTCACCATTACATACATCAAGAATCAGCCGCAGCTTGATGACTTCATCAGATGCTTTCAATATACTATCGAAATAATGTATTAAAACAGCGATAATATTATATCATTAATTATATTCTCAATAATATATTTACACTTCAAACCCTTAAAATGGATGCAATATTCATGAAATAGATATTTTAAGTTCGATGTTCATTCGTCCGCGCTTATGTGGGTATTGGGTTTGGGCAGCCAGTCGTCAATGCATGTTATAAACGTCAAATCCCATACATTTTATTTATTTATTTATTTAAAAACTTTATGCACACTTGTACAAAGGCGGACTTAATGCCAAAGGCATTATCTAACAGTCTACCTTAGGGTGATGCAGAGATACATTGAGGTAGGTGCAGGCAGAAGAATTAACTATTTAATAAGGATAATTTTCTAACTTGTACACAATAATAGATAATACATGCAATAGTCATACACACATACATAAGAAATCCACACATACACATCTACATATACTTATATACTATATATATTATACTATACATACATACTCATATATACTAATATAATATATACTCACTAATATAATATATATTGCCACTTGTCTAGGCAGAGGATCGGCAAACGTGGCGCATATTCGGAGACGCCTATGTCCAGCAGTGGACTGCAATAGGCTGATTGATTGAATAATTGATAGAGGGGCTGGGGTTCTACTCAACCAATTGTTATCAAAATATGGCAGATTTTGAGTCCGATCAAATCTCCAAGAAAATATTAACAAATCTCACCTTCTTTTACGTTATAACCGTAATTTAGATAGTAGCAATTGTAGCAAATATGCAAGTAGCTAGACTTCGTAGAGTTGCTACGTTTGCAACATAACTTACATTGCCACGATTTATTCACTATCCCAACACGTACAATAGAAAAGAAAACGAACTAAAATACTGCGCGTCACATTATTTATCTTATCGCACAAAAGTGACGCGCTCCTAGACTACATTTCGTTTACAGTAATAATGTGGTTTCTTTTATCTTTTCCTTATTATCTTGGTTCACTGTTTATTTCGCATATTACAAAACGTGAAATAACAAAGTAACCGAATTTCTTATATTTCTTGTAACTGTTTGAATTTCATTATTTCTTTATTTCGTGAAATACTTCTTCGAAAATATAGTGTAACGGAAATAAAAGGATTGCAACATTGACTAGTGACGTGTTGGTGAGGTGGGAGCGATGGAGAGGAGATTCGAGGAGAGGAGAGGTGTAGTGTGAAGTTTATAAAAGGGGTGTGATTTGGTGTATCGGATTCATTATTATTACAAAAATCAAAGGTTTAAGTTAAATAAACGTATTAATTGTTCTTGTGTTGGCGACTATTTATTCAAAGTCAAAGTCAAAAATCATTTATTCTGTATACCTACACCATCAAAACGGCATTTACAAAACGTCAATAATATACATATATGTACTGTATAAGACTAGCTTAGCAAATGGACCACCGGTTCGAAACGCGGCCCCGGCCTGAGAAGACTCCGGCAAGAAACTCAGCGGGCTTTTTTTTTTGGTCTATTTACAAAAAATGCTTAGTTCCTAGATTCCTCTTCCTCAACTTCTTAACAATAGTTAGTAGGTAAAATGAACTTAACTATTGCACGGGATATATATCATGGACCTAAAATGTGTTCTATACGCGCAGTACCTACACGTTTCTTGGGTGTCTTTTACGGATAGCACGGGGTGCTATTGCGGTGGACGAACTCAAATTCACCAAGCATAGATTATTATGCCGTGTTGGTTCCCGGTGGAGTAGAATAGGGCCACCCCATCTCTTCCTCTGGGTGTCGTAGAAGGCGACTAAGGCATAGGGCTGTTTTCCATCCGAAAGTAAACATTCCGCCATGACTAAGTGCCCGCTTGACTGCAATAAGCTCGCCCCCTATTCCGTGGGACCGAAAATCATAGCTGGCGAGTACCTATAATTGTCTGAAAGAGGTCATTCCTCTGCCTGGAGGTTTGTTATATTTGCGCACACCTCCTACATAATAATCGGAGCGTTCGACTGTTAAGTCAGAGGTAATGGGTTTGGTTCTCGATTAGGGTTTTAAGTTTGTATTAATAGTTCTTTTTGCATTGGTGTGTGTATTTTTATATGAAATTCTTTTTTTCGACTGACCTACTAAGTGCTAGCCCCGTCATCATCATCATCTTAGTATTGTGTCTTAATTGACTCCCCATTGGAATCCCAGGGTCTGCTTTCCTGCTGATCCTCTTTCACTTTCCATGGTCTTGGGCATCCAGTGATACTCTTTTTAGTATAAAATCATTTTATGATGCCGTATTCTGAGTTTACATAACCTGCCGTATCGTGGTAAGGAATGACGTGCCGTAACGTGGTATTGAATGACGTGCCGTATCGGTATATTAAATGACGTGTGAGACTATTTTGATATAAAATCGTTGCCTGAGTTTAAACGTGCTGTATCGTGGACAACGTGGTGTGGAATGACGTACCGTACCGTGGTATTAATGACGTGCCGTGACGTGCTATTGTGCCGAAGTTTATAGTTACGAAAGAGAACAGTGCGATCGCGATCTAAAAGTTGAACTGAAACTGAACTTTGAATTGTCGCAGTTGCAAAATTTCTTCGCTTCTGAAGTAATCTAAAGTTGAAAAGGTTAATGTTTAATTTAGGATTTCATTGGGACCAGGTGCGCGTTGTCGCCAGCTGGTTCGCGTAAATTTTGTTGATAATAATTTTTAATTTAGATTGAGCTCTTTCAGTCAGTGAATTTTGGATTGTTAGAATACTTGAACTGAGAAGGAAACTTAATGAAATACAGATGTTGAAGGAAGTGAATTATTATACTTAAGCGATATTTAGACGGGGTGAGCTTCTCGCACGTTTTGGTTCGAGAAATTGTACCTACGCTACTATCACTATGAATAATCACCATATCATTATCGTATCATACAGGCAAATGATTACTATATCGTACGAGATTCGCAAGTGACTTATCGCCTAACTAAGAATCATCATCATCATCATCATTTCAGCCATAGGAAGTCCACTGCTGGACATAGGCCTCCCCTATAGATCTCCAATAACACCGGTTGGAAGCGGCTCGTATCCAACGCGTTCCCGCGGCCTTAATAAGGTTACCGACATAGCCCAGCGGATTAGTAAGTTGAAATGGCAGTGGGCACATAGCACGGAGGACTGATGACCGATGGAGTCGAAAAGTTCACGAGTGGAGGCCACGCATCATATCGGCAAGCGCAGCGTAGGACGTCCACCCACAAGGTGGACAGACGACCTTATTAACTAATAATATTGCTTTAAAATTCTGTTTAGACTTACTATCAATATTTAATTGCCAGGCAATTCTGGCCAGCGTGGACGTTTGACATTTTTGATTGGTTTGTCAGCTTTTCTAAGAGCTGTTGTCTGATCTCCAATCTTCGAGAGGAAATTCTACCTCAGATTCACGTGAATCACGTGAATGGGCGTCCTTTATTTAACAGACGTTCTGACTGGAGAGTCAGACAGAGAAGTCCCAAAGGTGTTGGATGTTCTCAATATCTGTACCAAATTTCATCCAGCTCTGTTTAGTTATTACCTATGGCATGATAAGTAACAACATTCCATCCATTAGTATTTATAACAGCAGCAAGATATCAATCAACATGAAACAGAACATACTCCAATTAAGTTCAGAATAAACCGATACAAAACATACACGAAACTGCTAAAACAATACGTTTAATTAACCAGACATTGTCGCCCTAAAGGGTAGGTGTCGACATAAACCTTTACAAAACATACCCCAAAGGTTACACCCACTAATTTTGCTAAAATACGCTCCACAAACTTCACTTCACCACAATGGAAAAGTTTTCACCGATAAAATGTCGCCAAACTCGTTTCAGACAGTTTCAGGCATGACCTCTGCTGTTTTAATGTCTTTCCCCTGTAAATGCTGGCCATAAGAGTGTTTTATTTCAAAGAGAACCAGTTTGAGAATAATGCCATCTAGCGGGGAAAGATGGAAGTTGTACAGGAATAAAGTGTGGTTGGATCCTTTTATTACGATACCCGTAAGGTGATGGGTAAGGGTTAAATGTTTTATTTTATTTGCGCTAACTTTAGAATTAAATGTTTTAAAATGTGTACCTAATAATGAGTAACGTTTTTGTGAAATATATTGGGAACCAAGCGCACTTTATCTAGGCGGTCTACCGCCTATACAATAGTTTGTGCTCAGCTACATTCTATCATCACACTTCTCGCCATGGGCGGGGATTTCATCCTCACACATTGCGACCGGAAATGGTGCGTACTGTACGGTATGAAAGGAACTTCATCCCACGCACGCTCAAGCTGTGGAATGAACTCCCCACGGTGGTTTTTCCAAGTGACTACAACATGGGGTTCTTCAAGAAATGCATTAGAAGGTTACTACAGGGTCAGCAGCACGAGTATAACGCCCCTGGAGTGTCCCCGTCCATAGTTGACGGTAACCACTTTCCATCGGTTGGCCGTGTGCTTATCAGCCACATGAGTGGTATAAAAAAAATCTGCTAGTCAGTTTCATCTGCGGATTGACGAAAAAGGCTTTGGTCCTGGCTCTCTCAGGATGTAAGGGTTAGAGGGCAGACACCCCCGTAGAAGACAAATCAAACGAAAATAAGAGGGACCGAGGGCTTTAAATAAAGTGCAAGCTTTGGATGTAACCTTCATAACTTCATAACTTGAAAGATTTAGACGGGTTAAATGACGCCTTAAGTAATGCAATTGTTTCTTGTGCAACAATTAATTGAATTAGTTCTACAAACAAAACAATTACCAACCCATTTAATTCAAATTCTCTCATAATTAGTTTAACTGTTAACTGACGTGAATGACGTTGAAATGAAATGTTTCATAATTAGAATTTAGTGAAACAATTTGACAACATTTGGATAACAAATTATACACACACGCACACATACAACACAAGTACCTACAGTTTGAATATAAACTCGATCGTCCGATTCTTCCCAATACCTCTTTGTTAGTTTGTTCTGAAAAAATATGCCTTGTAAAATAAGATTATATTGCATAACTAAACTAAAACTATGACTTCTCATTATTTTTATTAATCAAAATATAAACAATCAAATTCAGTCCAAAATACCTCATAATTTTTTTTTGTGTGTCTGTGAACTGTATACGTGTAAACGCATAGACCGAGATAAATGCGATATTCACTTGCACTTCATACATTTGCAATTCTCGCAACTAGCGTGTGACGTCACTTGCTAGTACGATTTTGTATGGAGCGTCGCGTCGTGGTCATTTTTCGAGAAAAAATTGTGAAATAGCCTATTGTTACTTACGAAGTTCGGGTTAATACTCCACTCTCATGATTCCCTACACCGATAACCTAGATTTATTGTTACAGGGAGAACTGCGTTCTATTCGCTGATTGCGACTGATACGGGAGCCGGAACTCCGTGGGATTAGCCGGCGGAACCAAATGGAACTGACAGGAAATACTACTGCATTTGGAACTGATATATTGATGATTGATGTCTATCGTTTGTAGGGGAAATAGATGCCATAGCAGGAATTGATATCATATCAGTTTTACTACAATATAACTGTAGGACCGTACGATCGATAATTCCGTATTGAATTTCGGTTATCGCGACTAAATTCTCTGTGCCAAATTTCATCTAAATCGGTCCAGTGGTTTAGGCCTTAAAGAGTAATAGACAGACAGACAGAATTACTTTCACATTAACACTAGTACTGATTTTAACGGATAAGACTGGTAAGGCGGACTAAAAACTCTGAGGTGAAAGCTTCGGATGAAACTGGGATTAACGCTAGGACAAAGAAGAATATTACGTATAGAAAAGGTCGTACTTTTTCTAGATTAAAAAAAGTAGTCAACAACCAAGTCAATGTCAAACTTTTATGCCAAAGTTCATCCAGATCCATTCAGCCGTTTCTGCATGAAACAGGAACAAACATCTATCCATCTAAAACTTTCACATTACAATGTTAGCAGGATTTCCTGCACTGTCTCCCTGACTAAACGTAGCTTACATTGTAAATCTATTGCCTAAACACGAACACTTTACGGAACCTGAGCACAGGACCGTTATCAATGGCCCGGGCCGTTATCGATGGCCCGGGCCATATTAAGCTTGAATTTATTCTCTACATTTGTTAGTGGCTCCAGTTAATACTATGTATCTTTCGTCTAAAACCACAGAACGTCGATGGTGAGAGGAAAGGGGTATTTCGTTTAGTATATTTTAGTTTTGATAGATTAAGTTGATGTTACTGAAATGTCCTTAACTCCAAAGTTAACTAAGGTTTAAATATCCATAAAAAGGAACCCTAAGTTTCCACTTTGCGTATAATAATTATTATCCTCGATGGGAAAGAATAGGAAAGGTTTGCTGGGAGAAAACTCAATACTAAGTTAAGCTCTTCTTTGTACATAAAAATTTAATTGTTTTGAGTCTGAATGTATTATTTTCCGTGTACAATGTAGAATTAAAAAAAAGGAATTGCCTTTTTTATATGACAGACAAGCACACGGCCCACCCACCTGTAAATATAACACAAGAGATTAAGATAGGAATTTCCGTTAAAAAAAAGATTACACACGTATGTAGGTACCATTTTTCGCGTCCGTACAGAAATACGATTCGCGTATTACGAGAATTCTTTGAATTTAACGCTTTTCATCACATATTTGTGTTGCCAAAGGTGTTTCGAAATTGAATCCTTGTGACTTCAGGGAAATTTCACGGACGAGTAATGCTAAGACGATTCGCAGAATATGTATATTACCTCTATAGTTTAACACCTACACACAAATACAAGAAGGGTTATACTTTTACGAAATATCGTGATATTTTCGTCTTCTCGTAGATAAAATGAGGATATCGCCTGCCTGTTGCTTGAGTAACGATAATCTGGTCATGTTAGAAGAGAAACTCGAGAAATTAAGTTGGTACCTTCGAGCTCGTGGTCCGCTCTCTGAAAAATTATTTGGTTTACTTTGGATGGTGACTGCCATATTACCCCTCAACCTCGAGAGCGTAAACTGCACCAAAGCCTCATTTGCTAGTCAGCGGGTGTAGGACAGGTAGGACTATACAAATTGGTGTCATTCATTTACCCATTTTAGTTTCAGCGTCCCGTTCCAAATTTGAAATTCTTCCTTATAAAAATCTTATTAAAATTCAGTTCCTATCTAATCTCAATCTCCCAAATGTCAAAAACGGTCACGGTTTCAATAAAAGGAAGACCAATATCCGTAATAAAAATCTGTTCAGAATTCAATCTCGTCCATAAATTAATACGATCACGATGTCAGTGTCCTTCCTTGAAAATTGTGTTACGCGAATACCATTTTTGACATTTGGGAGATTGAAATTACATCGAGACTGAATTTTGAACAAATTTCTATTACAAAAATTATATATTCAATTATACATAGAACTCAATGTGTAATTATATTTTCTAGTACTAGGTACACATAGAACCTAATGTGTAAATTATATTTTTATACAAACCGGTTTCACTCATCGCTGTACATTCTCATTCAAACACGATGCATCCGCAGTATTTAATCCCCCGCACATTTCATAGAACCACCCCAGAGACTGTGGTCTAACTGGGTCGTGTTGCCGTAGTTATGGAATCGCCCTAGGGTGGTGGGTGGTTCTGTACAACTAAACGGTACCAACTTCAATGTGATACTTTAATAAGTCGGGTTTTATAATAGCGGTGGATTATGACGGTTCGGAACTTATGTAGTTTATAAAGATGTTTTGATGGAATATGCTTTGAAAATGGGAAAATTAAATGGTGTTACTAAATATGAAGGCTTGGCATAATTGGCTCGTGTGGTTTTGTTTCAATCAAGTTGAGTAGGTACTTAGTCATATTTTTAAACACGGAGGAGGTTCTTAATTCGGATGTTTATATTTCTTTACCCTACTGTCGAAGAAAGGTGGGTAATGTTTTTCGAGACTCCGGACACGTATCTTGGACCTGAAATGTGCTCAAAATGGGCCCTATACGCGCAGTACACATTTCTTGGGTGTCTTTTGAGGATAGCACGAACGACGAACTCAAATTCACCAAGCATAGATTATTACAAAGCAATCCGCGGGCGCCAGAGCCTCGTTTGTCTTGCGATTTAGGTCCAAGATTCCGCAGTTATATGTAAGTACGTTCTCGAAGTATTAATCTAGTAGGTATAGGTTGACTGGCAGAAAATGCCCATGGCCGCCTGTGTACACTTATTTTATATTTCTGCATAAAGATTAAATAAGTAAATAAATGGAGTTGTGGCAGTTACTCCCATATAAGTCAAGATAATGCAATAATTCAGGAGCAGAAGAGCAGATCTGAACACTAAAGTGAAAGCTGTGGACGCCCGTCGAATAATAAGCTAAAAAATAAAACAGAATGCACTGACAACCTACACTGCATCAGACGTGTAATCTCAACAACGACTACAATGCAACTGCGCGAATATTCGAAATTTAAAACATCACTGTGTTCCGGAAACAAACTGGTGCGACAACAGATAGAGGAAAATAGGGAGAGAATAAATGGGGAAAGAATAAAATTGAATTCTGATGTTGATATTAGTATTCATTACGGAATATGATTGATGATTTGGATGAGAATATCATTCCATTTTCGGCTAGTCGATGTAATCTGTGTAAGGCAATTAATGATTTCTATTATATATACAAGTTTATCTGTTTGTACAGCTCTGTGTAGTGTAATATTTATAGGAACTTAATCCCGGGATAAACAAGGTCCCTTCCGCCTATAATGTATCCAAATATTAATAAAAATACTTCATAATAACGTTAAATTAACTATTCTCTAGGTACTCAATTTTGTTTTATTCTCGTCTATTTGTTCGCAATGGCGGCAAAAGCTACTGAACGGAATTTGATGCAGTATGTTGCATCCAGTAACACCTGTGACTCGTTGGGAATTTTTTTTCCAACCAGTAACAGTGTTGCTGGTTTAGGTGTTACTGAATATGTCTTTATTTAGAACCGTCTTGATCGGACTTAAAACCCCGTAATTATGTTTGATTAAAAAAGGAAAACGGAGGGTAGGACATACCCTAGCCAGATGGACCGACGACCTGCGAAAGGTGGCTGGGACGGACTGGATGCGGAAGGCGGAGGATCGACAAACGTGGCGCACATTGGGGGAGGCCTATGTCCAGCAGTGGACTGCAGTGGGCTAATTGATTGATTGATTGAATTATGTTTGATTGCAATTAGTAAAAACGAAGATATACCTATCTAAAACTCGTAGGTAATAACCAAAATCTAGACAGAGTCGCGAGCATTAGCTAGTATACCTCGGGACAAGTATCTTGGACCTAAATCGTGAGACAAATGAGGCCCTGGCGCGCGAGGATTGTTTTATAATGATCTATGAACTCGTCCACCGCCGAAGAACCCCGTGCTATCGTCAAAAGATACCCAAGCACATTTTAGGTCCAAGATAAACCTATATATCGAGAAAAAAAAAAAAAAAGTAAATTCACAATTTTTTATTTATTTCATGGGGTTAAAGAACTTGGCGACTCCTTCTTCTGCCGCATTAATAAGACTTGGAATTCCTTTCCAGTTCAACTGCTCATTGGAGACTAGTGTGATTGTGAATGCTAAAATGAAGCGGCTTAGGACTGCAGCGGCACCCGACCTAGGTACCTACTGGCTCGAGTGTGTGTTTTTTGTTTGTGGTCCTATGTTGCTTCACAAAATAATATAATTGTGTATATAAAAGGAATGCATGGCACTCCGAACAAACCCTTCGTGGTTTTTGGTGTGTTAATCTGTATTACATATTGGTGTTTTAAATGATAATAAAGAATTTAAAAAAAAGAAAACGTGTTTCCCTCCTCCTATAGTCCCGGGTCCTATAAGCGGGGCGTGAAAAAGCATCCAATGAGGCCGTCAAGCTGAGTGCCACCATTGTAACATGGTACGTGTCTGTAATGGTGACCCTTTTTTCAGAGACTTTGCCTTCAGCTTACCATCAGGCGAGGCGAAGTCAAATTCACGTGTCCTATATAAAAATCTTTAAAAAAACAGCCTTAAATCTAAAGTTTTAACTAAATGAGTCATTCACCATCTCGCGATCGTCAAATTCGCGAGCGCGCGCGAGTTGGCAAGTTTCGATTTTGAATTATTTTTGTGTCATCAACTCGCGCGTTTGTGAAAATATGACGTATTTGTGTACAGTCAGCTACAAAAACGTTGTAATAGATTAAATCAGGTACCTATTTTAAATGTACAGGATATTTTAGGCTAGCTTCACATGTAACGCGCGTTAACGGAGGTCAGTGGTTACTCGGAACATTATATCTTGCACCTAAAATGTGTCTTTTGAGGATAGCATGAGGTACTACGGCGGGAGCTAGGACCTCGTTAGTCTCGTGATTCTGGTCTAAGATACGGGTCCCGATCCCGAGGTATAAGCGCTACCGCGTTTTGCGAGAGTTTGTCAGTTTGTTTCGGCAGAGCTTAGAAAATGGACGTGGAAGAAGCTATTATTTTGTATGTTATAAAGAAATGTATATATATATATTATGTTATAAATACTACGAGATAATATATTACGAGACGTCCTTCCAGAATCGGTTCAGCCACTTTGAAGACTATCCGTAGCCAACAATCCGTAGACAGATCACAAAATTTAAAAAAAAAACTATTTTGTTATAGGTAGGTATCTCGTATACATACTAATAACATAAATGCGAAAGTAACTCTGTCTATCCATCTTTTTGTGTGTTACAATTTCAGGTAAATTTTAATTTAATTAATTTATAGTTACAGACATTAAATTTTCTTTATTTGTATAGCTTTTATACCTAAGCTAAATGTAAAACTTACCTCCACAATACATAAAAAACACAAAAGGCTGCCACATTTTTACTAAACGGCAATCTTAACTTAAATGCATAAAATTTTACTGCACTGTACTGGTATATATATCCCACACCCCAGGTTAGGTTAGGTATTTTTTTAACGTTAATAAACAAAAACGCTTCATTTAATTTTTTTATCATTTTGCCCAAGGCAAGGGCATAATATTGAGGATTCATGCTGACCGGGAAAAGTAATAGAAATGAAATTTTATCAAATTGCCCATGTGAGAAGGGCATTATGTATACAGGCCGGTCACTATTCATAGGGACCAGATTTCTCAAGTTGCCCGCAACATATATACCTACTTTAAGGGATTCACAGTAAAAATACTCCTGAAATCGCTTTTGGGGAAGCGTGGGAAATAAATAATCGTTTTTTATAGTAATCGATTAGGTATATTTTATTCTTGAATTATATTTTACAACACGATGCTTAAATAATAATAAAAACTGTCTAATAAAAAAAAGTTTGTGGAAAATATACGATCCTTGAAAAAGATACGAAATTAGTTTGCCATAAAAAAAGCTTACCATCCGACGGCGCAATGCCGCCCGTCTTTTGGGTACTTTACCAGTAAAAATCGATGAAGAGGAATTATTCGATACCCGAACTACTTACCCCAACTATTTATCCATTTTTGATTCCAACAAAAATAATAGCTTTATTTAATATTTTTATAATGAACATTAAAACACTATACTAATTTAAAATGAATTACAAATATCATAAAAAATATATGTAATGAAATAAAAATTACAATAAATACTTTTTTTTATTCTTGTAAATATTTTAACTAGTTTAATATGTGAAACATTATGAAATTTATCTTAAATACAGCCTAAAGTAAAAGATAAGCAAAAAAAAATCTAATTTCATACGACGCATATTAAGATGACATAGCTACTCATAACAGATATCATAATATCGGCCGTGCGTAGTCTCACTTCGCAAGTCTATATCGAAATCTAAGATGAAAAAAAAAAACATTCGCAGCGCATCAACCAATGCAGGTAAAGACGCGAGTATACATTAGTTTCCTTTTCATGTTTTCTTTGATCCTTTTTTTATCTGACTGTACTTTAGCATGCGCGCGAGATGATGACGAAAAAATAATTCGAAATCAAAAATTGCCAACTCGCGCGCGCTCGCGAATTTGACGATCGCGAGATGGTGAATAACTCCCTATTACTGACCCAGTATTTTAACTCCTAATTCAGTAACTTGATTAACAATTCAGACCGGGCCCTCTAAATGGCTTACACTTCAATTTGAAATGCCGGACACCTCGTCCGGGTGTATCCGGGTGTCCGGATTATACCGGGACGTGTGCCCAAGACCCGTTATGCTAACTGGGACTCGGCTTCTGGACTAAAATCTACATGGAAGGCGATACAGAATTACTTATTTAAGACTGTGCTGTATAGTAAACTAGGATATATATTTCTGTACTATATTATATTCTGTAAGATGAGTTGGAATTTCTAACAACAGCTCGAGTTAGTCAGGCAGTAGCTACGAAACAACCATCGGTAATTAACTTCCAAAAGTCAGCTGCTCACTACAATCAATCCACTAGACACATTGATGTGGTATGGTTAGCACAGACATTCATCTAAATTTCTGTAATCTTTGCAATTGAATATTAGATAAATTGAGTCACCAATATCTTCATTTCTTTTTTCCCACACATATTTTCTGATGCCAAGTAATCTCCCAAAGTACCAAGAGCTAGTTTTGTTACACTTTGTATATAAAAAACCTACTCACTCGCGTGAAGAAAGCGAAAGGAAATATTTTGCGAAAGGTACATTATGCGAAGGAGCCCATTGCGATTAGCGCGTTTAAACAAACTAACTTTTCAGCTTTATAATCTTTATATAAATAATTCTACTGTACGTGTGTATGTCACTGAACTCCTCCTAAACGGCTGGACCGATTTGAATTACCCGACAGATGGCGCTGCAGAAAATATCATGCAGGACAACGTCTGTCGGGTCCACTACCTAGTATACTGCACAAACATTTTAGTCGTATAAGTAAAAATTACACGACTTAATGTTCTATAAACATCGTATTGAAGTCATTTTAGGTTATAATACGACTTAGTGCCTCTTTACCCTTATACAACTTGTAGTCGCATAAAGACGTCGTATAAACGTCTATGCGACTGTTTTCTATGACCAATAAACGACTGTCAGTGGTAAAACCGATGATGTCGCCTTACTAACGTCTATACAACTTTTTCACCAAACTGAATCGTATTAGAGTCGCAAGAACTACTTATACGCGATAATCGTGATAGAGTGATAAATTGCACTCTTACACGACTTTTAGTCAATTTGAACACTATTATACTACCATTTAGTGACTGAATGTCGTATAGCTGTTGGGTACATTACAATTCAGTCAGTGGTTACCTAGTAGGTATACTGATTTTGCCCTATTATTTTGGCGACACGAGCTTAAATCACACCCTTTTCATTTTACCAAAAGGCAATTATAGCATCCTGATCGTATAGCTTCTTCTGCACAGGAGCCTAATCTCTGGTGTTGTCTCATTAACTGTACAAGCGTCGAAGTATTCCCAAGGCAGTGCAGATACAGCCTCAAATACCTCAAAATATAAGCTTAGGGATGCTGATGGACCCATTCTGTTTGCAATTACATTCGTGGGGGGAGGGGTAAATATGAATGGTTTCTTTACCCTAGTCACTATGACACTGTTCAGAAGGCGTTCACCTTTCGCCTCTGCTATAATAGAAACATCCAGAGCAATGCAGGTATACATATTCATGCATACAAATATTTGCACTGAGTGAGAATCGAACCTGCGCCCTACGTAGCTGTCGAACTATCTATTATTACGCCAGACAGCCTCCGTGGCGTAGCGGTAGTGAACGCGGCCGCTACGCAGGAGGCGCGGGTTCAATCCCCGCTCAGTGCATTGGTCTGGTCGTGCCTCGGAGAGCACGTTAAGCCGTCGGTCCCGGTTGCCATAAAAACATCTATGGCAGTCGTTACGGGTAGTTGGAGCCCTAAAAATTCCAAAAACAACGGTGTAGCTGCAAAGCTTCGATATACCTAATGTTACCATTGGGTTGTGGAGGTCAGATGGCAATCGCTTAACGGAAAATATCGAGATCTAGCCAAATCTGTAGATAACACTGGCAAACCCCAGACTCCGAGCTGAAAAAAAGCTTCGGATGCGCCTGGGAATTAACGCTAGGAGGAAGAAGAATCTATTATTACGCCACAGAGGCCACAAACTATTGAGGGACATAGGCCTGTAAGCCTGTAGGCCCAAATTACTTGGTCCCATTTAATATTCTCCTACTAAAATAACTTGCTTACCTACAGACAGTCTGAAATTACTCCAATTCATTACTACTAATATTATAAACGTGAAAGTTTGTAAGTATGGATAGATGTATGTATGTGAGGATGTTTGTTACTCTTTCACGTAAAAACTACTGAATGGAGTACAATGAAACCTTAAAATAATATAGCTTACTAGCTGTCCCGGCGAACTTCGTACCGCCATATTTTTCCCGTTCCCGCTGCACCTATTTTCTCATTAAACCTTCCCTGGACACCCACGAATATTTCAAGACTAAAATTAGCCAAATCGGTTCAGCCGTTCTTGAGTTATAAACTAACAACGAAAAGTGGCATTGATTTTTATATATTAGAGAAGATAGAATAGATACATCAGAATAAGGCTGTAGGTATATCAGCGATGAACGGGATCAGAATTCCACGCGAGCGGAGCCGCAGGCAACAGCTTGTAAATACATAAATTACTACCTGACTTGGTCTTATTCTCGCTATTCAACCTGAGTTATTTATACGATTTCCAACGAGTTTTCATTCCTAAGAGCTTTTCAGTAAAACTTTTAGTTTTTTTTTTTCAGTTTGCTTTCACGGTGACTTTTAGATAGTCTTTTAAACGATTCGCCTTTAAAGACTTTAGAGCTTAAAACTTTAAAGTTTTTGTTCTTTAAATAGTTTTAATTTTTATTTAAGTGATGGTCTTTTTGGCGTAGCGGTAGTGCGCTCGACTGTTATGTAAGGCTGCGCTGGTTCGATTCGTGCTCAGTGCAAATGTTTGTATGCATGAATATTGAATTTGTATTCATCTGTCTATATTTGGGGCGTGCTAGAAAACCTCTTCGCGGTGTACCCTGGGCAGACCCTGAAGAAACCTTAGAATGCCCTTCTTGAAGAACCCCATATGGTAGTCGCTTGGGAAATCCACCGCGGGGAGTTCATTCCACAGCTTGAGTTGATTTTTTTACCTTTTATCGTGTTTTTAAAGGTAATAAATAACCTGTTATATTCAAAGATCAGCATCATTCTCTACCTACTGCATTACATTTTGCTCACGTTCAAGAACTGGGTCAGACGGGTGGCCTAGTATTAGTTCTACACCTAGGCGTCCCTTGGGGCTGACAACGTCAAAACTACACGAGTTTAAAAGCATTGGAGGGTTGAATATAAATTTAAATTTACGAATATGGCGTACTGTGCGTGACGTGTCACAACCGGGTTTTAAAATATTTGGATGGTATAAAATATAAGAGAGCTGGGAATTTTTGCAGTGAACTTCTTATTATATTGAATAAAGCACATGTACTTTTGTACATTTTTTTTTATTTTGAACCTGACCGGTTTCGTCTTGTGGCTTCTCAAAGGTTTACGTTCAAAATGAAAAATATATGGAGGAGATTATCGTACAAAAAAAAAATACCCTGTTTAAAAGTCAGGATTAACAGAAATGGTAATGTAGTTACTTAATCTTCAAAAAATATGCTTATCAAAACCTTTGGAGCGAAATCAAGTGCACCTGCTATCAGAGAAGATGATGAATACAGATGGCAGAAACGCACAGCAATTCATCCTAGTTGATACAAGATCCGCCCTTCGACATGTAACCGGTAATCAATGACACTTCCGAACCACAACGGACCTGTTGTTCAATAAATAGTTATGTTACACGTATAAATCGAATCACCGGCGATCAATAACGTGTTATCATATAGACACGGCATACAGGAACGACTGTCAAAAACGGCGCCAACAGTAAACGGGAAACAGTAACGCATACGAACCGTATCAATGATTAGGATCTAACGTGATTGTGTTGTGAATAAGAAAAGATGAATTTTTCATCTTAGGAATTTGTCTTTAAATGCTAAACAAAGTGCTAAACATTGTCGGTGACAAGATTTTTCTCACCCCGCATGTGCAACGTTCTTCTCCCGTACGTGTCTCCGTGACACTTCCACATACATTTTATATGAAACGATACAAATCCAAAACTTCCCGTCCCGTCCGTGGAAAAACCCATCACGTATGCAACGGCCCTAAGGCGCGTTTTCCAGAATAAATGCTCAGTTGTGAATCGACTCTCACAATGATATTAGAACTGTCGGCTTATTCCCGTCCGCTCCACGATTTTGCTCCCAAGCGCTCCAAGACTAAAATTCATCTAGAATATATCTGATTAATCTGTCCTCAGATTTAGTTAGATAAATCGAGATTTAGGACCTATCTGGAATAGAAAAATATAGCTACTTACTCACGTGAAAAAAGGGAAAGAAAAAAATATATGACACCATACGGGTTACCTGTTGTTATCTGGGAGATGAATATCCTTAGTTACATTGTCATTATGGCTAGAAAAATTTAAGTGTCGTCATCGCATCTCTGATTATTGCACAAAATCAGGACAATTTAGAGTCTTTGTTGCCATTATAGAGTGCGGACAACGCATCTATAGCTTACAATATATTGTTGCTGGCGATCCAACCTGTCACCAGTGCCATAATAACGTTTGTCAAGCCACGGTAAACCGCAGGGATTTGCTCGTCCTCAGGAATTGAACAGATCTAATATCCAGACTATTGATAAAGGTTTTAGTTTTATTTGTCTAGTAAACGGGTAGATAGCTGACCGAGTGGATTTAGGTCGGACATAGTGCTTGTAAGAGATAAAGTTTTGCGGAAGCTTTAGTGTTTTATGGAATTTTTATTCGCATCGTCAAGATTTACTTTATTTCTAGCTAGATTTGGAAGCTCCCCTGAGCCTTTTTCTAACTGAGTTTGCATTTCTGTGGAAGCTATGCGGCTGAACTTTGTTATTTTTCGTAAAGCGAATGTCATTTTTTTATATTACTTAAGACGCAGACAAGCATACGGTCCACCTTATGGAAAGTGGTAGGGCACTATCATTGGTGCGAAAATGCCCTCAGATGCATTCAAACCGACTAAAAGCAAACGCCACCGTCTTGGGTATTCTTCATCCTTGCCTCCCTGTTGACCCAGAGCTAGCTGCGGTTTTGAGATGCCTGGCCCTCGAGGGGTGGGGGACACAGTCCCTCAAAGGGTTGGTTCACCCTGTAACAATATCCTCGTACATGTCTCCTGAACTGTTATTGTCAGAATGGATCCGAATGAATTTTAAAAGTATTTAAATAGATTTTTTGTTCGAACTGTTCCCGAGCCGCTATAATTAAATTCCAACTTCACATTTAGGGTATTAACTTTGGACAGTGATGTGAGATCGTGCGCGTCCACAGGCGGGGTTAAATACATTGTGGAAGGGTTTTATTCAATCAACAGTCACATTGACACTAATATGGTACATAAAACAAACGGACGTAGAACAGGCGTATCATGGACGTAATTTTGCATTGATTATAATTATCTTTTCTGTATAAGTCTCACCTTCTTGGTGTGTATAAGGATTCGGAGTTTATACATATTGTAGAGAAATTATAGAGAACTAGCTTTTGCCCGCGGCTCCGCCCGCGTGGATGTCGGTTATCGTAACCAAACATAGCCTATGCCCTTTCTCAAGGTCTAATTTACCACTATACCAAATTTCATCAAAATCGGTTCTGTGGTTAAGGCATGAAAGCGTAAGAGAGAGGCAGCAGGCTATGTTTCGTTGCGATAACTGACAACCACGCGGGCGGAGCCGCGGGCGACAGCTAGTAAAATATAAATAAAATTAAATACCTACATAAATAAAAATTCTATTTTAATTACCCAACTTGAGTAACTGAAGTCATAGACCTCAGTATCAAGATTATAGTCAGACGAATTAAACAAACCTCAACATCGATTAAGATATAGAAAAGAGAATCGGCCTCATGCGGGAAACGAACCCGCCATCTTTCCCTTACAGGGCTAATGCGGGTTCGAGTCCCGCCCGAGGTCGAGTTGAATAGTTAGCATACTAAATGTTTTAAAATTTCATTCAGATCTCAACAGTTACATTTTAAACAAGTCTTATAACAAGAAAACTTATAAAAAATGGTAAGCAATTCAATGTTTTCTAAATGAGAAATGTCTGCAACGCGTCCGCGGCACCACTCCGCCGACCTATTTATAATTCCTCACTTGGCAAGCTTTAGCTCAATTTCTCAGAAGTTGTAACATAATTTCCTTTTTTTATTATAAAACATTACCTACTGGGAATTTACGTCTTGTTAGTAAAATTTAAGTGAATGTATACTATACAAATCTGAATGTATAAAATCGAAATACCATTCGCTGATTAATCACGAAATATCTGAAACTATAACACCTACAATCTTGAAATCAGGAAGGTTTCATATAGGGTGTAGACATCCGCTAAGGACGGATTTTACGAAAATCCATCCCTAATTGGGTAAAACAGGGGTTAACTAACTCCACGCGGGTAGCTAGGGCGTGTGAAACGATACAGGCACAAGTAAATGGTCAGTTCAGACGAGGTCGACCTCATAGAACATACAAAACAGATCTAAAGTACTAGAATGGTTTAATGATAGTACTGGAAGCTCGTGAAGTATGTAAGGATAGAGGGCTGCTGTCTCTGCCTACCCCGGAGGGGTAAATGCGAAGGCGTGAGTATATGTTGTCATAGTAGTAATCAAAGGAATCTACGGAATGGCTTTAAGGAGACGACCCACCCCGATTTTCAAATAATGTATGGGAATCTGCCGGATTTGTATTTTAATTTTTTTTATTGGTTTACATTTATATTTACTGCTCCGCTCCCTTAGGGAGTAGCGCGATGATATTTAACTTATAACCTTCCTCGATAAACGGGCTATTAAACACAGACATAATTTCTCAATTCGTAACCGTAGTTCCTGAGATACGCTAAAACAAACAAACCAAGAAACAAACATACTCTGAAACTGATATAATATAAACCAACTACAGTATCTACAATGACAAGATCTTAATAATTAGATTCCTATCACAGCTTTTGGTACATTAACTCCCAACATGTAATTATGGTGAAGCGATTTGGTGACACAGCTGAAGTAATTATAGTGTGTGACAGGCCTTGAAATTGTTAATTACCGAGCGCTGAGGGCAAAGGACAGTTGGGGTAAACACCACTTGACTATAGAGCTTGGTTTTCGATGGAGTCGTGATGACTTCATATAGTTAATGGCATATATGATGATACGATAGAGCACCGACCCGAAATAAGACAAGACAAAAAAGTGATAGATATATTGACAAAAGCTGCGCAATCCGACTTGGATAGGTTAGGTTAGAAGGCTAATGCGGAAGTAAAGCAGAGCGGAGCTCCCGCATTAGCCTTCGTGGTTATTTTTTTTACAACGATGCAGATACAAGTCATTTTGCTAGCTTTTTGATCAAATGGCTGAATTCAGGCCGTTAATTGAAAGAAGCCGTTTAGCAAAGAGGTTAGGCGGTTAATTGAATTAACTAATTGAAAAACGGCTAACTAAGCTAATAACGTCTATTCTGCTTACATTTTCAGACACTAGCAATCTTTTAAAGCGGTGTCATAGTAGCACGAAAAACAATAATATTATTACTTAAATACCTACCTATATATACTTAGACAAATCTGCTACCCAAGTGATAATCACGTTCGAGTTTCAATAGTATACGGGCAGATCTTTATTCTATTTATCTCCTAAATGTCACTCGTGTGATATGTAGCTGTCTATTCGACTTTATTAGCTTTGTACCTAGGCATAAATGATATTGACAGCAAAATGGCTGTACTATTAAAATTGGAAATTACTTTTCTGAAACATTGGGGATGAAAGATATTCATATTGATGAGTGTGTGTAGTTGTCAAATGAATTTATGTATGATTTACATAATATCATGTACACGATGTATTTAATAATAGGTATTAAGAGGTAAATTTAATTTTAATAGCTATAGAATTCTAAGAGCTTTTAAGTACTAACATTATATAAGCGAACATTTTAGAGTAAAGAGAGGTCAAAATATTTACGTTATTCGAAAGGTCACATTAAATTTATATTCTAAGACCATATTAGTCGTCGAGTGTGCAAATAATTATGAAGATATGAAGATATAAGTATAAATAATAAATATAAATGAAATTAAGGCCCCGAATCAGATCAGCATCGAAAAATCGTTTTTTTCGAAACCGTTTTTCTTTTTAACTATAAAACCTACAGATCTGGAATTTACATGCCTGCATAATACAGGATATACAGAGTAACTTCTCCGTTTCATAAATTAAATAAAAAAGGAGGAAATATTTAAACAGAGGCTCTGAACAGCACTCTACTCTTTCTTATGAAACCAAATATTTTCTACAATATGTATCCAAATAATCTAAAAGGAGATGGGGAGGCTTTCATACATTCTTGGGCCAAAAATGTAATAAGATGAGGGTGGTATCAATTAAGAGCATATAAATTATTAAACCATCCCTGAAAATTCTGCAGATTTTGGATATCTGAGAGCAGAGTTATAAGAGATTTAGTAAAAGTGAGGTTATGCAAGAAATTGACATTTTAGAACTGTGATTTCTGTGGTGTTTTAATAGAAAGTGGTCATTTTTTTATCTTAAAATACTTTTAAATTGTACTGTATTATATTTTACTCAGGGATAATGTACGAAAACTTACAAAGAGATTTTAAAGATATGGAGTACAAGGATGTTATGTTAAAAAAAAAACACTTCAAATAATAATGATCTTTTATTCTTCTTCAATAATAATTAGAGTATTGTCTAAGAAGTGCGCAGGTGGAAATATATTACCTTATTTACTTCATTTTCTATGCCACAATTCACACAGAGATCCATGTCAAAATCCAAAATACCGAGCAAAACTCAAACAAATAAACAAGTTTATCATTGTACTTTAAGGTAACCAGGAGCAAGCTAGAAGTCCGTTAAGAGAAATCACTGTTAAGGGAATATAATCAAGAAATCAACTGGAAATACTCAAAACGCAGAAGTCAATTGATCATTGGATTTAAACCAATAAACTGATACAGCATTCTGATATAGCATACTTTTGTACATATTTTATAAACAATTGTATATCCCATAAGCCGTGTAAATATACAATTTTTCGATAAAATAATTAATTTTGAAGATTGAATAAATAAACTGATTGACTGAAAATGGAGCTGTCAGCTGTCACAGCTTAAAAATACAGTTGATAAACACAAGAAATAATTAATCGATTAACGGAAATCGATTCAGAATTTATTTTTATTACACTATTATTTGGTATTTTAAATGGTTATTATTATTATTATGATTAAGTTTTGTTCACTCTGATTGATTTAATATCAAATTGTGATGCAAGTGTTTAAATACGCAATATTGTTTAAATAATTGTTAGTAATCGATATTTTATTTTGCTAGTGGAATAAACTTAGTTTTAAGATTTCTCGTCTTCCAGACTTTCAATTGAGCTGGTTTTTTAATATTTTGAAATAGAAAAAAATACCGCTTTTTTTAAGTCATATCTCAACTCATTACAATTTTGGCCCAGAAGTCCCCGTCTCCTTTTACATGTATGTTAAATAAGTGTATTAGCATGACGTAACCTTCTTAGTTAGTAACCGTCGCCTATAAAGTTACCTATTAAAATTAGTTTTATTGTTTTGACGGTTCAAATATGAGCGAATGACCTTGAGCATTTGTATGGTCAAAGTCATTCGCGTATGTAATCACCTTAAAGATCTGTTCATAATAAAAGTTTCTTAATAAATGCATATGAAAGTATATATCGGTATACAGGATGTATTTTTGAAACGGGGCCTGTCCTAAACAAAAAGTTTGACCATTGTAGAAAGAACAATGCCCACTTTTCACCTGTCTGATCAGAATAAGCAATTTGCCCGTATTGCCTAGTTAATTAGCTCATAAAATAGCATATTTTTTTCTATTTTTAACAAAAAAAACTTAGAAAGAAAGTGTTAGGCTAGAAAATCAGATATCAGTTTTTTAATGATAATCAGAATGATCAGCAATATCGAGGGTATAGTGCTCAAACCCAATAAGTATGAAATTTTAACTTTCGAGTTATTCAATGTTAAAGGTTCAAAGACAAATATACCCATGATTTTCACATAATATCGTCACGATAAGTATTTGTGGTAAAAGTATATTTAGTTAACTTATTACTATAACAATTTTAAACTGTCCATTGTTCATCATTCTTAAATTAATAGAAAATTAGATACATGAGGTAGTGACTTATTGGGTTTTACCCCAAAGAGAGAGATAAAATTAAACATTAATTGTATTTAATTTCTTAGGATTAATTAAGTTAAATTATTGAAAAAATAAATAAAAATCACTCTGCCACTTTTGCGGGCTGGTTGTTTGGTATAATATTATGTCTTCATATTTTTTCACACTGGGACATGCTGTTGATCCAAAACAATCTGCGTACCGCGCTTGCGTAAGGGCGCGCGCCTCGTGCTATCCCAACATGAGTCACTTTAAGGTGGAGTACAACAGAGCCACAAATGTCTGCAAGAGGGCTTGATATGTCAGAGCGCACAGCACGGTTTGTTCAAGTGCTAATGGCGCATCCCATGGGCAGCCATGGCTACTGGCGACTGGCCAAAGCTGTGCAAGCCAACTTCTGTCAGCCTTCCCTGCGTAGCGCGATGTCCGTAAAGTACTGCAATCACTCGATATCTAGAAAATCAGCGGGCCGGGTCTTATTCCAGCGATGGTTCTTCTAAAACGTGCAACGGAGTTGTCTCCAATGCTTACGCGGCTGTACCGACTCCAAGAAGCGGGATCGCCCATACCCAGCCAACTATCGTCCCATAGCCGTCACCTCAAGGCTGTGCAAGGTATTCGAGCACATCATCAACATACAGCTCATGCGTCACGGATGATGCGTAAAGGATCACTCCTTAATTAATGACAGGAAATACATTTTTAGGCCGAAGTGGTTAACAGGTGATCTTCTGGCGTACGTTACCCATCTTTAGGGTGAGGCTTTGGACAAGCATGACGAGTCACTGGCAATTTCGAAAGAATCTAGCTCAAATCGTTTCTTTCCAAGCTACCAACCTTTGGTCTGCCTGCTAGACTGTGTGCCTGGGTTGCTAGCTTCCTACAGGAGCACCGTATTCGCGTCCTTTGTGATGGACAAATTTTGGAGATTTTGCAGGTAAATGCTGGCGTACCGCATGGGTCCGCCACTTACTTTATCACCCACTCTCTTTCTTCTGCATGTCAACGACATGCTGTCCATCAGCAGCATTCATTGCTATGCAGACGATAGCACCTTACACGGGAATTATCACGAACATCCTGCGGTGAAGCAGTCCGATATCGCGGAAAAAAGGCAGCTTATCGCCACTGAGCATGCCGGGTCTTGAACCACATTTCCCAATGGGGCTCTGAGAATGAGACGCAGTAATAAGACGCAGACATGAGCGTTTACAGCAATGGTATCTTCTTTCCTTCCCCTTCCCGCTCTTCAGAACACGCCTCTGCTACTGCAGGAAAATCTCAATATCCTCGGTATGGATGTTCTCTGCAAACTAAAGAACAAAAACTACATTGAAAGTATCATTAAAACAGCCTCGCGTAAAGTCGGAGTCCTGAACAAAGTGAGACGTTTTTTCACACCGGAGTAGCGGTGTCTTCTGTACAAGACACAAGTGCGCTCCTGCGCGAAATACTGCTCGCATCTCTGAGATAGCAGTACTTAGGTACTAGACGCGACGTGCGTTCCGCATTATTGAGAATCCTGAGGTCATGAAAACCTTCGACGATGTGCAGATGCGCAGAGATGTTGCATCCTTGGCAGTGTTAACTGTCTCTACCATGGTGAATGTTCTGATGAGCTCTTCCAATTAGTACCACCCTCTCCTTTCCTACACAGGACAACACATGCAGGACTTAAATATCACCCGCATACGGTGCAGAATATTCCATAAACAACCAAGCGGTTCGGCGACTCCTTCTCTTGTCCATTAACCGGGAATTCCTTACCAGTACACGTGTTTCCCGCTTTCTATAGTCCTTGTCCCTTGCCCTATATGCAGGGCGTGAAAAAGCATCTGATGAGGCCGTCAAACTGAGTGCATGGTACGTGTCTATAATGGTGACCCTCGTTTCCGAGACTTTCTCTTCAGCTTACCATCAAGCGAGGTGAAGTCAAATTGACGTGTGCTATATAAAAAAAGAGTTCACCACTAGTCGTAATCCACCCAAATTACGCGTGCGGTGTGAGTGGCATGAGTGAAGTTGTATGTACTTATTTTGATTTATTGGGTTATTCCTCAAACAATATTGGAAGAATCTTAAGTGAGTAAATCTATTTAACTATACAGTTCTGTTTTTGTTTTTGAAATTATCGAACAATGAAATCCGATAAATTAAGTTGTTTTATTTCAGATTTTATTTTTGGTAACTTTCTTAACTATTAATTTATTATTAATATTAACTATTATAGTAAGACCCGTTAAATGGAAATAATGGTTTCGGCCTCTTCTTTTTATTTTGTTTAATAATCATACGGATAAAGGTAAAACCAGATAAATAGAAATATTGGTTTTCACCATGCATGTTATAAAGCGATTTAGTAAAACTTTTTATACACTAAATGAAAATAAATACATTTATTTGGTTTAAGCGTGACATAAAAATATTTTTTCTCCCAATAAATCTACTTAGTGTGTTCTAGTTTACAGTTTTGAAAAAAAATACCTTGGTTTATTGGGTTATTACACCAAGTAACTTGAGTTCTACCGCGAATTCCGCTTATTGGATAATACCATTAGAAAGAGCGTAAAAAATCGATTAAGATGGACCAAAAAAGTCAATTTTCGATTTTTGCCTACTTATTGGGTTTTAACACTGGACCCTCGATATATCAATCTGCGTAAGACGAAATTCACCATCTTAAAGCAGAAACCATAGACGGAAAATATTCTCTACTCTCTGTCACGTTGTGATTATATTCTCTTTAGAGATGTTACAATCGGGACTATTTAGAATAATCGTATTAATGAACAAATGACTTGACAGATATTACGTTATTCTTCCTGTTACCCAGTAGGACAAATATTAGTCACAAAAGGCAATGTGTATAATGCAGGCATTCTATACAATACCTAGGAAATGTATAGAATGCCGGGGTCGTTCAGGCAATGTATGAAATGATATTCAAAGTTTAAACTATTTTACACTTTGCCTAGGAAATGTATAGAATACCTAGGCATTGTATAGAATGCCAGTCGAAGCATAGGTAATGTATGTAATCTATTTTTCTTCTCTATGATTTAGTTAGATAGATACTAATCTTTTGAGAGCTAATCCTAATTTCAACTTCCACCAGCGAAAGTGCTGATAAGACATGTATTGTGTTCTATTGGTAGGTATGCCTAAGTACCTACGTGTTTTTTGCGTAGAATGTTTCTCACATAGCAGTGAAAGCAAAGCTGCACATTCCGACTTGGATAGATTAGGTTAGAAGGTAAATGCGGGAGCGGAGCGGAGCTCCCGCATTAGCCTTTGTGGTTATTTTTTTTATTACCATACAGAATTTCTATAGGCCACGGCAACCACTCTCTTACCATCATCCCTGTGCTTGTCAGCCACCTAAACTGATGGAAAGAGAGTTGTTACCGTGGCCTATAGAGATCTGCATGATTAAAAAAAATTACCACGAACCTAACTTCTAACCTAATCTATCCAAGTCGGAGTGAACAGTTTTTCTTTCAGCAGTAATATCCATTTTTCAAATCCATAGAGGGCTTCTTAAGGGATCGCAAATAAATGACGCTTTGTTAATCTATTAGGTACTTTGTTTGCTAGCAGTACTTATTTATTAAGGTGAGACGAATTTTCGCACATGAAATATCATTTTAAAGAGACGAATTTACAACAACCCGTCCAATAAACACATTGCCTGATGCGCTTCTGGCATTTAATACAATACCTAGGCAATGTATGAAATTAATCGTATTATACACATTGCCTGAACGTTTTAGGCAATGTATAGAATGCTTAGGCATTCTATACAATGCCGGATTATACACATTGCCTATAACATAAATACGAAATAGTGACCAACTTTTCCTTCATACTTTAACAGGCTTAGGATTAACGCACGCACATAGATTATAATATCGCTCATTGTCGCTATTATTTTGACTATTACCTAATAAGATATCAAAATAATATGAAATAATCGTATTAGGTATACCTAGTAGGTATACCTAGTAGGTATACCTAGTAGGTATACCTAGTAGGTATACCACTGTTATATTGTGTTACTGGTACCTGCTACGATTACAAATAATAATTGTATTTGTCCTCTCTCTACGCTATAAACAAACACCGACTATGACATGACATGACTGTGACAGCTTCATTTGGTTTCATGGTTTCGTTTTATTGCTGATGTGTAGTGTAATTCCTCTTTCTGTTGCGTTCAAATTCAATTTGATACTCTGTTATCACCCCATTTGAGAGGAGAGCAATGTCCGCATCCGTGGGATCCTTGTCCATGACATAGCAGATAAAATACAGGAGAGCCTCATTGCTGGACAAGTTTTTCGGCAACCCCCAGGCTACGTGTGTGATAAAAATGTCTGGCAATACCGCCCCGCCGGGTAGCAGAGCAAACCTAAGAAGTCTTAGCTCAACTATCGTTGTAGAATGTGTTATGCGTGCCAATTATCTCATTACCAGTGATGCCCATAACAGTGAAAAGTGAAGACAGACCCTAAGGGCCAGTCCACACGGTGCGTTGTTTGCGTTGCGTCGACGCAACGCAAATATTTTGACGCATAGCCGGCCACACGGGCGCTGCGTCACCGCAGCGCAGCGTTACTACGATCGATGCAGTCACAGTCACAACGCGTACACCCCCGCCCGCTTCGCCTCCGGGGCTGCAGCTCCGTCGTGTGTGCGTTGCGTCGACGCAGCGCGCCGTTTGGACTTTGGACACTATGATTATTTGTATGTAAAACGACGCGACGCAGTGGCACAGTGCTGCGTCGACGCAACGCAACGCGCCGTGTGGACTGGCCCTAACCTTTTAGAAAAGTCGGAAGACAGACCCTGGGCTCTAAGATTCCTGCCTTCAATTCAAAACACAACATTATTTTGACAATGATTATAATAAGAGAACACATACATTATAAAAATAAAAAAATAGACGAATAAAAAAATACCAATTGTAATGAATAAAATGTTGTAAGGTTGTATTATTAATATTCATTTTTGACTTTTCATATTGTCATTTCTGTAATAGCAATAAAGGTAAAAAGTATTTTATTTAGTTATTGTTGAATGCAAAAATTCCCTCAGCCTCAGTGGCATGGCGGTAGTGAACTCGAATGCTACGCAGGAGGCGCGGGTTCGATTTCCGCTCAGTGCAAATATTTGCATGCATGAATATGCCTACTTGCATTTACCTGGGTCATGGTATCTCCGTGCCTTGGAGAGCACGTTAAGCCGTCAGTACCAGTTATCATACGAACATCTAATGGCAGTCGTTAGGGGTAGTTAGAGCCCTATAATTCCAACAACTGGTCTACACAATACTTTAATGTCGCCAATGGGTTTTGGAGGTCAGATGGCAGTTGCTTCACCGAAAATATGTAAGTTCAGCCGCGTCATGGTAGTACTGGAAGAGGTGGACCCCGGACTCTGAAGCAAGGCCGTGGATGTAACCAGAATGAATGCAAGGCTGATGATGATGATGACAAAAATTGCAAACAGTTTGTATGTTGAAAGCTCATTTAATCACTGAATATGAGCATATGACATGAAATAAATCTAAATTATTACCTATATCTTGTTAATCTTGACTGTGAAGAATTAACTTTTGATAATTGAGATCGTCATCATCCTAGCGTTAGACCCGGTCGCACCCGCGTATAAGTAAAATGTATGTCAGAACACGATCATTGGTTGTTAGGGGTCCATTACACGCTAGGTTTTGCCATGGTTTAACCATCAATCACGCCGTGAGTGACCAATAACATAACGTCTAATAACCGATTGACCAATAATATTCATGATTGACGGCATGATGCATGACGTTTGCATGAGCGTGTAATGGACCCCTTAAGTTTTTTGACACTGTCACACAGTTCATTAGTCAAAGCACAGATAAATAAATACTTCACCTACACGTTTTAATACCTTGATTACACAAGGATTACACATTTTTCAGTCTAAAGATTTAAACCATTATTGGTTTTATGGTTTCAAAGATGCAGTATCTATTCATCAATGATACCAGTACAGTAATACGATAGCATTTTAAAAATGTAGTGACAGGTCAACGGATGTATGGAAAGTGGGCATCATTCTTTTATTCTCTCGCCGAAATGTATGGGAAACGTTTTTGGCGAATTCTGTCTTTCCTAGTACTCAAAGCTAAAATGGTCCCTTAGAGTCTTTTGATCCCCACATGAAATAGAACCGATTGGCACTAAAAAAAAATTTTTGGACTTTTTGCATTTTTTTCGCTAACTGTAAGATTTTTGCAAAATCTGTAAATGCAGTTCAAAATTTCTCAAAAAGTAGGGAAGGTCTCCTAAGAACGTTTTGCTGTAACTACAACGGTTAAGGTACTTGCCCTTACTGCCCCGTTTCAAAAATACATCCTGTATATGGTCCTTTTTTTTCATGCATAAAATGCCCATGGATAGCCCCGCCGGAGCCGGTGGAGGAGGTTATGTCGGACGCGATTTGTTTGTTTGTTTGTCTTTTTGATTATCCCACACTGTAGGCACCTTTCTTCCTAGTACTCTGATGATGGGCAACTAATATAGCGAGGCATCTATTTCCAAAAAGCGGTTCAACAAAATATTTTTTTTTTCAAAATCTGCAATTAATTGGTAAAAAAACAATGAATACATTCAGCATAGATGATTAAACTGGTAGAATTCATACAAATTCGGTAGAATTAGGAGGCTTTCAATAAGTGGGGCATCTATCCCGGTTTTAACCTAGCTTTCAGGACAACTAAATAGTATAACTACCTTGCCTCGCTTATAAAGGGATTTATGTCCGATATTTTTCTCTTAACTTTGTATTAAACTTAATTTTTTGAAGTAATACTTTAAAACAAGATTGAAATAAAAAGATCGCGAGAAATCTGAGCTGTTCTGCGTTGCGGAAGTTTATGCTGAGAGGTTCTGGAGGCCCGGGGGAGAGTGGAGAGGCAGGGAGGTAGATCTTATCTCAGCTTGAGAGCTTTACAGACTGTGATGGTGTAAGTTCTTAGTAGTTTTGTCCTTGTTTTATGGATTGAGATGAAAAATGTATCGGACGTTTGTTGGACTTTCTTAGTTGTTCGCGGTTTGTGAAACTGATTCTGATCTACACTATTTATGATACCTGATACCTCCAAACTTTATCGTTGGATTATTAGATAGGTAGGTACTTGGTAAAATATCGTAGTTGTATCATATTTTTACCCGACTGCGCCAGCGAGGGTAATGTTTTAGACACGTATTGCTATTGTTTTCTTTAATTGTAGTGTTATTTGGTGTATTCGTTACGTAGTGAGTAGGTACCTGTTTATGTTCGTTGACTATTTTGTTGATTGTGTTATAGTGTAGATAAATTGTTATTATGTTTTATTATGGTGTGTCCGGAATAAAATCAATTTTTCTTTCTTTCTTTTTACCAGTGAATATTGTTAAAAAACATGAGAAAATATGGTGCTACTTAGCGACATTATATAATATATTATTTGCTAGCGGATCTAACAGACTCTGTTTTCTTAGAATGTTATAATTTTGTTTCCACGAAATCTATTACAGCACTACAATACTGGGAAACCACCTACGGTTCTACTAAAATTCCCTATAAAAAAGAACCATTTACATGTTGGTCATGTTAAGGAAGCTACACACCGTACATTTACGCAGCAGATGTTTCTTGACAACTTTATTTCATTAAAGAAATTCAGATGCAGTTGACTGGTGGAAAAATAGGAGAACCTATTTTTTTTGTATAAAATTGCTTTAGGTATATTTAGCATGTTGGAAAAAATAAATAGGTATGCAAAACAAATGTTAATACTACTGCATCCATTTCTTATTTTGGAATATCGAATCGGACTAATACCCGTATTCACAAACAATACTTCGCTATGCGTACTACAAAAACTGTGCAAAGAACGACATATTCTCAGTGTGTTCGTTTGAGTTATTCCGGTTGGATCCCCAAAAATGATCCACTGCCGATTTTTATTCATCATAGGCATAACCCTAGCACATTCTTACGAGTTGTGGGTCAATGGCTGGGTCAGGTTTTGGATGGGTGACCGTTGTTTACATTACGAGGTTAAGCTTAATTGAGTGGGTCGGGTTTTGGATGGGTGACCGTTGTTTACATTACGAGGTTAAGCTTAATTGAGTGGGTCGGGTTTTGGATGGGTGACCGTTGTTTACATTACGAGGTTAAGCTTAATTGAGTGGGTCGGGTTTTGGATGGGTGACCGTTGCTTACATTACGAGGTTAAGCTTAATTGAGTGGGTCGGGTTTTGGATAGGTGACCGTTGTTTACATTACGAAGTTAAGCAAAATTGGCTGGGTCGGGTTTTGGATGGGTGACCGTTGTTTACATTACGAAGTTAAGCAAAATTGGCTGGGTCAGGATTTAGATGGGTGGCCGTTGTTTACATTACAAAGTTAAGCAAAATTGGCTGGGTCGGGTTTTGGATGGGTGACCGTTGTTTACATTACGAGGTTAAGCTTAATTGAGTGGGTCGGGTTTTGGATGGGTGACCGTTGTTTACATTACGAGGTTAAGCTTAATTGAGTGGGTCGGGTTTTGGATGGGTGACCGTTGTTTACATTACGAGGTTAAGCTTAATTGAGTGGGTCGGGTTTTGGATGGGTGACCGTTGTTTACATTACGAAGTTAAGCTTAATTGAGTGGGTCGGGTTTTGGATGGGTGACCGTTGTTTACATTACGAGGTTAAGCTTAATTGAGTGGGTCGGGTTTTGGATGGGTGACCGTTGTTTACATTACGAAGTTAAGCAAAATTGGCTGGGTTAGGATTTAAATGGGTGACCGTTGCTTACATTACGAAGTTAAGCAAAATTGGCTGGGTCGGGTTTTGGATGGGTGACCGTTGTTTACATTACGAAGTTAAGCAACATTGGCTGGGTCAGGATTTAGATGGGTGGCCGTTGTTTACATTACGAGGTTAAGCAAAATTGGCTAGGTCGGGTTTTGGATGGGTGGCCGTTCTTTACATTGCGAGGTCAAGCTTAATTGGCTGGGTCAGGATTTGGATGGGTGGCCGTTCTTACATTACGAGGCTAAGCTTAATTGACTGGGCCATGTTTTGGATGGGTGACCGTTGATTCTTTACATTTCGTCTATAAAGCAAAATGCTTAAATTGCATATGGAGTTATTGTGCGTCGTAGTTAATTTGATTTTAGGTCACATGATCAGGAGAGTCGTGAGCGAGTTATAGTAAAACCAACGATTCCGTGAAATCGCGAAAATAAGAACTACGGTTTCACTGTCAAGTGAGTTATGTTTTATTGCAAGTCAAAGATAATTTGGTGCGATTTGATATATTAGCGAACGAGTTATAGTGCAAATATTTGTATGCATGAATATGAATATTTGCATTGGTCTGGGTGTTTCTATGTATAATATGTACATATTTATTTACAAAAAAAAGTATCTAAACTAGGGTAAAGCCAGAGCAGCGGTGCCTTCTCTACAAGACACAAATTCGCTCTTGCGTGGAATACTGCTTTCATCTCTGGGATGGCTCCGCAAAGCACTTACTAGATGCTCTAGACAGGTTGCAGCGACGTGTAGTCCGTAAACATCCCCAACACGTCCCCACTCTGATTCGATTCCTTTAAGTACCCAAATCCTGGCTCTCCCGACACATTCTATTTCCTACATTCACTGTATCTATATCTCTTAGTTACTAAATCTAGTTATAATAAATATAAGTCTAGTAATAATTTTACTATTTCTGTAATTAAAATAAACACAGTTTTTATAAAAACTTGTTTTGTCTGCACCACCTAACAATTGCGATTGATTTGATTGATTGTAATATGTCAAGTATTATCCTGGTGAATAGCGAAACTTTAGTATCCAAGTCATCGGTATCGTACACCGAGGACCAATCAACACTGCTAACATCAGCCCTCAAGCGCCCCAGATCCATGTTATTAAAACTACGAAGAAATAGATATTTACTCTTACGCCTAGGGGGACGGATTTTATAAGACAGATAGATAAGGTCCTGATAGGAAAAAGAAGCAGGAAGCTGCCTATGTATAATATACCTTGTGCGAATCAGAGACAAGAATTAGGTCCAAAAGTGAAGGGGTGCAGCTATGCGCCCTATGAGTGGCATTAAGTGGAGGAATTTGCATGTTGGCAGAAGAGACAAGTGACTGGAGTCTACGGCTACGCAAGTCGTTCTTCAGTAGGCAAGTGTTGAAGTCTCCGAGGATTACCATGTGGTCATAGACAGAAATTTGGTTTCGAATGAATTTGACATCTGTCGATCTGACAATTAGAAAAATGTGCAAAAGATTATCGAGGCCAATCGAAGCTAAGGTATTCCTGAATTATTGTCGATTTACGTGATAGAAGGAAGGTACTATAAATTAATATTCAATCACAGTAAATCAGGTAGAGGGAAATTTACAGATCATATACAGGGCGTCCCACGGCGATGCCACATGGAGGGCAAGTACCTTAAATCCTTAAGTTGGCGCATTTTACTTAAAGGAGACATCATTTTATTTTTAAAAAGAAACAAAACTGCATTCAAAGATTTTTAAAAATTTGCTTGCCACACCCGGTAATCGAACCGACTAAAATCCGAAAAAGTAACATCCCGTATTTTTATGGCATCAATCGATAGTGTCAATCAAAAGAATCAAATCTCTCTAAGAAACATGGTAAATTAAATGAAAGGAAGTCCTTGAAACCTAAACTTATAAATTAAATTTGGCAAAATAAAACACTTTAACTCAAAGTTCATCCATCCATCTGATACCATATTAACAATGAAATTCCATATTTAAATCACTTTTCTTTTTTTATCGTGTGGAGACCGCTGCTGGTCAGCAGTAGTATTTAGGTATGTCGAAATCAAACCGACTAAAACCGGACGCCACACCGTCTCAATTGACAGGTTATAAGTTGATCCAATAGGGCAATTCACTCGCCATCTTCGTTGCCCAGGGTACACCGCGTGCAGGTTTATAATCAAGCACCTAAAAATTACTACCTACCCTACCTAGATAACCTCATGCAGTTACCCAATAAAGTTACATTCTAAACAGGTAACAAAGTTCATTCATTCAGTATGTACTTATTTTACTAAATAAATTTCATCAAAGATATCTCTAGTGTTGACCTTATAAGATACCTTATCTGATGGTTCCTGGAGTAAAAGTGCTGTGTTTGTTTGCATTGAATTTATAAGTTAAGATTTTGTGAACTTCCTTTCATTTAATTTACCATGTTTTTTAGAGAGTTTTGATCCTTTTGATTGACACTATCGATTGATGCAGCGGTCTCCACACGATAAAAAAAAGAAAAGTGATTTAAATATGGAATTTCATTGTTAATATGGTACAAGATGGATGGATGAACTTTGAGTTAAAGTGTTTTATTTTGCCAAATTGAATTTATAAGTTTAGGTTTCAAGGACCTCCTTTCATTTAATTTACCATATTTCTTAGAGAGATTTGATCCTTTTGATTGACACTATCGATTGATGCCATAAAAATACAGGATGTTACTTTTTCGGATTTTAGTCAGTTCGATTACCGGGTGCGGCTAGCGAATTTAAAAAAATCTATGAATGCAGTTTTGTTTCTTTTTAAAAATAAAATGATGTCTCCTTTAAGTAAAATGAGCCTATTTAAGGATTTAAGGTACTTGCCCTCCATGTGGCATCGCCGTGGGACGCCCTGTATAGTGTTTTTGTACCCGACATCGCCCCATAAACACAACAATGCAGCAAACGAAGCTAAGGCAGTACAGATGCTACTTCTTAAGGTTCGCGGTTCGTCTGGTCTTAGCCGTAACTTTAGCAGCTGGAGCTGTCTTCCGAGTATCGAAGGCCAGACGATTCAGCTCGCTTAATGTCACCACACGGTGTCCTATACGAAGCTTGACCAAAATGGGTCTGGGCTTGTTTGTCCCTGAAGGTCGTCCCATTCTGTGGCATCGGTTGATGTCACTAGAGGTCGTTGAGTTCTAGGTTTTTTGTGAAGACACCCATGACGACCTGAACCGCATCATCGGCCTTCTTTTCTGGGACTCCATGCAGCAGTAACATTTTGCGGCGACTCCGCATCTCAATTGCATCCACTTCACGGATCAGAAAACTCAATTTTTAGCGCTAAATAATATATGAAAACTAAATTATATCGGTATCCGCTCTTACCCTAAACATAGGGTATAAAAATTATGTTAATTACGTTCGTTCCAGAATGTCTGAAGATGGTAATCACCCATCGACATCCTCTGAAAACTCTGGTAGTTTAACATACATAAAAAGAAAAGGTGGCCGAGTTTTATTAAGAGCTGGTCACCAGTATACAAAAAAAAAACAGTATAAAACTGGATGGAGTCTATGGCGATGTGTCAACTGGCGAACGAAATGCTCGGGGTCTCTTAACATTAAGGTAGTTTTTAACTTACTTCCTCTTAGCGTTAATTCCCAGTCGCATCCGAAGCTTTCAGCTCGGAGTCTGGGGTCCGCTTTTACCAGTCTTAACCACGGATTTGACTAGACCTCGATATTTTCCATGAAGCGATTGTCATCTGACCTCCACAACCCAATGTTAACATTAGGCGATATCGAAGTTTAGCAGTTAGACCGTTGTTTTTGGATTTTTGAGGGCTCCAACTACCCGTAACGACTGCCATAGATGTTCTCATGGCAACCGGGACCGACGGCTTAACGTGCTCTCCGAGGCACGACCAGACCAATGCAAATACTCATATTACATTCACACAAATATTTGCACTGAGCGGGGATCGAACCCGCGCCTCCTGCGTAGCGGCCGCGTTCACTTTATTTTTTTATTTTTTATATCGGACACGTCAATTTGACTTCGCCTCGCCTGATGGTAAGCTGAAGGCAAAGTCTCTGAAAAGAGGGCCACCATTACAACACGTACCATGTTACAATGGTGGCACTCAGCTTGACGGCCTCATCAGATGCTTTTTCACGCCCCGCTTAAATGACCCGGGACTATAGGAGGAAGGAAACACGTGAGCTGGCAAGGAATTCCAAGTCTTAATAGTGCGGCAGAAGAAGGAGTCGCCGAATCGCTTGGTTCTTGATGGAATATTCTGCACCGTATGCGGGTGGCATCTAAGTCCTGCACGTGTTGTCCTATACAGGAAAGGAGAGGGAAACTACCGCTACGCCACGGAGGCTGTTTTTAAGTTTCATGTTATTTATGGAGTATTTTATTTATTTGGCCATTAGTGTTATGTTAGTATCTTTTGTATTGTTTTAGGATGACAACGTTACTAAAGAGATACGTCATCAATGTGAGCCCAACGAAGTGGATAACATAATGGTACAGAAGTTACACGATTGCCGAGAAAAAGTATTATCATCCTCATTTTCCCCAATACCAAATATTTACAACAGTTTTAAGGCGGAGTTCAACGACGCCGGCTTAGACCTAGTAAAGAAGCTTCCGACGTTTACAAAAATAAAAACTGCTTTGTATGATGCTAGAAATAAACAAGCTGGTATATCAAAGATACAGTGTAAAAATGTTCAAGAAGTAGAAATCCCTTCTCAATTTGAAAATTTTGTGTTGGTCAATCATTATGAGGAGACCTCCGATATTCGTATAATAAATTTGCAGATAAAAGGGTTCTTAAAAATATTCAACACATTAAATGTTATCTAAGTGATGGAACTTTTGATTGTTGCCCATCACCATTCGTTCAACTTTACACTATCCATGGCGACCTTGAAAGTGATGAAGAGCACACACGAATAGTACCTTTATTATATGCTTTACTTAACAGAAAAACTGAAGAAATCTATATGAAACTTTTTCAGTTAATAAAGGAATATATACCAGAATGGAAGCCACTTAAATATATGACAGACTTCGAACGAGGTGCAATGAATGCAATATCATCTATTTTTCCCTCAGTTGAAATAAAAGGATGTTACTTTCATTTCACGCATAACGTATGGAAGAAAGCCAAAGCATTGAATTTGACAAAAGACAAACGATCTCGTAAACATGTAGCACTATCAGGCTTATTACCACTGCTACCGAGAGAATATATCTCAGATGGCTGGTGCTACGTAATGGAAGATAGCCCGCAATCTGAAGAAATACAAACATTCAATGATTACATGGTAACACAATGGCTAGAAGATGAAAGTTTCGTTAATACTTGGTGTGTCTACAATCAACGCCATCGCACGACCAATGCTGTGGAATCCTGGCATAAAAAGCTCAATAGCAGTCTACCGAAAAACCCAAACTTGTATCAGCTTCTGAAAAATTTGAAAGACGACGCAAATTTGCAAATTGTAAATATTATAAAAATTAATAGTGTGGAATTGCCAAACCCAAAACGACGGCTAACAAAAGAAATTGCAACCGATAAGTGGTACCAACATGTTACTGATCAACTTCTAACTGGGAAAATTTCAGTCGGTCACTGTCTAGAAAAGTTGAGGCTGTAAGAAACTTGTCCCAATTAAGGCCCCTAATCAGGTCAACGTCGAAAAATCGGTAATTTCGAAACCGTTTTTCTTATTAATGTTAAGAATTACAGATCTGGAATTTATACGCCTGCATTCTACAGGATATATGGAAGAACTTCACCTTTTCATTAATTAAATAAAATCGGCCAAGTGCGAGTCGGACTCGCCCATGAAGGGTTCCGTAGTAGCAAAGGCGAAAATTGCTGTTTATGACGTATTAAAAAAAAACTACTGACTGGATCTCATTCGAACCCATTTTTAGTGGTAGTTTGCATGGCAATTTATATCATATATTTTTTTTAGATTTATCATTCTCTTATTTTAGAAGTTAGAGGGGGGGAGGGGACCACACATTTTTCCATTTTGGAAGTGTCTCTCGCGCAAACTATTCAGTATAGAAAAAAATTATGTGAGAAACCTCAATAGCATTTTTAAAGACCTATCTATAGATCCCACACGTATGGGTTTGATGAAAAAAAAAAATTTTGTGTTTCAGTTCTAAGTATGGGGACCCCCAAAATTTAATGCTTTTTATTTATTTTTGTGTGAAATTCTTAATGCGGTTCACAGAATACATCTTCTTACCAAGTTTCAACAGCATAGGCCTTATAGTTTCGGAGAAAAGTGGCTGTGACATACGGACGGACAGACAGACAGACAGACGGACGGACGGACAGACATGACGAATCTATAAAGGTTCCGTTTTTTGCCATTTGGCTACGGAACCCTAATAAAAAGGAGGAAATAGTAGAAAAGAGGCATTTACGATTATACGGCGATGATCGTGGCGTAGCGTAAGAGCGTTCGACGTCGCGGGTTCGATTCCCGCTCATTGCAAATATTTGTATGCATGAATGTATTTATTTGCATTGGCCTGGGTGTTTTTATGTATGTATTTACAAAAGGAAACTTAACTAAGTATGTATATTCGTATATCAGAATCCATGACCCAAGCTAGTTGGTGTGGTTACTTTGGGTCTAGATATATGGATCTTTGAGTCCTTATAAAGGCGGATTTCTTCTGCACTTTTACAAAGAATAATATAGTATAGACTTGGCACTTAGAAACACGATGGTTTCATTCAGTGTAGGGAGTCAATCAGTTAATTTTTCAATCACCTGTCGATTGACAAAAAATAATTGCAACAATTTTGTTTTTCATATTACAGCCTGTAAACTTGTCAAGATTACATTTTTTAAATATTTACTTTAGTTTTCTTTTTTTATTTATTCATTTAAGATTGTTTATTTTTCAAATATGTACAATACATCACTTATCCAAAACCCGACCCACTCAATTAAGCTTAACCTCGTAATGTAAACAACGGTCACCCATCCAAAACCCGACCCACTCAATTAAGCTTCGTAATGTAAACAACGGTCACCCATCCAAAACCCGACCCACTCAATTAAGCTTAACCTCGTAATGTAAGCAACGGTCACCCATCCAAAACCCGACCCACTCAATTAAGCTTAACCTCGTAATGTAAACAACGGTCACCCATCCAAAACCCGACCCACTCAATTAAGCTTAACCTCGTAATGTAAACAACGGTCACCCATCCAAAACCCGACCCACTCAATTAAGCTTAACCTCGTAATGTAAACAACGGTCACCCATCCAAAACCCGACCCACTCAATTAAGCTTAACCTCGTAATGTAAACAACGGTCACCCATCCAAAACCCGACCCACTCAATTAAGCTTAACCTCGTAATGTAAACAACGGTCACCCATCCAAAACCCGACCCACTCAATTAAGCTTAACCTCGCAATGTAAACAACGGTCACCCATCCAAAACCCGACCCACTCAATTAAGCTTAACCTCGTAATGTAAACAACGGTCACCCATCCAAAACCCGACCCACTCAATTAAGCTTAACCTCGTAATGTAAACAACGGTCACCCATCCAAAACCCGACCCACTCAATTTTGCTTAACCTCGTAATGTAAACAACGGCCACCCATCTAAATCCTGACCCAGCCAATTTTGCTTAACTTCGTAATGTAAACAACGGTCACCCATCCAAAACCCGACCCAGCCAATTTTGCTTAACTTTGTAATGTAAACAACGGCCACCCATCTAAATCCTGACCCAGCCAATTTTGCTTAACTTCGTAATGTAAACAACGGTCACCCATCCAAAACCCGACCCAGCCAATTTTGCTTAACTTCGTAATGTAAACAACGGTCACCTATCCAAAACCCGACCCACTCAATTAAGCTTAACCTCGTAATGTAAACAACGGTCACCCATCTAAAACCCGACCCACTCAATTAAGCTTAACCTCGTAATGTAAACAACGGTCACCCATCCAAAACGTGACCCAGCCATTGACCCACAACTCGTAAGAATGTGCTAGGGTTATGCCTATGATGAATAAAAATCGGCAGTGGATCATTTTTGGGGATCCAACCGGAATAACTCGTTCGTTTTGGCAAGCCTTTTTATTCATTGATAACACTTAAGTGATACTTCGTTGAGGGAACGCACTGCGTTAGATACTGCTCCGTGATGTTTGTGAATTAATTTTACCAGCCCTATGCGCTCGAGCACACTATGAGACCTCACAGTATCGTTTGTGAATACGGGTGTAAGACTCAGTAGTGCAATGATTTATAATCATCTGCATCATCGGACTACTGAGCCGAAAAAGTCTCAGTAGTTCAATCATCGGACTATTTAATAGGAATATTGATACTAGGTCCTTTTGTCAAGAAGCGTTTTTCTTGACAAATTGCCATGTGCGTAGCAAATCCTGTGATGGTGTGTACCTAATTACTCGAGAATCTGTAGCTTGTATGATTGTCTGACCTATTTTCAAACGAATTGATATATTTTACCAATTTTGACATTTATTTTTTCAATTTGACTTCACCTCGCCTAATGGTAAGTTAAAGACAAAGTCTCGGAAAAGAGAGTCACCATTATAGACTCATCCACCCAGCGCTTAAGAGTAGCAAGTTTGTTTTAGTCCTAAAACGAACCCTGCATACACTTACTCAATGTTAGGTCTGTTTTGATTTTAGACATCGTAAGCTAGCATTTCATTACTGTATCTGCGTGGTTACAGGTACATTTCGCTACTGAATACACGGATTTTGTCTCTTTGTCCCACAATATGCCCCGGATATACGACAGCCTTCACACACATACATATAAATGCAATGCGCTCGTTGCATAGAAGGTTACTACCACAGATTTAGAATAGGCTAGCAGGCTACAGAGCTCACTGGAGAGGTTTTGTGCTGTCTGTCAGTGGGAAAACCAAAGGCTTGGTCCTACTTATCTTTTGCGCTGACGGCACAGAATATCTCTGTTCTTACACGGTCGGGTCAGCAGCACGAATATGAATCCCCTGGTGTTGCACTCGCCGATAGGCCACGCTAACCATCAGGTGGGCCGTGTGCTTGTCTGCGACCTAAGTAAGTTTTCCCAAGCGACTACAATATGGGGTTCTTCAAGAAGGACATTAGAAGGTTTCTTCAGGATCGGCAGCGCGAGTGTGACGCCCCTGGTGTTGTATACGTCCATAGACCACGGTGACCGCTTCCCATCAGGTGGGCCGTGTGCTTGTCTGCCAACTAAGTGGTATAAAAAAAAAACCGCAGTTAGGTTTATTATTCTCTTAGCCAGTTCGGTTGGGGTCAACTTTCTAGTCTAAGATGCGGCTGAACTTCGCTGTTTTCCGTGAAGCGACTTCCATCTGACCACATGATCCACAACCAATTGGCAATATCAAAGTTATCTAGTTAGATTAATCGGACTTTTTTAAGGCTCCAACTACCTGTGAAGACTGCCATTAGATATTCGTATGGCTATCGAGATCGACGGCTTAGCGTGATCTCCGAAGCACGAACAGACCAAGGCAAATAGCTATTGCGGTCAAGCGGGCTTTTTTTCATGTATGTTGTATGTTTACTATCGAATAGAGAATCGCCCTACCCCTCATGTAACGGTGTATTAGAGTGAATATTAATATCAAATGGAATCTAATCCACTTTTGTAGTGGATTAGAGTGGCTTATTATTCCGTATTTTTGATTGATTGATTCCGGTAGCCGACCGCATACGACAACTGCCGACGCACGCAGTAGATGCACGTAATTCATTGCGGCTTCTCAATGATACCCTTTATCTGTATCGGAGTTTGACACGTAATGGGTACGCTGTATCTGCTGCATGCGTCGGCAGTTGTCGTATTTTCGGCTACGGAATCATATCTTTAATGGGAATGAATCCACTGGTGGATTTTCTCAGTGGATTAGAGTGGCATAGGCCTCAGTTGCCTTCTACAACACTCACAGGAAGAGATGGTATGACCCTATTCTACTCTACCAGGTACCAACACGGTAGATAGATAGATAGATAGATAGATAGATAGATAGATAATACTTTATTGTACACCAATAGATTTACAGTATAGACAAGTAGGTAGCATGTATACAGATTAATGTACAATGGGCGGCCTTATCACTGGAAGCGATTTCTTCCAGGCAACCTTGGGATGGACAGTGATGAGACAGCACAAAAGATATGGTGTAGTTATTGTATAAACTAGATACAAGGTGTACTAATACAAAAGAAAGAGAGAGAGAGAGAGAAAAGCACAACTAACGCAAATCAAAATAAATATAGGTACAGCTTAACGTCACGTAATTAACATACTAAACACATAAATAGATATGAGATAGATACTAATAAAGAGGGAAAATAATGATTAAGTAAATGAATGCAAGTAATCATTGTGTACACGATAATAGGTAGTAGTCCTTTACCATTCTTTTGAAGATGTTCCGCATATAACAGTATCTGATCTAACTTACTCTATATCTGTGGTTACTAATACACGAGCACACAACAAGCTTAGTTAACGTTATGACATTCGTTGGTCTCTGTCACAAAGCGCAGATTTCCAGGAAAACTGAGGGTGGGATCATTTCATCACGAAGTATACCTGTGTTGGTATACCTATTTGATTCGGATGATATCGTACTGATGAATGTTGTGGCTTAGGCGTAGAGAGAGACTGCTAAGTCGTGGGTTGATTTTCCGCTTATTGCAAACTAGCTGTTGCCCGCGGCTCCGCCCGCGTGGAATTCTGATCCCGTTCATCGCTGATATATAGCCTATATGTTAATCCAGGGTATAACCTATATACATACCAAATTTCAACTAAATCGGTCCAGCCGTTTATGCGTGAAAGAGTAACAAACATCCACACATGCATTTTCACAAACTTTCACATTTATAATATTAGTAGGATAGGTATGTATACAGTGCAACCTCAGTATAACGAATCGGAAGGGAACAGGGTAATATTCGTTATATCAAGTACTTTGTTCGTTATATCAAGTAATCTGAGGTTTGTTATATTAGATTCGGTAGGTCTAAAATTCGTTTTAAAGAGGTAAAAAAATAGGTAGGTAACAACTTTTTTTCCCTTAGGTTAAATATCAAAATTAAATGTAGTAAAATCTGTAAAAGTAGGTATCTAGGTGTATGCATTCCTGTTTTACGAAAAAAATAAAATCGGCCAAGTGCGAGTCGGACTCGCCCATGAAGGGTTCCGTAGTAGCAAAGGCGAAAATTGCGGTTTATGACGTATTAAAAAAAACTACTGACTGGATCTCGTTCGAACCAATTTTTAGTGGTAGTTTTCATTACAATTTACATCATATATTTTTTTTAGATTTATCATTCTCTTATTTTAGAAGTTAGAGGGGGGGGGGACACACATTTTTCCACTTTGGAAGTGTCTCTCGCGCAGACTATTCAGTTGAGAAAAAAATTATGTTAGAAACCTCAATAGCATTTTTAAAGACCTATCTATAGATACCCCACACGTATGGGATTGAT
Organism: Eilema depressum; assembly: GCA_914767945.1. NCBI lineage: Eukaryota > Metazoa > Arthropoda > Insecta > Lepidoptera > Erebidae > Eilema > Eilema depressum. Next base: position 9,502,159 of record OU612036.1, on the reverse strand, counting down.
GAAAAAAAAAATTTGAATTTCAGTTCTAAGTATGGGGACCCCCAAAATTTAATGCTTTTTTTATTTTTGTGTGAAATTCTTAATGCGGTTTATAGAATACATCTTTTTACCAAGTTTCAACAGCATAGGCCTCATAGTTTCGGAGAAAAGTGGCTGTGACATACGGACGGACAGACAGACAGACAGACAGACAGACAGACAGACAGACGGACGGACAGTCATGACGAATCTATAAGGGTTCCGTTTTTTGCCATTTGGCTACGGAACCCTAAAAACGGGTCGAAATCATGTACCACATACAATGAAATTCAAGAATCATGTATTGACGCGTACGTTATATAAAGGTTTTGGGTGACAAAATTCGTTACCTAGAGGCATTTACAATTTTTTGGCTAGTTGAAAATTCGTTATAATGAGGTAGTGCGCAAAAAATGTTCGTAATGTAGAGGTATATTTTACATTGACTCTTAATTCGTTAAGGTGATTACATACGCGAATGACTTTGACCATACAAATGCTCAAGGTCATTCGCTCATATTTGAACCGTAAAAATCAGTAAAACCAATTTTAATAGATAATTTTATAGGCGACGATTACTAACTAAGAAGATCACGTCATGCTAGTGCACTTATTTAACATAATATATGTGAAATTTTAGATTATTTGGATACATATTGTATATAATATTTGGTTTCATAAGAAAGAGTAGAGTGATTTTCGGAGCCTCTTTTTAACTATTTCCTCCTTTTTTATTTAATTTATGAAAAGAAGAAGTTATTTTCTATATCCTGTAGTATGCAGGCATGTGAATTCCAGATCTGTAGGTTTTATAGTTAATAAGAAAAACGGTTTCGAAAATACCAATTTTTCGATGCTGACCTTAAATCGAGAAATTTGCTACATCGAGGGTCGTTATATCAAGGTTGCACTGTATTTGCATTGATGTGGTTGTTCCTATGTAATGTTATGTAGATACTTATTTAATTTTAAAAAATATGCTCACGCCTGTAAATCCCCGAAGGGGTAGGCAGAGGTGTATTAATATCCACATTTCGCCAACTATGATTTTCACTCATACGCAAAAAAAGTGAGCCTATTGCCGTCTAGCGGGTTCTTTGTCATGGGCTGTATGTTTACTTTCGTATGGAGAACAACCCTTTCGTCAGGTTGGTACCTACTATTCTATAATCAATACGATTAAGATTTATCATTTGCTTCAAATATAAGATAACGGACCATACAAAAGTGTGCTGAAGATTAATCCCTAACAGTGTTGCTATATATATGAATAAAAATAGTTGTTCTACCTATTTTCATTACAATATTTTACAATCAACTACTACATACCTACCGTATCTAAAAGAAACTGACAATACGAAAAAAAACATTATTAAGTTCTCAAAAAAAGAATAACAAAAAAAAACAACCGGCAATTTTTTACGCAGATATCTTCGCCCTTTTCGCGCTCAAAAAATGAAAAGGTATTTGACATTTATGTGTTTTGCAGTACACAAATACATAAATACACTCACGGCTTTTCCCTTCCTGGGTTCGCGGAGACAACACACACCATTTGCATCGGTCCTAACACATTTCAGCTACATTAAACCTCTCATGCAAGCCCGCAAAAAATGTGGGTTTATATTTAGCCATAATTTGATTATATTTTCATACTTTTCCGCGTTGACATTTCCCCTTTCCTACCAAATTATTTTCACAACACTAGCAACACAGAATTTCTCTGGTGTCCGAGTAGGTTTTATAAATAACCTTTGATAATCTTATCTACCCTTTATTCCAGTTTTACTCTACTGAGAGGCTTAGTCTATGGTCTGGGGATCTTTGGCGGGACATTTGTTACTATGATAACGAAAACTAATGCTTTTTTTTTCTGTGTTTTCCGATGTTATTCTGTAACAAGATAAGTCTTAATAGTGTGAATCTTTTGTTTTTAGGTTAGGTTAGCTATTCGTTTCGGAGATATGTTAAGTTCTTATGCGAGGAAAATGGGTTCCCTCCATCTGGCAGAAACTTAATACTCCGAAATTCATTTGGCATAACTCATTTGGCACAATTTTATTTAATCGAACATTTTCAAGGCATAACGATTTATTTAATAGAATCGTATTTTGGCAGAATGGTCATTCCGAATTAACAATGGCATACTCTTCAGTTGGCAGAAAAGTTAAAATTTGTTACAAAAAAGTAAGTGACAGGAATGAATTGCTGCAAATCCGACTTCACGTAGTCTTGTTTGCCCTACCGCTAGAGTGTTATTAAAGCCCGCGTAGGCGCGGAGGGGCGAGGCGGCCCACGAGCTGAGGAGCAGGTGGTTTTAATGGCCGCCGTCGCGGCTGAGGCTGGCCGGCTGTGCCGAAGCTGCGGTGGTGGGAGTTACAACCATCTGCGACGATAAGCTCGTGTGGGGCCGCCGGAGGCCCGCAGCGCCGCGCGCCGGAACTGTGACAGAAACGATGCTTGCTGCATGTTTACTGCATGATGCTTGCTGCATGATGCTTACTGCATGATACTTGCTGCATGCATGCTGCATGCCTGATGCTTGCTGCATGGTAAATGCCTGATGCTTGCTGCATGGTAAATGCCTGATGCTTGCTGCATGCTAAATGCCTGATGCTTGCTGCATGCTGCATGCCTGAAGCATGCTGCATGTCTGATACTTACTGCATGCTGCATGCCTGATGCTTGCTGCATGCTGCATGCCTGAAGCATGCTGCATGTCTGATGCTTGCTGCATGCACGGTTCTACTTTTTGATTATTATGCTTTAAAAATTATGCCAAAAGATGATTCTGACTTACAAAATTATGCGTTATGAAAGTATGACGAATGAGTGTATGCCAAACCTTTTTCTGCGAAATGAAGTTTATGCTATGCGTTGTTATAAACAAAATTATGACATAAAAATTTCGGTGAAACGGGGGGGAACCGAGGAAAATAAGTATATCCATAGTAATATTATACCTAAATGCGAAAGTAACTCTGTCTGTCTGTCTGTCTGTTACGCTTTCACGCCCAAACCACTGAACCGATTTTGATGAAATTTGGTACAGGGGTAGATTAGACCTTGAGAAAGGACATGGGCTATGTTAGGTTACATCCACGCGGGCGGAGCCGCGGGCAAAAGCTAGTACCTATTCAATAATTTCTTTAGCTAGCCTAGATTGCAGTATTTTTAGTATGAATTTTAATTTAATTTCAAAATTTTCAGATAAGATATTGTTCAGTTAGATTAGTAGATAACTTTTTGATTGAATTTTGCAATTGTCCTTAGGAGTGTGTGGAATGTCGGAGGTAAGACACGACGGTAGGTATTCTCCTCCCAATTGAGCGCTCAGGCGCCAGGGTTCTACTTCGCAAATAGTAATATATAATATTCTCTAGTAATAATTTTTCTTTATACCTACTTCACTGTTTTCCTACTTCGCAAATCGCCTACTTATCAAACAGTCTATTTCGCATTCAGCCTACTCTCAAAGAGACCACTTCGCATACTGCCTACTTGTCAAAGAACGACCTAAGTACAGACAAATAGAAAATTGTTCGTTACATTACCATAATTTCAGCAATTTTCAACCTACACGCGATTCCCTTCGTCCACGACGTTTGTAACGAAGATTTCATAATGAGCTGCCTCTAGCAAGGGCATTTCTAAACTGTTAAAGTAAATTAAATTAAATATATATGCGTACCCATTATATTTTTAAACTATTGCATAGCTTCTATCGCGGGCCTTGAGGGTGAGGACCGAATCCAGTAATTCCGTAACGAAAAATGGTAACACCCCCAACTCCGAACTCGCACGAATCGAGCCGAGCTGCTCCGAATGCTATGCAATAGCTTTACCGCGGCAGTCCCCGAGTGCCACAAGTCAAAGTCGAGGTCAAGGTCAAGGTCAGGTCAGGTCCAAACCTAAGCTGACACTCCGAGCTCGCACGAATCAAGCCGATTTCGGAGCAGCTCGGCTCGATTCGTGCGAGCTCGGAGTCATAGTATAAATAGAGTCGGAGTGGGGGGATAATTGCATAAGTTGATAAAAAATGCTATGCAATAGCTTTACCGCGGCAGTCCCCGAGTGCCCCACGTCTTTTTTTTTATTAACCAAGAGTAGTCCGACTGGGGAAGTACCTCCGCCCCACAGAATGCCGCAGTCATACTAACCTCGTGTTGTGTTCCCGGCGGTGAGTAGGATAGCCAGAGCTCACTGGAGAGTTTTTGTGCTGTTAGTGAGAAGACCAAAGGCTATTTCTGTTTTGTCTTCTGCATTAAGAGAGAAGAGTTGTTGTCTCTACTTATCCCGGTGAGAGAATTACGTCCTTAAACATCTTTAATACGTACTCTAACTAATGTTAGAAGCATCGGTAGTTTAGTGGTTAAGGAGTCAACATTACGATCAAGAGGTCCTAGGTTCGAATCCTGGCCATTACCCTACCGACGACGCGAGCCTTAAGCAATTTAGCTTAGCTGTAGGAGTTAGAGGGAATACTAGTAATCTAGGTTACTAATATTCTTTAAAAAAATGTTATAAAACTCTCCAATCGATTTACAAAGAGAAAAGAGAATCGTCTTCGGGCGGGACTCGAACCCGCGATCTTTCCCTTACAGGGGGAATGCTCTGCCCGCTAAGCCACCGAAGCCCGCACGAAGCCGATCTAAATTTCTCTTTACTTCCGTCTTTGGGGCGACGGTGGAGCCATCTCCCGCCCATAGTCGATTCTCTTTTCTCTTTGTAAATCGATTTGAACAATCAGCATAATAAGTTTATTCCCATTACTAACAATATAGGTATGAGTGTAGATATGTATTTATATATGCTTGAAATAAAATGATAAACAAAATAAATAAATACACATACCTATATACCTACCCAATCACGGCACACAAAACAATAATGTTAATTATACATTTTCAATAGAGAACAAGTCCAAAACTAATTTATACTTAGTAGCCAATTGCGTTACGAATTTAGTACAACATTTTCCCAAAATATCCCCCAGATAGAACACAAAACGAAAGTTTAGTGCTTAAAGTAGATAAATACTGCCTATAACCTAACCCTTCGTCCTATCTACATTAATAGTGATCCCGGGCTAACTCTCAAGGTGAGTCTTATGTCAGTTAACCTTCTAATACGTTCATTCCGAACCTGAACCGAAAACCCTGAGCGCTCGCGGGTTAGGTTAGAAACTTGAAAAAAAAAATTAAATATTTGTTCCGAACGTAACCCTCTTTCTTACCTGGCCCAATGTGTCGTTCCTATCATAACGAGAATTGCATTTTTGGTAAACATTATAATAAAAAATAACCACGAAGGCTAATTGGCTTTTAACCTAATCTATCCAAGTCTAATTGCGCAAGAGAATTACCAGAAACGCACGTCGAGGTTCGGAAGAGGGTTACGTTCGGAAAAAAATCTTCAAGTTACTAACCTAACCCGTCAGGTGTTCTGGGCCGGGTTCGGAATAAACCTTCTAATACCCGCATCTAATAGTGAAACATATCACAATGTGAAAGTTTGCATACGAACATCTATGCTAGTCGTTGCGGCTAATTGGAACCCTCAAAAATCAGACTAGTCTAACTGCAAATCTTCGATATCCCCAATTTTATTGGTTGTGGAGGTCAGTAGCAGTCACTACATGGAGACTATCGACATCGTCGGTCTGAAAGACCAATGAACGGATATACGAAGGTTAAATCATAATATTACAAAAACAACAATGACTTTAGCTCTCAAGCCCTACAGAGTACCCAATAATTTAATGTTAAATCGTTGATTGCTCAAATTTGGTCTCATTATATTCGCCACCTCAGCAATTAATTTAAATGACCCTGTAATCTCGGCGAATGACTGCTAAATGGCCCCAAACGACCATCAACATTGTTCCCTGCAACAGGATTTAACTTTTAAACGTAATGGATTTCAAAGTGTTAATTTTTCTGTAAAGCGGTTTAGTGTTACCAGATATTATAGTGTACATGTTGTGACGTGGTTGGGATCAAGATATATGCCTGGAGCTAATAATACCCACTAGTACCCATCATAAAAAATGTGCTGGCAACTTTAAACCTGAACCAATCAACACACAGTATGGCGGTGATGTCATTTTTAGTTTATAGTTTTACCCTTACCGCGGGGTTTATGAGCTGGCAGCACCTAGTTATTTATATTCGACTTTTTTGACAAACCTTATGGCACAATAAAGTAAGGTTTATGAAGGGAAACCTAGGAATTCGTTGAGGAAGGTCGCTGGCAGCCTAAATTTCAATTTGCGTGGTATTCGGTTCGTTGTGTTTTTCCGCCATCTTGAATTTAAGGGTGTTTATGCACTAAAATTTTACATACACATACATACCATAAAATTACACAAAATATCCAACCAATAACGTATTCCCAAAGTTCATTTGTTCACCGAATATCCAATAATTATTACCATTTCTAAAAATGAAATAAATGTTCGTTATTATTGGTCATTATGGAATTTCACATTAAATTATTTAAATTGCTCAACACATTGAGATTATGAGGCTGGGCTGAATTTACTCTTTGGGGGATTTTACAGGTAGGTACGATTATATAATTTGGTGTGAATTTATTACCAATTTGGACAAATTTCGGGCAAATTTGAACATTTTATATCCGTAATCGCACCATAAACGGTTCGGTTTTATAAGAAACAGTAACTCAATTTTATGATTTGAGATTGGCATGATCATGGGTCATTCTCATTATTGATCACTTGATTTTTATAAATAAATAGTATTCGAGAACATTCCACACAACGCTATCTAGACATATGGTAAGCATAGCTTAATTAGCTTGTGTTATGGAATCTAGAATCCGGATAAATATTGGTATGGATAAACAAAGGTTGCCTGGAAGAATTCGCTGTTAGCGATAAGGCCACCCATTGCGCATTATACACTTCTCATCAGAAAAATCGAAACACCTTGTAAGTTTATGTTTTCTAGGTCCGCCATGGCCAACCTTTTCTTTAATGCAGCATTGTGCAACGCGTTCTCCATCTTTTCCGTAGACCTTGTTCCTTCCGTCGTTACCATACAGCTCATTAGAAAAGAGAACTTTGCTCCACTGGAGGTATGACCAATTTAGGTGCTCACGGGCAAAGTTAAGGCGCTCTCTTCGATGGTCTGCAGTTAATTTCGGCACATTTGCTGGCTTATGCGGTACCAGTTCACGTTCCTTCAATGTCATTCTTTCAACAGTAGCAGCAGCTTCATGTTGTAGGTAGAGTGGCTGTAAGTGACTTAACCATTAGAAGAAGGTTGAAGGAACGTGGACCTAATTTTAATTCTTAATTCTTTATTGCACACTTACAGTGATCGACATATATTATGCACAAAGGCGAGTATAACTCAATATGAGTTCTCTCCCAGCAAACCTTCGAGTAGCAGAAAAGTACGTATATGGTAATGAATGGGATGTGAAAAAAATGGTTCATGGCTGAGTAGTAACCAAGAAGACATTGCTAGTCTGCATACAGGCATGGCCGAACTTGCAGCGCGTAAATCCGTCGGCTGTCTTATGCATACTGTTTTGTGCAAGCAAATATTCCGAGTGTATTTGTACGAAGAAGTACGCATTCGGACGCAAAAGGCATCGGATTACCAAGGAAACGTTTAAAAATAAAATAGCCAAATAGGTACGAACCTCTTTCGTTTCAAAGTCGGTTAAATTCTGTCTTCTATATAATCCACGTTTTCACATTAAAATGTAAGTGAAGCCATGTCTAAAGTGAACGATAAGGCACTATTATCATAAAATATTGTGTCTCGAGATGTCTCGAGTCGCGAGATTCTCGAGCGGGATTATCAGTATGAAAATTCAATAAGTTTCATTCGCAGTAGACGTAATTTAGTTTTACTACGCTGCAATTTGAAATGTATGAAAAATTGTACGCTGTGCGAATACCAAGATGGCAGTAATATTGCAAGGTGTTCTGAGAAATTCTTGTGACACTCTTCTATGTTCAATTGAAAGTTAGAAATAGTTTATTCGATGAGATACACAAAAACATAACACATAACATATACTAACGCCTGTAAATCCCTCAAGGGGTAGGCAGACGTGTATTAACACTTACGAGTACATTTCGTCAACTATGATTTTTGGTCACGCGTAGGTACACGAGCCTTTTACCGCCTAGCGGGCACTTTGTCAGAAAGACGATTGCATGTAGCAGAGATGCGAATGTTGAGATGGATGTGTGGTGTGACAAGAATGGTTATCCATTCTTGTCACACCACACATCCATCTTAGGATTAGGAATGAATATATTAGAGAAAGTTTGAAAGTAGCACCGATCACGGAGAAGCTTCGAGGAAATCGTTTGTCTTGGTTCGGACATGTAATACGTAGGGATGAAAGTAATATCATAAGGAAGGCATTAACTATGGAAGTGGATGGTTACAAGGGGAGAGGAAGACCTAAAGGGAGGTGGATGGACTGTGTGAAAGATGATATGGTTAAGAAAGGAGTGAATGTTGAGATGACTGCAAATAGAGATGAATGGAAAAAGCACACATGTTGCGCCGACCTCAAATAAACTTGGGATAAGCGCAGGAGGATGATGGGCGCTTTGTCAGAAAGCTATAGGTACAGTGGATTTTAGATGCTGAAATGTGTGTTGATATTTTTCTCAAGCTTATCGAGTAGGATATCAAAATGAAGAGAATCAGACAGAAGGCGATTACAAATACATACATATGCATTCGCTCATAATAATTGTAGTTGGTACTAGAATTTTGCCTAGTGTGCTTAGTAGAAGCGTCGGTAGCTTAGTAGAAGCGTCGGTAGCTTAGTGGTTAAGGAGTCGGCCTTACGATCGAGAGGTCCCGGGTTCGAATCCTGGCCATTACATTACCGACGTGAACCCACTCCTAGCACAAGCGATTTAGCTTAGTTGGAGGGGTTAACGGGAATATTAGTAATTTCGGTTGCTAATATTCTTTACAAATGAAAAAAAAAAAAAAAAAGACTAAAAACTTCTATCACTCACATGCATCGATTAGATCCATATACGACTAGGTATTTCTCGGGACATATAAGATCTTGGACCTAAAATGTGCTCTATACGCGCAGTACACGTTTCTTGGGTGACTTTTGAGGATAACACGGGGTGCTACTGCGGTGGACGAGCTCAAATTCACCAAGCATAGATTATTAAAAACCAATTCGCGCGCGCTAGGGTTTCGTTTGTCTAGCGATTTAGGTTCAAGATACGTGTCCCAAGTTATACATACGATTTCTTGTACGCTATGTACCACCTATGCCGAATATGTACTTATTAAAAATACGGTTCGATCCCAGGTTTTACCAAGGCGTCCATGGCACACACCAATGACTTTTCGATGCTTTTCGAAGTTATGTGTGTATTTATCGCAGGTTTATAAGTGCCCGGTTAATGACAATAGGCTCGCCACCTATTACATTAGGACCTAAACATAAACGGCGAAATGTGGGTGCTAGCACCTCTGCCTACCCCTTAGGGGATACAGGCGTGAGTTTATGTATGTATGTATGTATGATGTAAAAATACGCATTAGGTTTATTTACCCAACCCAAACATCTTTATAAAGCAATTCATCCGACGAACAATCCGCTGAACACGCAAGCCATCTAAAAGGCAACCCATCACATCTCCGAAGCGTGAATTGCGTGATACGTGCACGCAATTCAGGCGATATGCAATTCATCTTACACGCTATCTGATAATTTAATCCGGAACTTGTGTACCTATCGCAAAAACCGTAGGCAATTATTAGTATCATCACTTAATTATTACTATCACTATTATTAAGTTACCAAAGAAATATACTTTAAGAAATAAATACGTTTATTGAATTATTTTATGACCGCCGCCGCCGCGTGGTTGCGCGCAGAGTAGAATTTGGGCCACCCCATCTCTTTCCATGCGGTGGCGTACAAGGCAACTAAGGGATAGGGCATAGGGCTGTTTAAGGGCCCAAACTCAGCCTCAGATGAATTGCTCGGATTAACAATTGTGTAATACGTGGAGTGCCTTCAACCCAATTCGTCGCTATCAAAGTCAAAGTCAAAGTCTTTATTTCTCAAAATAGTGCAACACTGTTACAGCTTTTTGACGTCAAAAACTCCTTAAAACTAAGTTTACCACCGCTTCCTAAGCGCTAATGGAGAAGAAACGGCGCAACAAACTCCACTGCGGCATTTTAAGGACGTCAGTTTACAAAAAAAATAAAAGGGTTTCTTAAGACTAACGTATGTACATTTGTCTCGCGTCAAGTAGGTATACAGGGCGTCCCACGGCGATGCCACATGGAGGGAAAGTACCTTAAATCCTTAAGTTAGCTCATTTTACTTAAAGGAGACATCATTTTATTTTTAAAAAGAAACGAAACTGCATTTAAAGATTTTTAAAAATTCGCTTGCCACATCTGGTTATCGAACCGACTAAAATCCGAAAAAGTAACACCCTGTATTTTTATGGCATCAATCGATAGTGTCAATCATAAGGATCAAATCTCTCTAAGAAACATGGTAAATTAAATGAAAGGAAGTCCTTGAAATCTAAAATTATAAATTCAATTTGGCAAAATAAATCACTTTAACTCAAAGTTCATCCATCCAACTGATACCATATTAACAATAAAATTCCATATTTAAACTACTTTTCTTTTTTTATCGTGCTGACACCGCTGCTGGTCAGCAATAGTATTTAGGTATGTCGAACTCAAACCGACTAAAACCGCACGCCGTCTAAATTAACAGGTTATAAGTTGATCCATAGGGCAATTCTCTTGCCATTTTCGTTGCACAGGGTACACCGCGTGCAGGTTTCTAATCAAGCACCCAAAAATAACTACCTACCCTACCTACACATACCTCATGCAGTTACCCAATAAAGTTACATTCTAAACAGGTAACAAAGTTCATTCATTTAGTACTCATTTTACTAAATAAATTTCATCAAAGATATCTCTAGTGTTGATACCTTGAGAGAAATTCTTACAAGGTATCAACACTAGAGTTATCTTTGATGTGTTGATACCTTGTAAGAAATTCTTACAAGGTATCAACACTAGAGATATCTTTGATTTGATTAGAAACCTGCACGCGGTGTACCCTGTGCAACGAAAATGGCAAGAAAATTGTTCTATGGATCAACTTATAACCTGTTAATTTCGATGGCGTGCGGTTTTAGTCGGTTTGAGTTCGACATACCTAAATACTACTGCTGACCAGCAGCGGTGTCAGCACGATAAAAAAAGAAAAGTAGTTTAAATATGTAATTTTATTGTTAATATGGTATCAGATGGATGGATGAACTTTGAGTTAAAGTGTTTTATTTTGCCAAATTGAATTTATAATTTTAGATTTCAAGGACTTCCTTTCGTTTAATTTACCATGTTTCTTAGAGAGATTTGATCCTTATGATTGACACTATCGATTGATGCCATAAAAATACAGGATATTACTTTTTCGGCTTTTAGTCGGTTCGATTACCGGGTGTGGCAAGCGAATTTTTAAAAATCTTTAAATGCAGTATTGTTTCTTTTTAAAAATAAAATGAAGTCTCCTTTAAACAAAATGAGCTAACTTAAGGATTTAAGGTACTTTCCCTCCATGTGGCATCGCCGTGGGACGCCCTGTATAAAAAATAAAAATAAAACCTTATATAAAATAAAAATAAGATAACTTCAAGAGGGGCCTGCACCCTGCTCAAGCCATACATTTTTGTCTTTAATATAATCGTCTGTCCTATAGTATGCTTTTTTGCATAGGGTGGTCTTTACATGATTTTTAAATTGGTTTTCAGGCATACCAAGGACCGATTCAGGCAACTTATTATAAAATCGTATACCTTCCCCTTTAAAAGAATCACTAACTTTGCTAAGCCGATAGCATGGAAGGAGCAGTTTATTTTTATTGCGCAGATTTCTGTCTGTAATGTCACTTACTTTTGTAAATTTAGTAATATTTTTCCTGACATATAGTATGTTTTCAAATATATATTGGGAAGCTACAGTTAAAATATTAATGTCCTTAAATCGTTCCCTAAGAGAATCTCTCTTGCCTAAACAATAAATGGCACGTACTGCCCTTTTTTGTAATATAAAGATAGTCTCTAAATCTGCCGCATTTCCCCAAAGTAGTATTCCATAGGACATCAAGCTATGAAAATAACTAAAGTACACCAGCCTAGCGGTAGCTACGTCTGTCAACTGCCTTATCCGTCTGACAGCATAAGCAGCAGAGCTGAGTTTATTGGCCAAAATAGTGATATGGTCACCCCATTGTAACTTCGAATCTATGGTAATTCCTAGGAAAGTAGTGCTTCTTACAAATTCCAATCTTTGTCCCTCCAGCACGACATCAACGTGAGCTTGCCTTACATTAGGCAGTGTGAACCTAATGCATTTGGTCTTTTCTGCATTCAACAGTAGATTGTTTACAGAAAACCAATTTGAAATAGAGTTTAAAATATTATTAACAACAGTCACATCTGTATTACGCCGATCCACTTTAAATATTAGCGATGTATCATCTGCAAACAATACTATGCCCGCTTGTGTCTCGATCATATATGGCAGGTCATTAACGTAAACCAAAAAAAGAAAAGGTCCTAGGATTGATCCTTGGGGTACGCCTATTTTGACGTTTGATCCGTTTGACTTTACGTTATTCACATCAACAGTCTGAAGCCTATCTGTCAAGTAAGATTCTAATAGTTTTGTGGATTTCTTGTCAAAACCGTAGCGACGTAACTTGAGCAAAAGTGTCTGATGGTCAACACAATCAAATGCCTTAGAAAGATCGCAGAATACCCCAATAGCATCCCGCGATCCCTCCCAAGCGTCGTAAATTAGGTCAACTAGGCTAACTCCCGCATCGGTGGTAGATTTCCCGCCAGTAAAGCCATATTGTTGGCTGTGGAAAAGATTATTAGTCTTAAAGTGTTGCTGCATCTGACTGAGCATCACTCTCTCAAACACCTTACTCAGAGTTGGCAAAATAGAGATGGGACGGTAGTTCCCAAGTTCTGACCTAGATCCCTTCTTAAATAATGGTATTATTTTACTATGTTTCATTAAGTTGGGAATGGCTATGCTGATTGTCTCCTGTACCTATGAACAATCGGGGCTTGCAACAACATGTAGGTACACAGGTAAAATAAGATCACTTACCGCGCGCTGCTTTTTTGAAAGTTAATGTTGGTGGCCACCAACTGCTCCAGGTGTCAGTATACGTACGTATTCACTAGCAGCAATTGCTTGTGTGCGGTGAACTGCTCAGACTTCAGCCACTTCAGCTGCTCAGAGCGTGACCTGGGTGTCCGAGAGGTGGCGCGCGCGGCACTGCCAATCTCCCGTGATCGATCTACCCACATTTCACTTAGATTTGCCCAGCCAAACTATTTGGTTGGAAGTACCCGCCACAACAAATACTGAATAATATTTTGAGGTAAGTACTATTTTTACCCGACTGCGCCAGCGAGGGTAATGTGTTATGCGCGTACGTATGTATGTATGTATGTATGTAGTTTTCTTTGTTCCCCTCTACAGGCCTAACCGCTAGACAGATTGCGATGAATGGGCTCTCAAATGAAATATATTCATCTCCCAAAGATTATAGGGTACATGAAATGTCAATAAAAACTATACGGTGGATTTTTGATGCTAAAGTACGTGTTGCCAAAAAAATTCATGTCTTTAATTTTCTTTCAGTTTATGATTGGTTTAGTTAAAAAGGATCATTATTTAACTAAATACACTTTGACCTACTAGCAGTTATAAGTAAGTACTAAGGTCAGACATACTTTAAAGTAGGTATTTTGTTAAACTGAGTGGAATACATAATTTTAAATGTTTGTAGATTCATTAAATTTATAAAGTACCTACCAGCTAGGTGCCATTTCACAACTAGGATTAAGTGAAAATGAAAATAAAAAAATGGAAATTGAAAATGTTAATATCTAAATAAATGACCGACATGGGTCGCTTCGTAGACTTGAGACATCTTTTTTTCTTATTTTTGAGATCTTTCAATGAAACAGTTTTATAGATTTGGCTCAAATTTTGTACACAGGTAGAGTACGAAGTTGAACAGGACAGGATATTGGCTGGCCACATCTGTTATAAGACCGATGGCCGTTGGAGCAAACGAGTCCTAAAGTGGAGACCGCGTAAAGGCAAACTCAAGATAGGACGGGCCCTAGCTAGACGGACTGACGACCTGAAAAAGGTAGCTGGGATGGACTAGATGCGGAAGGCGGAGGATCGGAAGCGAACATTAGGATAGGCCAATGCCCAGCAGTGGACTGCGCTAGGCTAAATTGATTGATTGAATAGTTTCCATTGACACTACTGGTAGTGTCAAGGGTAATTTTCTATCCCTACAACACCACTAGTAGTGTCAAGTAGTGTATTAGGCAGTACTGCGGGGCCGTCGTCACTCTTTCTACAGTTCTAATCATCTATCATTTAGTTTAGTTACTAGGCTTTTACGAGGGCAACTGTCATCTCCGTCGTATCATCTGTAGAGATTCACCATTATTTGTAATGATGAAACGTTTTTCTTTTAAACAGGAACATGCACTCTATTTCTGAACGGTGTGAGTTTAACCCCAAATATTGACACTGATCGATGTATTGTTTATACGGTGTTCTTTCCCATCGCGTGCACGTTACTGGGAAAGTAAATACGATGGGAATTCTGTGGTTCAGTAGCTGTTACTTTATGAGTAGTGAGAAAGTAACGTTATTTTTGACGTTATGTTATTGGGGCTAAGCGACGTTTTGGACGGAAAGGAAAATTCACATATTTTATAAACTCACATTTATTATGTCAAATCAATTTTACATCACAAGAAAAATAATCACATAACTAAATTGTTATATTTATACAAAATCAGTTTTTTATCTTGTGACAAAACTTTTATATGGAGATAATAATGCACAAGTAAATCATAGTTGTATCCGCTAATAGAAATTCACATTTATTTATTTTTATAATTTACAATAAGTATTTAGTTATATTGTGCACATATTAATAATATTTTGATTGGTTATTTGTGATTTATTGTGAATTTGTTATTAGATAAATATAAGTAAAGTTATTTCGTTACAATTTGTGTTATTTATTATTTAGAATGAAACAAATTATATAATAATATAAAGTGAGGCTATGACCAGTTAGATATACTATCTCTCATCTCAAAAATCATGTTTATAAAACCCTGACATTATTGTTGGTAACTATGTTATAGATCTATTAGCGGAAATCTTCAAAATAATAATAATTATCTATAAAATCTAATCATGATACTATTTTATACATTTAAAAATAATTAAAATAAGCCTATTCGACAATTTTGGTCTGTTTCGAACTCGATAAAATTATAATTATTGTTATATATGCAATATTTATTAAAGAATGTAGGTAATTGTAAAACTTAAAATACAAATTTACATTACAAAAAAGAAGTTAAAAAAGTTACAAAAGTGTAATGTTTAGTAAAATTAATATTAAAAGATTCAAACAAAGTAGGCCGACTCACAGTATCATTATTCGTAAAATTAATTTAAGAAACAGTTTTAAATAATAAAATGTTATCACGTTAAACAGTAATATTTATTTATTTTATATATTTTACATTCAAACAACATCGCTTTTCCCACACGAGGAAGCAATCAATAAATTGAAAATTTTATTATTCAATTTTATTAACAATCCAAAGATATTAACTTACACACCATTTTTAACATTTTTACATTAATTATCACTTTTCAAGTGAACAAATCTCTTTTACACACAAATTTTAAAATACCCGTTTCCTTTAATTTTCATAAAAACAAAAAAGTCTAATTATAAATTAATTTATCATTCATAACTTAAAAGCTCGATTTTGTGACAGTATTCAATCAATTTATTCAAAGGATACACACTATTAACTATTTAACTAGTATGGCAACGTTTCGTTTAACATACTATATTTACAATATTTACAATCACAACGAATCTAAGCTTATTTTATCTATAAAGTCTCATTATATTTAATATCATTATCAATTAATATTGAGATATAATCATTGCCCGACATTTTATCAATTAATTATCATGACTCAAAAGAAAAATACTTTATTTATTGATAATAAATGTTACAGTTTCA
This sequence comes from Eilema depressum, assembly GCA_914767945.1. Classification (NCBI taxonomy): domain Eukaryota; kingdom Metazoa; phylum Arthropoda; class Insecta; order Lepidoptera; family Erebidae; genus Eilema; species Eilema depressum. The sequence continues at coordinate 9,485,970 of OU612036.1, read as the reverse complement.
TTTAAAACGCATGAATTACATTACTATAAATTACAAATGTAACCAGATTAATAATTGTAATAATCTAAATGTGTGTAATATCTACACAGATTCAGTCTTATACATCTTATGGAAGATGCAAAACTAATTTACAATCTAGGTATATTTCGTTTTTACCAAATTGACATTTATCTTTTACTCCAGTAAATTGTAAGTATAAATCTAACGACCAAGTAAGAATAAAATAAATAAAATGGTAAACAAAAAACCCAATTAATAAAAAAAGACAATTATAAATAAAAAAATAATACCGTAATTTTTTCAACGGACGGGTCGAGTCACAAAAAAATTATGCCGAGTTTTTATCACATTAATTTATACCTTAAACATGTTAAAACCAGACTTTCTCAGTCCAATTTTTAGAGGTCCAAGGTCTATAAAGTATACCAAAGCCGTGTTTAGTTCACACACTATAAACCGTAGTTTATTTCAAGCACACCGCTTTAATATTTGTCTCAGTCACACTCCTTACTAATTTTAGCATGGTCTAAGCTTGGGTCGACAGGGTTGGCCATACACGAAGGCTTTGGCTCACTTGATAGTAGCGTTGGTGAATTTACTGTAAAGGAAAAAATATTAATTAAGTATACAATATCAGATAAGTATGCTTTCATAGTATGGATATAGTAAGTGAAGAGAAGATTACTAAGTTTTACGTTATATGTACATTGCCTCAATCAATTAGCCTACTGCTGTCCACTGCTGGACATAGGTCTCTCCCAACGTTGGGAGGCTTTGACCTACTGTTTCCACGTTTGTACAGGATTTTATTTTGAGTTAACGGCTTTTGAGTTAGTGGCTTAACAGGGGAAGTACCATAATCTCATTACGATAGATTTTACCAGAATGCAGTATTTAGTAATGGTTTGTAAGAATGAACGGAGAACTGTGTTGATATGTAGTTTCTTTCAATAACCAAAATAATTTACACTATCTACACATTCTTATCAAAGTCTATCCTAATATTTAGGGCCCTCATCATTATTACTCAACATGAATGCACGTAAGACGCTAATCACAAGACTACGTGAGCAAGAAATATCACCAATAATAATGTAATTTTACGGCAAGAATCATAAATGTACTAAGTTTCGTATCTCGGTGAATGTTTATCGGTGAAATGACAATTTGACGAGTAGGTACGCATGACACAATACGAAGTAATAAAGTACGTGCAAAATGTTATCTTAAAATAGAATAGAAACTAATATACCTAGGTGCGAATTTGATAATGTGCGAATTGCGACTCGCACTCGCACTCGAACGGGGTTATGTACTATTGTGTAAAAAATAATAACACTATTTGTACATAGTCATCGCCAATTCTAGTATCTATTAAAAGTTTATTTTTGAGTGATGTAGCAAACCTGACTGGCATTTTTATTGAAAATGCGAGGACTCGATAGATAGAAAAAAGCGAATACTGTTCGTTTTTTTCTACCTTAATTCATTTGAATTGATGATTTAAAATTTCACTATGCACACAAACAAAACTGTAGGTACCTACCTATTATTTCTCTACAACTCAAATATAGTTCAATACCTACACAAATTGATTCATACTAAAACGTATATTTGAACCATATTTTAAAATAAGGCACAATGTTGAATATAAATCTTGGTCGTATAAATCGAATATACATTTCCGTTTAACAGCGGCAATTTATTACTGGTTTGAAAGGAAACCCGCATACCTACTATATAACAAAACTTGCTGTAGTATATTTTGTATGGATTTCATAAATGTTTGCACTTTGGATCCTGCGCTCCACTCACTTCACTTCTCTTTTCATTGTTTCATTTGATTTTTGCTTTAACGAGAGCGACTGACATTCTGTCCAAAGTCGAGAGGAAAACTTGCGCCCGTACCTCTAATTAGAGAGAAACGAAAAATAAGAGAACCTTATCTGAAAGTCGATAAACTTACTGAAAGATGAGAAATGACGCTTGGGCTTTGAAGATATCAAGCACATACCCTGGTGTCCTGGTAGGTACTTACTTCATCTTCATCCTAGCGTTAATCCCAGTCGCTGGGGTCCGGTTTACCATTCTAACTGCGGATTTGGCTGGACTTAGATATTTTACGTGAAGCGACTGCCATCTGACCTCCACAACCCAATAGCGATATTGGGCGATATCGAAGCATTGCAAATACATATAGATATTTCTAGTATCACTCACCATTTATCCAAGGTTTCAGATGTGGCAGCGTGTTCGTAGTTCTATCAAGAACACTTTTACTGAAGTACACACTATTGTTCTCGGCATTGAATCTGACTGGTGGTGAGTTGGAGCAACTTCTAGAGTCAGCGACTAGGGATCTGGGTTCTAGGTGATACCTGGGCTCTAGCTCAGGCATTTGAGTCAGGTTTAGAGGATTCCTGTTTGGGTTGCTGTAGAGTGAGGGTGGTGGAGGAGCGTATAACTCTGGAGGCATCAGTTGTTCCGCTGGAAGCTGGAAGAAGAAAAATATTTTAGTTGGATGGTAAAATTCTATTTCAAACATATATCCTTAATGTAGGAACTAATTTCATATAACAACATCTGTCATATTTTGTTACCTTAGACCGGACTAAACGCTAATCTATCTTGTGAAATTGATGTAGATTTTAAAGTAACTATTACTTTACAATCGCATAACACATGTCAAATTGCCGATCACCTTAGCTCTAAAAAATAATTAAAAATTGTTTTTTTTTGTAAATGTAAACATAATGTAATGTGAATGTAAAATTATAAGTGTAAACAAAATGTTAAAAAATGCAAATTAAATTATAAATTTAATTTGCATTTTTTCCAATTTATTTAAAAAATGTATTCCAAAATTCATTCTTAAATGCTTTAGTATAGTGAGATTCGCAACTGAATCTGGACCATTGCCATAAAATTAATTGATGGACTAAATCCCAGGGTATCAATGGACATAAATTACATCCAGGATCAAGACAATTCCCTGCGAAACATTTGAATAATTGTCCCCTGTGGTAATCGAACCAGCAAGCCGGACCAAAATCATCCAAAATATAAATGGTTTATGGCAAGTGTTCGGAGTGAAATTGGTATTTTGATTAATAACAGCACTTATTTTTTTTTTTACAAAACGATGTAGGGCTTTTACAAAGAAACAAAAAAAAGTTACAATACTCAAGTCAAAAATTGTAACTTCTATCAAAATTATTGTAAAATGGCTCAATCGGTCTCAGAATAAAATAGAAATTATAATTAACTTCAAATTTTTCTCTATAAATAATGTGATTTCTGAAAAAAAGGCATCCACTAACTCTTAATAAGTTCACATCAGTAGTGTAATGGCCAAGATTCGAACATGGCATCTCTTAATTAAGCCCGACTTATCCGCTAACTAAACTACCGCGATATATTTATATTATAATAACTACATAATAATAAAACAATACACATACATTACATACCAAACCACTCGTATTCAGCGGCAAAGCGTTCTTATATTTCAACCAATCTTCATACACCTTGTCATAAGGCTGCCTATGACACTCATTCGGTCCAACATTCGGCATATGCAGACTACTCATTGGCCCCAAGCTTTGTATACTCGGCCCTAAATTTGGCATAGGGGCGAGTTGTGGGGCGTACTGCCTTCTGTATTCCATAGGCCGTACTTGAATATATTGGTTACAAGGGTCGATATTGTGGTCATAAAATCGGTCGCAGTTTGCCATGTCATATTTGTCTGTAGTCTTCGATATGAGAGGACGTATAGAACTGTAGTCAGTGGCTGAGGATTTATTTGAACAGTTGTCGCTTATTTTCCCGTCTAGCGGTATAATATCGGGGTTTTTATCTGCAAGGAAAGATAATAAATTCGCTTTAGTGTTCGCTATCTGTTTTTTGTTGGTTTCCGAGTGGGAATTTATTTGGGTATGGACTTTATGTTTTGAAGGGCTGGTGTTACAGGCTGAGCAATTATTGCCAGGTTGTGCGGTTGGAATTAGATGATATTATGATTTTGTTTGAGTTTTTATGTTACAATGTAGATCTGTAATGAGCAATAGGGTTTTTTGGTTACCTTTTCTTTTATGAAGCTAGATATTGTATATCATTCAGTTTATGGCCTGAATATATACATACGTATAATCACCCCTTTATCCGCGAAGGGTTAGGCAGTGGTGAATTAACACCCACATTTCACCAATCATTGTATTCGGTCTCACGTAATTGGGGATGAGCCTATTGCCGTATTCCGGACATTATTGTTGACTCGAGCCATTCATCTGAGGCTGAATCTGGGCTGTAAGTATATATATCTGTCTGATGTTAAACAGCCTGGCCTGAATAAAAAATATTGATTGAAATAGGAAAAAGAGAATCGACGCAGGCGGGACTTGAACCACCAGTCCTTTACAAGGGGAATGCTTTGACCATTAAGCTAGCAAGTCAGGCCTTGAGTGCTCCAAATTCTCCTATATAACCATCTTGAAGCGACGCGCGACGGTGGTAACGAATATTAGTAAATAAAGATAATAGTCATAAGAGCAAAATGTGAATCCTATTAAAAACGGTGAAAATTGAATGTCAATACATCTCTGTAGAGAGATAATATAAGAGCGTGTTATAAAAACAAAACAAAAGTAATCCGAAAAGAAAACATCACAATACTATTAAAATTAATTGACAAGCGATTGCCCACAAATAAATGAGATATTTTATATATTTATACAATATCGCATTCAAAATTCAATCGTCAACAAATAGCTTGTAGGAACAAATTTCATTGTACAAATACCCTTCAAAATTGAACCAATCATATACAAAAAGCGCCATTCGCTCTTTCTTAAAAGTATTTCGCCCAAAAATTCTTGTTATTAGAAACATTTTTTCCAGGCCCTTTGTCCCTATCATTTTACAAAGGCTTCGAAGGTCATAGTTAAGTCTAGCTTTATCTCGTAAATGGACCTTAAAGTCTTCAGACCAAATGGTATTCAAATTACGTTGCTTTGAAGCTGAAATTCGGGAAATTCAGTAAAATATTCATAGTCTCATCAGTATGGGTCAGCTATATCACGTTTATAACGAGAGCAGTTTTCGTCCCGAATAGACTAAGTTGTTGAAGGGTTAATTTTTTTGCATATTTTTGTCGTTGATTTATTGCAATTTGTGTGAGGGTTTGGTCGCTTGAGTGTTTAAAAGACCTGAATATATAGTGGCTAAAACTAGGTTTGGCTGAAATAATCAACTAAAATTAACGTAATCAACATGAAAATCCTGCAAAGTATGTAGGTATGGAGTGATATTGCGAACGCTTCGAAAAGGATTTTAACTTTAATTTTTTACATTTTTAATTTTAATTTTTATATTTCCAATTTTTACTATTTGAATAAAAATGTTTTCTTTTTAAATTAATAGATAACGATACTAGTTCCAATAGAATCACGCTTTCGTTTCGTAATTGCCTGGAAACTTCGTAGGTTTACCTGGATATTATAGTGTAATTTACCTATAATAATAATAAAGATGTGCAGTTCGTTTGTTTTGTATCCTCTAATCTCTAAAACTACCAATGCTCTTTGAATTCTGTTTTTTCATATTTGAAAAGGGACATAAAACACTATTGCTCAATACCTTTAGTTATTTGTGATTGTAAAATTGATAAAAAGATGGTTGTAAAAATATATCTTTTACTGGACTTACCCAAACTATCCACACTCTCGGATTCCTTGGTACCAGTCAAGGGTATATTCGACGTCTCATCCTGCTGCCTTTTATCTTTTTCGTGTTTATCTAAAAGCAGAAATAAATATTACTTCAATATACCTATTACTCTTATCAGCTTCCTTCGGTTTTATATAGAGAACAGTCTACAAAGTCGAAGCAAGTCGATCTTTGTGGAACTATCACTCTTCTACCTGATAAACCTAATCAAGATTCGGATATACCCACTTAGTTACTAACAAACTTCGTGAACCAACGTCAAAAATTTCACGATTGTGCACTATCTAGCCAACCAAAAGCCAGAAAAAGGAATGATCAACCAATCACGCGAGCCCTTTGAGCCCGAGATTGGCTTAATAATACGCAGCCTGAGTACATTGTCACGTAGTCTGCCGGACACTATACTGGGCACTATGCCACATGAGTTAACGGCAGTATTTTTAAATTGAAAATGTCTCAAAAATAAAAAGAAAAAACCATAAAAAAATTATATAAAAAATCGAAATTCTTTAATTTTTTTTTTCATATTCTGAATTCAAATTTTAAATTAAAAATTAAAAGCTGCATAACACTTTTTTACAACACACCTGCTCAGAACAGTGATATTATTTTACCGCAATTAAGCACGGAATGACACCTATTATAAAACTGTGACTTTTTCATTGCTATTATTCACAAAAGTGAGTTATAGATTCTTTTTTAAATTTTATAGGAAGTGTCTATAATTGTCTATGTTCTTAAAAAAGTTTTGATACAGAAAATAACGTGTTTAATAGTACGAATAAATTAATACGCCTATTGTATGGTCATTTGATGCATTTTCGTATTTAAATAAATAATTTCAACTTGTAATACTTGTGTAATAAACAAAATTGTCGCTCAAATTTAACTTTTTTTTTTCTCTAAGTACAGAAAAAAAAACAGAGTAAAAAAAAGTTAAGTTTAAACCTCATTTTTTTTTAAATATGGTCGACCGCCATTGTTAAATGCGCGCGCATAGGAAAACGAATTAATTTGTAGTATTGTTTATTTAGTATTTGTAGTATTATTTTATTCGCAAGTGTGTTGTAAAACGTCGTATGGCACGTGTGAGCATTATGATTACCGTCCTCGGCTGTCTTAAGACCCTCGCCTGGCGGCTCGGCGGGCTTATTAGCTATCTTTTCGCGACCAGCGAGCGATGAGCAGTAAGAACGAGATTACTGCGCGATGGATCGTGATACATCAAAAAAATTGGTATTACGTAAGGCTTTGCGATCAGATCGCCAAGAATGTACTTTTTGCTACGATACTAGCGCCAAACGCGAAAAGGTAGCGATAAGAGGAACTATGTTGCCTCAATGGAAAACAATGTTCATAAGGGGTCCATTACACGGTAGGTTTTGCTGTCAGTTTAACCATCAATCACGCCGTGATTGACCAATAACTTAACATAAAGGGGGTTCTACACGGTCGGGTGGTCGGAACCGACCGACAGACTAGTTAAGGATGCTAGGGATAAAAAACCTTAAAAAACGTAGTGCAAGCAATTTTCGACCTTAATGACATGACATAGAATCGAGTTTTTTTTCTTATATTCGTAATCAGTATCATCTATAAGCGCAAAAAGACATGTAATTAGGAAAATGTCATTAAGGTCGAAAATCGCTTGCAGTCGCTGTTTTAGTATCTGTGTGAAAGTTGTAGTCAAACCAAGTTCAATAGCGAAAAAAATGTTAATTTTCTTTCTAATTTCAGCTTATAATACAAGAAATCTAGGGAAAAAGTCGCTAAAGGGGCAACACTGCTTATCGCGCCTCTTTCGCTGATCGCTTGCTATCAAATGTGATACGTAATACCAAATTTGTAACTCACCAAGGAAATTTCGCGATAACTTTGCGATAAAATACACTTTTTAGTTCTCCTATTGTAAGGTAGGGGCAGCACGGTCGATTGTTTTGCTTTCGTTTGGGCTTTGAGTTACGTAATACCAATTCGCCGATTTTGCGCGATTATCGCGCAAATTTTGCTATCGTTTTGCTATCGCGAGTTAGCTAATAACCCTGCGGGTCTCAATGGCGCCTCGGCGGTAATCACCAACGTTGCTCACTTGTACCATAATGTACACACGGCGCCAGACCTCGGTTTACAGGCCACACCAACATAAAGGAAGTGTGCGTGACAGCAATACTATTAATACATTGCTTAAAGATGTGTGTCATAACACTCATAACAAGTAAACCAATCAGGGCCTTTGACGCACTCACACAATTGCTATTTTACTTACATAAAATGCACCAAGGTTATAATATCATATTCTAAACTAATTTTATGAAATGTATGCAGCATTTTGTTTCTATAACTAATAGGAGTTATCAAATTTAGTCACTACACTATCTGTTCTCATAGTCGAGATGGATAAGAATGCAAGTAAGTAAGTTTGGACCTCACCGTTGTCGCCGGTCGTTGGTTCGGAACTTAACAACGGAATTCTCTTTTTGTCATTCGTGCATCTTTATGTCAGTCAATTTAATAGACATAACATTTTATTTTATGTTCCAATATCTTTTTAGAAGTTTATAATAATTATACTTATGTGTTTTTTATATTTTTTATTAAAGATCAAAGATTTTTATCTGATACTTAATTAATTATTATCTATAAATAATTAATTATACCCATACTGAAGAAAAATATCATGCTTATAATAGTAAATATATTATTGCATTGCAACAATAAGTTAATTATTTTATTTTCCTTTCCTTTTATCCATTAAGAATAAATAGTATCATCAAGGAAATATACAAAAAATATATTAAATTATATTATATATATGAATTTTATACACTTAGTTTCCTGTAAATAAACTAGACCAATCGGACTTCAATATATCGAGGAACAAAAAGTGCACCTCGCTCGAGGACCGAACCCGGTATTGATTCTATTGGTTCAGCTGCATATTTAAACCATTCAGCTATATCTACTTATTCGTTTTCGCTAAATATGCTATTATAACTTGGTGCAGTGGCTATCATCAATACCTATATTTCATGTAAGTAAAATAGCGAATGTGTGAGTGCGTCAAGGGCCCTGATTGGTTTACTTGTTATGACACACATCTTTAAGCAATGTATTAATAGTATTGCTGTCACGCACACTTCCTTTATGTTGGTGTGGCCTGTAAACCGAGGTCTGGCGCCGTGTGTACTATTACGCAATATAAAATTGATTAATGAATAAAAGCATTGAAGTGTAATTTAAAGAAATGAAATATCAAATAAGTTTGAAAAACATATTTCAGTAATACTGTCGTGAGATGAATATTTATTTCTGTGCCCAATTTTCTCGAAACTTATTTAAACTTCAGACTATTTAACTAAATTTAAATGCATAACCATGCTCATAGAAATATGAAACAAAATCCTTTGAGCATCTAGCTTCTCCAACAATGACTTTTATACATTCTAACGGACTGGCTGTACGGTCCAAAAAGGCTTGTATCGGGAAAGACTATGAATGAACACGCAATTTTTTCTATAGGACTCGTCATTGTGACTTCATCTCGCCTGATGGTAAGCTGAAAGCAAACTCTGGAAAGAAGGTAACCAGAGTTCACTAGAGACTTTTGTACTGTAAATGAGAAGACCAACGGCTTGTCCTGCTTTCTGACGGCACAGAAACTATCTGTTCTTACAGGGTCGTCAGCGCAAGTGTGACTCCTCTGGTGTTGCACATTTCCATAGGCCACGGTAATCACTTTCCATCACTTGGGTCTGCCACCTAAGTGGTATAAAAGGTACATGAAATAAAAGTTCCTCATCATCATCTTCATGGAGACGCAATTTCCTGATTGCATCCAAGATAACCTCAGAGCTCAGGGTCCGCCTTCCGGCTCTTCCTCCTCCACTTCGCACGATCAAAGAATCAAAGAATCAACGCACATATGAACGTCAAAATATTACAATTGTGTCAAGAAGTAAAGAAAAAATAAAATATATAATTAAAGTAAACCATTTGAAAATTATTCTTTCGCTGGTCCGGTAGTTGGTTCTACTGAGAAGATACATATACCAGCAAGAAACTCAGAGAACTTGATTATCCTTTTTATTTATTTATTTATTTTTTAATACGGTTTTTATACAATTTAAAATGAGCGGGTATAATCAATTTATGATCTTGGGCGTCCATGGTAGTGAGACCATTTGCACGCATGTCACTCTCCACGACGTCAAGCCTGGACTTCTTGGGCCTACTTGTACCTGGACCCGGAGGGAGCGCTATATAAAATAAGGGTTATTACTTACTATCCCTTTTATTGCAGTACTTGCAACAGAACACCGCAGCAGACACAGCCGTCATGGCAGCGATGACGCCGACAGCTCCCAGGACTATGATCAGGACGGTGGTCAGTTCCACCTTCACGGGGACTTGGGCTGAAGGGAGAACTACTATTTTAAATGATACAGTTTGTAAGTTTTTGAAGCATGTCAATATGATTTCACCTCGCCTGATAGTAAACTGAAGGTGAAGTCTCAGAAAAGAGGGTCACCTTTTTAGACACCTATATTGAATAAAATTTTAAAGAATTTAGTATGTATGCTAATTAATATTCAAATCGATATCGAAGTTCTATAGTTAGACCAGTTAAACTTTTAAGGACTCCAATTATTCTTAACGACTGCTATAGATGTTCGTATGGCAACCGACAGGTTAACGTGCTCTCCGAGGCACGGAAATACTCAGACCAATGCAAACAGACATACAAATATTTGCATTGAGCGGGAATTGAACCCGCGCCTCCTGCGTAGCGGTCACGTTCAGTTCTGCGAATTCTAAAACTTGATGGAGAACTTCACTTTCGTGATGCAGGATTCGTAGCGACGTAGTAGTTCAGCTTGCTTACATCTGGTATAGTCACATAGGAAAGGAGAAATAATTCAAACTAACCTGTATGTCTCTGCGGGTACTTCAATAGACTCGAAGTCAGGGTCAGTGCCTCACTGAATCCTTTTCTGTTGAAGGCTCTGACTGACACGGCTAACGAGTTGCTTGCTAACAACCCTGATACTTCGAACTCAGGGTCATCGTTGCTCACGTTGCGGAGGAGCAGTCCTGTTGCCATGTCGAAGATCTAAGACAAAAATAGAGTACATTAAGTAAAGGCTATAAAGAAAAGAAAGGCTATGAAGCGTCGGTAGCTTAGTGGTTAAGGAGTCGGCCTTACGATCGAGAGGTCCCGGGTTCGATTCCTGGCCATTACACTACCGACGTGAACCCACTCCTAGCACAAGCAATTTAGCTTAGTTGGGCTTAATTTAGCTTAGGGGTTAACAAGAATATTAGTAATTTCGGTTGCTAATAATCTTTAAAAAAAAAAATCTAGTAAGTAATACCTATATTCTAGAATATGCTACATAGTACTATCTAGATCCAAAGTATGCATAGCTTAACTAGGTGACTTATGTAATGGGTTCTAGAATGCGGATACACAGACATATTTTTGCATATTATTATACCTGCATAGAAACATTTTTGCATGCAAATATTTGCACCAAACGGGAATCGAACCGGCGATTTCCGAGTTAGCAGCTGAACGTAATACGTCCTGTAGGTCTGCTTTGTTCTTATTTTATACGCTTCATATCGTTTATTTACAATAGAAAAGATTACAACTATCAAACTCGGTAGCGCTAGGCGAACGAATTTTATCAGAATAAATTTTATTATATTTTACAAAATAAATGACAATTACAAATAATTTTATTTCAATTAAATTAAACGCTAATCCAATAGGCATATAATTTTTTAATTATAATCATATTTACCTATCGAATAATCGAACAAAAATATCGAATAAAGAGGAAAATCAGTAAGGGAGGTTAGGCCTTCGGCTCTTTCATAAACCATACAAAATGCAGCCTGCCTATGTAAACTCAGTATTAATTGATAGGGGCGAGAGGGCCCGGTTGAACCAACCCATTCAAGCCGATACCTCCGTAATACGTTATTGGAAAACAACCGATTGTTTACAATACGTTATATAACATAATATTCGATGTTTACATTCTATTATTTGAACGGCGACCTAATCTATGGAAGGGTTAATGAGATTTATTGATCGTGGTTAGGGTTAAATAATGTGAGTTTTTGACTGAGTGCATAATAGGAGGTGGTGCTTAATCAACTGTATTTTTTTGGCTTTTTTTTAAGTAACCCCTCCAGCTAAGCTAGGACCTTCCTTGTGTTAGCAGTGGGTTTTAGTCGGTAGTGTAATGACCAGGAATTGAACCTGGAACCTGGTGATGCTGACTGTACTCTGTGTAATTATTATCTTGAAGTTAACTTTCTTTAATCTACTTACCTCGAGAAGAAAAGACTGTCGGATTCCTCCATCATGGCCCGGCGTACAGTTTAGCGTCAAAGAGTCGTAAGTCACGTTGGTTATCTCACACGATTTTGGTGTTGATGGCTTGTCTGTGAAGAAAGGCACAAAGGTTAATTATTGGACATGCAGTGGCACACGGCCCACCTGATGAGAAGTAGACACCGGAGGGGCGTCACACGTGTTGCCGAACCTTTATAGAAAGGGGGGGGGGGGAGGTAGAGATAGTTCTGTTATAAGCGAGATTTAAGTATTTATTCTGATAATAAAACTAAACCCAAATTTTAGTACAGTCAGCAACAGATCGATATATTTGAGACTTTAGTATTTAAGATCAATATGAAGCTGACTGTAGCATCCATATTAGCTCGGACATGTTCCCGGCAGAGTAGAATTTGGGCCACCCCATCTCCTCCCATGCGCTGTCGTACAAGGCGACTAAGGGATAGGGCTGTTTAACATCAGACAGATATATACAGCCCAGGCTCAGCCTCAGATACATGGCTCGAGTCAACAATAGTGCCCGGAATACGGTAATAGGCTCTCCCCCTAATACATGGGACCTAATACAATGATTGGTGAAATGTGGGTGTTAATTCACCTCTGCCTTACCCTCCGGGGATAAAGGCGTGATTGTATGTATTTATGTAAGTATGTATTTGCATACATTGCCGCTCAAAAGAAAAGTGACTTATACCACTGGAAATATTAGGAACTGTGCCCTTTTCAGAACTAGTTTTAACAACATTAGTAGTGTTCGTACCACGCTCGTATCTAACATTAATAACGTTTATAAGTTAACTTGGTAATGCGCGCCTCGTGTCGCATACATTCACTTGAATACTGAGTTACATTATCGTTATTAACGTTTTGAGAGAAGACTTATACAAGTTTCTAATGAAATAAAGCAATTAGTATCCTAACTAACAATTCTGGAGGAGGTAGGACACGACGGTGTATCCGTCCCAATCGAGCAGTCCGACTGGGGTAGTACCTCCGCCCTGCAGAAGACCGCGGCTTAATAACCTCGTGTTGTGTTTCCGACGGTGAGTAGGGTAGCCAGAGCTCACTGGACAGGTTTTGTGCTGTCAGTGGGAAAACCAAAGGCTTTGTTCTACTTATCTTTTGCGCTGACGGCACAGAACTTCTCTGTTTTTACAGGGTCGGCAGCACGAGTGTGACTCCCCTGGTGTTGCACTCGCCCATAGGCCACGATAACCTCTCACGATCAGGAGGGTCGTGTGCTTGTCTGCGACCTAAAGTAGTATAAAAAAGTAAGATTATCAGAAATAGATGCATCTCTTACCAGCGGGTAGTATATGAAAGAGACAAGGCTTGGTCTGTCGGCCCACGGAGTTGGTGCCAGAGCACTGCACCCAACCGTAGTCTGATGACGTGTTCACCATATAAATGTATGTGCCTAGAAAAAAAAAAGAAGTTAGACACTCTTCAACATCATACATGATTCCGAAGGTGACTGCATACGAAAACTGCAGAGTCACGCAGCAGATACGCGTAATTCATTGCGGCTTCTCAATGGTCCCCTTTATCCGTATCGGAGTTTAATAAGTAATGGATACGCTGTATCTGCTGCATGCGTATGCAGTTGTCGTATGTGATCGGTTTCAGAATTATACCATAACACAAACCATAATAGAAAGAAGAAAGAAAGAAAGAAAAATATATTTATTCTGACCCGCAGCACACAATACAGTCAAAGCAAATATCACAATGTACACACTAACTATACAGACCATTCATTCCGATATAAAAGAGAGAAGAATGAGGTCTATGATCATTTTGTCTATGGTCATAATACAAGTAGGTAATATTAAAAGGCGTGTATTTGGGTCAGATCAAAGGAGGAATCTTTGGAGGTTCACCTAGTGATTGATGGAAGAGGTTCTAGTACAAGATGTACCAGAACCTCTTCTTCCCCTTCCTTTCGGGGTTGGGTTGTCAGACGGTAATCGCTTCCATAAAGGATACATATTTGCCTCTTCTTTTGTGTTGCAGTTTTTAATTAATAAATCTCTCTCTCTCTCTCTCTCTCTCTCTCTCTCTCTCTCTCTCTCTCTCTCTCTCTCTCTCTCTCTCTCTCTCTCTCTCTCTGTGTGTCTTCTTTCCTTCTTTTTTTGTTCTTTCTTAACCCAAATCTTAAGGGAAGGAGTAATAAGACTTCGAGCTCCGATTTAGAAGCCTCTGAACAGGCTTCCTCTAATGCAACCGGGAGCCACGCTAAGGTGATGATGATGATGATGATGACGTATATATAGGTACCTGGCAAGTTAGGTACTGTGGTCATCGGTGACGTACTTAGCTCATGCTTGCTATGCGCTGAACTGTTGAACCACCAATGGTAGGACATTGATTCCTGGGAACAAAGATTATAATGATTGAAGAATAAATAGACCCATCCTTCAAAACCTTCAAGACAGTGCTTAAGACCTATTAAGGAACCAGGATTTACTTTTACATTTTTCGTGACATAAATTTTTGGTCGGTACAGTCAGTCTAGTATATAATTATGTACTTACTACGATTCTCCGAATCAAAAGATACATATCAGTCTTTTAATATTCCATATTTAAAAACTCTGCAATCTTATTTTGTTGAAAAAGCCAGTTTAAAAATAAATACATACATACAATCACGCATATCCCCGGAGGGTTAGGCAGAGGTGAATTAACACCCACATTTCACCAATCATTGTATTAGGTCCCACGTAATAGGGGGTAAGCCTATTGCCGTATTCCGGGCACTATTGTTGACTCGAGCCATGTATCTGAGGCTGAGAGAAAATAAAACGCAACTAAATACCAAAATCAAACCGCTAGTTTGTTTAATATGTGTGTTTGTGTCACCAAATGGAATAGTGAATGGCAAAAAGTTAACTACGTAACCAAATGGAATACTCCATTTGGTTATTTACTTGACTAGCTCTGAGGTATAGAAAATTAAATATTAATAAAGCTATCACTAAAGACTAGATTATTGTAATATTTGCATGCCATTACTGGTGATAATACAAAGTACTTATTTATTTTTTGTAACCAACCTTATATACTGTATTATGCGAATAAATAAAATTTGAATTTGAATTTCAATCAATCTCAAAGATCAAAATGAGATTACTTCTTTATTTCTCCTTGTTTACTAGTAAACAGCGAATCCAATCATGAAATCAGAAACTTTCATAAAGAGTCTATTGCGTGGGAGTCTGTGACCTCGACCAATCTGTTTCGTCTCACGTTAACCAAATTCTGATGCCAGAGGTTATAACAAGAATAAACTTTATATAAAAGCTTTGGAAACCTTGAAAATTTTGTTCTTGGGCACCAAAATTGGCCTTTGTTTTACAATCTTTTGTGTTGAGTTTGTATTCTGGGTCTACAAACTAGTAATGAAGTATTTCAAAAAGTTTCTTAGCTACAGACCTTGAAGACTTTGGTGGAATTGGCGCAAACAAAGATTGGGTTAATTTGAACAGTGGAATCTTCTAGAACTTGTGATAAAAGGATAAACGGTGACTCGAAATAGATGTTTCTTTTTTTGAGTTAGACTTGTTTTGCTACAGTGTTGGAAATTAATAATTTGCGGTGATTTTTAGTTGTTTTTTTAAGAAATTAGGTTCATTTAGTGTTTGTCACGGGTAATAGTAGATGTTATCAATTATATATTATAGGTTAAGTAGATAATATCATATCGTAGCATGTCTGATAAGACGTACAGTAAAATTATAAATCACACACTTAAAATTAAATGGAGAATATTATTTGTTTGGATAAAATTATTATCTTAGCTATTATATTATAATATTTCCACATTTTTCACTGCTAAACATTAACTTAACAAAGGCATTAGGGTACTTTTAAAAACATCAATAAATAATTATCTTTTCAACCGACTTTCAAGAAGAACGGTCTTAATTTGTCGTATTTTTGAAATCTTCAAGGACAAGATGAAATTGAACTTACTCTTGGATTGGCATCCAGGTCACATTCGATGTCGATGACCTCTCCCCTAGCCGCTCTGACGACTACTGGCTGCGTAGATCTGCATGTTGGCACAACTAGAACAAAGATATAGACGTCAGTACTTCTAGGTTATTGGACTATGCTGGCCGGGGTGCGAGGGGTATGTCCACGATAATCTCACTTCCGGCAACCGACGGCCCACAGACGGCGTGCGTTTTAGTCGTTTCGAGTTTGACCTCCTCCACCGGCTCCGGCGGGGAATTTTCGCACTATAAAAAAGTACCTATCGAATACTACGAGTATATGGGTGTATACCTCGCCAAGATCAGCGGGCCTACCATATACTCTTAAAACAGGTAAATAATTGAACGGCTGCCATACTATGAACTGCATAAATAACTTTGTAATCTTATAGAAATACATAGGATTACAAAGTTACATTTACAGTTGGTAGTATGAAAGCCGTTGTGTTATGGGTGAGAAAAGACTTATACACCTCTAGACTCCCATACCTTCATCCTTATTTCTCGCTCGTAACACGATTGATTTAACACGTCATGGTATACTCTCGGTATCATACTAATATTATAAATGCGAAAGTAAGTCTGCCTGTTACGCTTTCACGTCTAAAACACTAAACCGATTTTGAAGAAATTTGGCACAGAGATATATTAGACCTTAGGAAAATATATAGGCCATGTTTGGTGGCGATAGCCGATATCTACGTGGGTGGAGCCGCGGGCAACAGCTAGTTTACAATAAATTCAATCTGGTCTATAATTTTAGCGTCGTATCCAATGACATTTCATAACATAGACATGTCATATGCTTACAAATCAACGTAGAAAAATGTGCCGAACTCACACACACACATTTTTAATTCATCTACACTTTTGGTGTATTCACTTTAGAGTAATAGTTCGTGCAGTGTCTATAAACATACGATGGCATTTTCGTTATTTTTTTAAGTCACTGATGCTTCCGCTCAACGTCCGACCGGCGCCGCTCGGCACGCGGTACTAGAGGCAAACGTTCCAATTGACTCGTTTTCGGATCTTCACGATTTTCGCGCAATAACATATCTACTTCTTTTTATATAATATCTTTGGTCGTATCCGAATGTTAAAGAGAAAAACTGAGAAAACAAGTCCAATCAGGTCGACAAAAAGAATGCCTTCAAACATAATCCTAATGGGAATCTAATTGAACCAAATAACATGTCCTACTTTTCGAGAAACAATAACTATTATAATAATGCTGGTGTAAAAATATAGACAAAGAAAAATTACGAATATTTTTCGTGTCCTCATTCTAGAAAATAAGAACATAAAGGTGCTGATAGATTTAAGCATTCACTTGTAAAGGTCGATTTACATCAAACGAGCGAATGCTCATTCTATCCTCTCTACTTCAAATTATTTTTCAGTAACGCAGAATTGCTCATTATAAATGAATTCTCAAGTTTTTTTCGTGTTCTTTTGTCGCTTCTAAGTATCTCTCTTTGTAGGTATTGAAAATACGCGTACCTATAACACACGGACGAAACATTGACGCGTATTCAATAGTAAAAACACGCACTCCGCGCTACGCTGCGTGATCCGGGGCAGTGTGC
Organism: Eilema depressum; assembly: GCA_914767945.1. Taxonomy (NCBI): domain Eukaryota; kingdom Metazoa; phylum Arthropoda; class Insecta; order Lepidoptera; family Erebidae; genus Eilema; species Eilema depressum. Next base: position 9,468,293 of record OU612036.1, on the reverse strand, counting down.
CAACGGCCTTATAGCCATTATGACGTCATCGCAGGCACATTGCCAGGTTAGAATCGCATACATATGAAAGCATGGGCCACATTAGGAGTCAAGTTAAGCGTAGCTTACTTTATGAACTTTGGTGAACGTGATCTTTCACTCCGTGAAAATATAGTTATTATATTTTTGTTAAAAGAATTTTAGTGCCTAACCTAAAAACTTTACATACGCTACATCTGCTTGCAGGTTATTGACTGATCGCAATTTATCAAATACTAGCGGACCCGGCGAACTTCGTACCGCCATATTTTCTGATCCCGTGCCCGCTGCATATCTCTAAATTTGTCAGTGTTGCTCTACAATATTATGCATGTATTATACATATAAACCTTCCTCTTGAATTACTATCTATTAAAAAAAAACCGCTTCATAATCCGTTGCGTAGTTTTGAAGATTTAAGCATACATAGAGACGGACAGACAGCGACAGCGACTTTGTTTTATAATATGTAGTGATTAAAAAATGTAGCCCAAATTACTAATCCAGCTAAGCAAAATTTTTTACGTTAAGAGTCAATTCGGTACCTTTGTAATGTTCAAGACTCGAACCCGAGACTTTTCGATCATAAGGTCTACTGACTATAAGCTGCCGATACTTCCAACGTTGATGGCATGAGTATGGCAAATAAACAAAAACCTGTAGTAAGCGAGCAAAGTCAGAGAAACTAAACCTAGCTTAGCTCAGTTCCTAATATGATCTAAAATAAAAAAATTGCCCACACAATCTAACACAAATGTAATTTCAATACGCCATCTAGTAACAAGAAACTGAACTAAACATTCCTAAATCACGCTAAAGCTGTTTGTAGAACAGATAAATATAATACCCCGATATTACGACCACACTACTGTTCTACGGACACATTTTTCAATCCTCCCGAGATTACAGCCAGTGCAATTTGCACGAAACGTCGGGTAAACAACAGCGATTAAACTAGATTTATGTCTAACATTTGTATTAGTCGCGAAGGATTAAAAGTTATTTTAAGGTAAATGTCGTAACATAAGTAAGTTTTACCTAAACTATCTAACGATACCTGTGAGGTTTGTAAAACGTATCAATCTCGGCATTATCATTATGGTATGTTTCCGAAGCCGACAGCTTTTGTCAATCGACCACCTTTAGAAGCTCATAGCTAGGCAATGATTGGAGATGGATACAAAGTGCAAAAGACAAAGTTGTAGAGAATTGAATTAGCTTTTATTATGCCATACAACACAATTTCGTACAAAGCACCGTTTCCGAGAAATAAGCAAAAAACCAAAAAACGGGACATTCTTTCCCCCCTCCCCCTCGGGCTCACCTCGGAGGGGTCAGGACTTTTAGTATGTTTATCTCCTAACTAGTCCGAACAAAGTTCTTAAGTCAAAATTTCTGCAGCCGACTTTTCCATCCACACCCCTCTTGTGAGCATTCATTTACTAGACTATGCAGCAGATACAGCGTACCCATTACTTGTTAAACTCCGACACGAATAAAAGGGACCATTGAGAAGCCGCAATGAATGCGCGCATCTGCTGTGTGCGTCGGCAGTTGTCGTATGTGGTCGGCTTCGGAATAGAGGGTTTAGATAAGGAGTTGCCTATTCAATAAAACCCCGGACTTGGAGGTAAGAGCCTCAGATGTGACCGGGGCTAACGCTAAGATGATGATGAAGAAGTTACTTATAGTTAAACTGAATCGTTTTAACTTCCTATACCTGTGTAAGATAATGAAACACTTATACTCGGGATTTGGTCTGTCAGACCGAGATATGCTCATGATGGAGATAGTCACCATCAAACTCTACCTAGTGTCAAGTCCAAGATTCCAGTCACCCCAGACATTCATGATTTTAGGAGAGAAGAAATTTTTCGAGGTCGATAGTCACCACATATTATAAAACAAGTCCGTCCCTATGTATGCTTAAATCTTCAAAATTACGCAACGGATTATGAAACGATTTTTTATAGATAGAGTGATTCAAGAGGAAGGTTTATATGTATAATACATGCATAATATTGTATAGAAACACTGATAAATTTAGAGATATGCAGCGGGAACGGGATCAGAAACAATGGCGGTACGAAGTTCGCCGGGTCCGCTACTACAGCATAAACTTAGAAAGAAATTCTGCGGGAAGTAAATATAAACTCGAGTCAACTGGTCAAATTCTGGTCCACTCTATCTCCTGCGTTAGTAGCTCTACTACGGGAAATTGGCGGAATTGATGCTAAAAGCACAGAGCCATTCATAAAAAAAAAACTTAGAAAGAAATGGATACTCGCTAAGCTAAAAACGGGGCCTTTTTGCGCCTAAACATTAGCCGGCCAGTTGAATAAAGGTCCAACCCCACCAAACGGACGGCATCGGAACGGATTTTACAATCTTTAAACAAAATAAATCTTATATCACAGCATTTAAAGTTTATATTACTAAGTCACGCATGACAGCTTGACGTGCGTCATGCCGCCGCACGTCGCTGTCAAGCTGTTGTGCGTGACTTGGTAATATAAACTTCAAACACTGTGATAATAAGATTTAATTTTGTTTAAAATTTGTAAAATCCGTTCCGATGCCGTCCGTTTGGTGGGGTTGAACCTTTAATGTTGTAATAAACATTGCGGCTGAATATTATTCAGGCCGTTAATTAAACCGTTTAGTTAACAGGCTAGGCAGTTATTTTAACGGCTGATTAAACTACTTGGCTGCGACAGATACTTATACTGAGTATAAATTGAAATAATAAATCACCTACTTCTGAAACAGCCATAAATTTCTATAAGAACAGATGGCATTACCTCATTCATAATTACTTGCCTAAGTATTCGCGACAATACTGCCACTGAAAAGGTACCCTCAATATCACTTAGACGCAAGCTGAAATATTAATCGTTGGATTTGAAGGTCATAAGGTCAGGAACTTCGAAGGGAGGCTTGTCATTATTATGTTAGATTTGTCGAAGTTTGTGATTAGAGTTTTGGAAGCGGAGACGAGAAATAAGTGATTTTTTTAAAGAGAGTATTATAGTAATTCTAATTAATTTTATTACTAACTAACTTGCGACTCTGCCCACGCGGATGTCTGTTATCGCGACCAAACATAGCCTATCCTATGTCCTTTCTCAAGGTTTAATGTTTGAACTGGGAATACTGGTTCTGTGATTGAATTAAGCAAGACTTAAATGAATGTTCTGATTTTAGATTTTTACAAACTGGATTTATTTAAATAGCGAATTAAATATTTAACAAACTGGAATATATTAATTACAATATTTGCTCAGAGTAAGCACCCACTCTTCTACCCCTATACCAAATTTCATCAAAATCGGTTCAGTGGGTCAGGCGTGAAAGCGTAACAGACCGACAGACGGGCAGACAGAGTTACTTTCGCATTTATAATATTAAGTAAGTATGGATTATAAATGTGAACATTTGGATGGATAATTGTAACTTTTTTTTTATCTAGGACACATCAATTTGACTTCGCCTCGCCTGATGGTAAGCTGAACATGAACATGAAATGAACATGGTTGAATTACGATACGAGAACAGACGATTATATACGGAAAATATCGAGGTCTAGCCAAATCCGTGGTTAAGACTGGTAGAAGCGGACCCCAGACTCCGAGCTGAAAGCTTCGGATGCGACTGGGAATTAACGCTAAGAGGAAGAAGAACAGACGCTTATATACGAGAATAGATTTGAAAGAAGCTTAACATAGAGATAAATTGTAGTCTGAAATAGCACATAGGGTAGGTATTTTTATCCGGGAATGGGTTTTCCGTTTTTCAAACGAGTGGAGCCGCGGGCAACTTATTTTGAAGCGGCTGGATGAATGTGGTTGAAATTTTATACACAGGTAAACTATTTCCGGCAATAGAACGTAGCGATGCCGCGGATATAGGGCGGTATTGAAATAATTGAAACAAATAGATATCAATATGTTTACAATTTTTGTAGTGGAGCACCGTGATCCGTAAGGAAATTAACTTACCTACAATAAAAAGTAACACTGGTAAAAGACTTACTTATTGCATGCTTTTGTATGTTTCGAACAAATAAAATGAAAAGACTTTGTTTCGTGTATGTCACCACACACACATATTATCAAAATAATGATCTTATATCATGATATTATTTTGATAATATGTGTCTAAATGTTGTGATCTCACGATGTTTTGCGTATATACTGTTTTGCGAATGTGGTATTTCATAAATGTGGTCTCTAGAGAATGTAATATTCAGCGACTGTTAGTTGTTAATCATAGTGAGTACTTACATTTGACATCCAAAATAAGATTCTCGCTGGAACCTTCTCCGAGACTGTTCCTGGCTGAGCAGACGTAAGCTCCTGCAGCTTTCCTCGACACACGCTGGAGGACCAGGCTCTGGTTGGCAAGAAGGACACCTGGCCCAGGTTTTACTACGACACCCTGTTAAGACAAACATATTTTATTACACATCTTTTCCGAGACTTTGCCTTCAGCTTACCATCAGGCGAGGCGAAGTCAAATTGACGCGTCCTATATAAAAAAATGAGGCGCTTGCCGATACGTGGCCTCCACTCGAGGACTTTTCGACCTCGAGTCCTCCGTGCTATGTGCCCTGCCCACTGCCATTTCAACTTGCTAATCCGCTGGGCTATGTCGGTAACCTTGGTTCTTCTACGGATCTCCTCATTTCTGATTCGATCTCGCAGAGAGACTCCGAGCATAGCCCTCTCCATAGCTCGTTGGGCTACTTTGAGCTTACTCATAAGACCCACAAGGTGGACAGACGACCTCATTAGGCCGCGGGAACGCGCTGGATGCGAGCCGCTTCCAACCGGTCCTATTGGAGATCTATAGGGGAGGCCTATGTCCAGCAGTGGACTTCCTATGGCTGAAATGATGATGATGATGATGATATAAAAAAAAAAACATTTAATCTGTCGAAGAACCCATGGCCGTTGGAGTAGAGAAGTCCTACAGTGGAGACCGCGTGAAAGTAAACGGAAGGTAGGATAGATAGATAGATAGATCGATTGAGAACCTGAAAATGGCGGCTGGGACAGACTAAATGCGGAAGGCTGAGGATCCGTGATATTGGGAGAGGTCTATGCCCAGCAGTGGACTGCAATTGGCTAATTGATTAATTGATTGAACATTAACATGCCTTTGTCGCGGAGAATAAGCTTACAAATTTGTGGCGGCCTCCGTGGCGCAGCGGTAGTGAATGGCGGCCGCTACGCAGGAGGCGCGGGTTCGATCCCCGCTCAGTGCAAATATTTGTGTGGATGAAATATGGGTATTTGCATTGGTCTGGTCGTGCCTCAGAGAGCACGTTTAGCCGTCGTCGGTCCCGGTTGTCATAAGAACATCTATGGCAGTCGTTACGGGTAGTTGGAGCCCTAAAAAGTCCAAAAACAACGGTCTGGCTGCAAAGCTTCGATATCGCCTAATGTTACCATTGGGTTGTGGAGGTCAGATGGCAAACGCTTCACGAAAAATATCGAGGTCTAGCCAAATCCGTAGGTAAGACTGGTAAAGCGGACACCAGACTCCGAGCTGAAAGCTTCGGATGCGACTGGGAATTAACGCGATGAAGAAGAATATGCTTACAAATTTCTAAAAAGCCAGGCCTGTCATAGGTTTAAATCAACTACTTTTGTGACATTATTAAATTAGGTGCCTACTTGCGTCAACTGGTAACTAAATCTCTGAGTATCTTTTCTACATCCAAGCACAAATATTAATCGCACCCAAAGTAAGGACTTTGAAGCCCGCAATCCGCTCTAGAGCTCCTTTCATTGGTTTGTTTTGGCTTTTATGGAAAGGACTGCCGCCAGACCTCCCAACCTTGAAATAATAGCTCAGAACCACGTCCATTAATCAACAGGTCTATCGCTTTGCAAGTCAGGTCGACTTGACCCCAAAAATCCCTCAATAATTTGTAATTAAAATGCGCAAAATATTCTTAATCTACATAGACTAAACAACTTTAAATTACAAGTCATTCATACTACTATTAAAATTACACCTTTGTAAACTTAAAAGCAATTAAAACCACCCTGTCGGTTATCTACAGGGTGTTTAAAGTCTCGAGACGACTGTCAGTTTAACTTGTACCTAATTATACCTTTTTGCAACTCTTCTTGAATACAAATAGGTTCATATTTTAATTAGATTGCTACGGTGTCTCAGTACGCAATTGTGCCTCGGAAGTGGGGTGTAAAATTTACATTTACGATATAAATACTTGCGTAAATAAAGGAGATAAGTCTTTGTTTATTTAAGTTATTAAAATAGATGGTAATCTTTGGATTTGTTGCGAATAATAATAACGGTGTCCATGTTTTAGAATGTTTAATACAAATGCTGCCTGCTCCTAATGACATTCCCTTTATTTTTTGATAACAATTCATGAATTATATCTTATTTTAAATCTATTTAGATTAAAGCTACTTTTTAATGGATTCTATACCGATCTATTTGTTATTATTTACTTGACGTTTCGGCTATTTTTTAACAGCCATGGTCGCGGGTTTTCAATAGTGATAAATTGGCGTAAACTTCAGATAGTAATTACTTAGGCTTTTTTGGGTACCTCCACTGCCATACAAAGCGTCTCCACTGGTGGGGTAACGTGGAATGTCAAAAAAATTATATCCACTTTGTCCCAATGTAGTTCAAATGGGTTGTTTGGGAGGTCAATCGGCAGTCGTTCCCGGAAAAGTTAACATACCGATTAAAACAATAAGCGGACATTGGACTTCAAAGGATAAACTTTGGACGCAATTGACGCGTTATGATGATAACGACACTGTATTCAGAGGTTCCCGTTTACTCTGTTAGATTATTATAACAAAGATGGAAAGAGATCAAAAAAAGAAGAGATGTGGAGGTTAGGTGTAGATGGGAGAGGTAAGAGGAGAGTGTGAAGCGTAACACTTACATTATGCGTGAAGTATACATGGTTATGCCACGGGTTGGCTCGTACTCTGCAGTCCAAGTACACGTCTGAACCTTCCACGACCTTGCTGGCGTCCAAGTTGGCTCCAAGCTCCAGTTTTGCTACAGGAAGATCTGTTGACAAGAAGTGGGTAATGATGTACTTTCTTTCATACATAAAAAGTAGAAATGTGTGGTTATTATACAGTCCAGTCTCTCCTCTTTCCTAATGGGCAGAGAGAGAAAGAGAGAGGTAGAGATCACATTCTTCCACTTGCTACAATTCTGTCATACATCTTTCACTCCAAGCTTCTTCTATTTTCATAATTGTTTTAATACATGCTCACCAGTCAGGTACTCTTGACAGTGCCTCTCTTTAAAATATCCTCAATCTGATGGATATACGTACGCCTAGTTTAAAAATACTTTATTTATATTCAGGAAATTTAAGTTTGCTAGTTTAATATGATGTTTGTTAGTCAGGTCCGAAGGGTTACTGAATGTTGGGGCCCTGATGAAACATAACTGGGGAGAGGGGGGAGGGGGGGCTACCATAAAACAATGGAGTCACTTCGGTTTCTTCCGGTAGGGTTTAATCTGAACTCTGGTTACGTCTCCAATCTGATTTAAGAATAAATGCGATCCAGGGAATCAGTTGCTCGAAACTTCGATCTTCGGCTGTTTCTTGGTAGACCTCATTCACCATTGATTAGATAACCTCTATAAATCGAGGTACCCTGAACTTAAATATTTTAAAAACAACTTACGCTGTATCTCCATCTTCCACCCGTCTTCATGGGTAGAGTGAGGTAGACTGGGCTGAACTGCTCTACAGGATAGAACCCGTCCAGCATCTTCTATTGAGGGTACGAAGGTGAGGATACTACTGGTCACGTTTCCATCTGTTGACGTCTGAAATTAAACATGTTAATTAATTTCAGTTGCAAAATATTAAAAAAAATTACGGGATCGACTGCCGTTTGACCCTCCAATCCCTAGACTGATCCTCGTCCCGCAGTAGAGGTCAGCTTCATTGCCTGGACAGCACAGCACACACGGACGCACGCACGCACGCACGCACGCACGCACTCACGCACTCACGCACACACGCACGCATGCAATTGCTGACTACTTTTGTGTTCTATTCGTATTTATGCATTAGTAAACATGTTAATTGCTATGAAATTCCATTAAAATGAACCTATTAAACCATTTTCTATACAAGTCTGCCAGTATCAGGTGCATTCGGAAAAAATAATACGAGACCTAAACCAATAATTATAGTCAGTCGCTAACAGGAATATTTAAAATTGACAGATGTCAAAATTACCCACTGACATATCAATTGACGTTTAAATTATCGCTGTCAGCTGTAGTCGTAAATACCCTTCGGTAGTCATTGAAAAAAATATCTGTCTGGGTGAATATGCGTGTCGTAGTGACGTCACAATGGTTAAACATTTTTCTATTGGAATCAGTTTTATATCGGATTATACGAGTACATATATACCTACTTATAGACTACAGGATCCCGAGAAGAACCGGGAGTAAGTAAGGTTGATAAGGGAGTTAGCTCCCTTGTCAGCGTACCCCTTACCCTGCCCTAACCACAAGGCTACATGGGTAACAAATGAATAGAAAGTGCACCCTCTTTGGATCTTAGTAGAAGGGGTAGGTCCAAGAATCTTTGGCTTGAAATCGGGGAGGGTGACATGCATGCAAATGGTCTCAACACAATAGACGCCCAAGATCGTGTGAAGTGCAGGAGGAAGAGCTGGAAGACGGACCCTGAGCTCTGACGTCATCTTGGCCTCGGATGCAATCAGGAAAATACGTGTCCATGAAGAGGATAACCTTACAGTTCCACATAGCTTATAGGAAATAAGGATATTTTTTACACTCTTAAACCACTGAACCGATTTTGATTAAATTTGATACACGGATGGCTTGGGAACGGACAACTAGGTTACCTTTTATCGTAAAAAGGGGGAGGGGGAGAAATAGGGGTTGAAAGGTTGTATGGAAGTTGTGCAATTTGGAGATATGCTAAAGAACCATTAAAAAAGTATTTTAAGTCTGTATTTTTTGGTTTATTTTTGCGGCAGTAGATGCCGCTGAAATCAGGTTATAGGACCTTTCTACAAATTCGATTCCAGGCAAAACCGGAATTCATCAACGTTATTTATAAAAGCGCAAAGCCACGTCCTTCAAGTTAAAACAACTGAAACATAAACTTTTTTAAAAGCCTTATGTACTCATTTAAATACCAATAAATACTTATACCGTCTCACAATAGACATGCCTATATCAATCAATCCGATTCGTATCAAGGCAGCCATTACCGATCGTGGATACGTTAAACTTTCAGTACAAGTCTGTTATAATGACATGCATCCATTGTGCTGTCCCCTGTACTGTCTTAATGGTCGTTATGTTATAGTAATTAGGTTCAATAGTTGTCTAAGTTCGTAGCGATATGTATGGCGGAGTTTGAGTATATGGATGTTACGATTGCAGATATGGGGAGGGAAATAGGATCCAGAATTAGTGTTTGGAGGCTTTTGGGACCCAAATCAACATTACTTTTATACTGCCAGATACCTTACAAGCTTACAAAAGATATTTACGTAGATATAAATCAATAAGTAATTTAATTGATATTAAAGTTTTTTGTAATCTTCCAAGCATAAATAAAATGGCCTACGGCGTCGCCCGCATGGAATTATGACCAAAGGGAACCATTTCCGGGGATATAAAGGCTAGGCTATGTGTTATTATAGATTACAATCTATTCCTGAACCAAATTTCAACTAGATCCGTTCAGCTATTAGAGCGTGATTGAGTTAACAAACATTCAAACATCTTCAAAAACTCTCGCATTTATAATAGTACATATAACTCCGGACATGTATCTTAGACCTAAATCGCAAGACAAACGAGGCTCTGGCGCCCGCGGATTGCTTTGTAATAATCTATGCTTGATGAATTTGAGTTCGTAGTTCGTGCTATCTTCAAAAGACACCCAAGAAATGTGTACTGCTTGTATAGGGTACATTATGAGCACATTTTAGGTCCAAGATACGTGTCCGGAGTATATAGCAGTAATAATAGGAGTAGCATATCCTCTCAATGTCCCTGCATTTTCTCGAACGGCAACCACAACAATTAAGAGCATTCAGTAGAAAGTGGGGAAACAAAGACACAATCAAGCTAGAACAATATTGTGCAGCGGTAAACAGTAGTTCTTGAGTCTGAAGTGTTGTTTCACTGCAGTTTCAACGTGGATTTCTTAAATAGCTTTAAAAGGAATAATTTGGGGAAGTATTTAGTTAAGATCATAACGAAACAAAAGAGTAACATTCCTGCAGTGAGTGTTTATTTTTGTTTAGGTAGTCAAAACGAATATTATTTAGCAGAAATATTAATAACAATATAGCTTAACTGCAGGGATTTCTCCTAATCCCTGCAGTTAAGCTATATTGTTTGTATTAGATGATGGTTAGATAGATAGATAGATAGATAATTCTTTATTGTACACCAATAGATTTACAGTAGTACAAGTAGGTAGCATGTTACAGTTCAATGTACAATGGGCGGCCTTATCGCTGGAAGCGATTTCTTCCAGGCAACCTTGGGATGGACAGTAATGTGATAAAAACAAAAGTTATGGTGTAGTTAGTAAATAAACTAGATACTAAAAAGAGAGAGAGAAAAGTACAGATCAAGTAAAATAAAATAAATATACAGCTTTACGTGGTTACGATGGTTCATGGCGTTGTTAGTGTAGTGGCCAGGATTCGAACCCAGGGCCTCTCGATCCTTCGTCTCCTTAACCGATATTTTCCGTGAAGCACTGCTATCTGAACTCCACAATGCATTTAGCAATATTGAAATATTACAGATAGACCAGTTGTTGGACTTTTTAGGGCTCCAACTATCCCAAACGACTGTTATAGATACCGATACCGATGTAGGCACGACCAGATTAATGCGAATAGCCATATTCATATTATACATGCATACAAATATTTGCACTGAGCGGGATTTTAAGCCGCGTTGCGTAGCAGTCGCGTTCGCTGCCACTGCCGTCTTCATTCATTAACAGCATAAATAAACAACAAAATGGGACACTTCTATTTGTTTAACGACAGCGAGCAGTTGTTGTCTGTTCATGGCTGTTGTTAAATTTGCAATTAGGGTTTGCCTGTCTGCAAAGTTAGACTTTGCAGTTACAGTGGCGACTGGCTAAGAAGGAAACTTGGTCGGTTGGTTCGTGGCCCAAACTTTAAAGTTGCTGTTTCGTTGTATATTTGTTTAATTGGATACTGGAACTGGTCTTGCATATTTTGTGGAGTTAAATTTTTGTTGGGCCAATGTTGGATTTCAGACTTTAGGAAATAGTGAACAATAAAGAATGTAAAGATAGTGAAATACTGAACTAGTGCAAGTAGAAGTTTATGAGAATAGCCGTTTTTGTAATTTATGAGAACCTACTATTCCTGTGATAAAAGTAACCCATGTGTTTATTTCAAACTGTAATATATTCTTGAACCAAGTTTCTGCTAGATTCGTTCAGCCGTTTGATCTAAAAAAAACATGTATTGTTTCTGACGGTGAGTAGGGTAGCCAGAGCTCACTGGAGTATTTTGTGCTGTCAGTGGGAAAACCAAGGGCTTTGTCCTACTTATCTTTTGCGCTGACGGCACAGAATCTCTCTGTTCTTACAGGTTCGGCAGCACGAGTGTGACTCCCCTGGTGTTTTCCCCTTTAAAAACTGAGAGATTCTGTGCCGTCAGCGCAGAAGATAAGTAGAACAAGCCTTTGGTCTTCGTACTGACAGCACAAAACCTCTCCAGTGAGCCATTTATTCAGTCATTTATTTTAAGTCTACCTATTTATCTCCTGGAATTAATATTCTGGCAACTCGGCAACTGTCGTTAGAGAGTGATTGACTTACAAACATACAAACATATTCACAAATTTTCTACTTTATAATATCAGTAGGATGTATGAACTTTCATACAATACATCATACTCACAGTTTCCCTGATGGTCTTCAGCCTGGTGCCTCCCTTCCACCACGAGATCGTTGGCTTAGGCCGGGCTCCTACGGCCTTACAGACCAGCTCGGTGCTCTGACCCGCCACCAGGGGGCGCTTGCCACCTTGAAGACGGACCCAGAGTGGACGTACTGTGAACAAGGAAAATAGATTACAGATTTTTATAAAAACTGTCGGATCAACGTCAAATCTCTTTCCCAATGGATAGACAGACACCGCATGTATGCACTTCTTTGATCCTGTAATACCTTTTCCTCGTAAGTAAAGAAAATCTCCACAGATACAAGGCGCTCTCCCTTCTCTCCCGCTGAGCCCAGTTAGTGAGGCTATATCGGACTTGAACTGACTAAAACGCACGCCATCTGTGGGTCTTTGGTTGCCGGAGGTGAGATTGTCTAAGACATATCCCACCAGGGCCAGGGCTACCTCTATCGAGCTGGCTCTCTGCGGGTGTGGGGCTCCGGAGTCCCCACCTAGCCCAAGGGAATGGAGAAGCGTGCATCGAGCGCCGCGTTGCTTCTGGGTGACAGGCGGCTCCACCCGTCACCCCCACGAGCAACATTAGACTCATAATAATAAAATTATAGACTCTATGAATCTATATGTTCATTCATAATCTTAAGCATCAAGCAATACTTAAAACCCGTGCTTAAAATATGTTAGTGTTACAAATTGGGTTATCAAATACGCTGTTATAAGCTTAATTATGTGAACGACAGCTTAACACCATCTTGATACTCAACTTAAATATTTACCTAAACTTCGCCTTAATAAATTTATTCACCGCATTCAATAAAGGTGAAACGCGAAGCCACTCACCGCACAAAGAAAATTTAACTTTAGTGACGTTTTTCAATTAAACTTATTCCGTGATCATCAAATATAAATTAACCCTGACGCGTATCAAATATCAATCAATTATGAACCTTTTAACCATCAATCATTAGTGGTTTATGAGGGTGGGTGGACCAGGTGGTGGCACCATATGGTTTAGGGTTAAGATAATGTATTAGAGGTTATTAATATTTCAAATATCCATCCCGGGTCTATTAAGCGGGGTGTGAAAAAGCATCTGATGAGGCCGTCAAGCTGAGTGCAATTATTGTAATATGGTACATGTCTGTATTGTTGACTTTCTTTTCTGAGACTTAGCCTTTAGCTTACCATCAGGCGAAGTGAAGTCAAATTGACCTGTCCTAATTAAAAAAATAGACAAAGATAGAAATCGAATAGATGAGAACAAGCTTCAATTTACTTCTTCATTTTTCAAACCTTCAAATCGGGTAAATAATTAGAGAGTTAAGCTTCCTAGGTGCGGCTGCAATTTAGATGGGTAACCGCTTAGCGGAATTTCGTCTGAGTGGTTCCGAGGGTACGTTAACTGTTTACTGTTCAAATGACAGCTGTCATTTGAACAGTAAACATCTACTCCGTAACTAAAATTTAAATAAATAGAATAGATTAATTAAATACAATCATAATAACATCAGTACGTCACAAGTGATCCAAATGAGCATAGCAAGTACTCACCAGTATCCCTCCGAAGTCTAATGGTGTTAACATCTAAACTGTTAGCACACAGTGCTGCGTGCATTATCACAATAATAACAGTGATTTATTTGAACTGAGGAACTAAAACACCAAAGATATATTAGCGGAACTCATATTAACGGAAAGCTGCACCCAAGGTAACCCTAGTTAATAATTTATAAACATTATGAGAAAATATGATCCGTTTTTTCTGCATTTTTTGAAAATAATGTAAACAAATCAGTACTGTCAAAGAGCCTGCAGTGCTACCAACATTAGTGTTACTGATATATTGCGGGCGCGTTCCAGTGCTCTGTAGCTCACTAATCTGCCGTTTAGTAACTGCTACGGAGGCAATCCAGCTACATCGATTTATGGAATTTTGAGCACGTCAGAGTTTTGAGAATATTGCACTCTGTAAACGTTTCCTATTACTTTACACATGATGCCAACAATTTGCGAGGGTTGTAAGCATAACATAGAAGAAAATTTGTTGCTTAAATGTTCAACATGTCTTAAATCGTACGACCTGCAGTGTGCAAATGTACCTCAGAGTCTTTTTATTCAAGTAATGAGCTCGGAGGAGAAGCATCAATGGATCTGTCATGAATGCCGCTGTAAAAAGCCTAAATCAATAAATAGTTCTACGCCGGCTAGTCCGGCAATACCGTGTAGTAATGAGAGGTCAAAAAAGATCACAAAACCCTCTATTGTTGAGCAGGGCCTGGACGAATCAAATAATGTCACTATAAGAAGAAAGACCACACAGAAAAGCCTATCTGCATCTCAGACCCTTAATTCAACTGATGGACTGAATTCTGCATGTGCAGCCACCGCTGCAGAAAGCACACTTGCGGCAGTCCTAATGGAGTTACGTGCTTTTCGCGAAGAATGCAACAGTAGATACCTCTCGCAACAAACAACTATGGCTGAGATGTCAGAAAATATAAACGCTATAAAGCGTTCTATTAGTGACCTCCATAATAAATATGACGTACTACGTAAGGATGTTAACGATTTACTGGAAACTACGGACACTATATCAAGCACCCAACTCGAGTTAAAAATGCAATGTGAACGTAACTCAAAACGCTTAATGGATATGGAATCTAGAGAAGCAACCGCTGAAAATGAACTTGCTTTCACAAAGCAGAGGATTGTTGAAATCGAGAAAAGGATCACACAGAACATATCAGCCAATGAAGTATCACTTATCCAAGCTAATGATCAGCGCGCCAGTAAAGCAAATAACGCTGAACCCATCGCGCACTTTACATCGCAAGAACAGCAGCAGATTCCGTGCCAGCAGCAATCATCACCATGCTCGATGCGGACGTCAGCACTCGATCTCTCTAATAGCGTATATAGGTCGCGTATATTCACTACGGGTGGGGGTATGGCGCGACCGCGACGATCTGTGATACATGCAACAGGAGATGCTGACACGGACCTCAAAACTTTGATTCCAATGAGATACATCCACGCCTGGAATTTCCACCATGAAGTCACAGAAGAAAATGTACAGTCGTACCTGAAGAAGAAGCTCCCCGATGCAGGGGCAATTACTGTAGAAAAACCTAACCCAGGACATGCCAGACATACATGTTTCGTGGTGGGCGTCCCAGCACACCTGTTTGATACGTACCTTCTACCAAACAATTGGCCTATAAATACCTCACTACAGGAATGGTTTACACATTGGGCTCCAAAGAAGAATAAGCCGCATAGTAAAACATTTTTTCGTGAAAACGACCAGAAAACTGGATAGAATTTTCTATCAAAATGTTCGCGGGTTCAAAACCAGATGTACGAGTACCAGGAACCTACTACTCACCTTCTCATATAATTTACTTGCCCTAACGGAAACCAGTCTTGATGATGGAGTGTTTGATTCGGAAGTATTTCCACAAGAATATGCCGTACTGCGCTGTGACCGTGTCATACGCACTAGAGGAGGGGTGCTGATCGCAGCACGTTCCCCCTACTCACTCACACGCTTAGACTGCCAGCCGGAAATTTGTGATGAAATCATATGCGCAAAAGTCACCACAGGCCAAGTCGACTTCATATGTTGTGTAGTCTATTTACCACCTCGTGTTCCGGATAGGCGGTACTATAGTATTTTTGACTGTCTCAGAAGAATTATTCATACAAATTGTAAACTTCCAATTATGATAATGGGTGATTTTAATCTGTATTCTACCAGTGCTGCTGTCCGTAACGAGTTTGAATTATTCATTGCTGAAAGTAATTTGACTCAAAAAAATACTATCAATAATGATCGCGACAGAATGTTAGACTTAATTTTAGTAAATACCTGTGTGGCGGATGTCTCAGTTTCAGCTTGCCCTGGAATAGTATCTAAAGAAGTGCACCATAAAGCGTTGAGTATCGATATTAACGTATATACTCCGTTTGCCCATAGATCCCTGAACAGTAATAACTTATGTAAGGGTGATGACACTGATGACTATGATATCCCAACATGCGAACGAAATTTCCGTAAAGCAGATTTTTTCCAGCTATACGGGGCGCTAACAAATATCAACTGGGACACAGTATACTCGAGCAATGACGTTAATGAGGCGACAGAGATTTTTTACAATTTGTTAAACAATGTTATTGCGGAAACCGTACCTATGAAGAGACCTAGTACAAGATCAAACCAGAGCTACCCACACTGGTTTACCACGGATACCATTAATCTAAATAAATTAAAAAATGACTACCACAGACTCTTTAAACAGACAAATGATCAAATGTATTATGCTTTCTTTACGTATTATAGACGTCTGGTGAAACAGGGTACAGAGTCTGACTTTTTGGCATTCACCGATCGTATACAGGCAAACATTAAGCGAGACCCCAAATCATTCTGGACCTACGTCAAGAGCAATAGGGAAAACAATGAGCGGGCGGTTTTTGGGGACATGTCATCTACTGAAATAGCTGCTGCATTTTCTAAATATTTTAGCAGCGTCTTCTTAGTGGATGCTCCAACGCTGAATGTTGACGAGGCCTGTGTTTCGTCAAACATAGCCGCAAATAATATTTTCAATGTCAATATCGCACACATATCGGAATCAGAAGTCCATAAAGCCATATCGCGACTGGCTCCAAAAACTACTCAAGGTCCAGATGGTATTCCACAATTCATAGTTAGGGACGGCTGCAGAATATTTGCGAGGCCTCTTCAATATATCTTTAATCTGTCTATACAGACAAAAGTATACCCAACAGTTTGGAAGGTGTCCAGGGTACTCCCAGTTCATAAAAATGGCCCTAAATCAGACATTACAAATTATAGACCTATAGCCATCCTATCCATATTTGGTAAAATATTAGAGTCTGTTTTATATAAAAAAATTTATAATGATTTGCCTGGGTGGTTTGCAGAGGAGCAACATGGTTTCTTACCTAACCGTTCCACGACATCGAATCTTCTTAATATATCAACCTTTATTGCACAAAACGTAGCTAATAAAAACCAGGTTGATATAGCCTATTTCGATTTCCAAAAGGCCTTCGATAGGGTGGACAATGCTGTACTTCTCTGTAAAATGGCGACGGCTGGTTTTTCGAGATCCCTGTTACAATACTTCGCCAACTATTTAACGGACCGCGAGCAATATGTTGTGTACGGAGGTGCGCGTTCAGATCCCTATCGTGTCACTTCAGGCATAGGTCAAGGTAGCAGCCTGGGGCCTCTGCTGTTCCTAATATTTATAAACGACCTTCCAACATACATAAAACACTCCACTGTCCTAATGTATGCTGATGATGTTAAGATCGCCACCCCAATTCAGATACCAAATGACATTTATAAACTCCAAGAGGACATTAACAACATTCATACCTGGAGTACTAAAAATGCCCTAGACCTAAATGTCAATAAGTGCGCGGTCATGACTTATTCCAGAGCAGCACGACTAATACACAATACCTACACATTAAACTCAGTGGCCCTAAAACGTGTCTCTGCAATACGAGACCTGGGAACACACTTCGATCCACATCTTACGTTTAATGAAAATATAATCCAAACCTGTGCCAGATCTCGGAAAAACTTGGGGTGTGTTATGAGGCAAGCGAAAATTTTTAACAACCCGCAAGCCATAACCATACTCTATAACTCATATGTTCGTAGTATATTGGAAACAAACAGTGCAATCTGGAATCCGCATGAGAAACTTTATACACTGCTGGTGGAAAGAGTGCAGAAATCATTCATGCGCTACCTTTATCTCAAAATGTACGGGTACTATCCCTTCATGTACCCCACACCATTTGTGTTGGGAATGGTCTCATATCGTAGCCTGGAGGTTAGAAGAAATCTCGTGCAGATAGGATACTTATTCCGTCTCATCCGTGGTTCTGTGTATAACCCCTCACTCCTACAATACATCTCAATAAACGTTCCACTTCCGGTCCGGCGCGCTTTGCGTCCTCGACACCGCCCACTGTTTGCAGTACTTAATACTACTGTATCTCTTGCGACTAGTCCCCTATACCTTGCACTGACCCACATCAACAATATTCTACTGAGTGATGAATCCTTGGATATATTTACCTACACTGAACCTAAATTTCTGGCCGCGGCTGGTCTTTACTTGGAGGGTGTTGCCATTTCCAGTACTATTATCTAGTCAATCTCGCAGGTGCCGAAACAGATGAGGAGTATTTAATTATTAATTATTTTCATTATATATTTTTAGTTGCCTAATAATTATTGTTTTTGCTATTTTATTTTATTTTTAATGATTTTCTTTTTGACATCCGCATTGCCATTTAAAATGTATTCTCTTTGCAGTATTTTTTTGACATCATTGATCTCTATAATCAGTGTTTGACATCCATATTATTGTATTCGGACTTAGTTTTATTATTATTTTATACTGACACACAATATGTTATTCTGACATCCTAATTATATCACCTAATGTAAGATGGTAAAATTTTATGATTTTTTGCGATCTTTATTTAAATGGAATATTATTGTTACTATAATGATGACTGTGATCACTATGTAAATGATTCGGATGAGAAATTATGTATGTGACCTATAACTTATATGACTAGTTAGCTGTAAGTATAAGTTGGTTAAATGAATAAATAAATAAATAAATAAAAAGTCGATCCCTAGGCCCAGTTGGGTGACCTGACCCTGATGAGGGAGCTTACCATCAGGCGAGGTGAAATCAAATTGACGTGTCCTATAAAAAAAGAAAAAAAACTTAAACAGCTCTGTCAGTGATTGACAACTAACCACAATTCAGGCTGGCAGGTCAGACGGTAGTCGCTTACAATGTAAAACAAAGCCACATCACATTTGAGGGGGACCACTCCGAGGTGAAGGCCAGGACTAACGCAAGGATAATAATGATGACTTTCCACAAAATCGTGCAAAAAAAACTCGATACAATTTGCACGACGACGATGACGTGACGTGAACCCGCATGCGTGACACGCATGACTCAGCGTAACCAGTAAAGGAAATACAAATCAAAATAATTTACTAAATTAATGAAAAAAAAAACTCAAACGTAAAAAGTCCAAGTTTTTAGGGCCGTTTTCATAAATTAATTGTGGACCTCAACAATAGGCCACTTGTGGTGAACAAAGGGTTTACTTAACTACGATTCAAAAGATCCGAATTCCCTTTTTTATTTAGAACACTTAAGACAATTAAGCTGGGCTTTTTTGTTCTCTAACCCTTTTTAGTATTACGTATGGTTGGGATAAAACCCTTTGATGAAAGGTACAATAACGGTTTAGAGTTTTTGAAGTTTAGAGTAAAGAGTTTTGAAAAGATTATTAGTATAATTATTAGCGTCGCCAATAAGACTGTTTATTCAATTAATCAATTAGCGTATTGCAGTCCACTGCTGGACAAAGGCCATAGACTGATTATTATGTTTCTCTATTCCTTAAATCCCAGGCCTTCGGAAGACGTGCGTCATCGGGCTGAAGCCAAGACGTAGAGGCCCTTTTAAGAGAATTTTATCCTCATTATCATCTGCATAAAGACGCATTTTTCTGATTGCATCCAAGAAAAAAAAAAGAAACCTAATCACAGCTCTGTCTATGGTTGACGACTAACCGCAATTCAGGCTTTTTTTAAAGAGAATTTTATATGCTAGGGATATACATATTATATGGTGGGCACAATATGCTACATCCGGATATGGTCCCCGCCTGGTGCAGAAACGATTGCTGTAAGTGCTGTACAGCGCTGCAGCCGCGATGAAGGCTAGGTTATGGGCTTGAGTATTGTATGGACTGGTAAATGGGCTATGGGAGAAGACTATCAAACGCCTGCCGTGACAATAAGTCTCAAGATTGTTAAAAAGGTAGTCGGTGATTTGCCAACTCATTGCATGGGCTCCATAAATAGACATAATTCTCACACATATATTTACTGATAGCATAGTATATCCTTTTTTTCGTGTAGAAACCTCTATTGCGTAACCGTCTCACCGGTGCTAGCGAAGACGGCTATGTCAGAATCGAACCTACAAAAACCATACGGTGTCGCCAGTCATTGGTATCATAAACACAGGTTAGCCCCTGTTACATTTACCCTGCTAATTAAAAAACCCATTTCCATTATATCCACTTCATCATGTCCTCAGCGAGCTGGCATACTGGCAACTCAATACTTCTTGACCTATTTTTTTTATTCTGGAGAAAGCTTTGTTTCTCCAGAATAAAAAAAGGCATGTATTTAAATCGATATTTATATATTCCCTTTTTTCTAACAAAATATTTCAAAGTTATATCAAAAATACTGACTTGCACACTAATTATGTACACTAACTAAATCAAATTAAATATACTGTTTAATGAAATTTGCAGAACAATTCCTTTGGTTAAATAAAAAAAATAACCACGAAGGCAAATGCGGGAGCTCCGCTTCGCTCCACTCCCGCATTAGCCTTCTAACCTAATCTATCCAAGTTGGATTGCGCACCTTTTTCAATAAACCTATCATTTGATTTAATTAGTGTGCAAGTTAGTAAATTAGTGGAGTTACGTAGTTTGCTGAAAAAATATACAGATGTGCATTTAAAAATATCCCATAAAAAAATAGGTCAAGAAGTATTGAGTTGAGTGTAGTAAAGTCAGGTTATTAAAATTTCCAAACCACCGTCTAACGTGTTTGAAATACGCGCAAAATTCGGCTTTTACAAGTTAAATTTAATAATTTAATACGGTGTAATAAATTAAACAGCGCCCATGAGAAATCACAAAATTTTACACGCAGAGAAATAAGAAATCTACGGATCCCACGGCGTTAAAAAATCAACAATTAAAGCATTACTTCTCACATTCAAAAATAAACTTTATTTCATAACCGTAAAGTTGAAATTAGATTGAACGCTTATTACAGAGGTGATTCAGAAGCTCGTAAGTGGCAACGTGAAATAAATTTTAAATGATACGGTTAAAGTTCAAATTCGGTTATACCTTATTAATGAATGTGGAAGCAAAAATCAAAGGTGTGAGAAATTTTGATATCGAGTGCGAAATTTCGACTTATTGTTTTAAAGTGCCGTTTAATTCAATATTTCAAGGTGTTTTTTAAGTGGGACTTTTAGTGTTAAAGAACTTCTTTGTTATTGGGAGTAGTGTATAGGTTTTATTGAATAGGTAGTACAGGATGTTGTGTTTACTTTAGAGGATTTTTTTTTCTTTTTATTGCGGCGTTCTATTGTCCGCAATTTGTACATTACTTAACTGACTTTAAAAAAGAAGGTTATTATTGAAATAAAACTACTTTTTAACGGCAGGCTTTTGGCAGGTAAGTTCCTTATAGGGTGTCCTTACATCCGCTAAAAACGGATTTTACGAAACTTTACTCCTAAATGGGTAAAACGAACTCCACGCGTACGAAGTCGAGAGTGACCACTAGTATTAGCTTTTCATATTCACAGCTTTTATACATATATATACAGCTTTGCTTTATTATTTAAACAGCTTTCCATTTTCAATCTCTCTTCAGCCGCCATAGACAAGTGGCACTTCGTTGGCATATTGTATAATAGAACGATGAATGTACAAAGGATTGACACGACGTATTTTGACGTTTATGAGATAAGTTAACAACTGTCAAATCACTCCGACTGTCGTTGGGATGTAGTATACAGGGCGTCCCACGGCAATGCCACATGGAGGGAAAGTACCTTAAATCCTTAAGTTGACTCATTTTACTTAAAGGAGACCACTTTATTTTTAAATAGAAACAAAACTGCATTCAAAGATTTTTTTATATTCGCTTGCTACACCCGGTATCAACTAAAATCCGAAAAGTAACATCCTGTATTTTATGGCATCAATCGATAGTGTCAATCATAAGGATCAAAGAAACATAGTAAATTATGTATACATATATTGTCCCGGCGCTAGAACTTCACTTTCGCGATGCAGGATTCGTAGTGACGTTGTCGTTCGGCTTGCTGTCGCTAGATGGTGCTAAATGTGGTATCGCCACAACGTCAAATCGCTTACATTCATCGTCATTCTAATCCACAATACGATGACCAATAAATTGCCAATTGTCTAGGAAGTAGTTATAACAGTTGCCAACATCGTAACTAATTCTGAACTGCCCCTCTAGACAAGTGGTAATTCGTTGCTCGGCGTATGATGGAATAGAATGCCAAATGTATGGGATTTGACGTATATGACAGGCGTCAACGTATGTCAAAAACGTCAAATCCTATACATTTGTCATTCTATTCCATCATACGCCGAGCAACGAATTGCCACTTGTCTAGGGGGGCTGCTGTAGGTACCTGTCGTTATCTGATACCGACGAACATCGCCAAAATATTTGTGTATTTTCTGGAAAATTCGAAAACAAATTGCAGGAAACTTGTATGAAATATCGGACAAGTTGGGAACTTCGCTGACGGGCATAGTGGTCCGGTAGCGATCATGTTTCATTATTTTGACAACTTTTAGATAAAACTTAGCCTTTGAAAGTCGGGCTTTGAGCAAAACAGGATCAAGTTTTTGGAGTTCAAAGGTGCGTTACTTGAAGGGTTAACTTTGAAGGTTTTGTATTCAGGGGGGAAAGGAGTGCGTTTATTGTTGGGTTGCCCGTGGGTTCGCTCGCGTTGAATACTAATAGCGTTCGCCAAATCTAAAGGAACCTATTAGGTAGGGTAAAAAGTTGCCTCTCAGTTTCAAATATCCGTTCAGATGTTACCCTGTGAGTTGGCAAGACAAAATATGTCTAAAGAAATTATTTTCACCACTTAGGTGGTAGACAAGCACTGTGGCCTGGTGTAGTGTGGTGATAGAACGTGGATACCGTGGCCTATGGACGAGTGCAACACCAGGGAATCACACTCGTGCTATCGAACCTGTAGGAACTTTCTAATGCCCTTCTTGATGAACGCCACATTGTAGTTGATTGAAAAAACCACCATTCTCTTGCTTTCTACACTTGCTTAATAAAGAAAAACGTTTTGGCGTAGGCTTTCCTTTTGGGGTTGTGAGGTCAGGCAGTGGTCGCTTCATGGTTAACAAATGCCTGGCAATTGTGCCCTCGTAGGGTAACAGGTAGGCCCGAAAAGTCCTAGCTTGACATCTTGGAGGCTGACAAGCGTGCCAATGGTCTCACTACCATGGACGCCCAAGATCGTGCGAAGTGGAGGAGAAAAGCTGGAAGGCAGACCCTGAGCTCCGAGGTCACCTTGGCCTCGGATGCAATCATACACTGGAAGATGGAAACACGTATGTAGGTAGGTAGACTTCTATACGGCAAAAAACAACATACATAGGTACATACAATGACGCTTTTATCCCTGGAGGGTTAGGCAGAGGTGAATTAACACCCACACTTCACCAATCATTGTATTAGGTCCCACGTAATAGGGGGCGAGCCTATTGCCGTAATCCGGGCACTATTGTTGAATCGAGCCACGTATCTGAGGCTGAGTCTGGGCTGTAAATATCTGTCTGATGTTAAACAGCCTTATCCCTTAGTCGCCTTGTACGACACCGCATGGGAGGAGAAGGGGTGGCCCAAATTCTACTCTGCCGGGAACCACGCGGCATAAAAGAAACCCGATAATAAGTCTAAAATAACCTAAACATCACTTAGTGCCCTAGTAGGTAGCACGTAACACAAAGGCACCCTATTTTTATCGAAAAGGCTTTCAACTTCCGTAATAAATGACTAAATCCTATTTGAGAGGGTAAAAATATGAAGCGTCTAGCTGAAAATGGCGTCGGAAAATATTCAGTTAATATTTTCCTTTTTTTAGATGCTAGAGGCGAAACGGACGGGCCGGGTCGGGCTCATCAACATAGTCAAATAGGACAGTCGATTGTTAAGTCAAATAAGTTCCTTTTTATTAAATGACAAAATGGAAACTTTGTTGATAATTTTTTTTTATCGTGCGAAACGTCCCCACGGATACCTCCCCCGTCGGAGCCGGTGGGATCGGTTATGTAGGACTTGTACCGACTAAAACGCACGTCGTCAGTGGGCCGCCGTCGTATTATCGTTGACATAATCTCGCACCTGGGCCGACCCAGGGCCATCTCTCTAGATTTGGCCCTCTTCGGGTGTGGTGGGACCCCGGAGATCCAAAGTGGATAGTTTGTAAAATAGTAAGCTATGACGTCATTCCGTGCTATAGTGGACCTCGGACCCCCGAGGTAAAAGGTTCAGATGCGAATGGGGCTAATGCAAAGATTATGATGATGATGACGTCATACCAAGTTATTGTAATTAAGTGTGACTCCCCTGGTGTTAGACTCGTCCATAGACAACGGTAACCACTTTCCATCAGGTGGACCATGTACTTGTCTGCGACCTAAGTGGTGTAAAAAAAGTTGGAGTTAAAAGTTCCTAATAGGTACTTCTTCCTGACTGAATTTGGAAAAGGCGTTATTTTAAACTATTTCAAATGGCGTAGAAATTTGATTTCATCTGGATTTCTGGAATTATGACCTGTATTGTAAGGACTTCATTCTAGATTCTTACCACCCCGCGGGGTGCAATACAAATTTTATCAATAGTAGCATAGCACGGTTTCTCGTCTCGCTCGTTCCCGTAATGTCGAACTATAAATATTATGCCTACCCCATTAGAGTTATACAAGCGTGAGTATCAGTATTTTTACGATCACTTTGATGTTTGAAACCATTATTAAAAAGCTTGCTTGCCACCTTGTTAAAAAAGAACCAATTGCTTGTCACCATATCATTAAAAACACAACTCCCTATTCACACATCCTCCAAAGATATCCAAAAACATTATAATTCACATCATTATCGACAACAAGAACAAAACAAAAGTAATAAACAAAAAAAATCTACACACGGATGCCGCATCCACTCACACAGGGCTCCTTGTTGGTACAATCGGTTACAAAAGTATATCAACCTGTCAATTAGGGTTCCTTAGATTATCATCTCTGTTATGTATGGGGTGATTATATCGGGTTCCCGAGTTTTCGGGGATCCCTTTGATTTACGCGAGGACACAATTTTTTGCGGTGACGCCGTTTTTTTTAGAAACTGCGTTGTTTTTGCGCGATGGGATTTGGATGTTAAGCTTATTGGATTTTGGGAAGCTGGTATTTTATTGATGTAGTGATAAAATATACAGTTGCTATTTTTGTACGTTCTTTGTTCCAATAAGCTGACAATTTAGTTACTGTCTTCCCTCCATGAGAGTTACGAGGATCATAATCCGTTCTTCGACAAGTGCAGTATACAAAGTATTAAAATGTTTTCTACAATTTCAAATGTTTTTCAAAAGTTTTATGTTATGTTTTTAGTATTGTAATATTTTTTAAATACTTTGCTACAGTCACTCCCTATCTTTTTTTTTAGTATAATACAGTATAATATAGCATAGCTTTGTATATATTTTGCTAGTAATTTTATATATTTTTTTCCATATTTTATAATAAGGTAGATTAATTAAACGTAAATAAATAAAAATACTTTGTAACATGCAATGTAGATATAAATTTATTAATGATTATTTTATTCAACTTCTATAGAAATTACTACTTTCCCTTCAAGGGATAAGATGTGGGCAAAATTATTCCATCACAAATCACAAGCACAACATACGATGGAGATATTGGAGATTGAAATTAAGTGCAGGTTTATTTTAGTGGGTGAATATTATAAAACATACATTGGCCCAATATTCACCAATATTGTACCTACACATAATGTTTTTATTACAACGACAAGTTTACGCAAATGACGGTAGTTCAATGTTCTAAGAATGATAAAAACGTTAAAATGACATTATCCTTATAGAAACTTGACAATAAGACTCGTAGAAAGTTACACCACTCGCCTTAACTGACATAAAACAATCAAAACCACTTTTGTACTCGACATTCCAAATCAATACAACAACATGCATCTTGTCGATAATCCTGCCTTGTAAGAAAAGGACGCGGTACTTTTTCAACGTGCAAGAAAGAGACGAAAAATGCTAATACGTGCAAGTCACGTAAGAATATAATCTGTATCAGTAATGATACGTCAATCAAGAGTTACGGAGATGAGGGGGATAATGTAACAGATATGAGAAGGATTTTATAGGACTAATATGAGGTTTGGTATTAAGTGGGATTTGACAGCACTATTTTGTAAGTATTAAAAAAAAGTGTGATGTTCTGACAATGGTAGAAAGTTTGTTTATAATTGATAGATGCTGTATATACTCACGCTTGTATATGCTATGGAGGAAGGTAGATGTCAGTTATTACTGGCATTCTTTTAAGGGGAAATATTCTGAGAAACTAACTGGAAATCAGATTTTAATTCTTCTATACATGTTATTTTTTTTTCCAATTTAAATGTATAAGCAAAGCAAGCATATTAATTGCTATAATTTTTAGCCGAATACCAAGGAAGGGTAATGTTTTTAGTCTAATAAAACGAGTACGAACCCACTCGTCCCCTAAAATTCGTACCTTATTTCCAGTCGTCCCCTAACATTTGTACCTTACACCCACTTGTCTCCTAAAAACAGTGCAGTGGATTTAAAAATAATTATTTTTCAAACCCCTTCGTGGCTTATCCACTGTGCTCCCTAATCCCTATACTGTCTTCAAGAAGGAGACATCTGCACAATCAGTGTAAGTTACAAAACTCATTAAACTAGTTAGTAGTTAAAAACTTTTAAGTGACCGCACACAGGGTGGTTAAGAAATGTTCAAAATATTCTAAAAGTTAAACCGAAATCTTCATTAAATCGCAAGATAATTAGTTAAACACAAAGTCTACAGGGGTAAGTCTCCGTTACCCAAGGACACTTAACCCACTTAACATTGTAGACTTGGCCAAATATTTAAAATATCTAGTTAGACCATTAAATGTTACCGTAGTTTAACTTAAGACAGTAGGAAAGTAGGTTAAAATAATGCCTGAAAAATTAACAGGCTATTTGATTATTTAAAAAAAAATTACCTCTTTAGAATAATAAATATAATGAGAGGCTAAAGTGAAATATTCTTACGACAAATAGTTTTAAATATATTTGATTTCGAAAATTCAATTTGTATGTATCAATGTGTATATTTGCCATGTACCTATGTGTAACATATGACAAACCCTGCCGATGCATACATTATATTCACATCGGTAATTCGCCGAAGGGGTAGGCACAGCCCCCCTACAATAGACAAGTGGCAATTCGTTGCTCGGCGTATGATGGAATAGAATGATTTGACGTTTTTGACATTCGTTGACGTCTGTCATATACGTCAAATCCCATACATTTGGCATTCTATTCGTGTATTAACACCCATATTTCGTCAACTATAATTTTCGGTTCCATGTAATAAGGGGCGACACTGGCATAAGTAATTAGTAACGATTCCTGCCAGCTTACAATTTTTTTCCACCGGCTTCCCTTTTGAAAATGTTCACCCTTCGCCACTTATGAGCATATAATTAGGAATATCAACCCGAATTAAACTTACACGAATTTATTCTTACAGTATAAAAAAAAACTTTTGCTATGAATCTCATATTATTTATGTCTAAAGTAAAATTAGCTATCGCATAGAATTTTTCATTGCCATCCGATTTCTACGGTTTCCTATATCGCTCTCCTTGATAATCGAATACCTTCGAGTCGATATGAACGCCGAGTCTCGATTACGTCTCGATATAATTCGAGATAACTCCTATAACATTTTGTATTGGCCAAAACTAATATAAAAGTCAACGAACCCTTATCGTGTTATAGTTTCGGATATATGTCCGCAAGCTCTTAAAGGAAATATGTAATATAGATATACTAGCTGACCCGTCCCGGATTTGTTCGGGAAAATTTCGTAAAAAAAAGTTAGCAGGGCCCTGTATACCGCAAGTGCTAAAAGTTAATACAATTTCATACGAACATACTACAAACAAACATTATTTTTTATGTATACCGTTCCTTGAATACCTAATCAAGTAACTTTAGTCCTTTATAACTTATAGGATTATCATCCATTATGAATAATTCAACTTAGGTATATAAAACGAGACATTTATTCGCTCCGGTATAAAGTAAACAGGCGCATAATTATTATGCTATTCGGATAACTTAACTTTACTGTGGAACAGGAAGCTGTGCTAAGTTTAATGAATGTGTAATAAGCACTGTTAAAGCCTGTGCAGACGAGGTACTTTTGTCCGCGGAGGACAAAAATTTCCGCCGAGTCCCTCGGCGGCAACGCGCACGGCTTGCTAACATTCCTTACTTGGTAGTATTATTGATAGTGACTAGTACTGAAAAAATTGTTAATTAGAAAAGCGTATTACAATGTTACTGATTATTTAAATGATGAGATTGACTAACAATTTACTTTTGACATTATTAAATTAGATAAGATTGACATTAGTTTATATTAATAGTATTTTTTTGACATCATATTGTTATATTATTTATTTGCTTATTTTATATCTTGACATTCTAATAACTCAGGTAATACATTGTAATTGATTTTTAACTGTTTTTTGTTACTTGACTTTTTTATACTTTTAGATTGACATATTACTGAAGCATTTGTACGCCGGCATGACTACGGCTAAACACGCTGGACATTAACCAGACTATTGACCATATTGCATGCATAATTATGTATATTGACACGTGTTTATACAAATAAATGATTTGATTTGATTTGATTTGACTAGAAGTGTATCTTTCTTTTTTAAATGAAATTATATTAACAATATTCTAACTATTCCTATCACCCCAAGATAGTTTTATAGGAGAATTTTGAATGACTCTGTAGCTCAGTTGATCAGATCAGAGCATTTTCCCTGTAAGGGGCTGGTCGCGCTCACAGTTTCAATTTACTTTTCAGATCTAAATCTGATATAAGTTTAAAGATATATTATGCTAAGAAAAAACAAGTCTACGAAAAAATCAACCTACATTAATATGGGTACATCAAATGAATGAAAATACTGGGTTCATTCAATGCGGAATAAATTTCGCTGTTAGTGCTTTCCTACCCTAATGGTAGTTTTATTTTCCAGTAGTTTTCCATACTTTTGTCTAGTCCGATCTATCGATATTTTTACGTCATACTTTTGATTTGTTGCGTGCGGTAGTATAGTATATTCCTAACAACTGACTTAATCAGTTGTTAGGAATATACTATGGGGGACAAAAAGTACGACAAGCATTGTTTTTGTCTGCGCAGGCCTTTACATTTCAACGTTAGATACCTATCACAGATTCGCGAGCTCAAACTTCAGATAGTATTGTGTGCAGTGTGAGCCACTCAGGTTCCTCCTGGGAGTTATGGAATACCTGCATATAATCTTCATGTGCAACTTGGATAATGTTCTCACTGCATAGTTTGCTCAAATATGTAACATATTACGTAGTTTACAAGATATTTTGCAAATGGGATTATAAAGTAGTAAATTAATCATATAGTTTAGTGTTCAGATGGATTCAATAAAATTATTGTAATTCAATTGGAAACATATTTGCTTAATGACTGCTTACTACTTAAAGAGTTAAGTTTAAAATCTAAAAACTGACTAGTGAAAAATCATGCTCTAAAAGGTATTAAACAAGACGATATCAAAGGTAGCCGTTGTCGTATGCCACTTTTCCCTAGAATATAATATCATTTTTTAATTGGCTTAAGACTACGGCTATCTTTGCATCGGCATATTAATAATCTTGGCATCGCTAATATTAATTAAAGGTAATAGGTATAGTAGAACAACTGTTCTAACTGCAATGCTACGATATCGCCTAATATCATTATTGGGTTGTGTAGGTCAGCAGGCAGTCGCTTCACGTAAAATATCGAAGTCCAACCAAATCCGCAGTTAGACTAGTAAAGCGGACCCCAGACTCCGAGGTGAAAGCTTCGGATGCGACTGGGAATTAACGCTAGGATGATGAAGAAGATCGCAAAATCCATACTAATATTATAAATGCGAAAGTAACTCTGTCTGTTACGCTTTCACGCCTAAACCGCTGAACCGATTTTGATAAAATTTGGTATAGGGGTAGTTTAGACCTTGAGAAAGGACAATAGGCTATATTTGGTTGCGATAACCGACATCCACGCGGGCGGAGCCGCGGGCAAAAGCTAGTATACAATAATGTTAACGGGAATTAACGTGATCATGGTATAGGTACATACATATACCTACATACACCTTTGATTTGCCTGACGTTTCGACCAGGTTACACCAGCCGTGGTCACAGGCTGACTGGCTCAGCGGTGCACGCCCGCCGTCTTCGAGTCCGTGAGGTAGTAAGTTCTTCATCTACCCGCAGATTTTCGATATTTTTCACATTTTGGTTTCGTCATGTACCATCACATACCACACTCACAGTGTCCCTATTCCGCAAGCCAACTGTCCGGTGTCTATCCGACTACGTAGAAAAGCGAGGTTGTATGTTATACGCAAAGATAGAAAAATATACAGTACTTACGGTTGATATCTATGGAGATGTTTTCTGAGACTGGTGCTATTAGCGGGTCGGTGACAGCCTGTGGACCATAGAAAGATATGTTATAATTCTGTAATTCTTATTTAAAAGAATATTAGCAGCCGAAATTACTGATATTTCCTCTAACCCCTTGGAGTGGGTTCACGGCGGGAGTGTAATGGCCAGGATGCGAACCCGGGACCTTTCGATCATAAGGCCGATTCCTTAACTACTAAGCTATCGACGCTTCTTTTTGAATTGATGTAAGGAAGTGCTTTTGAAATAATTATTATTTTCGTTTTTACTAAATAAATATAAATATTGTAGGACATTCTACAAACCGCTGTCTAGACTCAAAGTAAGCATAGCTTAATTAGCATGTTTTATGGATTCTAAAATGCAAGAGAGAGTGATAGTGAGAGATATATTTTCTTTTTAAAATACATACATAAAGAACAGAAACACCTTGATAAAGGCAAATAGACATATTTATGTAAATAAATATTTGCGCCAAGCGGGAATTGAACCCGCGTCCTCCGATTTAGCAGTCGAACGCTCTACCGTTACGCCACAGAGAGGAAGAAAAATAAATCGAAGGTTGTTTTTTTTTTAGTTTTTTTTTTTTACTTAAAAGTGAGGGTAGACCCGCAAAATGGCTATAACGGAATCGAACCGACTAAACCACACACTGGTCCATCACGGAAAACTATTGCTATAAAACCCAGCTATACGCTCAGTTCTTAGAAAATCGGGATAGAAAAATCCTCTAGGGGCAATGATATATTATAAACTATAGATATTATGTTGTCCACACTCTAAAATGGCGACAAAAAAATGATGACTTTTGGTCATCATTTTATGCACCAATCAGAATCGCGCCACCCAAAAAAAAACGTTTTTAATAATAAATACGTAATAATTAAATATTATTAATATACATAATAATATAATTCATATAAATTAATAACATTGACGTATTTTTAGAAGTAGCTAATATGTTGTGTTTGCGCCATTTTTGAAAGCCGCCATCTTCGTGTATGACGTATCTATAAAAATAATACATCATTGTCTAGGGGTATTTTCTTCAAGAAAGTCTTTTTTCCTACATACCTGGCAAGTGACGTCAGTGCCGTAGTCCGATCTCTGAAGTCTGAACGACATAGTAGCCCTGGCTTCAGAATTGGCGAGAAGTGCGTGCGCCTTCCACCAGGACACGCGAGCAGTTGGGCGACCTGTTGGACGAGAATTAATTGTACAACGGACTGTTTATACTAGAGATTGAGCTGGGTGGAACTTGCTACACATATTATTAATAGTAAACCTTTGGGTATGCTGTGAGGCGAAACTGGTCGGTTAATAAAAAAAATTGCAGCAAAGTACAAGTGCTTTGTTCAAAAATTGTACCACAGATTGCACCGATGAGGCTCTGCCGAATGTTAAGGTGCGTACAGATTATGTAACATGTTGTATAACTTGTGTTATATAACACGTCCACATTATCTAACATTGTTTTATAACTTTGCAACATTGTACAGACTTCAGTGTCTACATTACTGAAACATGTTATATAACATTGTTTTATAACATGTTATGCTATATAATTTGTACGCACCTTTAGACA
The DNA here is from genome assembly GCA_914767945.1 of Eilema depressum. NCBI lineage: Eukaryota > Metazoa > Arthropoda > Insecta > Lepidoptera > Erebidae > Eilema > Eilema depressum. Next base: position 9,436,186 of record OU612036.1, on the reverse strand, counting down.
GCAAGGAGGACGGCAAGTAGGTTAGACGGTAGTCGTTCTCATAAAAGTCGAAAGCCAAACCATAAGAAAGGGAGGGACGAGGAAGACCATGGGTTTAGAAGTGGATAAGTAGGGATATAGTTTTCGGTATATATCTTCCATCTACATTCAAACACGTCACAAAAATGCGCAGTAGGTAAGTAGGTACGCGTTTCTTGGGTTATTTTTTTTTCTATTTTTTAGGGTTAGGTACTTTTAAGGATAGCACTAGGTGCTATGGCGGTGGTAGACTTCCCATCCATCAATCATAGATTATATCAAACCAATCCGCGCGCGCCAGGGGAACTCATTATTCTCGTGACTTAGGGTTAAGATATATCCCGGGACCTATACCTCAATATGTAACTTTTTCTTAAATTTAATTATATAAATGGCGTTTTGAGGTTTAATCAAAGAACAAATTGGCCAAATTATATTAAGCAGCAAGGGGTGAATATATTGAAGGTGGTGAATTAGGGAGTGAATAAAAAACTTGTAGAACAATAGCATGTACCCTTGTCAAGTTGGGGTTAGGGGAGGTTGGTGTGTGGTCTAAGTTACAAGAGCGGCAGTTACATTTCAGTACGGGCCAAATTTTGACGCACTCAGTCAGTGCAGTGGTCAGAATGGTAAAGTTAAAAAAGTATTACTTTAAGGAGTAAAATTCATTTTGTTTGGAGCTTAGGCATCAAAATCTTCTGTCTAATACGCTAGTTGAATGGAATTAAAAATATGTACACATAAAATAGCTACACATGGTTCATTTCTTTTTCAATCTGTTGAATAAATTTGAATTTATTTGACAAATTGTGCTGTGAGGAAGCTAATTGAGAGCAATATTCAACATTATACCGACTGTGACTTCTAATAGAGTTGCTATGAAATTTAAGAGGGACTGATTAGTGATTAGAATCAACAAAATGATTCGAATGATTGTATCGAATAAAGCTACTTTTAAGTGTGGTCAATTACACATTACTGTCTCCTAAAAGTGCGTTAATAATTCAACTATAACTCTTGGAAATCCTCGTGGTCCACCCTGGATAATAGAAGTAATAACATTGCTTTTGTTCGATCATAAGATCTAGGGGTTCGAAACCCGGGTGCGACAATCTATATTGCAGCTGAATAAATTGCAATATTGAGTATATTGCAATTTATTTTCCGTATTTCTTCAAACAAAAGCATTCAACAATCGCTTATCTTCAGAAAGAGAAAAGAGAAGCGACCTCGGGCGGGACTCGAACCTGCGATCTTTCCCTTACAGGGGGAATGCTCTGACCACTAAGCCACAAGTTAGCATAATAAATACTTCAAAATTTCATCCCATCGCTTATCAATTAGACCACAACAGAAATTCGTGTGCGTGGTTCGGACATTTTTCGTTAAATCGCAGCACGTGACGTTTGATACAGGGTGTGAACATTTCAGACGCAGCTAACACGGAAAGAGGAAAAAATGTTGGCAACATTCTGGAGTTGGGCGATGAGAGATGTAACGAAGGGTCGACCCTATAACCGCATTCGTATAGCAATTCCGTTTTCATCCGTTCATCCGTTCTTTGTTTGATTAGGATCGGGAAGCAATCTTGTTACGCGGAATTGCGGTTTTACTGTTGCTTTTAAGTCTAGATAACAGGGTTAGAAAGTTAGAATAGGATAGGAAATTGTTGGAAGACCTAAATGTGAAGAAGATAGAATAAAAACAGCTTGTGGTTAGAATGGAATTCGAATTTTGAATATTTGTGTTTTATAATACGACCATTATAATTTTTAAAATGGAATATCGAGGAGATAATGGAATTAAAGTGGTCATGGTATGGACCTACAGTCAAAGACAAAATTTGTTGGCATTATTCTAGAACTAATCTTGATTGGCAAATTATATCCTGAAATTTGATTTTGTGCGCATTACTCTCAAAAAAGTAAAAGGGAATCGAAATTTTAGCTTTAATTTCAATAATTTGGATACCTACTTAACAGAGTGTGGTCACCAAGATCGGACGGACGGGTGTAGTCTTTCCTCTCAAGATAGGAGGATCAGACAGCAGTCGCTCCCATAAAACCTAAAATAAGCATTTGTGAAAGGGCAGAAAGGGTTAGCGGACCTGGAGAAGCTTCCACAGGCAAGCTTGGCCTCTAGAATGGGAACAGGAGAAGACACAGAGAAACTTCTTACCTCCAACAGCAATACACGTAAGATTAACCTCGGTCCCTTCATCGTAAGGCCCAAGGACACCACGGATCTCGTTGCCTTCATGGTTCAGGATGATCAGCCGCTCCGGAGGTACTAGAAAGATGAAACAGAAATATGAGAAACGGTGAAAATGGCGACTAAAATAATTAAAAAATAGTCTATAGTCCAATAGCCCATAGGCCATTGAAACCTCTTTCCATCAAGTAGGCCATGTGCTTGTTTGTCACCTAAGTAGCATAAAAAAAAACAACTTTGATATCATTTAAACTTTCTATAATCGCACCGTTCGCTATAGGCAGGAAATTCATCCTCACACAATATGACCGGAAACGGTGCGCACTTTGCGGTATGAAAAGAACTTCATCCCTCGCACACTCAAGCTGTGGAACGAAGTCCCTGCTGTGGTTTTTTCAAGCGACTACAATATGAGGTTCTTCAAGAAGGGCATTAGAAAGTTTCTTCAGGGTTGGTAGCGCGAGTGTGATGCCCCTGGAGTTGCACACGTCCATAGGCCACGGTAATCATTTTTCATCAGGTCGTGTGCTTGTCTGCCGCCTAATTGGTATAAAAAACATCTTGTTGGTCAAAAGTTTGCACCGGGCGCGATTTGGGGCGGGTTATTTCATTGAGATTTATTTATTTACTAGCTGACCCTGCGAACTTCGTACCGCCTAACAGTCGATAGGTATTTTTTAGACCATATCGGGCAATCCCTACTAATATTATAAATGCGAAAGTAACTCTGTCTGTCTGTCTGTCTGTCTGTCTGTCTGTCTCACTTTTACGACTAAACCGCTGAACCGATTTTGATGAAATTTGGTATAGAGGTAGGTTAGACCTTGAGAAAGGACATAGGCTATGTTTGGTCGCGATAACCGACATCCACGCGGGCGGAGCCGCGGGCAAAAGCTAGTTTTTCCATATTTTCTCACCGTTTAAACCTTCCGAATCGCGATTCCGTACGAATATTCCAAGACTAAAATTTGTCAAATCGGTTCAGCCGTTCTCGAGTTTTAGCGAGACTAACAGAATTGCAATTCATTTTTATTTATATAGATTTAGTATTAAGGTGTCATATTTATATTATTAATATTGTGTAATCTTGACATTGGAATATAAAAAGTACAGTCACATAAAAAAGCATTAGTTTTATTTTCTCGCACATACTTGACAGTGTGAAGCTGCTTGAACTTAAACCAATTAGTAACAGTGATTACTCACTGAGTACAGTGATTACTTACTGAGTACAGTGAGGTTAAGTCTCGTGTTCTTGGTCGGAGACTTAATGAAGTCCACTCGGCATCTGTACTGTCCGCTGTCTTCTGGCCTGTAAAAAATAATTTCTATTAGATGTGTTTCGACTTTAAGTAATTTTTTTTTTTTCAATGTACAGTAACGGTTGCGTGTTTTCCTATATCTAAAGTTGTAGGTATGTAAAGGTGCATTTGTTTCCTTTGTCGACTATTCATACAAAACACTCATACATTTTTACTATAAGGTAAGGTATAGTAAAGTAAGGTAATAGGTAGAGGCATAAAGAAGAAACTCATCATACTTATAGATTTAGAAATCGGAAAAATTGAACATCCAATACGGGAGTTGAACCCGCAACCAGTCCCTTACAGGGGGAACGTTCTGACCAACTGAGCTACTTGAACAGGTCTTGCATGTCGTTTACATTTACGTGAAAATTGTGAAAATTATGTAATAGGTAGTAGGACAAATGGAAAAAATGTGTTCTCTGTCTAACCCAATGGGAAAGAGGCGTGAGTTCTATATGTATGATATTTATAATACTTTTTTTATCGTGCAAAAAATCCCCACGGATACCTCCCCTGCCGGAGTCAGTGGGGGGTTATATGGGACTTGAACCGACTATACACACGCCGCCGTCTGTGGGCTGCGGCCGTTTTGGTTGCCAGAGGTGAGATTATCGTAGACATATTATCCGTCGCACCCCGGCCTATTCATAATACTATAAAAATTCTCCTAAAAACATTTCTATTACAAGAAAATGCTAATACTTATATTAAAACACAAAAAAGTACAAAAAATCTCGACACAACTTGTAAAGTCAGCATAATGATAAACGACCTATGGTAATTCAGGAAAGTTGTCAATGTGATAAAAGGTTCACACTTTCAATTACGTAGATACCTCATGGACCTTAAAAAAAGGTTCGGCAGCTTAGTGGTTAAGCCCTTTGGTAGAGATGTCCCAGGTTCGAATCCTGGCCATTACACTACCGACGTAAACCTACTCCTGACACAAGCAAATTTAGCTTAGCTTGAGAGGTTGGCTTATTCTCATAAGATACTTTTTCACAACCTGCTTAAACGACCCGGGACTGTAAGAAGAACCTACTTAGGCTGCTATCAGACGGACTGCATCGCAGTGACTGCGCGCGGTCGATTTATTTAACTGCATGCAGTTGTTATATTCAACTGCATACAGTTGTCTGCAGTCGGATCTGACTTCACGCAGTTGAAGCCAAGCATGTTTATGCCCTTGTTCTGCTCCTTGACTAACTATATGCGTTAGCGGTGGACAGCATGCGACGACACTACACGACTTTAGCCGACCGCGCGAATTTGAAGGTATGACTGTATGCAGTTGATATTGACTTCACACGACTGCAGCCGACTGCGTGCAGTTGATATCATGACTGTATGAAGTCGAACATACAACTGCATGCAGTTAAATATATCGACCGCGCGCAGTTGCTACGATGCAGTCCGTCTGATGGCAGCCTAACAGAAATAAACATTATTATTTAAACTACAAAATAAAAACATTAAAAAATAACATTTTAATCTTCTGTAACAAAACTACTAGTGCCCTATCGATAAACCAACTTAGACATAAAACACGGAATCGATTCCATCGATTACAACCCTGTCATCGCTATCGAGCGATATCTCGCATCGATTCAATAAATTTTCCAAACGATTTTCAAACGAAATTTATCTTCGCGACTAATCGGTGTACGTATCGAAGCGATTTATAAAAATGGTTCGATATTGCTGTGCCAATCTATTTTGTCGAGAATTGTCTGTGAAAAATCTATACTGTTATATATATCTAATTGTAAAGCGGTTGTGTCTGTGCTCCAACTACCTGTAACGACTACCCTAGATGTTCGTATGGTAACCGGGACTGACGACGGCTCAACGTGCTCTCCGAGGCACTACCAGACCAATGCAAATATACATATTCATGTGTAAAAATATTTGCACTGAGCAGGGATCAAACCCGCGCCTCCTACGTAGCGGCCGCGTTCACTACCGCCACGCCACGCCATGATTCTTTGATATAGAATATGTGCTTGTTAACTAATTGTAATATAAATAACATTACATACTCTTCCCACATATTTCATTCGAAAAACAAACCGAACATTTTTAATGGTACCAGCATAATCGATTTGAACATCGATAAACAAACATCGAGTTGTTTACAGCAACTCTGAGTGCTTTAACGATCGTGTTCTAAAGTTGATATCGATACTAATCGCAACGAGTGTAATGCGATATTTACGTTAACTGCTACACAGTTATTCACTGTTATACAGTGTGTTTTTAACTGGGACAAGGAAATTCAAACCATAGGAGATACAAGGAAAGTATTTTGGGAACCATTGAATCTTTTGTTCATGAAAACAATTTTGGTACCTAAACAATTTTTATTTACAGGAGTTCTGTCTGAACTCCTGTGCTACTGTGCTGTCAGTGGGAAGACCAAAGAATTGTCCTTCTTGTCTTCTTCGCGACCGGCGGGTTTTCACACTCGTGCTGCCAATCCTTTAAAAACAGAGAGATTATGCTCTCTGTTCTTAAAGGATTGGCAGCACGAGTGTGAAAACCCCTGGTGCTGCACTCGTCCATCGGCCACGGTGACCACTTTCCATCAGGCGCGCCATGTGCTTGTCTGTGACCAAGTTGTATAAAAAATACCTCGCCTGATGGTATGCTGAAGGAAAGCGGGTCACGATTACATACCCAACAATGTTACAATAGAGGTATTTAACTTAAGCGTAAGTTGTGCATGAAATTGACTCATTTGGGTCAAAATCGGTTGCTAAGGGGAACCTAACTTTCCCCTTGACTTTATAATCCATGGTGACTCGGAGAGCACGTTAAGCCGTCGGTCCCAATTACCATACGAATACCTGTAGAAACCGTTACGAGTAATTGGCGCCCTGAAAATTTCGAAGCCTGTAATCGCCACGGAAAATATTCCGTAGTTAACTGAATACCGATCTCAACTAAATAGAAAAAAGATTCTGAGGAGGTGCCTAAAAGTATGATTCTGAAGGTGCCTGCATACGGGAACTGCAGACGCATGCAGCAGATACGCGTAATTCATTGGTCCCCTTCCCCTATCTCAATGGTCCCCTTTATTCGTATCGGAGTTTAATAAGTAATGGGTACGCTGTATTTGCTGCATACGTCTAGTGTCGAATGCGATCAGCTTCGGAATCATACCTTTAGTCAGTCAATCAAGACAAAAAGAGAAATGCAAAAAGAAAAGCAAAGAGAAATGCAAAAAGTCCAAAAAATTTCTTTCAAAAAATTTCTTTTTGCATTTCTCTTTTCTTTTTGCTTTTTTATTGACTCTTAGGAATCAATCAATCCATCATTTAGCCTATTGTTTGTAGTCCAATGCTGAAAAAAAAATACGCGCTACGTTTGCCGATCCTCCGCCTTCCGCAGTCTGTCCCAGCCACCTTTTGCAGGTCGTCAGTCCACCTGGCTACGGGGCGGTCCCACCTTCTGTTTTCCTTCTCGTGATCTCCATTCTAGGGCTCGTCTGCTCCAATGGCCATCAGTCCTTCGACAGATGTGGCCTATTCTGCGAGCTATGTATGTAACTTTGGTTTGACGGATGACGACGGAAAGATTAAAGACAGAAATTAATCTACACTATCAAAAGCAAGACCCATTCATTTCTTACATAATTTGACTTACAACAAAACTACTCGCCCCAAAAAACATGACCTAAAAACCATTAAGTATCGCATTGCCCCCTTAAGGGGCGAATAACATTATACGGGTAACAAACATGTCATTAGTTGTATGGGTGCCATATTGCGTCACTATTGTGTACCACGCTTAATTAATATCGTGCGCTCTGTCGATAAAGCGGGGTGTACAACCGAGGGGACTCTATTAGATTTTTAGATTGTGTTTTCTGTTATGTTGTGAGGCTATTAATGCAAATTAGAATGGTTTGAAAGAGAGTAGTGGGGTGAGAATAGACATTTTCCTTTTATAAAAAGCCAGCCCCCCTAGACAAGTGGCAATTCGTTGCTCGGCGTAAGATGAAATAGAATGACAAATGTATAGGATTTGACGTTTCTGACATTCGTTGACGTCTGTCATATACATATATTGAATAAATCACTTGTACTTGGTTTGATAATGCCGTAAGGTGAAACCGGTAAGGTTCAAATAAATAAATAATTGTGGAAAAGTACAAGTGATTTATTCAATATGTGTAGCAAGTTCCACCAAGTGCCATCAATCTCCAGTATAAACAGCCTGTCATATACGTCAAATCCCATACATTTGGCATTCTATTCCATCATACGCCGAGCAACGAATTGCCACTTGTCTAGAGGGGCAGATCAGAAGTACTCGAAACTGGTAGGCTCGCATTAAAGTTTTAATAATAGTAGAAGAATCTCGTGATTTACGTAAGGGTAGAAGTAAAATAGCGGGCTGTTGTCTCTACCTATCAGGTAGGAGTTCCTGTGAACCGATTCCTGTTGGCTTGCTCTGCAAAGGGAAGCCGTGATTGAGATGTTTTACTCGTCATAATGCATTATCGAAAACTGAATGTATCTGAATTAAGAACATCCATACAAAATTGCTGTTGTTGTGCTATAGAGGAACTTTTTTCACCGGCTTCCCTTTTCAAAAATTTAACCCTTGGCGTGAATGTATGGTGAGCGTAACAATGTAAGCAACGATATATTATGATTATTTGAATACGAGTTAAAATCTATTTTGGTAGAAAAACAAGTCCTGAGATTGTTGTTCGGTAGAGCCTCCCTCCCTGGTTACTATACCCACAAGCAAGTTTTCACGACTGTCATACAAGATCCGTGGTTATGTCGAACTTGAACCGCACTCCATCTGTGGATCTTCAGACACCGAGGTGTAAGATTGCCTAAAACATATCCCTCACAAATCGGCTAACCCAGCGCCATCTCCACGTTCGAGATGGTCCCCCGGCTGTGTTAACCAGGTTTCCATGAGATCATGTCTTTTCCGGTCTACACATCGCGCCACCGCCTCAACCTGCTTCTGCTAGGATGACGGGCGGTTCTATCTCTCACCCCTAGGCCTGCTCTCATGGAACCCAAGCCTAAGCCTATTGTACTAGAGTCGCTTTTTCAAAGGTAATTGATAAATCATCAACCCGTGTGGTGACGGAGACAGAATACAAGTATCACCACCCCATCTCATCCGAAGGGTGTCGCAAGAGGCGACTAACGGAACAATACGCAGACGATATCACTGCGAGAGAAGTCAGAATAGAAAACTCGAAATAAAACCCTGCACCAACCCTTCTGGACAACGTGGAAACAGTAGGCCAAAGCCTCCCAACATTGGGAGAGGCCTATGTCCAGCAGTGGACTGCAATAGGCTAATTGATAAATGGAAAATTTTCTTCTAACTCACCTTAACTTTGTTAGCACTAACACAGCGGGCCTGGTGTCGCTTCGGAAGGTAGCTCTCACACCAAGTGTAGCATCAGACCAGTGAGACGTGACACCTTCACGCGTATCGAGTCTGTGGACAAATAGGTTCAATTAAATTGGTTTCATATTAATTTTAATAGGTGTTATAGAATTATAACTACGTGTACTTCTTTCTGTTTTTTTTTTATGCCAATAATTAAGTTTTAGTGCATTATGTCAGTTGGTGCCCTATGACACTAGACTAGACTGAATTCAGGCGAAGTAGACTCAGGCAACGTGAATTCAGGCGATTTAAGTTATGATTCCGAAGCCGGCCGCATACGACAACTGCCGACGCATGCAAATGCAGACTCGCCCTCTATTATGTGGAACTGAAAATCACAGTTGGCAAAATGTAGGTGTTAATACACCTCTGCCTACCCCTTCGGGGAATCACAGGCGTGAGTATATGTATGTGTGTGTATGGTAATTCCGATGAAAAAATATTTTTCCATCAAAAACAATTGTTAGTATTTTATAACGTTATTCCCATAACTAAATATACAGCCACTGAAATAACGTAATAACGATGCAATAACAACTATTAAATAACCGTTGATGGTCCGTTTAGTTATCTGTATGGCAATCACAAACAAGCCGACACACTATTAGTTATAAAATGAAAAAAAGATGACCGAGAAATCATTATGGTAATGTTGATAGAAGAATGTAACATTTAGTATACGTTACACCAACGTGTTACGTTATCTTAACTAAGATACCTTTTTGATATAAAACCACTTTTAACAGATTTTATTCGGAACGGAATGGCTGAACGGAAGTGATATTCACGTAAAGTTCAGAAAATATCATAAGATACCTTTATTTTATTTCATTTTTCGAAAATATATATTTTTATTATATTATTTTAAGGTCCTATGATAGGAAAGAAATTGAATATTTTATAAAAAATTATGATGTCTTGTAATATTTTGTCCGATAAAGCTTGCGCTTTAAAGACCGGGATTCGCTGTTCTGCTTTTTCTTTCTAAAATTTGCTTCATTTTATCGGGTGCGACTGTCACATTAGAACTTCATTCGTCAATCAGAAAGTGTATCGTCATGTAAGTCGGGTTCATTTAGGCCCCTAACATCACGGTGACATATATAATTTCTTATTAGTTTGTCTTGTAAAAAGAAAATTGTGAGAACTTATATGGATAATTTAAATTTATGTTTAGACATAACTATACCAATATTGCGGTGGTATACCGTGCAAAAAGCGTTATAAAAATTTTTATTACTAAATTATTCTGAAAACTTTACATTCATTTTCATGGATTAAATTTTTGCACATAAAATGTGTCATAAAGGGGATAATATAAATGTTATACACGACATGTAAATGAATAAATAAAACATAAACTAGTAACAAAGGTTAACATTTAACCTTTTTCTTGAAAGTCAACCAAGCACTAAATTATTTTAAAAGCGCAATTTGCTGAAATAAAATTATAAATTCCAGTAATTTATTTTATGCAAAGTATTCAGAGCCTAAACACAATTATTTTTCAAATGAATATTCAACAATGTTGCGCTAGTTAGTGAAGTATTAGAAATGTATGTAGCAGCGTAGGCTAGAGCTGTTATAAATTTTTAAATTTTGATTTTCAAACAGTCAAACTAGTTAAAGTTGTTATAAAATATTCAAAAGAATAGTTACAAATATTATAAAAAACTTTTTTATAACTTACAACTAATATAAATTTCAACAGGTCGTTTCTTAAAAAACTATTAAAGATATTTATTTAAAAAGCAATAAACTTTATATTTTATGTTCAAAATTTTTAGTTATCGGTATTTCTGAATTGAATATATCATAGCAAGTTTATTTGTCAATATGTTTTAAACATTAATGAATTGAATAAAAAGTTTAAATTTAGAAATTTAAGCCTTTTTGTAAAACTGCATCTGTAAAGGCAGTAGAAGAAGGACGATGTTAAATTTACTTAGAGAATGAAAAAAAAAGAAGAAAGAAAGAAAGAAAGAAAAAAGTTTTATTTGAGTTATCTGCACAATGAAAAAAAAAACACCTATAGCCCGATTGCAAAGTTACCTACCGGACAATATAAAAATAATTAATAAGTATGACTACAATGTTTGAACGTCCGCAAAAAATAATAAAGAAACCTTCAAGTATACTAGCTATACCAAAGTCGTAATAAGTTTTATCGCAAGCGGGACGAATGATACGACAGTGCATAAAATACGAACAAAAAAAAATTTTTTGATGAAGTTAAATAGGGTTATTTTATTACTAACTTGTTCGCAAAATAAAGCTCCAGTAAACTCAGTTCAGTCACTTTAACGTTAAATTGACACAAAACTATCTAATAAATCTAACCCTCTAATTGTCACTCCACCTGGAAATCAAACCCTTTAACTAATTAACCGTGCGCATATCGTACCGCTTCACATCACATATCCGAAGTCCGTTAACCCTCAAATGACAAGGCACGGACGCACCCAAATCACTCGATCACGACTCAGCTTATAGATCGGTCTTTGGTGAGCCGCGGGAAACGGCTGACAACATCCACTGGGGATCTAAATTGACAGATTATATATGGATTAATGTTTGACTTAGATTGCGCCGCGGCGATGTCTACAGCCAACAGGTTTGTTTTTGGAAGCTTTGTTTTAAGGGTTTCAATTAAGATGTACCTGAGTTTTGCTTTTGTTTTAAGGTGCATCTCGTTATTTTTTAAGTTCGAGCTACTAGTAATTAACATTAGAATTACATCAAAGATTTATGAGAAGGTGTTGTACATGTTATATTGAAATAGAGTTTAAAAAAAAAAAATGTTTTATTGAAAATCGCGTTTTCGTGTTCAGAAAAGACATCAATATTATTATACAGACAATATTATGTTTCTTTTATTCATTTTTGGACACATTAGAATGATCTTAATGATTAGTTTAAAGACAGATGCTAAAATAAAAAATAAAAAATCTGTTACTTAAAGTATTAAAAAAAGCCCTCGACACTTATGTCGTAGTTTTTTTATTTTATTTACCTAATTATTGAAATCAACGAAATAAAAGCGACCGGCTTCACTGACCGCGACCACAGAATTACCTAATAACCCACTTCTAACAGAAACAATTTAGCTTAACTGGAGGAGTTAAATGAAATACTAGCAGGTCTTTTTAGTTAGTAGTAGTATTTCAAAAATGAGCCGTTCTCATTTTTTATCGAGTAATATTTCTCGTACTTGTAAATAAAAGAAAATGACCCATATAGCGCTGCAATCCATTAGTTTTTGGCACCGTGAGCGGGAGCACATTACATGAGACCAAACAAACGGCTTCCTATGTTTGCTCCTAATGCCCAAACTTTTTATTGTTTTCTTTCAAATTTCAATTCCGTTTTATGTACTTTTTGAGTTCAATTTATGAGGCGTACGTAATGGTGGAACTGTTTTGTTTACATATAGGGCGAATGTGGGTCTGAAGTCGAAAGTTTAAACTTTATTATGTTGGTGTCGGAAGTTTGCGCGGATATCAGACGTCGGAATAAAATGTTACGGCAAGAGAAGGGTTAATAATGTTTTTGCAATGACTTTTATGCTTTGACTATCTGTATAGATACAGTATCACTATCATCACTACATATTATAAAACAAAGTCGCTGTCGCTGTCTGTCCGTCCCTATGTATGCTTAAATCTTCAAAACTACGCACCGGATTTTGAAGCGGTTTTTTTTTATAGATAGAGTGATTCAAGAGGAAGGTTTATATGTATAATACATGCATAATATTGTGGAGAAACACTGATAAATTTAGAGAGAAGAGTAAGAGGTACGAAGTTCGCCGGGTCAGCTAGTTTCTAATAAAATGCGTCGCAAAAGACGGACAGCTCAAAATATGCGTTATGTGTGAGGAGGCTAATGTCAATATTATAATACCATGCGTTAAATCGACAATGCGTGCATTATGGGTTGTATAGTATACACGTCTACCAAAATAGTAGCTACGTAGCGTTGTCGCGGCCATTACTGTGTCTAAAGCATTGCTATACAATTAAATCTTCTATGTCTACAAGTTTTTTTAAGTTGTTTAGAACAAAACTTGTGTCTCGGTATCCTGGTAGAGAGGGGCGATGAATTTTTTATTTTGAATTTGAAACGCAGAAACTAAAAATCTCAAAGAGTTTGAAGACTCAAACATTTTGAGCATCTTATGTTAAAAATTGAAGCATACTTATAAAAGATATTGCGTGAGAATAAATTCGATTACGAACCACATCTAATTCGTTATGAATGGAATAATTTTACATTCTAAACTGGAATTATTCCAGTCGTAGCTCCACTGTGGGAATCACAAACAAGACGGTTTTAAACACACAGACAGAATAAAACCGATAGAAATATGTTGAGATAAAAGCTAAAAGCTAAGGGTATTAAATTAATTCATTGTTTTCTTCAAAATAGATGGCACCTGTTTCCATTGTTAGTTGCGAGACGGTGCTTTTATTAGTGAAGTCAAATTTAATTTATTTACACTGAAACTCGCAGCTTAGCACTCTACCATCCACTACTAGTACCTATAGAGTGTGGAATATATTGACTGCTATGTATTTTTATACCATTTACGTCGCAGACAAGCACACGACCAACCTGATGGAAAGTGGTTACCGTGGCCTATGCACGAGTGCAACACCAGAGTAGTCACACTTGTGCTGCCAACCCTGTAAGAACAGAGAGATTCTGTGCCGTCAGCACAGAAGAAGAAATCTTTAAAGCGTGTGAGAAATTAATCTGTAGATGAGCACATTGCAAGATTCAGAACTACTAGCTAGGTCTGTCTTAAGATGGGTGACCATTTTCAACACAATACATTGAGAATCCTCTATGCCTTGGAGAGTACGTTATACCGTGTCGGTACCGGTTGACGCAAAAACATTATATTGACAGTCTTAACGGGTAGTCGGAGCTCAAGTCAAGAACTGGTCGGTTGGACCAGTTATCGGCCTTTTTTACAAAATTTTTATATTGGGGATATACCCCTGTGCGTTTTAGAGGTTAGAAGACCATCGCTTCACGGAGACATCGAAGTTTAGTCGCTTTGTTAACTGGAAGTCGATTCCGTATCAGGCAAAGGCTCGAAGGATAGAGGTTTTAAATTAAAAATGACGTTCACAATATCGTGTAATGGAAACGCACACCAAATTATAACAACTAAGCGCTCTAGTGAGCAGGAAATACTTCGGTGCATTTGATCTGAACCAGGTCAGATCGGGATTATGGTGATCGAGTGATAAGCTGGGTTTAACTAAACCGTGAAATTTGACGGCATGTGGTTACCATTTCAATACTTAATTCCAAATTAACAACGTACTTTGAATAACAATTACCTTTTTTTAAATCATCATCATTATCTGAGCCCTTTCCCAACTCAGTTGGGGTCGGCTTTCCAGTCTGAATATGATGCGGCAGAACTTATGTCGCCAATGGGTTGTGGAGGTCAGATGGCAGTCTCTTCATGGAAAATATCGAAATTCAGCCAAATCCCAGACTCCGAAGTGAAAGTTCGATGAAACGTAAGCGTGCTATCTACTTTTGGCTACCTCTTTAGGCATATAGGCGTGATTGTATTTATATAAATACTAGCTGTTGCCAGAGGCCCCGCCGCGTGGATATCGGTTACCTATATCCTTTCCCAAGTTCTAATCTATCTCTGTACCAAATTCCATCAAAATCGGTTCAGTGGTTTAGGCGTGAAAACGTAACAGACAGACAGAGTTACTTACGCATTCATAATATTAATATAGACGTTATATGTACTCACGTGTATATCGGTGTGTCATGTCCCTGCTTGTACCAGATGACAAGACCCATGTGGTCATCAGGGAGAGCTGGAGTGACGTCACACGGTAGTTCCACTCCACCTCCCGTTGGCGCATGGAGAGACTCGATGGAAGCTGCAAAGAAAATCAAGGTTAGGTCTCATGATATGAAAGAAATGCATGATAGAGAGGTAAGATGAAATCGTTTAGGGATCTTGTCGCGCTGGTCAGCAGACCTTCTACGCTTAACAGTTCTATCTATATACTACTAGCTGCCCCGGCGAACTTCGTACCGCCATATTTTCGGCCCGCGTGGTATTCAAATCCCGTTCCCGCTGCACCCTTATCACTTAGGGGTATGAAAAATAGATGTTGGCCGATTCTCAGACCTACTCAATATGCTCACAAAATTTCATGAGAATCGGTCAAGCCGTTTCGGAGGAGTTCGATTACGCACCCCGTGACAGAAGAATTTTATATATTAGAAGATTATATAATTGTAAAGTGGTCGCGTCTGTACATTGGAGATATTTAAAAAAAATACTTGGGTTATGTTATGTTAACGATACTGAACACGAAAATATTTTTTTTTGAATTTCCTGTCTGTTTGTCTGTTTGTTCGCGATGGACGCAAAAACTACTGAACGGATTTTAATGCGGTTTTTTTTGTTAAAAAGGGCTTGGTCAGACTTAAAATCTTACGTTTGTTTCATCCCAATCGGTTGAGTAGAACCGAAGATATGAGCAAAGGTCGCGTTAACCGAGATGTACGCGGGCGGAGCCGCGGGCGGAAGGCTAGTAAAATAATATAAATATACGGCTTTACTTCACATATTATAAACACACTAAACACAACAACAGTGGTACACCTGCGATGTTCAACTGGTTGCACTATGGAAAAGTAAAGTTACCCATGGTTCAACTGGTTGTTCTATGGGGAAATATCTTTACCAATGGTTCAACTCGAGTGAGTTGTTCAACTAGTTGTACTTCTAGGAATTGAATGTACCTATCTATGAAACAACTACTGGTAATAAACAGGAAAATGTTTATCTATCAATGCTGAAATTCAATACAATTACTACCTCTTTTGATTAATTATTTATCTAATCTAAATCTAAACTATTATATAATTGTAAAGTGGTCGTGTCTGTACATTGGAGATATTTAAAAAAAAATACTTGGGTTATGTTATGTTAACGATACTGAACACGAAAATATTTTTTTTGAATTTCCTGTCTGTTTGTCCGCGATGGACGTCAAAACTACTGGACGGATTTTGATGCGGCTTTTTTTGTTAGAAGGGGCTTGCTTAGACTTAAAATCTTACGTTTGTTTGATCGCAATCGGTTGAGTAGAACCGAAGATATGAGCAAAGGTCGCGTTAACCGAGATGTACGCGGGCGGAGCCGCGGGCGGAAGGCTAGTAAAATAATATAAATATACGGCTTTACTTCACATATTATAAACACACTAAACACAACAACAGTGGTACACCTGCGATGTTCAACTGGTTGCACTATGGAAAAGTAAAGTTACCCATGGTTCAACTGGTTGTTCTATGGGGAAATATCTTTACCAATGGTTCAACTCGAGTGAGTTGTTCAACTAGTTGTACTTCTAGGAATTGAATGTACCTATCTATGAAACAACTACTGGTAATAAACAGGAAAATGTTTATCTATCAATGCTGAAATTCAATACAATTACTACCTCTTTTGATTAATTATTTATCTAATCTAAATCTAAACTATTATATAATTGTAAAGTGGTCGTGTCTGTACATTGGAGATATTTAAAAAAAAATACTTGGGTTATGTTATGTTAACGATACTGAACACGAAAATATATTTTTTGAATTTCCTGTCTGTTTGTCCGCGATGGACGTCAAAACTACTGGACGGATTTTGATGCGGCTTTTTTTGTTAGAAGGGGCTTGCTTAGACTTAAAATCTTACGTTTGTTTGATCGCAATCGGTTGAGTAGAACCGAAGATATGAGCAAAGGTCGCGTTAACCGAGATGCACGCGGGTGGAGCCGCGGGCGGAAGGCTAGTTGATGATTAAAATGTTGATATTGACGCGTGACTATTTCTCGTTTTCACACGATACCAAAGTGAAATAGATTCGAAATGGATACGAGTATATAAAATAAACAGTAGGTTGTATTAAAAAACATCCCAGTCGTTATCGTTCCAAGATACGCGCAATAAACAACACCCTGTCTACAATTTACGCCCAAAGCGAACACCGATGGATGTGCAATAATCACGGTTATAAAATAACAGTGATAAAAATACCTGTTAAATTACTACCCTCGGTGAAATATCGAGTATAAATAACACCCCAGGGAACCGCGAATATTATTTAAATGAGTGCTGTTGGGCACAATTCTGTTCGGATGGGAAGATAATACGGCTATCTTACAGAGATATGATCAGTAGTAGTGATTGTGTTCCTGTGGGTTTTAGGATTCCTTACCTGCGGAACCTTGTATGAAATGTTCAAAAATGGTCGTCATAGTTTTTTGTGTAAAATCGTTTACTTTTAGTGTTTGCTTTAATAATATAAAAGTGTTAAAGTAAGGTAATATCAATGACATTAATATTGAAAAAAAAAAAAAAACTATTTTCAACGTAACTACATTCAATATGTGACAATCCTACTAATATTATAAATGTGAAAGTTTGTGAGAATGGATGTGTGGATGTGTGGATGTTTGTTACTCTTTCACGCATAAACGGCTGGACCGATTTGGTTGAAATTTGGTATGTATATAGGTTATACCCTGGATTAACATATAGGCTATATATCAGCGATGAACGGGATCAGAATTCCACGCGGGTGGAGCCGCGGGCAACAGCTAGTATCAAATAAATGCAATATTTGTCTTCTACCTAAGTGTTAAAAAATAATTTAAAGCTCTGATGTCTGAAACATTATAAAAAAATTCGCAATTCGGGTTATGATAGGAACGACACGTCGTCGGGTCCGGTTGGGAAGAGGATTACGTTCGGAACAAATTCTTCAAGTTTCTAACCTAGCCCGCGACCGGGTCAAGTTTCCGGGTCAGGTTCGGAATAACCATTCACGATCGATCAAGTCGTGACCACAGTAGCTGCTGTGCACCCGAAACGTAAAAAACAAAACAAGTAAGTTCCATAATAATAATAATTAATCGCGAAAAGTCCCGATATCACAAAAACCATGAGTTAACACGATAGTTTGAAAATAAAATGATTTATTGAAACAGTGTTATTCAGATGAAAACCACGTGTTCTTTTTCTACAATGATACGGAACCCTTCGTATGCGAATTCGATTCGTACTTGAACCATGTTTTTCTTTCATTTTTGCTACGATAAAAGATCGAAAATGTTTTTTTTTTAATTGTTTTTGTGTATACGCCCCTTGTCATGTTTTAATTTGTTTCGGAGGGTAGATTCATATTTTTATTGGTGTTCGATTTTTAAATGATGTTTTTTAATTATAACAGTAGCAAGCGGGTATCGTTGCCAAAATTTATAAGAATTGTATATTTTGCGATGTTCATTACTAAAGATAAATATACGAGGATGAGTTTAAAAAAAATCGATGGACACGAAAAAAGTATGGATACTAAAATCACTGACATTATCAAAATCTGCACGAAATAAAGTATATAGCTATTTATAGTCGATACTTATTTGATCGATTTGGTAGGTATGTTTGTGCTAGTAGAAAACCTAGTTCTATTATCATACCTACAATCACGACTCTAACTCCTAATGGAGTCGGTAGAGACCATAAGTTTTCACTTCATACTGGTGGGTATTACGTAGCTATGACTTTTGTTGTTCAATAAATATGTCTAAGAAACAATATATACACACATATACTCACGCCTAAAATGCCCCGAAGGGTTAGGCAGAGCTGTAGTAACACCCACATTTCGCCTACTAATACTAGGTACTACCTTAAAATACTAAGAAATTATAATCTTTGATGGACATAATATGCAAGCCAGTGGACTGAACATCTCAATCTTATATAATGAGGACAGCAGCCTCTGAAACCACCTCCTTCAAATACAGAGACGTTAAGGCACAGTCCACCTATAGTAAAAATGATTTTCTTTAACACAATCGCGACTATATGCATATCATCCAACGCTGCCGATGTTATAAGATTTGCCAAAATTGGCTCCAAGTGCAAGCCTCGGATGCAACCGGAATCAAGGCAAAAATTATATTGATGATAACTGTTTTAAAGTAGATAGGTTGCCTTTCTGAGCTCTTCAAATTAGTCCCACTCTTTCCTTTCCTATATATCTAGGAGAACACGTGCAGGACTTAGATGTCACCCGCATACGACCCAGAATATTCCATCAAGAACCAAGCTGTTCGGCGACTCCTGAATTCCTTACCAGTACACGTGTTTCCCTCTTCCTACAGTCCTGGGTCCTTTAAGCGAGGCGTGAAAAACTGTCAAGCTGAGTGCCACCATTGTAACATGGTAAGTGTTTATAACGGTGAACCTCTTTTCCGGGACTTTGCCTTCAGCCTACCATCAGGCGAGGTGAAGTCAATTTGACTTGTCCTGTATAAAAAAATATTTGAGAAAAATAGTTATGCAATTACTATGATACGGGTTGTTAAATCAAAGTACTACTGTGCCTTAAGCACCCTCTATTCAACAAGATGAGGCATGCAGTGTGGGGGTGAGTAGGGGTGAAACGAGCATCAATTTGCATCGTGATCAATACATCTTTATATCGCGACGATGCATGAAGTTGGGTGATGATCATACATGTATGATAATGTTTGGTTCATACACTGATATCATATAAGATAGATATTCATAAAATACTCTTATATCAACCTAGATTCTTCAATGAAGCTAATAGCTCGTTTATATGTATAATCTACTATATAAAAATAAGTCGGGTTTTCCTTCCTGACGCTATAATTCCAGAACGCACGAACCGATTTGGCTAATTTTAGTCTTGAAATATTCCTGGGTATCCAGGGAAGGTTTATAGGTGCAGCGGGAACGGGAAAAATATGGCAGTACGAAGTTCGCCGGGACAGCTAGTCCCTACATCCCTACTAATATTATAAATGCGAAAGTAACTCTGTCTGTCTGTCTGTCTGTCTGTCTCACTTTTACGACTAAACCGCTGAACCGATTTTGATGAAATTTGGTATAGAGGTTGATTAGACCTTGAGAAAGGACATAGGCTATGTTTGGTCGCGATAACCGACATCCACGCGGGCGGAGCCGCGGGCAAAAGCTAGTATTTTATATGTGTAAATATTGTGTATGTAATTTTTTATATGTACCTATAGTAATTATGTAAAAACGGCTGAATAGACTGGGCTGAAATTTTACAGGGATTTTTTGCGAATTAGGCAATATGATAAAGGTGATATCCTCTGTGTAAAGCAAACACTATTTTTAGTTATGTATACTTACTTACATGAGATCATCATCATGAGAAAACGTATCCAATTGATAGTTATAGTATCGTTACTCCCTATTACATAGGGGAACTTACAATATGTGTGTGTGAGTGTAATGTTTACTTCTAATATGTACTGAATTTTCTTCTAGGACTTACAGAATTCTAGAGACAGATTTAGGGATAGGACACCTCTATGTCGTCGACAAGATGGGATATTTGAAACCAGGTGCAATCTTTTCGTATACGTTTGAGTGACGTGAGCTTTAAGCTAACACCGGTATCATCAATGTAGGTATATATTTTGTGTATCTCTGTGTACTCTCTCAAAATTTCGTTCACCTCCCTGCGGTTATGTCGAACTAAACCGCCTTAGGTCTTCAGATTCCGAAGTGTGAGATTGACCCGAGGCCTTTTCTGGTTTTGAGATGGTCGATCTCTTTCTACCCTCATTCTGGAGACTTCACTTGTAGCTTACCATCAGCCAATATGAATTCATATTGACGTGCAATTAAAAAAAAAAGACTCGCATTTAAAATATAGTAATACAGGAAAACTCATTACAAAAATTCACACGCGTATGTAAATTAATCATCCTGTATATTTTTCAATTTAAGCCTTAAAATTTCGTGAAAAGCAATTCTGTTTTAATTTTGTGAGGGTCGGTTTCATAGGAAGTGACGTTTGTGCAATCTGCTACACAGCCATATTTCACCTCCTGGCAATATGCCAGGGCTCCGTAAAAGTAGCCAGGCACTGTCCGGCCGAATAAAAGTAGTGCAGACAACAGCCGGCCTTTAAACTAGACGTTTTTTTGGGGCTAAAGCAGGTTATAGACTGGAGTAAATATGAGAGGTAAGCGTATGGTTGTTGTTAGGCTGTTGTACTTAAATGTGGGGAATGGGGAATTCTTAATCTAGTGATACCCCATGGTGATATTTATTGTGGTCAGATCAACTCGGTAGAATCAAATTAGTTCGCTCGCGCGAGTTGGAACCTTTCGATTTTAAAGTACGGTCACAACACGGCCTTTTTTTAAATTTAATTAATATCTTTTGTGAAAATCTAAATATTTTGATTTTCACTTCATTCGAGTACCTATCGCGGTCGCATTCAAAGCCAAATATTTGGAAGCCCGGGTTCTACCTCTTAAAACTTCGTTATTTGATTAATTCTGATTTTTCGGGAGCGTCTTCCCACATGGATGGTCGTATGAGCAGATGTACTAACGTGCAAGTCACACATATCAGTCAAAAAAAAAAAATGACACCCACCAAAATATGCCGCCGGATAATTCCGATTCCACATAAACATTGGCATATGGAAGCCATGAAATAGAGGTGTTAGCACGATTGAGCCATAATCGTAAAACGCTTTCCCGACAGTCGAATGTCAACGATGGATAAAAATAAAATATTTCGCAATAAAATTGTAAAACATCCTGTATTTGCTACTTCGTGTTGATGGTTCAGAAGTAATCTCTTTGCTTGCGTGGGCGTCTTGTGTTACAGAATATACTTGATGCTGCAACATGGTGGTCTTACTGTTTTCCAACTGCATAATTGTTAACTGCTTATATGTAAGTGACTTCATCAGGGGCGGTTGCAGTCTGAGGTTTATTTTCAAGTGTGGAATTTCCTTCAGAAATTGCCTTTTTAGAAGACTTTTAAATGTGACGTGGGGTGGGGGGGAGGGGGAGGGCCATTTCATTGCGATTTGTTCTACGGTCATAGATTTGTTTGTCTTGCTCAAAGATGAATCAGGCGATTACCAATGAATCTTATGTTACCTATATCAAATTACGGTTTTCTCTCACGCAGTATCATACGTTCTTTCACGTATGTAAACACGAAATCCAAATTACAAATTGATTTTGTTCCTGGTGGAGTAGAAACACAGGTAGAAATGGACCAGCTCATTTCTTCTAGTGGGTGTTAAAAAAGGCGACTGTAGACTATAAATAGTATAGAGCTGTTCTCCATCCGACATTAAACATACAGTTATGACAAAGTGCCCGCTTCACAGCAATAGGCTCGCCACTCTTTACACGGAATCAAAAATCATAGTTAGCAAATAGTGGGTATTTATAACACTTCACACCCTCTGCTTACACTTTCAGGGATTTATAGCCGTGAACATATAAGCTACTAACAAAACCTTCGAATTCACATTAATATTATACGAAAGCAATCCCATTATGTCATACTCCCTCTAAATTTACATTTCCTTGAAGGGAGAATTTAGCGAGCCTTTCACATTTCACTTAACATGGAAAGTAATTATATCGCAGCGAAATTAATAAAGCACTCGTTGACAATTACATTGTGTTCAGCGGCTTCATGTAACGAAGTAATTGACATTTACAAGAAACCATTTCCTTAGTTACCGGGCTTTGTAACCTTTCAGGTATCGATTTAGAACTTTCATTAAGTTATTTAGTGTAAAATGATGTTACGTGACCGAGAAATAGGTTATTAAAAGATCAAATGATACGTTACAGGGTGCTCTATATCTTGTATGAACATATTTATTGAAGAAAAAAAACCACTTTTTAACCGACTTCAAAAAAGGAGGTTCTCAATTCGTACCCAATTTTTTTTATTTTTTTTATTTTTTTGTATGTTTGTTACGCGATTGTGAAGCCAGTTCTAGACGGATTTTGAAAATTCTTTTTGTGTTCGTAAGTAGATTATTCCGAAGTGGTCCCATTTAAATTTCGTAAAGATCTGATGATGGGTTTCCGAGATTAGACCAAGGAACTCTTCAAAAAGTACCAGGAAATCAGCCGCAATTGCTGTAATGGCATATTATTGCAATGTTTCTGCCATTACATATCATAACATCACGCCTGAGTCCTTTGAAGGGGTACGCAGAAGTGTTAAGAATATTCAGCTATATTTCCGGTGTATATGCATTGATTTTAAAAATCTTTTTGAATAATGATTTTTTTTTTGTAGTTTGGCCGGTTCGATCTGTACTGCAGCGTCAGCAACGCATGTACAGTCAGGTCACTATACATGCGATGTACTGTACAGTCGTGAGACTGTACAAACTCACTAAAAAGAGAAAAATAAATTCATTTTTAACAAAAAGTTTAACCGACTTCAAGAAACGAAAAAGAGGCACTGAAAAGCGAAAAATAACTTAATGTACAGACTTACTGATTTATTAGAAGTCGGTGCCAGCCAACTTTGTTTGCTGTGTCTGAACTACTATGATGCAATCAATTGAAATATGGCCTCTCTTGGGCTAGGTACCGACTTCTAACAAATCAGTAAGTCTGTAAATTAAGTTATTTTTCGCTTTTCAGTGCCTCTTTTTCGTTTCTTGAAGTCGGTTAAACTTTTTTGTTAAAAATGAATTTATTAAAGGATTGTACAGCGTATTTAAACTATCATGCTCGTTCACGTTACTATTAGAGCTATCGGAATATTTACCATATATTGAAAGGAAAAAGGGCAGGTGGAAATCGGTGGATTTGCATGAAAGTATTAATGACCGTAGAGGAAGCTCGTGAAGTATATAGGGATAGAGTCAAATGGCGGGTCTCTGCCTACCTCGGAGGGAAATAGGCGTGAGCGTATACCTATATGTATGTATGTATTTATTTATTTTAAACTTTATGCCCATAAAAATTGTACAAAGGCGGATTTAATGCCAAAGGCATTAACTACCAGTCAACCTTAGGGTGATGCAGAGATACATTGAGGTAGGTGCAGGCAAAAGATGGATTACTATAATGATTTATACATATCCTTATTTAATACAATTTGTACACAATATGTATGTTTGTATGTATGTTAAAATCGACTTCCATATTTGTGGGCCAACACTATTAAAGTCGATTTTCCAGCCAACAAGGCAAGAGAAATAAAAGTTAATAAACAAAAGTTGTGTAAATGGATATTCAGACGTTGATTGAACCGATAGATCTTCTTTCTTAATTATTTGTAACAAGCCCGTAGATAGAAGGTTGTTTTACGTGATCAATTATATCTTTGAAATTTAATTAACTAAAATAAAGTTTTGGTAAATTAAAACATGCTGTATATACAACATAAACCAAATTATTGTTAATATTGAGATTGATTTTTATATGTATATTTTACTTGACTACCTCTGTGGCGTAGCAGTAGAACGTGAGTCTGCTAAGACAGAGGTCGCTGTTCGATTCCCGTTCAGTGTTAATAGTTGTAGAAAAAATACAGAAGTCAAAGTTTGTTTACCCTCATTAATTACGAGTAGTACAGCCTCCCTAGACAAGTGGCAATTCGTTGCTCGGCGTATGATGGAATAGAATGACAAATGTATAGGATTTGACGTTTTTGACATTCGTTGACGCCTGTCATATACGTCAAATCCCATACATTTGGCATTCTATTCCATCATACGCCGAGCAACGAATTGCCACTTGTCTAGAGGGGCAGGTGTAGATAGCTTAATAGTTAAGGATCCGGCTTTACAATCGAATGGTCCCGGGTTCGAATCCTGGTCATTACACAACCGACATGAAACCACTGATAACATCACGTAGAAGCAATAGAAGGGTAAACAGAAACACTAGTAATTTCGTGTCCTCTTTGAAACAGAAATAAATACACATCTGCTTACTCGAATGGCAAAACACAGGCGCGAGAAGATATACAAGAAAAGCCGAGGAAATTATACCCCAGCCCAGATATTGAAAAGATCCGAAAGGTAACACTTAGCGTCAAGCTGAAGGTTTGTTTGGTATACCTCGGGACATGTATCTTGGACCTAAATCGCGAGACAAACAAGACGTACGCCCGTTTTCACCAACGTTCCCTAAATTTTAGAGGCCACCTAAGGAAATTTAGGTAGCCCTTAGTAACATTTCGTTTTCACCAAACCTTAGGGGACACCTCAGTTAGGTGTCACTTAAAATTTAGGGGCCACCTAACTAACCCCTAACAAGGTGACAGAATAACTATGCGCATATTTACGTACGTATATATTTCTAACTAACTATTACAATCAATTTAACAATATTTTGCAAAAAAAAAATATTTTGAAAACACTTACGGGTTTTCACCAGCACTACAAAATAGGAAACCCTGTCTTGGTGTCACTTAGGGTGGTGAAAACGAATTTAGATCCTACTAATATTATAAATGTGAAAGTTTGTGAGAATGGATGTGTGGATGTTTGTTACTCTTTCACGCATAAACGGCTGGACCGATTTGGTTGAAATTTGGTATGTATATAGGTTATACCCTGGATTAACATATAGGCTATATATCAGCGATGAACGGGATCAGAATTCCACGCGGGCGGAGCCGCGGGCAACAGCTAGTAAGTAATATATTTAGGGGCTACCTACGTTAGGGGGCTCTTAGTTAGGAGGTGATTTAAGTATAGTTGGTGAAAACGGGCATAACACCCGTACTACCAACACTGTGCAAAGAACGACAATTTCTCAGCGCTTTCGTTTTGGCAAGCCTTTTTATTCATAGACAACACTTAAGTAATACTTCGTTGAGGGAACGCACTGCGTTAGATACTGCTCCGTGATGTTTGTGAATTAATTTTACCAGCCCTATGCGCTCGAGCACACTATGAGACCTCAGTGTTGTTTGTGAATACGGGTGTTATGCTCGGTGAATTTGAGCTCGTCCACCGCAGTAGGACTCCGTGCTATCCTCAAAAGACACCCAAGAAACATATACTGCGAGTATAGAACGCATTTTAAGCACATTATTTATTGTAGGACATTCTACACAACGCTATCTGGACCCAAAGTAAGCATAGCTTAACTAGCTTAGCTAGCGGATAAACATACTTATATATATTTTTTTAAATACATAGGTACATATTATACATAGATGATCATGCTAACCATACTTTTTAGTACCCCTTGCATTGGGGTCAATTAAGAATGGATTTTGGGATCAAACAAGAATATAAAATAAAATTTGAAAGTGGGATCAAAAAGGAATATGCATTTGGGGTCAATTAAGAATGGGATCTATCGTTGTGGGATCAATACGGAACAACCCAAAACATCCAGACCAATGCAAATTTACATATTCATGCATACAAATATTTGCACTGAGCGGGTATCGAACCCTTGCCTCCTGCGTAGCAGCCGCGTTCACTACCGCTACGCCATCAGGCATCATAATGTCTCAAGCAATAGTAGCTGCTCGAAATGAAAACAAAAAAACAGCACATACGTACCCAGTACGAGTAATGTGTTAACGATTACGCATTCCTATCACGAGAACCAATTTGCCGGCAGACGAAATAAAACAGAAAATATATTTTTAATTGCTGCCTACCCTCGCCTCAGTCCAAATAGATTGAATATCAATAAAGGAGATATATTGGTGTTACGTCACGCTACTTGTTTAGAGTAGGGTAGCCATAAAAGAATGGTAGCGTATAAAAATTAAATTTTATTCTAATTTTAAATAAAATTGTTGAAGTACATTATGTATCGTCTAAAATTATATTTTTTATTATATTTCGCCCTTTCGCCGCTTCAGTCTCGATATAATTTACCAGGCGCCTGGTAAATTATATCTTCGAATGAAGCGGCTAATCTAATAATGATCGAATTTCACTTATTTACCTCGGGATATGCGATATAATGTTAATTGACAAAATCTTAATAAAAATCAATTGCTATTCGTTAGTCTCGCTAAAACTCGAGAACGACTGGACCGATTTGACTACTATTACTCTTGAAATATTCGTGGATGTCCAGGGAAAGTTTAAACGGGTTAAAAAAATATGGCGGTACAAAGTTCGCCGGGACAGCTTGTATATCATAAATTTATAAATGTACAAGTCAAACAATCAACTCAAAACATACATTATGACGTCACATCCTCAATGTAACGTAATCTAAGCATATATCTTAATAGTGACGTATTCGAATTGAAAGATAACAATGAGTATTCGTTTTATTTTCGAGAGAATCCTCGAGTCTGGTTATATGACTTTATTTATTACTTCCCATGGCACCCGCGGGTATATTTATTGGACCACATTTAAGGAGATACAATTAAAATAATCGTTTGTAGGGAATCCTTAAACTTTCTTATCTCAACGATAATGATATTCGGGTAACTGATTTACTAAGATATCGGTACTGTGGCTGTTACAGTCCTTTTGTGATTATCTTTAGAACTCTATTGAGAGTGTTTTTGGGATGTTTTATTGGTAAATAATGGAGACGTGATAGTGCGAAATTGTACTTACGTGATATAATGATATGTACTTAAAGTAACCGATAGGGGCTTTTTTATAAAGGACACGTCAATTTGCCTTTTTTTTTTTTTTTTTTTTTTTATCGTGCGAAAAATCCCCGCGGATACCTCCCCCGCCGGAGCCGG
Source organism: Eilema depressum (assembly GCA_914767945.1). Classification (NCBI taxonomy): domain Eukaryota; kingdom Metazoa; phylum Arthropoda; class Insecta; order Lepidoptera; family Erebidae; genus Eilema; species Eilema depressum. The sequence goes on along the minus strand of OU612036.1, from coordinate 9,408,644 downwards.
AGGAGGAGGTTATGTCGGACTCGAACCGACTAAAACGCACGCCGACTGTGGGCCGCCAGTTGCCGGAGGTGAGATTGTTGTAGCCATATCCCTCGCACCCCGGCCGACCCAGGGCCATATCTCTCGATCTGGCCCTCTCCCGATGTGGGGACCGTAGAGTCCCCAACTCGCCCCCGGGTATGGGGAGGCACGCAATGCGCACCGCCGCCGTGGCCTGCTTCTGCTAGGGTGACAGGCGGCTCCACCCGTCACCCCCAGGCCCGCGCTCATGGGGGACGGAGGTCGTTCTGCGACCTCCGACGCCCGAGTTGCCGTCGCTCGTTACGGGCCGCGCGGTTAGCGATTCTCCTACGCTCTTCGCGGGCCGCAAGGTCTGCGATTCTCCTTCGCTCCCGCTCCGCCTCCCATTTCACGAGCATTATTTGCTCGCAGAAGGAGGCGCCGGCGGCCCACGCATCCGCGCAGCGAACCATCGCTGCGAGCAAAGTAGCGAGCGTGAGAACTCTCACTCCCAAGGTCGCCACCAGCTCCCGTCTCGGCGTCTCCCACGCCGGACACTCGGTGAGCGTGTGCAGCGCCGAGTCCTCGCTCGCGTCGCAGTGATGGCACTCGGACGTTGGCTCTTTCTTCGCGATCCGATGCAGATACCGCCCGAAACACCCATGACTGGTGATTATCTGCGTCAGCCAGAACGAGAGCCCGCCGTGTGGCCTCTCTAGCCACTCCCCCATGATGGGTCTTACCGCCGCTAATACGGCGTGCCCTGCGCGTGGTCGCCCAAGTCGCAGCTCCCACTCCGCTACCATGTCCCTGTGGAGCCGGGATTTCACGGCCCGAATTTCTTCAGGCTCAGGATCATGTCCCCGCTCCCGCGCCTCCTTTCGGAACCGATATAGCGCCGAAAGGGTTCTCGCTTCCAGGATCCATGGTAGCGATCCGGCAAGGAGACTCGCTGCTTCGAAGGATATCGTGCGGTACCCCCTGATGACCCTGATGGCCAGTGTCCGCTGCGGTTCATGCAGCTTGTCCGCGTGCCTGGCCTTCAGGTTATCCGCCCATACGGGGCACCCGTATAGAGCCATGGACCGCACGACACCCGCATAGAGTCTCCTGCAGGAGTCCTCCGGGCCCCTCAAATTGGGCAGCAGCCGCGTCAGAGCGTTAGCTGTGAGCACCAATTTGGGGACCAGACTTCGGAAATGCTCCCCGAAGTCCCACCGACCGTCGAGCACGAGCCCCAGATATTTCATCTGGGGCTTGATGTCGATGAGAGTGTCTCCCACTGTTATGCTGGATCCCGCTGGTGGTCCGCGCCGAGGTCCATGAAAGAACATGGCCTTGGTTTTCTGCGGATCCACCTCGAGACCCAGCCTCCGGATCCGTTCCACGACTTGGGCAACCGCAGTCGTGGCCTTCCGGGTCGCTTCGCGGTGTGTAGCCCCGCTCGCCGTTACTAGCGTGTCGTCCGCATAACACATCACGGCGGCACCATCCACAAGCTCACTGCGAAGCACCCAGTCGTATCCGATGTTCCACAGGAGCGGCCCCAGGACCGATCCCTGCGGAACACCGCACGACATCTCTCTCCGGCCGACACCGATCGCACCTGGGTAGATGACGGCTCTCTCCGACAGGTAAGCCCCGACTATGCGGCGGAGGTAGAGAGGCACATCGTGGTACACGAGCGCCTCCATAATGCAACTCCAGGGCAAGGTGTTAAACGCGTTGGAGATGTCCAAAGCCACCGCCAACATCACCTCGCCCCGAGAGACTGCATCTTCCGCCAGAGTCCTCACACGCATGATTGCATCCACGGTGGAACGCCCTCGGCGGAAGCCATATTGGGCATCCGCCAGATCCGGCCCTTCTCTAGAGAGGTGCTCGACGAGGCGCTTCGCGATAACTCTTTCAAAGAGTTTTCCCACCTCATCGAGCAACACTATGGGCCGGTATCCGGACGGTGAGTCCACCGGGCGCCCCTCCTTCCGGATGAGGACCAGTTTCCCCGTCTTCCACGTCTTCGGAAACTGGCCCCGTTCCAAACATGCGCTGAGGAACCCTCTGAATCGAGGCTCGAGAGCGTCTTCCCCTAGAGACACGTCAATTTGCCTTGGCCTCGCCTGATGGTAAGCTGAAGGCAAAGTCTCGGAAAAGACGGTCACCATTATAGACACGTACCATGTTACAATGGTGCCGCGGTGGCACTCAGCTTGACGGTCCCATCAGATGCTTTTTCACGCCCTGGTTAAAAGACCTGTGGTGATCTAAATGATCGACAGTGCAGTAAAGAGAGGGAGCATCCCTCGTAAGACAAGTGAGGCTAAAGAAGGATTACCCCGATCGACCCTCCTTTAAGGCTAAAGTAACCCCCATCCGCGGGGGTTATGCGCACAATAAAATGAAGGCTAACGAAATCGGAGTTCCTTTAGTGGTTAGCTTGAGGGGGGGGGGGGAGGATTTTTTTTTTATACCACTTAGGTGGCAGACAAGCACACGGCCCACCTGATGGAAAGTGGTTACCGTGGCCTATGGACGTATGCAACACCAGGGGCGTCACACACGTGCCGACCCTGAAGAAACTTTCTAATGCCCTTCTTGAAGAACCCCATATTGTAGTCGCTTATCCGTGATGATATTGCGCACATTAAGAAACAGGCTAACGGAATCGGCAGTTCTTTCGTAATGTATTAGTTACTAACGACAGGATGTTTTTGAGACTCCATCAAGATTGTCAGAGCCCGAGCCAGCTTCGCCTGCAATCAGTAGGTCAGTAGGTACGCAACGACATTATCCGACCTCGTCAGTCAATTCCCCCCTCGAGGTTGGGAAGTCAGACGGAAGTTGCACCTATAAAAATGTTGATTAAACTGAAACAAAAGGAAGAAATGGACCCCGGGTACCGAAGTGTAAACCTCGTATACAGCCAGGAACCAAGCTAAGATGATGATGATGATTACTCAAAAAATAATAAATTAACTTTCACGGATTTGCTTGTATTTGAACTCTACGAATACAATTTACATAATACCCACGAAATAATAATATAACGAACAGGTACATTTTATACCTACCAAACACATCAATCTTCTAGTTAAGTTCTTCAACACATTCCTCGCACTACGAAGTAGCTATTACCAAACCACACAATTTCGCGACGACCACAACACACGCAAATCTTTCATTCACTCATTCAACACAGCAATATATCATTCACCGTGAAATTCTCTTTACCAGTAAAATTCCTTTTACCAGTAAAGTTCACGCCTAGAGGTAAATATCGGTAATTTTCAACGCTTATACTTAGCAGTGAAAAAAATATAGCAAGTTTTTTTTTCCAAAACACCCACGATGGCTAAAGCACTTTTTTTGTTAAGGATATCGAAGGAATGGATGAGTTATTGGAGCGTGGTATTGTGTGCGATTGGAGCGTGGTTCGAAAGGATTACGTATTTTTTTAATAGAGTGTGACGTATTGTAAATACGTATTTTTGTGGTTAATGTTTGTGAAAATTATTCGTTCGTGTAATGTTGTATAGTAGTTACAGTTTACGTACCGCGATTTATGTGCAAGTAATGAATTATGTGTGTAACAATTACAGTTTATTTATTTGTCCAGTTTCTACGTAAAACAATGGCATGACAGTCACGTTAATCATTATTAGAAAGACAGTATTTTAGGCACGCCTGATGATAAAAAGCTGCAAGTGTAGTTTAAATAATCTCTCATCATTATAGAAGCCAAAACTTATTTATTACCTACTAGCTGTTTCCCGCGGCTCCGCTCGCGTTGATGTCGGTTATCGCGACCAAACGTAGCCTATGTCTTTTCTCAAGGTTTAATCTACCTCAGGACCAAAATTCATTGCAATCGGTTCAATGGTTTAGTCGTGAAAGCGTAACAGACAGCCAGAGTTACTTTCACAAATTATAATAATAAGTATGGATTTATTATCAAAGCTGCCAAAATGCAATTAATAGCGGATTCCAATGAATGGTAAACATACTCGTACGTACAGTGTTTTGTGTTGCATGAAATAACCAACAGCACTCTTTCACCTATATCACGGCTTATGGATTACTAGCTTTTGCCCGCGGCTCCGCCCGCGTGGATGTCGGTTATAGCGACCAAACATAGCCTATGTCCTTTCTCAAGGTCTAAACTACCCCTATACCAAATTTCATCAATATCGGTTCAGCGGTTTAGGCGTGAAAGCGTAACAGACAAACAGACAGACAGACAAACAGACAGACAGACAGACAGACAGACAGACCGACAGACAGAGTTACTTTCGCATTTATAATATTAGTATGGAAGTATGGATTCACCTATACTCATAAACCTATTCGTGTATTCAGTCATCGCTATCCTAATCACAAACTACTGTGACATACGCATGAATACCTTTGAATGTACGACATGTAGATTCACGTATGTGTCATTGTATAAAGCTACTAATATCCCCATATTAGCGCAGATTAGAAGGTAGCTCATTAGCTAAGTGCAATAGCTTGGCAATAATTAATAGTTAGGATGTAACCTGCCATCTCTGATAAGCTAACTCTGAACTCGACTCTTTGATTGTGTGTGATCTATATATTCAAGTTGTTTTCAATTTTCTTTAACATAATTTAACATTATAAAATTTTATAGAAGTTGTGTCAGTACATTGAAGATAAAGAAAAAACGTATTGTTAACAATTCTGAACACAAAAATATATTTTCTGGAATTCTTGTCTGTTTGTAAAAGATAAAACTACTAAACCGAAATCCGTAAAATTTTACTTTTGTTCACAATTGTTTGAGTAGAACCGGAGATACGACCAAAAATCATGATAATCGACATCCACGCGGGCGGGCATATTCTATAAAATACGTCAATTTGGTCTATGACAATATTCCCATCACTAATAAAAATGTCTACACATTGCCAAGAAGCAGTTACCCGTTAACAGTTACTTAAAATACCAGCAGTAAAAACACCGTTTATTCATCCACAGACATGAACATCTTATTCACGAAACTTATGAATACGCAAAGGCATATTTCCTTAACCAGTAATTCTCACATTCATCATTTTACTCACTCACAGAAATAAATGAAACAATACAAACACATTTAAGTAGGTACCAACATGTAATACACAAGAACTCAATTTCCTTCAAAGGGATAACGGGTTAGTGACACTCATATGCACACACACACATACTCACACTTAATGTGTGACTGCCTTTGTTTTAGCCCTTCCATTGGAATTGAATCATTGTGCCGTGTTTCTAACGATATTTTGTGCATATGTAGGCCTATTCAGAATTAAGCTTCGTTGAAGGAATGCTTTTGTAGTACAATTTTACGATCCTATGGACCATTGGCTAGTGATGGGGCAAGGTATAAGGAGTTAATGTCGATAGTCAAGGATTTTATCGATATATTGAGAGATTTGATATCGTTATAATTATGTTTGCTTTGAATTTATCATGTATAGTTACATAGATATGATGTTATTACACCAAGTAGCAAGTAGTCAAAAACAAAGTATACCATACAATATTATTTATGTTTGGACGACAGTTCATAAAGAGTTTCCAAATCGATATTATATTTATATTCTGGTAAAATTTCAAAGAATCTTAATAAAATTAACATGAAAAAAGCACACAGCTTCAGTATTCCTATAATATTCATTGTTATAGAAATGTAAGGTGTCCTTAAATATCGATATTCCATAACGACTACATCACTTTTAACTTCAAACGGCCCACGCCAGGTGTTCTCAATCTCTGGTCCAGATTCCGCTCTCGACAAAGAGCCCGTTCATTTCTCGTACAATCTAGTGATCGTTCCACGAAACTGAGATAATCGACTACGTAAAATCGATCCATTATTCGATTATTTTGTGGAATAATAATGAGGTGCCATTGACGCCTGCTGGTTAAAAAAAAGTATGAAAAGAAAATATGGCCGCGCGTCAAAGTCCTTTCTGTATTCCCGCGCTTTTGTTGTTTAACTTTTTTTGTTTACTTTTTTCTTGAATTTTGTTAGAAAAATGTCTTGATCGTGTTCCAGATATAGAAATGGGTTTATTAAATAAAATTTTACGTAGGAATGTCTGTATTTCATGGTTGTTGTGATGCGACAATGTTATTTATTATGCGATATTGTGAATGAAAAGGTTTATTTTCCTTGACAGACATTTTTTGCATGTTTTCGTTCGTGATTCATGCTATTTATGGGAAGCAGTTTTATGGCAGTTGAGCTTTTATTTTTAGTGATATAATAAAAAGGTTTCCTTATTGGAGTGTAACAAAGTTCCATGCCGACAAGATGTTACGGACCTCCTTCGTTAGCACGCCTCTTTGCTGAAACCATATTGATCTCTATGGCCATGTTTTTAAAAAGATAATAAAATCATTCTTCATTGCTTTCAAGGGATACGTTAAAAATAATTGAAATAAAGATATAGGTACTTTTTGTCAGACCACCTACGATGTCTTGACTGGTAGTGGATGTCTGCGGTTCCTATTAGCTTCTTAAGGCCTATTGTCCAGGATAGGTGCGTGGTAATAGGCTCCTGTGATGGAAAATGGTGTGGTTTTAGTCAATTTAACTAGGACATAGTCTCTTACTGGTAGCTCCTCCTATATGATAATGCAGCTTAGGGATTCCGTACCAAAAGGGAAAAACGAAACCTTTACTGTCTGTCAGTCTGTCTATCTGTCTATCTTTCGCACTTGGCTGATCTTGTACTATTATAATATACGAGACTATAGCGAGCTCTTAAAACAAATAGATTCGTAATAAGATCGCAACACTGTGCGCATTTATGCGTGCAGACGTATGTCACAGCAAGTGCGCACACGTATCGTACGATTAATTGGTTATTAAGATTAAAGTAGGGTACTTTAATCATAATAACAACCATAGGCTGGTACATATTTATACATTATTAGGACGTAAAACATACCTAGTCATAGTTACTTGGATAAGGTTGTTTGACAAGTTCCCTTTTAGACAGGGACCACCCTATCGGTTGACAACCATGATGTGTGGTCGTAGATTCAACTATATTATTGAGACGGGTTATTTAATGTGACTGTAGGATAATAAAGTGAGTAAAGACATTGTTAAGGTCTCAGACATTAAAAAGTCAATAACCTATTGCTGTATCTACCCTTTTTCCTAGAAGGTGAGGTCTTGGGCCCTAAAGATCTTAGAATAGAATAGAATAGAATAGAAATAAACTTTATTGTACACCATACAAAAGAAAAGTATACATAAAATAAATGGCAAACATAATTAGGTAATGTACAAATGGCGGCCTTATCGCTAAAAGCAATATCTTACAGGCAACCTTTGGATGGATATGAATAATAAATAAACTAGTTTGTATATTGGGTAGTTATTGGTGTACCTAATAGCGAAGGACAGATGTACTCTCATAATGGATTACAAACACTTAAATGTAGTAGGTAGATATACCTACAAAGGAGCAAACATAAATACGATAAATAAATAATATACTATAATCATACATAATATAAATTATTCAGACATACATTACATACTATACATAATACCTATAAGTTTATTACAAATTTACACAGAAATTACATAGCGCAAACATGGAATATGAGAGCCTATAGGCCCAGGTAGTGCTCTTTCACCATCCTTTTGAAGATAGCCAGTGATTGTGCCCGCTTAATCGGTAATGGCAGTGCATTCCATAGCCGTACCGCCTGTACAGTGAAAGACTTGTCATAAAAATTCGTGGAATGCCTAGGTACTGCCAATACCAACGATTCTGACGACCTCAAGGATCTTGAATGTGTGTCATTGAGGAACACGAAACGTTCTTTTAAATAGGTGGGAGTAAAGGGATTAAAGAGGATACTATAGAGCATGGAAAGTATATGAGCATTCCGTCGAAGTCGAATAGGGAGCCACTTGAGCAAGTTGCGAAATTCTGAAACGTGATCATATTTGCGTAGACCAAATATAAATCTAATGCAAAAGTTTTGTAGGCGCTCAAGCTTATCGAGTTGCTCCTCGGTGACCAAGACCTGATACACCCATTATGAATTAAATTTATTTGCCACCTTAGTAACATAAAAAACCAATAAAAAGAAACGTATCTGAATATCAAATGTACCGAACAAATATTTACAAGTCTCAAAGAATCAGAAATGTATGAAGCTAAACGGCCCGTAGCGGTTACAAAAGACATCAAATATTAATGCAGGATATTAACTAATACGACTCTTACCGTTAACGCGAGATAAAAAGAAATATTCAAAGCAAGGGTAAGGCCGAATTACGTAGGGGTAAATCAGCCTGGATGTGTGGTGCAAGTTATAAAATTCTGCGAAACCGATGCATTGTTTTTTTTACATCTTTTAAGACGAGAAAGAGACGCTTAGCTTAGACAGTCATAACATCAATAAAATTAGCATAGTATTTTCCGGGTAAATCACTGAGACTCTAAGTCGGATAAACCAATTTTATTGTAATCTGGATGTGCCAACAAATTCTGAAGAATACCTACATATTTGTAGGATAAGAATGATTGATTAAGATTTGCTGCTGAAAGGAGGTTAGTCTATCTATTAGAAGTATAAAAATAACCATGAATTTCGAGAATAAATTTCATAAAATATTATTTTATGATCTGGAAGACAAGAAAAAACACGTTGATATTTCATTAGTAAGTGTATACCCATGTATACCTAAGATATATACCTACCAATTTCAAGCTATACCCGAATTATTACCCACATACCGCAATTTTATTATATACTTTGAGCGGTTAACGTGCTACACAGAAGGTGTAGGTACGCTTAAAACGCTTATCGCTACATCTCATGCATTAAACCACACTCCAACCTATGTAAGCAATAAAGCAACTTGGGCAAATTTCAAGACATCTTTATTAAAATATGCGTATGGGCGATATAAGGCAACGAACTTGTTACGTATTTGTCTTCAAGTAATTTTGTCAAGTTTAATATGGCTGCCGTCTGCTTTTGGTTTCATCGGGATTTCTGGGCGCCTAAAATGTAGTAAATGTAATTATTATATGATATACAAAGCTAGCGATGTATTGGCTTCAAATTTGTATTTTAAGTTTAGACATTTGAGTGAAATTTTAAAGCATTTAGTAAGCTAAAGATTAAGGTGGCTCAGTGGTCAGCGCATTCCACCTGTCAGCGAAAAATCGGGGGGTCTCGAAAACCCGCTAGAGCTGGATTTACTTTTTTCTATTTTAATCGATTTTTATTTTTATTAATTAACACTAGCTGATGCCCACGGTTTCACCCGCGTGGAATTTTGGTCCCGCGTCCCATGAGAACCAATTCCAAAAATAAAATTATTGAACCCTTTCTTGCAACCCATGGGGACCTACTTCTGTGTTGAAAAGTCTGTGTTATTTCCGACTCTGTACTAAATTTCAGCCACAACTGTTCAGCTGTTAGAGCGTGATTGAATCGCAAACATCTTCACAACATACATACATACATACATACAGTCACGCCTCTCTCCCAGTGGGGTAGGCAGAGAGGGTTCCACTTGCTACGATCCTGGCATACATCTTTCGCTTCTTCTACATTCATAATTGCTTTCATGCATGCTCGCCGGTTTCGGGTACTCTTGACATGTGCTTTCTTTAAAATGTCTTCGATCTGACTGACATACGTGTTCAAAAACGTTCACATTTATTAGTAGTATTATACTGTACTGTGTAGTAAAACAATTCTCAATCTCATCTCAACTATCTGCTTCTATTTTATTATTTACACAGATCCCGACGTTTCGCTAGCTTTTCAGCAGTCATGGTTCCCCGTATGTTGTCAACCGTAGATCCTAAGCTATGCGGCTTAGGATCCACGGTTGAACTTCTGGCTTACGAGCCATGTTCGCTCAGACAATCAAAAGTTACGATGCAGGTTTAGTGAAGCAAGTTGCGCCAGTTTGAGCAAATCCATTGTAAGCAATATAGTGCGTCGTGAATTTGTAGTTGGTATACCTCGGGTCATATTTTTGACCTAAAATGTGCCCTATACGCGCAGTACACGTTTCTTGGATGTCTTCTGAAGATAGCACGGGGTGCTACCACGGTGGACGAGCTCAAATTCACCAAGCATAGATTATTACAAAACAATCCGCACGAGACGGTCTCGTTTGTCTCGCGACTTAGGCTCAAGATTTGTCTGTGTAGCTGTAACAGAGTATAAAAGCTAGCTAAGTTCGAGTTGGATTTGAGTCTAGTTGGTTCCACGCAAACTTTATTTACCTATTTCTTTTGAAAATTAGGTAGAGGGTGGGTACAAAGTTGTTTATTAAATTAGACATGCATTACACACAATTAAATTTAGGGTTAACGGGAAGTCGGTAGGTAGAGGTACCCTATAGATTTTGATTTTATTACTTTAATAACAACTTATATGATTACCAGTAAAGTAAAGTCATGTATAATAGATTATATTTTTAATTCAATCAATTAGCCTATCACCCAATGACTCTCCCAATGTTGGACACCCACATCACCCCATCACATCCGAAGGGTGTCGTAAACGGAAAAATACGCAGACTATATGACTGCGAGAGGAGGAAAACTCGAAATAAAACCCTGTACCAACCCATCTAGCCAGCGTGGAAACAGAAGACCAAAGCCATTGGGAGAGACCTATGCCCAGCAGTGGACTACGACGAGTGCAATTATGATATTGTGTAAAAATCTGAATAAAAATGTGTTTATAACTCTTTCTAGTAAAAATGGCTGCACCAATGTAGATGAAATATATAGCTTCACCAATGGACAGAGTCAGGTCAGTCAAGATATAATCTGGAATAGCTATTGTTTATCCCAGGAATAGATGTAATCCGTGATGTGTGTCGCGGGAATAATATTTTATATGGGCAGCGCCGCAGGGATGATCCTAGTACTTAAGTAATAAATGGATAACTAATGCCATTATTATCGTTATAAAACATACTAAACCAACCTAATAACCTAATAAAAACCTTATTAAAGAGACATTTCATTAAACGTTTAACTTAGTTTGAGACCTTTAATGTTTGTTTGAATAAGTTGAGCTTAGTATACACCAGTGGCAAAAAGTGGATACTTTATTAATAGAACTTAAAACGTTAATATACCTACGTCCTTAGTCCACGTAACCACTTTCCATCTTTAGATGGGCCATGTGCTTGTCTGTCACCTATTTTGTATAAAAAAAAAAGACGTGTGGCACTCGGGGACTGCCGCGGTAAAGCTATTGCATAGCATTTTTTATGAACTTATGCAATTATAATAAATAATAATTTGAATTTGAATTTCGGATTTCGGATTTCGGATTTCGGATTTCGGATTTCGGACTTCGGACTTTTGACTTCGGACTTTGGACTTCGGACTTCTGACTTCTGACTTCCGTCCGAGTCCGACTCCTAGTCCGAGTCCGAGTCCGAGTCTGAATTTGAATTTGAATTTGAAAACTAACAACTTATGCAATTATAATTACTTACGTTAAGCGAAGCTACTTCGGAGCAGCTCGGCTCTGTTCGTGCGAGCTCGGAGGTGTTACCATTTTTCGTTACGGAATTTCTGGATTCGGTCTCCACGCTCAAGGCCCGCGATAAAAGTTATGCAATAGCTTAAAAACATACTGCAGCCACTCCACTCCAGAGACAATCAACAAGTTAACTAGCTTACAGGTGAGGAGGGCTTGCCCTACAAAGATCTATATTAAACAAACTGTGACGCTCATGACCCAGTAATTTTTAATCTATGATAACAAGTGAACACGGTAATCTTTGTTATGTTAGAGTCAAAACCGATGTCAAAAGTTTGTATACGGTTTGTCTGTCTGTGTTCTGAACCCAAAAATATTGTAATATTATATTCCTTGCGCCATTTTACACCCCGACATTTGAGACACGAGACGACTTGCGGTTTCAGTCGGTTCAAGTCCGGATAGTTATGTACTTATGTCGGACTTACTGGCCGGCGCAGCGGGGGCTAAATCCAACTTCTGATTACTAATTTTTGTCACAGAGCGAGGTGAAACTATTGCTTTCTTACTGACGTTTAATATGTTATTCCTAATTCAATAACAAATATCTATGAGAAATTCTCCCGTTCTGAATTCTGTATAATGATATTCGTGATGAACGCAAAAGCTAACAATCAAATTTTGTTACGGCTTTCTCAAAAAACTGCCGTATGTTTAATTGCAAAATGGTAGTGTAGAACCGGAAATATAACCAAAAATTGCGATTACCGTCTCCCCGCGGGCAGAGCCACGGACATTAGCTAGTATTACAATAATAATATGTTTATACCTGACCCCATCTAAATATCATAAAGCCTTATTTCCTTCTGACTTCACCCAAAACAAACACCTCACATTGCTGATATAACCTATATTCACCCTAAATCCCTGAAATGGATACTGTTTCGTACGACTTAATTATGTCATAAGGCTTAATTGATATTTAAAATGAACGGTGTTGGTAATGACTCATTTATTACATATAGCTACGCGTTAGTTGCCGTAATGAGGTAGGCAGTGATGTGGTGTCGTGTGCAGGTTTCGTAATGAGGATATTAAACGCGAATATTAGGGAATGGAGGAAAATCTGAAGTGTGTTTTCTTTGTAGGACGATTTTCAGTTTATTAACCGACGCTAAAAAGGTGGGATTTCTGATTTTGGTTGCATTTTTTCTACTAAAGATAAAACCGGCTACTTACAAGTTGGACTCGCGCATGAAGGGTTCCGTATAAGGTATCGAACCCGAATTTACCCGGTCCCAAAAAACCCGGGTTTCTAGCGTCGGTTACACGACGTTAAAAAGGTGGAGTTTCTCATTCTGGTTGTATTTTTTCTACTAAAGCTAGAAACCGGCTACGAACGAGTTGGACTCGTGCATGAATGGTTCCGTACCATTACTTTTAGTATTTTTTGTTATAGCCTGATGGTAAGCTGCTTGATGGTCGAAGATGGACTTCGATATCCAAGTTGATATATGATATTGTTGCTGGTAATATTAATAACAGCCTGCTAAAAATAGCGTACCGATAGTAAATATACAGTCCAGACAAAGTGCCTGCTTGACGGCTATAGGCTCGCCCCTTATTACGTGGTACCGAAATCATAGTTGGCAAAATTGGGCTGTTAAAACACCTTATAATATCTACTAGCTGTTGCCCGCGGCTCCGCCCGCGTGACAATCTGATCCCATTCATCACTGATAGTCGCGTGATGATAGGTATATAATAGATAGCCTATGTTGGTCCTGATCATAATAATTGATAATTTTTGAAATCGGTCCAGTACTTTTTGAGTTTATTCGTTACATACAAAATACAAATCATTCCTCTTTATAATATTAGTACAGAAGTATAGATATGTAAAAATAGCGTCTGCTAACGAGCACAACGTGAATTATTTAACGAACTACATAACTTTAAACTTATCCTAACGCAACAAATCGTCCGAAAACGCTCATAACATAGTTAACTAAATCAGGAGTAAATGTAGGGTTTTCCTCTAAAAACCTCGGACCCTCTCTGGAGGCCGTAAATGACAAAAAAACCCTTTACTTTATAGGACCCCTGAGGGTATCCCATCGTAAATAACGCCCTCGTTGTGAAGGAAAATGTGTACTAAAATGTTTTTGTGGTACTTCCATATTAAAATTAAGGTTTGGGATAATAATAATCGTAGTATGTACATTATATAGGCCTTCTAGATAAGTGGTAATTCGTTGTTCAGTATTGTTGAATAGAATGACGAATGTATGGGATTTGACGTACAAAGACGGGCGTTGAGGCTCGTCGGCAATCCCATACTCGCAGGCGATGTGGAACCTCTCAGTCTCAGAAGAGACTTTGCCTTACTGTGTGTGTTCTACCGCCTATACAATGGTTTGTGCTCGGAAGAACTGTTTTAAACGATGCCTACAGCTACATTCTATCATCGCACCTCTCGCCACATGCAGGGAATTCATCCTCACACATTGCGTCCGGAAACGGTGCGCACTGTGCGGTATGAAAGGAACTTCATCCCTCGCACACTCAACCTGTGGAATGAACTCCCTGCGGTGGTTTTCCCAAGCGACTACAATATGGGGTTCTTCAAGAAGGGTATTAGAAGATTTCTTCAGGGTCGGCAGCGCGAGTGTGACGCCCCAGGTGTTGCATACGTCCATAGGCCACGGTGACCACTTCCCATCAGGTGGGCCGTGTGCTTGTCTGCCACCTAAGTGGTATAAAAAAAATATGACAGTCGTCAAAGTACCTATGTCATAAGCGTCAACTCCCATACATTCGTCATTCTTTTCTATAATCTATAATTGCCACTTGTCTAGGGGGGCTGAAGATTTGTAAAGAAATGTGTAGCGTGGCGGTTGAGTATCAGTACGTGAGACAAAGGTTGTATGTTTGATTCCCGCTCGCTAAAAAAATGTAAGTAGGTAGGAGTTTCCATGTAAGGTATTATGTTTTTAACACAAAGATGATGTCCCGTTTAGTTCTATAATATTCACAAAAAAATATCTATGAATGAACGAATTTAATTATTTGAATATGGTACAACAGGGTACAACCTTAATTCTTTTCATTTCTAGAAAATATGTGTAGTGCAGTTTTGTCCCAGAATATTTTCTTTATATCTTTAAAGTGACTGCGACTGTTGCTAATGCGGTTCTAGATTCGATTCCCGATTCAAGCAAAGTTTGAAATAATTAATAGAACAATCTTAGTAGCCTAACGGTTAGGGCAAAACTGCCTAAAGTGTAGAAATAGGTCCACTCACTACTAAGGGACCGAAAAAAGTTGACCAAATGCGAATATAATTTATACACCTGCTAACCCTTTACGGATATGTAAGCATCAAAACTCATCGAAGTGAATTGAATTATTCAATTTCTCTCGCTTCAGCGACGACGGTAGGTACCCAAAGATACCTATAACCGATGACTTTTATGTATATACTAGCTGATGCTCACGGCTTCGCTTCCTGTGTGGAATTCAATTCCCCTTCCCGTTCACTCGCGTGCAATGTTGTTTTTTTTTTTTCAAAAACATGAGCTGAATCGGTCGAGCTGTTCTCGAGGTTTGCGTTTATCAACATCCATTTTTACCTATTTTTGCCTTTTTTCCCGGTAGAGTAGAATTTGGGCCACCCCATCTTCTCCCATGCGGTGTCGTACAAGGCGACTAAGGGTTAGGGCTGTCTATCATCAGATACATATATACAGCCCAGGATCAGCCTCAGATACATGGCTCGAGTCAACTTTAGTGCCCGGAATACGGCAATAGGCTTACCTCTATTACGTGGGACCTAATACAATGATTAGTGGAATGTGGGTGTTAATGATTCATCTCTGCCTAACCCTCCGGGGACAAAGGCATGATTGTAAGTATGTATGTATGTATATATTTTGACCTACTTACAAGCCTCTTTCCACGGTGCGTAGTCCGTGAATTCAAGCAATCGTCCGGGAAACCGCGGGTCGTAGAAAGACGGCTTTAGAATTAGTGAAACTGTGTACCTACAAAAGATATTTCTTCCTACAAATACACCTTGCAAACATAGAAATCTTTATTCTACCCGTCTTTAACTGAAATAGGTCTGCGTGCACGCCACGTTAGGTACGTTAAAGCGCTCCAGATACTCCCAGGAGGAGCCGTTACGGGACAATATAGGTCATATTGCTATCTTTTTAAAAGTAAATGTTGCAATGCTTTTTTAGGGTTCCGGAGCTTAACGGTTAAGCTGGAAACCGAAACCCTGTTACTAAGACGCTGCTGTGAGTCTGTCTGTCTGCCACCAGGCTGTTAGCTAGACAGTTGATGTATATAGATGATTAGTAAAGATATATGGAAATCTGCCCGATTTATTGACATTTATGCTCACTGCTCCGCTCCTTTTTGTAGTAGCGTGATGTTATATAGCCTATGTTACTCCTGGATATTGTAGCTTCCTAACAGTGAACGGCTTTTTCTAATCGGTCAAGTAGTTTTGGAGCCAACACAATGCAAACAAACAAAAAACAATCAAATCTTTCCTCAGATGTATTTTTGTTGCCGCTATTACAACAAATAAACTAAAAATACAATAAAATCATCTTAGTGCTTCTGTATACTATACTAGCTTTTGCCCACGGCTCCGCCCGCGTGGATGTCGGTTATCGCAACCAACCAACTAAGGTCTAAGCTACACCTGTACCAAATTTCAACAATATTGGTTCAGTAGTTTAGGCGTGAAAGCGTAACAGACAAACAGAGTTACTTTCACATTTATCATATTAGTATGGATATATTCTCACAATTGTTTTTTACCCTTTTGTTGCGATTTTTCCTCTAAAGTTTGCTTGGAGAAAACTTATACTAAGTTAAGCTTGCTTTTGAACAACATCAAAATGTAATAGTTAAGATTCTTACTGGGATATTTTCAGTGTACAATAAAGAATTAAGAAAATAAAATTAAATGTTCAAGGGGTGTGCCCATAAAACAAACCTGACTATGGCTAGAATGGTACGGAACCCTTCTTGCGCGAGTACGTCCCGCTCTTGACCGATTTTGTTTATTTTTGGTAATTCGAGACATGCTGTATAAGTTGAACACAAAAATAAGCCGCGGGTTTTTTGTCAACAAATATGTTAATTCGGGATATCGGGTATTTTGATTTCAAATTCTGAATTTCAAATGAAGGTCTTGATTTTAGTTCAGAAGTACTTTTTTATTCTAATCACGTATACAGGGTGAATTTTTTTTTATTCACGTAGGTAAAGTCCGACCAATAAAATAAAAAACCCGTACTGGGGGCGCCAAAAACACTATGATTATGACAACACCTAGTATAGTGATACACATGTAAAATGCCAAGTGTACAAATATTTTTTCAACACACTTGCTTATGAACAGGCTTTTATTTCCCCGCAATTAGGCACGGAATGACACCTAATATAAAACTGTGACTTTTTCATTGCTTCTTCTTCCTCCTAGCATTATTCCCAGTCGCATCCGAAGCTTTCAGCTTGGAGTCTGGGGTCCGCTTTTACCAGTCATAGCTACAGATTTGGCTAGACCTCGATATTTTCCGTGAAGCGATTGCCACCTGACCTCCACGACCCAATGTTAACATTAGGTGATATCGAAGCTTTGCAGCTAGACCGTTGTTTTTGGACTTTTTAGGGCACCAACTACCCGTAACGACTGCCATAGATGTTCTTATGGCAACCGGGACCGACGGCTTAACGTGCTCTCCGAGGCACCACCAGACCAATGCAAATACCCATATTTAATGCACACAAATATTTGCACTGAGCGGGGATCGAACCCGCGCCTAGTGCGTAGCGGCCGCGTTCACTACCGCTACGCCACGGAGGCTGTCATGTTTTTCATTGCTATTATTCACAAAAGTGAGTTATAGACTTTTTTTTTTTTTTTTTTTTTTTTTTATATAGGACACGTCAATTTGACTTCGCCTCGCCTGATGGTAAGCTGAAGGCAAAGTCTCTGAAAAGAGGGCCACCATTACAACACGTACCATGTTACAATGGTGGCACTCAGCTTGACGGCCTCATCAGATGCTTTTTCACGCCCCGCTTAAAGGACCCGGGACTATAGGAGGAAGGAAACACGTGAGCTGGCAAGGAATTCCAAGTCTTAATAGTGCGGCAGAGGAAGGAGTCGCCGAATCGCTTAGTTCTTGATGGAATATTCTGCACCGTATGCGGGTGGCATCTAAGTCCTGCACGTGTTGTCCTATATAGGAAAGGAGAGGGTGGGATTACTTGGAAGAGCTCATCAGAACATTCACCATGGTAGAGACGGTAAAAAACCGCCAAAGATGCCACATCTCTACGCAACTGCAAAGGCTCGAGGGTGTTAGTGACCTCAGGATTCCCAATAATGCGGACCGCACGTCGCTGCAACCTGTCGAGAGCATCTAGTAAGTACTTTGCGGAGCCATCCCAGAGATGCGAGCAGTATTCCACGCAAGAGCGAATTACAAGGACTGCAGGCACATGCTGTAAAAATTGACCAATCACCGCGGATTCAGCTATCGAGCTCACTTCGATCATTCGAGATGCAAGTTACAGCATGTGCCTACTGGGCACAAATCACAACACAGTAGTATCCGTATAATAGTTTACTGCTTGGAATGGTAAATACAAGTTAGACATACAGTTACATTACACTATGTATAGAACAGGGACCACGCGATATTGTTTTTCGGACTGCATAAAATTCTTGTATTTTATGCCTAACAGCACAGAGATCAAAATAATCGAGCATGATTTTCTTTTTTGCGTTAGGCTTATTTTTCTTAGGCGTTGAAAATACATTTGACGTTTGACCTTCTCTTCGTATTTTTATTACAGAAGATCGGGATATACCTAAAATGTGAATAATAATTAGTCACAGTAAAATCAGTAGTTTAGGCCAATTTCATTGCACGTACTCTATGATGTACCTACCTGTCATGTTGACAACAAGGTCCGTGATGTTATTTAGAGGAACAGAGTCCAATCCTTCCTACTTTTTATCCGACAAATACTTTGTTATATTATAAATTACTTTTCTTAACTGGCTTTTAATAGTTTTCGGCCTATTACTATAGTTTTGTAGTTTTGTAGCGCTCTCAAACTCAACAACACGCACAATTGACACCACACTGACAGATGACCATAATGACATTGTATAGATTGTTACCATATGAAGAAATTAGTTCCAATAGTTTACCGCAATATGGCGAGGTATTTTATTTTACTGGTCGGGCTTTATACAGGGTGAATTTTTAAGTGTGCATACACATACATGCTTATGCCACAGAACAGATAAATAGTACTTTTATGATTACGCATATTTCCCTCCAGTGTAGGCAGAGACAACAAGTCCCTATTTGACTCTATGCTTATTGTGCTTCACGAGCTTCAGTGTGCCTGGATCGCTAAATCCGAAACTATAACAAATAGGACAAAAGTCGTCAAAGGAGTCTTGGGCTCGATTTTATTGATTTTTAGAAGATTCGCTATATCTTTATTCCTTAGTTTTTTATACTACTTGTGTGGTGTCTACCTTCCCATTCCCATTCCCATACCCATCACGGTAGGACCGTGTGCTTGTCTAAGCACACGGTCCTACCGTGATGGGAAGGAATGGGATGGAATAGAAATGGTTAACGTAATGGAAAGCGAATCAGGGGCGCGATTCACTAACGCCAATTTTCGTATACGCGTGACTTCCATTTCGATAACGTAAAACGTGGTATTCAGTGAGATCTGTCAAAGTAAAACTTGGCAGAATAATAAATAATTCTAGTTATTTTTTTGGTCTGGCATGTTTGTCATTTACCGAAAACCCACAAAGAAAACTATAGTTTTACTCATCCAAATAGTACGTTACGTTTTAGAAGTCACAAACGCATTAAAACTTATACGGAAAGTTAGTGAATCGGGCCCCTGTTGCCTTCAACTACGTAGTAACTATTTATTAATCTGTGCTTCAACGGGGCTTTTTCTGTAAGTTTTTTTTATACAAGGTGGCAGACATACATATGTATGTTAACTAATAAATTCACATTAGGTATATGCATAGATGACCTTCAATGTGATGTGATGTCATGCGCATCCTTCTATACTACCTGCCTGTTTCCGGCCGTACTACAATATATTAATCAATGAGCCTACCACAGTCCACTGTTGGACTAGGCATAGGCCACTCCCAATGTACGCCATAGCACCTGATCCTCCTCCTTACGCATCCAGTCCATCCTAGCTACCTATATCACTACAATATAGGCATACTTTCTATAAAATAATGAGTACATTCTCAAGCTTATATTGTATTTCCCAATATAGTCAGCTCCTAGACTATAATACCGCTAATAAATACCGATCAACAACTAACAACACAAAGTAAATTAAGACACAGTCTAAATTAATTCAGTAGAACAACGCCGCACAAGGCAATTATTCAATCTATAAACAACAGTAATTGAATATCTTGTTACGCTAACGAGCAGTTGCTCGACTTGTAGGTAGACTGGTCGTTCATCGGGGACAATTTGTACGGTGAACAAAAAAACTATTAATAAATAAGTTTAAGTTTAAGTTTAAGCATATTATAATACTATATTACCTTCTTCGTGCTCAAGAAAATGAGGTATTCCACGAAGCACACCCAATTGAAGCGCACCCAGACGAAGCCCACCTAAAGTATCCCACGAAGCACACCCATAGGTGGGCTTCAAATAAAAAATTAAAATATATAATTTTCTATTCCACGAAGCACACCTAAAGTATTCCACGAAGCACACCCATAGGTGGGCTTCAAATAAAAATGAAAAATAATTAATTTCCTGTTCCACGAAGCACACCTACGAATATCAGTCGCATAGTGCGGAGACTAAAAATTTCGACAGAAGAAAATATTCATTATTTAAAAGACTAACTTAAGTAACGATTCTGGTGTAAATAAAGATACTTAAGTTACATAATGGAACTTTACGGATATAGAAAATAGTCAGTTTTAATTTATTTCTATGGATAAATTTATAATTATTATATTCAATCTTGGTGAGGCCTTCATACAGCCCGGTCAGATAACATTATGATTATGAAACCATAGGTCCTTTATTTCCTTTATCCCGTTTTAGCCAGGAATAGGTTCCTATAGGTTGCGGGAAAAGAATCATAATCCTACGATAGCAGCAGCTAGTATCTGGTATAACTTCATACTATCGGCAATCCCAGCTACTCGTTGCCATTTAGAATCCAATAATCTGCGCGAACCTAGTTCAATAAATATTCGATGGATACGTTAAACTACAAAACTACACGTTATTCCTCTAATTCGCTTCCAGTTCTTTGAACTTAGTCAATAAAAGCTTAACAAACGAGTTGGGAACGCCAATCGAAATAGCAATAAATAATAATTGCTATTGAAATCATTATTGCTATCTAGAAATGTTCATTGTGGTGTCCATAAATGCTGTAAATTGATCGCAATTAACAACGGCGCCAGGTCAGTCTCGGCGCTTGTAACTATCGTTGTCACCCTGGTAGGATTTATTGTCATAAACAATGAGTGGTGCAAAATGAGGGTTTTCACTTACATACATACATACAATCACGCCTTTATCCCCGGAGGGTTAGGTTAAAACACCCACATTTCACCAATCATTGTATTAGGTCCCACGTAATAGGGGGTGAGCCGCTTATATCGTCATATTCCGGGCACTATTGTTGACTCGAGCCATGCACCCGAGGCTGAGTCTGGGCTGTATATGAAAATTCCACTCTACCGGAAAGAAAGTTTAAATCTTTTTTTCTGCAAAGGCCGAACTACAACTGACGAATTGTTCTTCCATTAATTTATTCAGGCGACAGGGTTATCCTTGCAAATGAAAGCTAACAATCAATCGAGAACTAATTATTAATTATTATGCTCACGGCACTGTTTAAGGTTCAAGGACCGATTTTACTAAAGATTAGAGCAATATAGATATACATGTGGTTACTATTACTATCATTAGGTACTAGGTCTTGTGGGCGTGTGTGATTTCCATATACCTTTGCCGTCTCCGATTTTTCAGATGTTGGCTCATAAATATCTATACCTACTAAAGGTATAGAAACCACAAGCCAATCTCAGAATCTAGGTAAATCACATTATAGCTAGATCTATTGTCACAATAGGACAATTTAATTGTCGTGATTGTACTCGATGTATTGTTAACAGTTCGATTATACGTTGATACAGTCGAGTTCTCCTTTGATCGACATCAAGAGATCTTATAGATCTTCGGAAGATATTTTGTGCTTGCAATACTGAATATAATTACGACCTCTGTAGCGTTGTGGTAAAACGTTCAACTGCAACGCTTAGTGCAAATATTTGTATGTTTGCATTAATCTGGGTGTTTCTATGTATAATATGAACTTATGTTTTTACAAAAAATATATATCTAAGTGTGTTTATCCGCATTTTGGATCCCATAACACAAGCTAGTTAAGCTATGCTTACTTTGGTCCTAGATAGCGTTATGTATCGCGGGGAGTTCATTCCACAGCTTGAGTGTGCGAGGGATGAAGTTCCTTTCATACCGCACAGTGCGCACCGTTTCCGGTCGCAATGTGTGAGGATGAACTCCCCGCCTATGACGAGAAGTGCGATGATAGACTTTTCTAGTCTAAGTGCGAATTTAGCTATACTTCTATATTGTCCGTGAAGCGACTGCCATCTTACCTCCACAACCCAATGCCGATATTGGGTGATATCGAAGCATTGCAGCTAGACCTGTTTGTGAACTTTTTAAGTCTCCAACTGTAACGATTGCCATAGATGTTCGTATAGCAACCGGGACCGATGGCTTAACGTGCTCTCAAAGAGCACGTTAAGCCATCGGTCCAAAGTCCAGAGATAATAGTCAACGTATGTCATAAACCGCACCGCGTGGTTCCCAACAGAGTAGAATTTGGGTCACCCGATCTCTTCACAACCGGTGTCGTACAAGGCGACTAAGGGATAGGGCTGTTTAACAACAGACAGATATACACAACCCAGACTCAACCTCAGATGCATGGCTCGAGATAACAATAGTGCCCGGAATACGGCAATAGGCTCACCCTCTATTACGTGGGACCTAACACAATGAATGCGAAATGTGGGTGTTAATTCACCTTTACCTACCTTTGATAAAAGCGTGATTGTATGTATGTATGTATATCATATACGTCAAATCCCATACATTTGTCATACTATTCTTGAACGAATTGCCACTTGTCTAGGGGGGCTGTTATCCATGGCGTCAAGAAATCATCCCTCAAGTCACATAATATCATCGTAACCCCTCTTTAACGTGCCTATAACCCTGATACGTCTTATTACACGTTATCTTGGAATTCAGTCGCAAATAGAACACAATTAAATTTTAATGAACAAGGGGGGTCGGAAGTCGAAACCCTCTCTAGAATAATGCTTGAGAATTACATCGAATAAGATTTTCTCATTCAGAATCGTATCGTAATTGTTGGTTATGAATAGGTTATAGGTTATGTAAAGGTTTTAGAATTTGATTTGAATTAACAGAAGAGGCTTTCACACTTACGCAAATGTGTGAAAATAGACGTAGTTCTGTTTAGTTTGTAATTATTTACTTGTGGTACACAAATATTGTTGATTGAATTTCTAGAAGACAAAGACGCCTTTAAGTCATTGTATTGTATAATAGTATTAGGCTATAACTTTAATGAATACTACATTATAACTATACATCTTTTGACACTTACTCAATTTGACAGAAAGCCCATATCACCCCCATAAACTATATTATGCCCTCAATTTATTAATTTTCAAATACTTATGTATGGGAATATGCCGATCTTGTTGATGTTTATGGTTACTGCTCCGCTTCCCTTAGTAGTAGCGTGATGATATTTGGCTTATAACCTTCCTCGATAAACAGGCTATTCAACACAGAAATTATTTTTTAATTCTAACCAGTCGTTCCTGAGATTATCGCGTTCAACCAAACAAACAAATTCTTCAGCTTTATAGTATTATTAGTAGAGATAGATAAAAGTATGCCGGGGGGTAGAATAGGGCTGATAGGGTCTTCTAATATAAGTACTTAATTAAAATAAATTATTCAACTGAGCTTATTAAGTAAAAAGTAAAAGAGTAGTAAAAATAACGTCCGTTTTATCAATATTTAATAAATTAAAAATCACTAGTAGTACTTAAACTCTTTTACAATCACGAAGTGTGATTACACACTTCTAGAGCAGTAAAAATTACAACCATTATTATTTTTTAATTATATGCTCAACCCACAGAACTAATAATACGAAGTGGAGTAGGAGTCTTATCATTTCAGTCAGTGCGGCTTCCCAAGTAGCGTAGGAGTAACGAAATCTCTATAGGTACCTATATAAAAATGAATCCCTATTTCCCTTGGTCACGATTTCACGCGTGAACGGCTGGACCGACTTCGCTAATTCTTTTTTTAGAACATTCCTTAAAGTACGGGGATGGTTCTTACGGAGAGAAAAATTTAAAAAAAAAGAACTGACTGTTAGGCGGTACGAAGTTCGCGGGGTCAGCTAGTATTTGATAAAATTACTCACTTGTGTAGTTATAAAATTGATAGCACGAGGCTTCACAGTTTTTATGTTTAAATTGATTTTTATTCAACATACATAATATACATACATACATAGCCGCGTAGTACCCGGCAGAGTAGAATTTGGGCCACCCCATCTCCTCCCATGCGGTGTCGTACAAGGTGACTAAGGGGTAGGGCTGTTTAACATCAGACAGATATATACAGCCCAGACTCAGCCTCAGATACATGACTCGAGTCAACAATAGTGCCCAAAATACGGCAATAGCCTCACCCCCTATTACGTGGGACCTAATACAATGATCGGTGAAATGTAGGTGTTAATTCATCTCTGCCTAACCCTCCGCGGTTGAAGGTATGAATATATGTATGTATGTACTTTCACATATGTAATATTAGAAGATGTAGGATTTCAAGTCCTCGAAAACGGTTGAAAAGCGGTTGAAAGCAATTGCTTAAGTTTCCAACCGTTGACACCCGCCTAACATCTATAGGCACTGTACATTAATTTTACACTCGAGACTTCAGCAGAGGGTTTTAGAATTTAATCAGGTTAGCTACTTAATTAGCAAGTCATGTGAATAAAGTTCAAAATGTTATACGCAATTTTGTTCTATAACCTCGCTTATTTTCCCTTCTGTGCCAATGTGAATTGAACCTTATGGAACAACTCGTTTGTCTAGGGATGTACCGTGATATAGGAGTCGATATTATGAGCTCACCTCATTAATAAGAAATGACAGCTGACTGATCTAACCATTTTGGTGTCATGTCCGCATTTTATGTTAGCTGGGCTACGCATCTTTGAGTTTGCCAAGTCAGGGATAGTACAAGGTCATAATGCGTACGTATTTTTCATAATATATCTATTCATCTATTCATTATTATAAATGTGAAAGTCAGTGTGTATGAGTGAGATAGATGTTTGTTAGCCTTTCATGCAAAAATATCTGAACGGATTTGGCACAGAGATAGATTTAAAGTTTAGAATAGAACTTATGGGATTTATATTCTGAGAACAGGTTCCTGTAGGTAGCAGGAGAGGCATTGGTACTTGGGCAAGACCTAGTATTTTAAATGCGAAAATAACTCTTTACTGACAATGATTTGGCACCAAAAATTTTGGAACGAATCCCTCAAAACGGCTACATATCAGAATAAGCTATAAGTTTGGACCACATCTGTAAATGGGTCTCAAAAATAAGGTCGTCTGGATTTTATGATAGGGTCTAAACTTTCGGGCATGGGAGTGACAGATAGAGCTGCCTCTCACCCTAGAAGTAGCAAGCCACGGCGGCAGCGTGATCTGCGCCTTCCCCCTTTCCGGGGAAAGACGAGGCAACCATAGTCCCACACGCGAGAGGGCATTCAATCAGCCGGGGAATTAGGGATCAGCCGGAGGCTACCTCACCATCGGCAACTGATGTGAGACGGAGTGCGTTTAAAGTCGGTTCGGGGGAATTTCTGCACTTAAATGAAAGTGTTCATACTTTTAAGTCGCATGGATCTTAAAAGTACACCATACACCACTTCTAAATATAACATAATGATTATGATAGATTCCTATTATTATAATAATATCATTATTCAAATTTTCCCATCCTTATTCGTCTACACGAGATACATGGCGAAATGGTAAATAAATTTTAATTTGTTAGTAATTGCTTCTCGCTCAGATCCTCTTTGAGTCTTGAAGCAATTTCGTTAGCTAGCACTCGCATAAATGGACGAGGTACGCGCTACTCTTTTTAGGAAAAAGACATGAATGGAGTAGCGAGTTTGCATTTAATTAAACTAGTATTTGTTCGAATGAATGTTTATTTCTTTACTATATATTAAACAGTGTTCTACTTTCTTTGTAATAAGTACAAATGGAATAGGTATGTATTGACAGCCTCCGTGGCGTAGCGGTAGTGAACGCGGCCGCTACGCAGGAGGCGCGAGTTCGATCCCCGCTCAGTGCAAATATTTGTGTGCATGAAATATGGGTATTTGCATTGGTCTGGTCATGCCTCGGAGAGCACGTTAAGCCGTCGGTCCCGGTTGCCCTGAGAACATCTATGGCAGTCGTTGCGGGTAGTTGGAGCCCCAAAAAAAAATCCAAAAACAACGGTCTAGCTGCAAAGCTTCGATATCGCCTAATGTGGAGGTCAGATGGCAATCGCTTCACGAAAAAATATCGAGGTCTAGCCAAATCTGTAGTTAAGACTGGTAAAGCGGACCCCAGACTCCGAGCTGAAAAGCTTCGGATGCGACTGGGAATTAACGCTAGGATGAGAGAGATAGGTATGTATGAATATATCTATTTGCATTTGTCTGGGTATTACCGTACCTCGAAGAGCAGGTTAAGTCATCGGTATCGGTCATATGTTATGGGTATTCAGGACCCTTAAAAGTTTAACAACCTAACTGTAATGTAAACTTCTATATCGCCAGATGGCAGTCGCTAGTTAGTCTGGAAAATGCGGACCCCAGACTCCGAGGTGAAACCTTCAGATGCGTCCGGGATTAACGCCTACGTATTATAGACCATCGTCGCCTCAAGATGGTTGTTTAAGGGAATTTGGAGCATCTAAGGTGTGACTCGGTTGCTCAGTAGTCAGAACATTACCCCTGTAAGCAACTAGTCGCGAGTTCGAGTCAGGTTCTGAGTTTCCTATCTCAATCGTTTCATTAATCGTTTAAAAAACTCGCTATATCATACTCTTTTGAATGGACCAGGCAGAAGTTATCCTGTTTTCGTTTACTCTGGATTGCGAACTGAGAAATGCAATCGTAACTTTTTAATATATTTTTCTCTTTGAGATGAAAGTCATCCTGTAAGGCATAAATCAAAAGTTTCTGTGGCAAGCTTTGAAAGCTATCTCGGTAAAATCTACTTGTAAATGCAAAAGTTCGAATGGACGTTGGTTCTTCAATCAGACTGCAACAGCTGATCTTGAGCTAGGAGCTTGAGCATAGTGCAGGCCCCTCCTAAAATTATTTTTACTATACCTTAACTTAGGTTAATTATTTTATTATAAGTATTTTTTAATTTACTTGATACGAGACAAATGTATATTCGTCCATATTTGTCTAAAGAAATCACCTTTTGTAAACTGCAGTCCTGAAAATGCCGCAGTGGGGTTTATTGCACCGTTTCCACTAGCGCCTAGGAAGTTGTGGTAAACTTAGTTTTAAGCAGAATTTGACGTCAGAAAGCTGTAATAACGTTACACAATTTTGAGAAATAAAAAATTTGTCATTTTTGAAGCTTACGCGAATACCACTTATTGAAACTAAGCACTTTTTCAACGGATTCTATCCCGATTTTGAATTTGATCGCGGCGCAGAAAATAGACCATGGTTAGCGCTTATTTTCAACAGAGAAGCAATGAGAATTATTTCATAGTAATGCCAGTTGAGTACTCGCTACTAATGAACAATAAAAATCATTATGAAAGTACAAGAAGGAGAGTAGCAAGCAGACAGATGGTGGTCTCTATCTACCCCATATTGGGAAAGAAGCGTGACAATATGACTATATTATGTATATAATAGTATAGTAGTAAAGCGTTGGTAGCTTAGTTGGATGATTTAATCTGAAAAAATAAATCTTATCTTAGTGGTTAATGAGTCGGCCTTACGATCGAGAGGTCCCGGGTTCGAGTCCTGGTCATTTCACTACCGACGTGAACCCACTCCTAGCAAAAGCACTTTAGTTTAGTTGGAGGGGATAACGGGAATATTAGTAATTTCGGTTGCTAATATTAAAAAAAAAAATTATAGTAAGACTCTGAACACATTTTTTTTTAATTCTTGTCTGTCCGCGATGGACGCAAACATACTATACAGATTATGATGCTATTAGTATAAGAAGGTCAAACTGAGTCAGATAGACACAAAAATCGTGATAACCAACATCTGATCGAGCAAAGCCGCGGGTATCACCTAGACCTAGTGTGTATTACGTTTATATCCAAAGTAAAAACATCAAATTACCGATACCATAGAAACCAAACACCAAGAGACCATGTTTATAGAACGGGAACTTGTAAAATGATAAGCAGGAGACCTATTAAGGTATTTTTATGGCCCTATTCATAACCAGGGCAAGTTCGCCAAACAAACTTTAACCCCTCCGACATGTGGGTTTTACGGGGCGATATTTTTATTCGGTATTGGTTTTTTATAATATACGACAACGACATGTATACGACATTGTACGACAAACAATAAATAGGTAAGTATACAGGCGACGATAAATGTGGCAAAACTTTCTATTAACAGATCACTAGCTCTAAAATCTTTTCTTAAACACTAAACAACCAATTGTTTTTTTCAATACTAATATTCTTTTATTTATAAAAGTATAACCATCGCTAGCTTTTTTGGGTACAAACAATACTTATAGCTAGGTATTATTTGTACCCAAAAATCTTATTTTCTCTCTATCTATCAAAAATATAATGTATTTGTATGTACCTATGTATCTTCTTAAATTGTGCTTGTGGCCATTATTTTTTTTATTAAAAAATAAATTGTTACCTACATAATTTAGTTCAGTCAACAAAAGAAAAATGTAAGTAAACCGACTAAGTAGCAACACGTCGTATCGTTATCGTCCCGTGATTCGTAAACGACCTCGTGATACCAATACATGTTTCTTTTCTTCCAGGGCGGTTTGGGTGGCAATTGATATTCCACCCCAAACACCCTGAGGACAAAATTTTTAAAGGACTTTTACGTGATCTGCCGGTTAAAATGCGTTAAAGGAGTATTTTTATTAAATTTTGACTTGGAGGCTTTTATGGCCGTTTCTGATAAAATTGATGATGAATGGGGCGTTTAGCGTGAATGTCGAGTTTTGATAACTTTATTTCTTGAGATAGGAGTGTTTTCCATTCGATAGTACCTAAACATACCATAGCCAAAGTGCCCGCTTGACGTCAATAGGCTCACCGTGTTACATGGGACTGTAAATCATAGTTGGTGCATTGTGGATGTTAATACAGCTCTGCTTACTCCTTCGGTAGTATGTATGACATGTATGTATTTTTTGTTAGAAAGGGGTTGGGTTTGAAAGATGTGGGTAAGACCCAGTACAGTCCTACTAACATCTTTTAGACCCAAGTCAGTCTCACAAAACACGAGTGTGAGTCTTACCTAAATATTCGAGGAGACGAGTGAGCCCACAGTACGAGTTTTAAGGGACCAGTGGGTTCATGTTCCCACATTTCTATCTTTCTGTCTGCTTGGCTTGGCTTATCTCTAAAACGGCTGGGTCAATTTTGGCGACACATACACTGCCGTATAGCTAATGCACCAATTTTAATACAGAAAAATAATTAGGAGTACTGCGCAACAATATTCAAACTCATTTCTAATTGCAAGGAGACGAAGTCGCCAGACTACCCAGCTATTTTTAGCCCAACAAACCACAATTCTACACCCAACAACATAATATTTGCGGGCGAAGGTGACCGCAGAACAAATTATCACAAGCTTACAGTTTTCCTGTCACGACGGATCAATGTTGCAACGGCACTGGACGTATGAGTTCCGGCTCACTGAATATGCGGATCTTATGCGGAATAAATACAGGCTTTTTATACTGGACGTCATTTACTCGAGTTATGAAATTATTTTTGGCTTATAAATATATATTAGTGTTTGTGGTCTTAGATTGGGGTGGTTTTGGTCGATTTATATAATATAATGGTGGGTGAAAATGTTATTAAGAAGGTAATATTGGGTTGAGCAGGATTTTTTTTAAATTTTGGGGTCAGTCTTGTAATTCGTTAAAATCCTCTGTAATTATATATGTTCTTGCCTTTTTTAAAGAACGACAATTAAAAACTGTGGCATTCTGGGAGTAGCGATAGGAGTAAAAAAGGGGATTTCCCATTTCAAAAAAAAATCTACGAAAAAATGTCCAATGACCTAAAAAGTTTTCAGTTCCAAAATTGGCAAATTGTAAATATTAATCCACTACTGCTTATCCCACAAGGAATTTATGAACGTGAACATTTTTAATGCCTATATTTTTAATCTGCTAACAGTCGTGCATCACGTTCAATGGTCATTGTATTGTATCTTTATTTGCCAACAACCCGAGCAAAATGGACCAACCAGCATTTAAGTTTTTTTTACATTTATCAATCAAATAAATTCCCTGCCTTTATTAGCATAAGGTCTAAAATAAATTTATGTACTTATGACCTTTTAATAACCGAGGAGCTTGATTCGAAACAGATTATTAAATTCTTTTTGGTGACACATGTCACTCATTCTTTCGTTTGTTTGTCTGTGGCATTCAATCAGTTCTTTAGGAGTATTATTCATAGGAAGATGTTATTATTATTATACAATGAAATATTTAA
The DNA here is from genome assembly GCA_914767945.1 of Eilema depressum. Classification (NCBI taxonomy): domain Eukaryota; kingdom Metazoa; phylum Arthropoda; class Insecta; order Lepidoptera; family Erebidae; genus Eilema; species Eilema depressum. Next base: position 9,378,151 of record OU612036.1, on the reverse strand, counting down.
TGACCATGGTTTTTCAGTCACAAGATTTGAAACAAAATGAAGAAATGACAACAACAATGACAAAAGAACAAACTATGCTAGCGCCATCAGCTTTTAGCTTTCACCGGCCAACCCCATTAACTCAACCATTAAACTTGGCACACCGATGACAAGTAATTGTAGAACTTGGCAAACGGACTAATATGTCTAACTAGCTTTTGCCCGCGGCTCCGCCCGCGTGGATGTCGGTTATCGCGACCAAACATAGCCTATGTCCTTTCCCAAGGTCTGATCTGTCTCGATCAAAATCGGTTCGGTGGTTTGGGCGTGAAAGCGTATCAGACAGATAGACAGACAGACAGACAGACAGAGTTACTTTCGCATTTAAAATATTAGTATGGATATGGATTATACTGGTCGGTTGTAATAAAAAAAAAATAAGTCACACAATCACGACCACATTTTCAGAAATATCAACTTAAACCGCTTACAAATAAAGCCAATTTTAGAATGCAAGAAACTTTATATTTCCTTGCAGTTTACCAGAAACTTTTCCTTGCAAGTTGCAAGGAAACTGGCGACATTTTTTTAATATTCGCACTAGTTCAGAGTGACTTAAGCTGGGCTTTAGATAAAGTTGTGTTACACGTTTATAGCTAAAGTTCACACTATCCAGCCATACCGTTTAAGAGCTTTAGCTTTAAAGCGCTCTTTCCACTAGGTAAATAATAAAAAGCGGCCAAGTGCGATTCGGTTTCGGGTACGACTGGTTCCGTGCCGTTATCGAGATTATCGAGCAAAAAATGAAAAATACATTTCTTGCTTGAGAGCCTTTTGGGTAAGGAACACTAAAAAAGACACAATTTCCACTTGACCCTCCTTTGATGACCTAACAGTAATACCTACCCAATCAATTTATAAAGCTTCAAAATTTCATTCATAAATGCTTCAAAATTTCATTCATAAATGCTTCAAAATTTCATTCATAAATGCTTCAAAATTTGATTCAATTGTTTGGGCGGAGTCATCAAAAATAAATGTTTAAAAATGATTGCAACATCATTCATTGGTTCCAATAGCTCGTACGATTATCGGTAGATGGCTCCACCGTCGCCCCATAGATGGAAGTATAGAGGAATTTGGATTGACTTTGTGCGGTCTCGGTGGCTTAGTGGTCATTCCCCCTGTAAGGGAAAGATCGCGGGTTCGAGTCCCGCCCGAGGTCGATTCTCTTTTCTCTTTCTAAATCGATTTAAATAGCTAGCATGATAAATGCTTCCAAATTTCCAGTCAATTTTATGGGAGAGACTGCCATCTGACTTTTTAAATCGCCTTTGTACTTCCAGTAGGTATAGGTGAAATGTAGGTATTGATAGAACATTATCCACACACGTTTGCTAATAAACAATACATAATTTATGAAACTTGAATAAATAATTTAATTATCGAAATGAACGGTTTATCCAGCGGTAATTCTTCCTAGATTATGACGTCAAACTAACCAATATTTTGACGTCATCAATAATGGTGACCATGCGTCCGGATTACTGTGGATTTAATTACAGAGTTCCTGCCAATAATCATTTATTACAAACGGTATTAAACTGACAAGTGGGATCAGTTTGTAATATATTATGATAGGGGAGATAATATTATATTGAAAATAATAAATTTTTGATATAAATTACTGAATAGTGATATTTTAAATAGAAGCTAGTTATTGGCAGATACATCTGGTGTTTTTAGTTTGTCAGTATGATAAAAATAATACCGAAATTGCCAGAACAGTCGCTCTCAGAAGTAATAATAGAAGAATACAACACAAACAAATCCATATACATACTAATATAATAAATGCGAAAGTAACTCTATCTGTCTGTATGTCTATTACGCTTTCACAACTAAACCAATTGAGATGAAATTTGGTACAGAGATAGATTAAACCTTGAGAAAGAACATGGGCTATGTTTGGTCGCGTTAACCGACATCCACGCGGGGGAAGCAGCGGGCAACAGCTAGTTAGAAATAAATTAATAAAAAACTGAGTATTACTTTTGTAATCATCAGACGAAAAAAAATTACATTCTTAAATTTTTGTTCATTACTTTATGTAGTTTAAGAGCTAAAGTTGTTGGCAACTACCAGTGGATCGAGTGCTTGTCTGCCATCTAAGTTGTATAAAAATGGAGAATATAAGTCCACGTTTATTATAGACTGTGTCTTTCCGCACACATAATATTACGCAGAATTTTAGTTAATAATACGATTTTGCTAAAACTTTTGCAAGTAACACTACAATTTGTAAGGAGAGATTCCTTTATAAGATGCTCAATGCTCAGCCTACAATACTTATACAATACAATACTTATTAGTCTTATATAGTAGGTACAGAAGGCGGAATCGAAAATCACCTTCTATTGTATCTCTTGTAGAGAGGCTTAAGAAGGTATTGGACTGCTCTGTGCTGATAATGCCTTGCTCAGCTAATACAATGATTGGTTTCTGTCTTAGTTTGTCGCAGGGTTGACTGTAGTCGCCAGTTTAGGTTAAAGTAACTACCACACAATGGTTAATTTAGACCGGACAGAGCTGGAGAAGATTTTGAGTGTTTTCTAACCATACCTATTTATTTTCGAAAAAGCGGAAAATAGTAATCTATGTTAAAATGTCTCGATGGATGTTTGTTATTATGTCAATCTGTATGCATTTGGTTGAATTTTGGGATATAGATATATTAAAGTATAAAACTGCATTATACAGACTTTCATCAGGGGAATGGGTTCCTGTTGATCGCATGAACAAAACCAGTATTTGGTTAGATGAATAAATGTTTGTTACTTAACCATACCAGAACGACTGAATGAATTTGAAAGAAAATGGGTCAGAGCTAGATTATAGTTTGGAATACCACATAGGCTATTATTTCTCACCGGAATATGTTCCTATATGTCACAGGAACGGTTCACCCACAGGAACGAATAGTATTCTAGGTCCCATTTATATCATTGGTAGATACTGTAGTAGATACTAGATAGTGAAAAAGAATTACTTTTCTTGCCAGTCTAAGATCCTTGTTGACCTACTAACGAAGAAAATGGATGAGTTCGTTTTTCTTTAGTTGTAATAAATCGCGAGGTTATTGGACGTAAGAGGCAACCTTTCTTGCTAAATTACAAAACTTATTACATTTCTTGAAGTTGATATTTATTATTAAAATACTGTCTCTAGAATACACATAATAATATTAAATAAAAAAAAAAAATAAAAAAAAAAAAAATAATAAAAAAAAAAAAAAAATAATAAAAAAAAAAAAAAAAAACATTTATTTTCAGACGTGACATCCATAGTGTTAGTGAGTGACAATATGACTTATAGACTAGGTTAGTAATAATTAAATAAATCAAAAGTAACACCCCGTTGATAGGCTCACCGAACCTTTTTAACATGTAGCTCGGTGAACCTACCAACCAGGACCGAATCAAGGCGTTCACCAACCATCCTCAGGACTCCGTTCGAGCTCCGCCGCACCCTATATACCAGCGAGGCAACCTTCTTTCGCATTACTGCGTAAAAGTCGTCTACGCTGGCATCGGCAAACATACCTGAAGCGCTACAGCAGCGTGGAAGCCGGAACATAGCCCTGAAGACGTTATTGTATTGAACACGTAGAGTGTCCCTTCGCCCAGCATACTCACCATGGAATCTTGATATTTCATGAATGCCAAAAAATAGTTCTGAAATAGTTTTAAATAGTTGCGAAAGGAAAAAAATAGTTCTCTTATACTTACGAAATTACAGCCATAGTTCTATGAGTATGCTGGGCGAAGGTTTCGTCCAGCATACTCACCTCCGTTTGGGGAATCTGCGTACGCTTCAAACATAATTCATACTTCAAAAAATAGTTTATAAATAGTTCATAACGGTGTCCAAAAAGAAAAAATAGTGCTCTAATAACTCCGGAGTTATAGGCTTTGTTCACTGAGTATGCTGGGCGTAGGTTCTACGCCCAGCATACTCACCTCACTGCGCAAATACCGAACGAGCTATAGATACAATTTATGTCTCAAAAAATAGTTCTTGAAATAGTTGTCAATATCAGTCTAATTTTCGCTTGACTTTTGACCTAGAAAACCATTAAATTTGGTTGTAAACTTCTACATACTAACGTTAAATGAGGTACAGTCGTCCACACAATGTTTTTATAATATAAAAATATTAAACATTCTAATGATGGGCGTTGTGATTGGGAATAATATTGTGGTATTATCTCACATTCAAAAACAGTCGAAAAAAATATATTAGCATTTAGCTAGTAAGTATTATATTTTTTAATAATAATAAAATAAATGAAACTGTAAGCGTAAATAAATCCTATTACTTCATTGCTTGTAGGGTGAACTATTTGCCAAAAAAATTGTCTGGACACTAAAGCACAGATTACCTAATAGTTGGAACAGATAACTCACTGCCTGGAAAATCAACGATCCAACTCACTTAAGTGCCTAAGGGCCGGCGCCCACTGCCGGCATGGCACGGCATGGCATGGCAAAGGATTTTATTACTAATAAAGTTATTTTGAATCTTATTTCAGTGGCTTTAGAATTCATTTTACTTTATTTCGTCAAACGATGCCGCGGCAGGCCACGCGACGTGCCACATTCCGTTTGATGCAAGCACAGATATCCGAGATGCAAGAGTAGCTGGGCTTTTAGCAGGTTGCCACGGGCATGCCTCGGCATGCCACAGCGTGCCGCAGCATGCCGTGGGGTGCCATGCCATGCCATGCCGGCAGTAGGTGCCGGCAGTGGGCGCCGGCCCTAAGAGACGACCGAGGGCATTAGCTTTGTGGTAGGCTTTAGGGACAGCGCCCACTACCGGCATGGCACGGCATGGAATTTATTACTAATCAAGTTATTTTGAACCTTATCGTATATGCTTTATAATTCATTTTACTTTACGTAAAAACGATGCCGCGGCATGCCACAGCCTGCCGCGGCATCGTTTGACGAAAAAAGTCAATCTTGCCTAAACTTATCGTAAGATGTAGGAGAAGCCAGCCGGAGAAGCGCCATCTATATGAACATGAACGAACCTACTCGTTTAAGCCGCGCCGCGCATCGCCCGGTGCCTACCGTACGTGCACACACTATGTTGAACTTTACCCCATTGGAAATAAAGGTCAATTCCGTAATCATAATATATACACCGTGGTTAAACAACTGAACCAATTTTCATCAAACATAGCTAAGAACACTCCCGACTAATTCGCCTTTCAAACAATAAAAAACAAAATCGGTTCGGGAGCTACGATGTACACAGACATACACACAGACACGTCAAACTTCCGTCCGTTTTTGCATCGGGGGTTAAAAAATTGTTATAACTAGTACAAAATGTACCTAAGTTATTAGAAAGTTTTGTACCCGACTGTACTAAAATCGAATGTATGTAGAAGTTTACAACCAAATTTAATGGTTTTCTAGGTCAAAAGTCAAGCGAAAATTAGACTGATATTAACAACTATTTCAAGAACTATTTTTTGAGACATAAATTGTATCTATAGCTCGTTCGGTATTTGCGCAGTGAGGTGAGTATGCTGGGCGTAGAACCTACGCCCAGCATACTCAGTGAACAAAGCCTATAACTCCGGAGTTATTAGAGCACTATTTTTTCTTTTTGGACACCGTTATGAACTATTTATGAACTATTTTTTGAAGTATGAATTATGTTTGAAGCGTACGCAGATTCTCCAAACGGAGGTGAGTATGCTGGACGAAACCTTCGCCCAGCATACTCATAGAACTATGGCTGTAATTTCGTAAGTATAAGAGAACTATTTTTTTCCTTTCGCAACTATTTAAAACTATTTCAGAACTAATTTTTGGCATTCATGAAATATCAAGATTCCATGGTGAGTATGCTGGGCGAAGGGACACCACGTAGAGCACTGTAGGATTTTTGTGTAAAGCTGGCCCACAAGCTGCCGGCGTAAGATACCTGGCAATATGCTTTAAAGAGCGTGATCTTAACCTCTGCTGTACACCGAGCAAACCTATGTGCCAGCATATTACCACGCACCGACAATGCCCTACGCTCCCTCTCTATATCTAGGTCATCACACATATTTTCAGTGACAATATGTCCTAAGTATTTAAAATGTGTCACACGGCTCAACGCAACTGCATCTAGTGTGAGTGGAGGTATTGTGTAAGGCTCCTTGTTTTGACCTTTAAATAACATAAACTCACTCTTCTTCACATTGTACTTCAAACTGTGCGACACAGCATAAGACTCACAAGCTCTTAATAGCTTTCTAAGCCCTCCAATTGAGGGGCTCAGCAACACCATGTCGTCTGCATAGCTAAGATTATTTACACATACATCATCCACAAAGCAGCCAACATGTGTGCTGCTAAGCTCCTCAATCAGGCCATTGACATAAATGTTAAAGAGACGAGGAGATGTCAAGCCCCCTTGTCTCACCCCACAGTTCATACAATATTCATCAGAGTATGAGTTTCCCCACCTCACGACATTGACCTGATTGCTATACCAGTAGGAAAACATTTTAATAATATCAGGAGCCACACCTACTTCTCCCAGCTTCGTCCACAGCCTGTTATAACAGACCATGTCAAATGCCCTGGACAAGTCCAGGAAGCATGCATAAATAGGAGTTTTCCTTCTGACATAGTAGTGGACTGTATGTTTTAGGGCTAATATTGCACTTTCTGTAGAGAGCCCCTCCCTAAAGCCAAATTGTGTATCCTGCAGTCCCACCCCGTCCAGCTCCTTGTTCAGTAAGCCATCCAAAACCTTTGCTGTGACTGTGGCTAAGGATATTGGTCTATAATTTAATTTATCTGACGTGTCTCCAGTACTATTTTTCACTATTGGTACCACAATAGTCTTCATAAGATCCTTAGGTAAATAAGCATGACGCAAACACAAAGTAAACAACAACCCCAATACCCTACCAAGATGAGGTCCTGCATACTGAAAGTGCTCGATGCTGAGTCCATCATGACCTGGTGACTTACCTCGTTTCATGTTCTATTGACACAACAAGATATTAAAAAAAAATTCAAGAAATAAATACCCCGACTGCTGTCTAAAAGGTTCAAATAAGTTTGATAGCAGGTGGTACCCATTTGCCACTCATAAACCGAAAGAAATTTAATGGGGATGTAGTGAGAATGAAACCAATGGTAGTGTACAGCAAGAGAACTCGAAAGAGGGCAGAAATATCGGAAACTCGAATCAATGCAACATGGTAAGTATCCCGATAGCTCTAATACAAAATCACCTATAAGCCTTGTGTTTAATTACACGGCAAAATACAACTTTCAAAGCTACATGAACCGTATTAACACACATACACCCATAATCTCTACTCACACGCACTCCTAAAACGTACAACATCTAATAACAGGCCATATATCATTTCACCAACCAAACAAGGGGTAGTAGAACAAATGAAACCACCCCTGAGGCTATTATGTGTATTAATGAAATACCGGGGGCACCCTAATCTTGTCCATTTGTTCGCATTCTTCATACGTCATAATGACAGTAACGGGAATGTCCGCAATATTGTCGGATATATGGTCACTTTAGTAATTTATTGGCGGTACTAAGATCGCTTGCATGTTCTGCGATATCGTAAGTTAAAGGTTATTCCCCTATGAGATTTGTAAGTTACGGGTTATTCTCCTATGACATTTGTGGGGTATAAACAAGAGTAAAGTGAAGTGATCGTCACCTTTGTGACCTCACCTTTAGAATTATGTTTTTTTTAAGTCGTGGTCACTCAAGTACTATTCTAATAAAATCAGAAAGGTAGTAAATAAGCGCCGGTTCTCTGATGGTAAGCGGTTGACATGACTTACGAACGCTATGTTGCATTTATAAATATTTCTAGTCAGGAATCGAATACATTGATTTCGATTAAAGAAAACATACCTACTATTGTAAAATACAATATGTTTTCTTTACCTTTTGATAGTGTTGCCAATAAGTAACAAATTCTGGGAAATAATAAGCAGCCTAAGTCAAGTAAAATTACCCGATAAATGGCAATAGGCTCACTGTTATCGTACCGTAATCTGCATATTATTCCTTTACAGTCCACTGCTGGACATAGGCCTCTCCCAATATGCGCCACGTTTGCCGATCCTCCGCCTTCCTATACAGTTCATGTTTAATTTCTTATTCAAAAAACTTCCGAACCATAAATTTACCAATTGTACAGAAGAGAGAGTGAGAGAGGCGAAAATAATTAAATAATTAAAATGACTAATATATTTCGGAACGCCGAACAAGGCTAATTTAATTTCTTTTAGAATTTATTTCTGATAACTTGTTTCTTTGCTGTTTTACTTTATTTATTGCTACCCTATTCTGTACTGTAGCGCTATATTTCATTGAATAATTTTAGTATATAAAGATGGCTTACCACGGTGCGTGATTATAAAAACGACTGCAAATCAGTGCTCATTGAGGACGCGAAAACTTCTCTCAATATATTTTCATTTTATAACCACACATCTATCAATCATCTTCTGTCATCATTACTATAAATATGTGTCACTCTCTATTTTTTTATACCACTTAGGTGGCAGACAAGCACACAGTCCACCTGATGGAAAGTGGTTACCGTGGCCTATGGACGTGTGCAACACCAGGTGCGTCACACTCGTGCTGCCGACCCTGAAGAAACCTTCTAATGCCCTTTACCTTAACCTGCATTAACCTTTCAACACAAAAGTCTTTTGTCATTTCGTTGCAACGCGACGTTGCGTATTCCAGCGGAATGATTGTTGTCTATCAAAGCGCTAATAAGTCCGTAGCGACTGGACGAATTTGTGTCTTCGAAACAAACCGACACGTATCGTCGAAAGTCTCGGTGTGCGGCTGTCCGTGGTCGTCTGCAGTGCATGATCAAAATCTGCAGAATTAAGCACCGTGGAAAGCTCCCTTAAGGATCATAACATAACACAACACATTAATCGAGGCGACGGGTTGTCATCGATGAGTGCATTCGACACGTCATCCCGTGCATTATGAATGGATCAAAAAGCATGACATGGCGAATGCGCCCATAAGCTAATCGTGCATTGTAGGGTCAAACCGTCGATAGCCGTTGACCCCTGTGTCATAACCCTAAGAGTATTTAGCTGTTGTATGCCCCCCGTGTATTGGTCTGTCGGACCGTCCAAATGCGATTGAGATAATTTTAAAGCAATTAGTTTGCTAGACTAAACAAATTATAATAAATTGGAAAAAGCGAAATCAATTCTCGGGCGGGACTCGAACCCGCGATCTTTCCCTTACAGGGGGAACGCTCTGACCACTGAGCCACCGAGCTGGAGCTGGAGAAGGGAAAGATCGCGGGTTCGAGTCCCGCCCGAGAATTGATTTCGCTTTTTCCAATTTATTATAATTTGTTTAGTCTAGCAAACTAATTGCTTTAAAATTATCTCAATTGATTGTGCGGAGTTATCAAAAATCAATGTTTAAAAATGATTGCAACATCATTCATTGATTCCGATAGTTCGTACGAATATCGGTAGATTACTCCTACCATCGCCGTAAGATGGATGTATTGGAAAAATTGGGTCACTCTCGGGCGAAGCTCGGTGGCTCAGTGGTCAGAGCGTTCCCCCTGTAAGGGAAAGATCGCGGGTTCGAGTCCCGCCCGAGAATTGATTTCGCCTTTTCCAATTTATTAAAACAAATGCGATTGCCTTATTTTATTTTTATTTATACAGACATACTTACATACAGTCACGCCTCTTTCCCAGTGGGGTAAGCAGAGACCACAGTTACTGTTTTCCACTTGCTACGATCCTGGCATACATCTTTCGCTTCTTCTACTTTCGTATTTGTTTATTTATTTGATTGCCTCTGTGGCGGAGCGGTAGTGAACGCGGCTGCTACGCAGGAGGCGCGGGTTCGATCCCCGCTCAATGCAAATATTGTATGCATGAATATAAATATTTGCATTGGTCTGGGTGTTTCTATGTATAATATGTATGTATTTACAAAAAAAAAGTATCTAAGTATGTATATCCGCATTCTAGATTCCATAACACAAGCTAATTAAGCTTACCATGGGTCTAGATAGCGTTGTGTAGAATGTTGTAGAATATTTATTATTATTCTCTCTTTATTAATTAAAATCACATATAAATTACATTTTTAAATACATCCATATAAAAAAAAATGTACTTTATTATTATTATTATTATTATTTATTTATTTACCTCTTTCCATCAGGTGGGCCGTGTGCTTGGCGGCCACCAAAGTGGTATAAAAAAAATGATTAACTAGATTTTGCCCGCGGCTCCGCCCGCGTGTAGCTTGATGAATCTCCCAAAGGCAGGCGCATCTAGTCTCTCCACAAACACTCCTAGAATGCTATTGGTGCTCCCCTGACCCTACGCGGCAACGAAGCTACCTTCATGCGCATCAAAGCGTGAAAATCATAGTTCGTGGCGAGAGATTTTTACTCCATTTTTTAAGGATACTTATTATCCTTATAAGTTGCATCTCAAGTTGGGAATTATTAGGTATTAATATAGCAATGTAGGTTTTAAGGAGCAACTGCCGTCTGACCTACGAATCCCAAAAGGAAAGCTTGCCTTAGAGCCTCGTCCGTTATTTAGTAGGATGTATACATCCATACGAAAACATACGTAGACGATATCACTACGAGAGACGGAAAACTCGAAATAAAAACCCCAGCACATATGGCCAGCACGGAAACAGTAGTCCGAAGCTTCCTAACATCAATGGACTCCGAAATTTATTGAATGACTTATCCTTAGACCACGGTAACCGTCTTCTATAAGGAAGGGTGAGCCGTTGACTTGGGCTAACAAAATACCAATCGCACATAGTATACCAATATTTACTTTTCATAATACAAATTCCAGTTAATTCACAGTACAAAACAGTTTCAGATAAGTTAAGCTATGCCAAACGTGCCAATAAACGGCATGGGGTGCAGTTATTAGCACACCTGCTGATTATTATTGAACGCCAGACGGCAAATGGTTCATTTGTTCTGCTAACTATACTGTTGGGTGTAGCCATTTTGAATGACGCCAATTTGGAGTACGGTCAACAGAAAAAGTGTTAATTAATTTTAAATATTTTATTATAAAGATTCACTTTTTTCACATTTCTATCCTATTTATCATTATTTATTTATTTACATTAAATAAATAAGTGCCCGGAATATGGCAATAGGCTCACCCCCTATTACGTGGGACCGAATATAATCTTCTTCTTCATCCTAGCGTTAATTCCCAGTCGCATCCGAAGCTTTCAGCTCGGAGTCTGGGGTCCGCTTTTACCAGTCATAGCTACAGATTTGGCTAGAATATAATGATTGGTGTTAATTCACCTCTGCCTAAAGTCTTCGGGGATAAAGGCGTGATTATTATGTATGTTTGTATTTACACTACATTATCCTTACATTAGTCCCGGTAGCGTCTAAGGTCTTCACCTCGGAGCCCGGGGTCCTCTAAAATATGATGTGGTTTGGTTTTTTCGGGCATTTTTGGATTGCCGTCTGACTTCCCAGCTTGAGTTGTGGTTAGTAGCCAACCACTGGCAGCTGGTCGCCCATATAGTTTAATCAGTAGGTGTAGGTACTGGTAAGCAGTAGTAGTTAGAAATGAGGAGAAAAGAGCAGACTCGGGACTCCAAGTGCCACTCTCCACATCTCTCATTTAATTTCATTTCATTTATGATGAATGAAATGAATGAGTGAATAAAAAACAGATCCGCTTCTAATATATACTTCTGTGAAGGTATGTTTTCACAGTTCTATTTCGTGATATTTATTTTTATTTTGCCTACATAAATCACAAACCTGTGCTATTTCTCAAAAACACGGAAACTCCTCAAGCATTACATTGAGGATGTTTTTTCCAAATTTTACGAGTTACGTATCAGCTTCCTTGTATTTGTTATATAATAAAAGGGATTACATTTATGTCCCAATAATGTTTACGTTAGTCGTACAGTTCCCTGGAAGAAGATTCTCGAAGCAGAGAAGAAACTGTTATTCTGGTTCATTGAACAAAAATGTAAATAATGTTACCAATGTTATTACCAATTGTTAGCTATCTAAACTGTATCTACAATAATAGCATATGTTTTATACTACTTAGGTCGCAGACAAGCACACGGCCCACCTGATGGGAAGTGGTTACCGTGGCCTATGGGTGAGTGCAACGCCAGGGGAGTCACACTCGTGCTGCAGACCCTGTAAGAACAGGGAGATTTTGAGAGAGAGAAGAGAGAGAGACCTCTCTCTCTAGGGAGTAGGCAAAGACATTAACAGCCCCGTCATCTTCTTCTGTCCTTACACACATTATGATAAGTGTAGTATGTTCAACCCTTGCTTGCCTATCCTCTTACACGTGGCTTATATTCTTTTTGTGTCATTTGCGCTACGTGCCCGAAAAATGTCTTAACATGCTTTCCCCTTTCTATGACCTCCAATTTTTACAACTAAATATTTTTTACGACATAGAAATCAGTGGAGTGGAACCATATTTTTTAATATATTTCAGAAAGCACCCCTAAAGACTTTTCCCTTTGTTTACGAGTACAAATGATGAATTGTATTTTGTATTCCCAGTAGCGTTTACTTTTCATTTTAATTAAAAGAATGGCCATTGTTAGCGTCTTTAATCAACGTTGTTAGCAATAAAGCATATTCCGGAAATTAATTTTTGATACCATTGCTATTGTACCTCTGTGGCATGGCTGTAGTGTTCGTCTGACGCAGGTCGCAGGTTTGAATCACACTCAGTACAAATATTTAATATTATATACAGGAATACATACATTTAAATTCTTTTGTTATACTTCTTAGGTCGCAGACAAGCACACGGCCTTCCTGATGGTAAGAGGTTACCGTGGCCTATGGGCGAGTGCAACACCAGGGGAGTAACACTCATGCTGCCGACCCTGTAAGAACAGAGAGATTCTGTGCCGTCAGCGCAAAAGTAGGACAAAGCCTTTGGTTTTCCACTAACAGCATAAAATCTCTCTAGTGAGCTCTGGCTACCCTACTTACTGTCGGAAACACAACACGAGGTTATTAAGCCGCGGTCTTCTGTACTTCTCCAGTCGGACTGCTCGATTGGGACGGATCTACCGTCGTGTCCTACATCGTGTTTGTCAAGCTTATAAATCCATATCCATACTAATATTATAAATGCGAAAGTAACTCTGTCTGTCTGTCTGTTACGCTTTCACGCCTAAACCACTCAACCGATTTTGATGAAATTTGATATAGGAGTAGACTAGACCTTGAGAAATGACATAGGCTATGTTTGGTCGCGATAACCGACATCCACGCGGGCGAAGCCGCGGGCAAAAGCTAGTTATAAATATCTTGATCCGTATATTCTATTCTAGATTCAAATAAAAAACGACATTAGTTCGGGTTTAGATTAAGCACTGCAAAAATGTTCTAGAATATTTTATTCTTTCTTTTTTTGCTGTCGCTACCGAGCAAAGTTGGTCTGATCAGCCAATTTGCACTGATTGATCGCGACATTTCTCTTTAATTATAACTACTCGGTATGCTGTGGCGATGCACTTTTGACATCGTAAAAATAAAAAAATATTTCCATGGAACATTTTTATATTGATCGTGTTCCCATGACCCACAGACACCTATCCTCAGGACTAGTGTTGCCGCTCGATAGTCGACTATTGATAGTCTATCGATAGACTATCGATAGTCGACTATTGTTAGACTATCGATTGACTATCGATAGTCGACTATTGTTAGACTATCGATAGTATCGATATTGTCGATACTATCGATTGTATCGATAGCACTGTTAATACTATCGACACACAGTAATACTATCGATAGTATCGATAGTATCGTTTTTCAATACCCAATGTACTATCGATAGTATCGATAGTATCAATACTATTGATGCTGAACATTGCAATGACAATCGATAGTATCGATAGCACCGTTAGTATAATACTATCGAAACTCAGTAATACTATCGATTATCGATAGTATCGTTTTTCAATACCCAATATACTATCGATAGTATCGATAGTATTGACAATATCGATAGTTCGGCAACACTACCCAGGACTATAATCTACCTCTGTGATGGTTGTTAACAATGGATTTACCATTACATGGTATCAAAAGAACATGTTGACGAAATGTGGGTGTTTATATACTTCTACATACATACATATACATACATACAATCACGCCTTTATCCCCGGAAGGTTAGGCAGAGGTGAATTAACACCCACATTCCACCAATCATTGTATCAGGTCCCACGTAATAGGGGGTGAGCCTATTGTCATTTTTCGGGCACTATTGTTGGCTCGAGTCATGTATAGGCTGAGTCGTGGCTGTATACAGGGTGGAAGATTTTAACCTTACCTGGAGGGAAAGTACTTTAAATACTGGAGATAGCAAATTTCGCTCAAAGGAAACATTCCTTTATTTTTAAAAAGAAACAAAACTGCATTCATAGATTTTAGATTTTTGAAAATTCGATTGCCACACCCGGTAATCGAACTGACTAAAATCCGAAAAAAATACATCCTGTATTTTTATGACATCATTCAATAGTGTAAATCATAAGGACCAAATCTGTCTAAATAACATGGTTAATAAATGAAAGGAAATTCCTGAAAACTTAATTTTTAAATAAAACTTAACATATTATTAAAGAACTTTAAGTCAAGGGTCCATCAGATATCATAATTAATAATAAAATTCCATATTCAAACTACTTGTCCCTGTTTTTCATGCGGAAACCCCAGCAGGCCAGCAATGGTATTTATGTCGGACTCGAACCGACTAAAACCGCACGCCATCTCAGGTTAATTCAAAAAAGGCAAGCCAATAAGACAATTTTCCGTTTCCGTTGCCCAGGATGTTGTGGGGTGTACCATGCGGAGGTTCTCGACCAAGTACCCCAAATTACCTACTTGTACCTCATGTAGTTTTTTTTTTTTTTTTTTAAAGGATAATAACCGAAATTATTCAAATTACCGTTAACCCCTTCAGCTAAGCTAAATTGCTTGTGTTAGGAGTGGGTTCCCGTAGGTATTGTAATGGCCAGGATTCGAACCTGGGACCTCTAGATCGTAAGGCCGACTCCTTAACTCTTTACGGCACAAAATTTTATTTCCAGAGTAAAACTAATATTTTTGGGTATTCTTAATTTCTTATGGTTAGTTTTAGTTAGATTTCTCGGTTTTTTGTATGTGGGTTGATGGGGGGGTCAGATATGGGGTGGTTACTGTGGGTGACCACTGTGAAGAAAATAGTTAAATATAGTAGAAAAATAATGTGTTATGAAAATCACTTTTACAGGTTTTGGACAAAAATGCTTAATTACTATACTAAAATACATTAAGAAATAACAAAGTAATAATGTGTCTATTCAGAAAATAAATTATTGTTTGTGGTAATCCTCAAAGCTCTCGGTAGCATAAGGGAACTTTGCATATTTCGCAATCCCAAATTGTTCGCACGGGTTCTTTTTTTTGTGCTGCACCTGCTGCAACGCCTGGAAGTTCCTCGAATCGGCTGATGATTATCGACAGCTAAGCGAACAGATCGAGGAACATCAGGCTTATGTTTTTATAAAGACGCCAAACTCGGTGATGAAGAAATTGGTTCTAGACCTCTTTCTCATTTAGTGTTTTATTCCTTACATATGAAGGTGCCAACATATCTTGATAAACCCTACGTCTAAAATCTTTATATTGTACATATATCTTTATATATGTACAAAATATAATATACTACTTGTACTGAAAAAATATGCCTTTACGTACGGTGGTTATTGCTGCTAACCACTTCAAATAAGGTGTGATTGTCAAGATAATATTCTGTTTATTTGTTATATTTATACTTATTATACATAATTAATCATATATCAACAATTTGAGCATGTAAATTAATCATATTTGTAAATAATAACTTACCAATGAAATATTGTACTTGCAGAACTAAGAATTCAAATTTCACCAACTTTCGTTTTAAAATTTAATTCTACGTTTACCCGTCAAAGCACTGACAATTGGCGCTGTTCAAATGTTACACGATAATTTCGTACATATGAATACAAATCAAAATCAATAGATGTCACTATACTATAAAACTAGCGAATTAATAGGTGGTTAGTGATGATGACCACTATGAAGAAAAGAGTTAACCACTGAGCTACCGACGCCAATTTACCCAGACGAAGTTACCCAATAACATTACATTCTAAACCGGAATTAAAGTTCAGTCATTTAGTACTAATTTTAATAAATAAATGGCGTCAAAGCAAAGATAACTTTATTGTTGATTATGGTGTCTGATGGCTCCTTGAATAGAAGCGCAGTCTGCTGAAATTTAATTTATAAGTTAAGATTTTATGGACTTCCTCTTATTTAATTAACCATGTTTGTTAGAGAGATTTGATCCTTATGATTGACACTATCGATTGATGCTATAAAAATACAGGATGTTATTTTTTCGGATTTTAGTCGGTTCGATTACCGGGCGAGGCAAGCTAATTTTCAAAAATCTAAGAATGCAGTTCTGTTTCTTTTTAAAAATAAAGGAATGTTTCCTTTGGGTGAAATTCGCTATCTCCAGTATTTAAAGTACTTTCCCTCCAGGTAAGGTTAAAATCTTCCACCCTGTATATCTGTCTGATGTTAAACAGCCCTATCCCTTACTCACCTTGTACAACACCGCATGGGTAGAGATGGGGTGGCCCAAATTCTTCACTGCCGGGAACCACGCGGCTTCTACTACTACTACTACTACTTCTATAAACCTACAAACGTAATGTACAAGAATCTAATCAGACAAGAAAATGGCGATACCATAGAGAATAGTACAAAAAATAATTATTATCTAACTATAGAAAAAGTAGGAGACAATTAATTCCCAATGGGAAACCAATGGTAAAACTATGTAATTAATCGGGTGCCCACACTGGGACACGGACTTTCCCATAATTCAATATACAAGTTAGTAATTCGTTTTATCAACTTTTTTTAATAAGGTTGCGGTTCTAGTGAAGCGAAGCGGAGTGATGCAAAAATGAGACAGTCGAACCGGACTCTTTGTTTATTTTCTTACTCTTCAATTAGTGGTACACTTGTTGCCAAAATAATGAGCACGCTGAATACTCGGTAAGTCCAAACTTGTGCATGGTACAGATGAGCACAATATTATTCTGTAATATTTTAATCTACTAGTAGCTGTTGCTCACGGCTCGCGTAGAACTCTGATCCCGTTTCAGAAACCTTTGGGCATCAATTCCAAGGATAAAAGGACAAAAGAAAAAAAAATGCAAGAATAAAACAAATAGGTATGTAAGGATAGAGTCAAATGGCGGGCTGTTGTCTCTGCCTACCCCCCGGAGGGAAACAGGCGTGAGCGTATGTATATATGTATGTAAAAGTATTTATGTTAGCCAGATCCGTTCAGTGTTTTAGCGTGATTGAGTAACAAACACCGAACATCTTCACAAACTTTCAGATACTGAAAATACAAGATTCTTACAGTCGTTTTTTGGGGCCTATGCTACTCTAATCCACTAAGAAAATCCACCGGTGAAAAAGTAATAAATACCCGATCTCAAAACCGCACAACGCATTCATATAAACTTTAAAGCATACGACACCACCAAACCTCACCTTACGACAATACAAAATATAGACATTTATTTTATAAAGAAAACACCTGCACCCTATTGTATACCGCGAACAAATTACAAATCATTTTCAGAGCTAATAACTCCATGTAACTTTGGTAAACATAACAAATTACTTTTTATTATTTTGTCGTTGCGTTAAACCCTGCGTTTTTATTGTCGCATCGCGACAATCGCGGCGCGATACATCAACGCCAGTTAACGGGCTCCATCGCTCATTTTATGGCCACACCCGAAATTGAGTACGCTCGTCGACAGCGGCCTGAAAAGTTTTTTGTAGAAGTATTTTTTGTTTGTTAAAATATTTGTATTTTATTTAAAATGAGTTTGATGTTATACCTATAAAGTTGGTACATTTTAAAATTTTTATGTAAGTGCTTTTTGCATCAAAATATTTTCATGAAAAATTTATAAAGATTTTAGATTGGAATTTTTATTTTATAGAACTTGCAATTCACGAGCGCGCGTGTGCCTTACTTGTGTACATACGCATTTCATTAGTGTTTGTGTTCTTTTGACAGTTTTTTCTCTGCTAATTGTACCGTTTTCATGCACACGCACACATGAACACAACTAAATACACGCATTCGTAATCTGCAATAACTATAGTAGATTATATTGTAATTTAATTTTTGTTATACTTATTTATTTATTTAATTATTTTAAACTTTATTGCACAAATAAAATGTATTGTATACTTAAAATATTAAAAGATTCCTAACGTTTTGGCAGCATTTCGGCACCCGTTGGAGCATTGAGATGTAACACACCAACCTATTTACATTTTAGTTTAATAGGTAGATGGAATTTAGCTTTAATTTCGCATTTATTGCACCTGTATTTACAAAAAATAAATTATTATAGTACACTGTACCAACAACTAGATTGTGGCTGAAATCCCACCACTTTAGTTTGCGACTGTCCACGGTTGTGCGACACGGTAAACAGAAGGTATTTCGGGAATTGCCCGGCTATTGTCCAAATCAACTGTGTGCCGGATTTATTACACACATGGGTTTAACGATCAGGACAGATTAGGCAAGAATTTAAGAAAAAAAAGAAATCCTCTGGGAAATAAACAAGACAGGCTTACGGCGCTTAAATAAATTAGAACTCTCTGAGCTACGTAATAAGGTATAAACTAGCTTACATAGGGTGCGTGTTCAAAAGAGAAATTACTCTTAAGCTTCTTTTGACTTGAACATCAAAGTCAGCCGTTTGGTCAGCATTCTGTTGTCAATAACAAGCTAATTTTCTGTACGGACACGGGAGCGTGACGTCATCATCGACTCGACCAATCTTTCGACCACAATACCACAGACTTTTGTGTTGTCTCATCACTGTCCATCTCTAGGTTGCCTGGAAGAAATCACTTTCCGCGATAAGGCCGCATATTGTACATTAAACTGTATACATGCTACCTACTTATCGTGCTGTAAATCATTCTATTGGTGTATAATAAGGGATTTATCTACCTATCTATTGTTGAATCTAAATCCTGGATTGCGATTTGGATACTAATTATACATTGATAACACGCGCCTTGTTCGTTTCCAAGCCCATAATTTGGGAGTAAATTACTAATTGTATTATTATTTCAAGACTTATTTTAATAATAGCTTTTGCCCGCGGCTCCGCCCGCGTGGATGTCGGTTATCGCGACCAAACATCGCCTATGTCCTTTCTCAAAGTCTAGTCTACACCTATACCAAATTTCATCAAAATTGACTCAGTGGTTTAGGCGTGAAAGCGTAACAGACAGACAGACAGATAGAGTTACTTCCGCATTTATAATATTAGGATCGATTAGTAGTAACATAGGAGCAAATTACCTATTATATCAAAGGGCATTGACAATTCAATTACAAAATAGAGTGACCGCAGTGTCAACACCAATGGTCAAGTTGGTATACAAAATTAAATTTAGCCCACCAATTCACACATACACAAATGGAACAACCTGTACACACACATACACACAACTAAACACATCTACTTCAACACAAATAAATCTCATTTCGGAGTGTTTGTCCAATTTAATCTGCAATACTGTTTATTAGGGATACCACGTATTCAATAACAGTAGGACTGGTACAGGTAAATTCTATATAATAAGCATATAAATTAGTCAGAATTTACTTGTACGTGAGAAAGTGAATTTATTAGTTATTCAATCACTGGCTAGTTGGATTTGTCTGAAATTTTGAGAATAGACTTCGATCGAGATAGAATAATTTTTATCGTATTTGTTCCGGGTTGCAGTGTAGTATTTGTTCTTCCTACAGTCCCTTTTTCCTTTAAGCGGGGGCGGGGGGGGGGGGGGGGGGGGGACATTTGAGTCCATCAAGCTGAGGTGATGGATGTTGTAACATTGTTGATGTATGTAATGGTGACCCTCTTTCCTGAGACTTAGCCTTATCATATTGACGTGTTTGATATAAAAAGAAAAAATCATAATATTCCCAACTCCTGATTTACTTGATCGCATTATTTAGGGTTCGCTGTGTAAATTTTGTGTGTACGGTCAACAAAGGAGATACGATTGCACTTTTCTATATAATGGTGCAACCTTATCTCTCCTTTGTTAACCGTTCATAACCGAAGAAGAAAATAAAAATCTAATTGGAAATGTACGATGTCGTAACATAATAAAAAAATATCCCACAAAATACCTGCAATAATGGTCACCCTACACCAAACAGCTGCGGGTAACCGATCAAAGCTGTATGTTTATCTGTTTGTCACGTAGAATTGATTATTGATGTGTATATTACCCACGTTAACCCTCCACCCACTGATACCGATAATTACGTTTTATTCACTGGTAGTGTTTGAGGGTTAAGTCAGGTCAAAGGGCAATTGGATGTGAAGGTTTTAACCACAGAGTTAATATACTATAGAGGTGAAAGGTATCGTTATCGTGTGAGTTCGTTATGAGGTCGGAGTGATACCTAGTCGATATTATGTATATGCGGTGAGGAGACATATGAAAACAATATTGTAAAAAAGGTCCAAAGTATGAATGTAGAGGGCTTTAGAAGTAGAGGTAGGCCAACGAAAAGATGGATGGTGTGCATTAAAGAGGATATGAAAAAGAAGAGAGTGTCTGAGGAAAGTACATCTGACAGGAATTTATGGAGGAGAATGACATGTTGCGCTGTCTTAAATAATTGGGATAGGGCAGGTAAATGAAGATGATAATTTGTTTTAAATGGAGTTTATGACACAGGGACTCAAACAGCATATCTTTAGAATTAATTTTCTTTTTTTATTATGCGCAATATCAGTAGCTGTGAGAATACCCTCCCCTCCCCCCACTCACCGGAGCTGGTGGGGGAGGTTATATCAGACTCGAACGGAATAAAACGCACGCCGTCTGTGGGCCGTCGGTTGCCGGAGGTGAGATTAACTTAGACATATTCCTCACATCCTGGCCGACCCAGGGCCATCTTCGATCTGGCCCTCCTCGGGTGTGGGGACCATGGTATCCCCAATTCGCCCCTGAGAGGTCTACAGTTTTAACTAATTGTATTACAATGGCAACCGTTGCAATTTAAGTGGCTACTTCCGCTTTGCTACTTCAGTATGTGGGTTCAATTCCCAAATGAGACACTTATCTACGTAATTAACGGATAGGTGGTCGTCCTAAGTCTAAGGATCAAGTTCCTAAAATTCCCGGCGGTACAGGGTTAATTGCCTCGTATAGGAGCTTTTTGGCAAAAGGTCACATATATAATATAACTAGCCTTCCGCCCGCGGCTCCGCCCGCGTGCATCTCGGTTAACGCGACCTTTGCTCATACTCGTATCTTCGGTTCTACTCAACCGATTGCGATCAAACAAACGTAAGATTTTAAGTCTGAGTAAGCCCTTTCTAACAAAAAAAAACCGCATCAAAATCCGTCCAGTAGTTTTTGCGTCCATCACGGACAAACAGACAAACCCACAAACAGACAAACAGACAAACTGACAAACAGACAGGAAATTAAAAAAAAAATATTTTCGTGTTCAGTATCATTAACTTAACATAACCCAAGTATTTTTTTTTAAATATCTCCAATGTACAGACACGACCACTTTACAATTATATAATAGTATAGATTACTCCTTTTAACTTTTTGGGGTAGGTAGACTACGTTACTATGGCTAACGCCTACGCTCCTGACATACACATTTTACTTTTGCCACTTTCATATAGGTACTCGCTGTTTGCTCTCCCAAGGGTACAGAAGATATTAAAAAAAATATGTATCGCCACCTGATAGTAAAGACGAGTTGTTAACATGGCCTAGGAACGATTACAAAACTACAAATTAACAAACAGGTATAATGCCAGTACTACCCTGCCTACCCTACTGGGAAAGAGGCGTGACTGTTAGTATGTAGGTATGTATAATAAATTAATAACCATCTTATGAAGACCCACCCAGTATGTAAAAGTATTAAGTAAAACTAAATGTATCAAGTGAACTGTCTGACTATTGGTATTGTTCTATAAGTGACCAAGATTTATAATAAGTAATTTATCAAAAACAACTATCTGTAAATATTTTTATAAACCAAATTACGGTTCCAAAAGGAAAACCGCAAGAAACCATATTATAGAAACGCTACTCTATTGGCATGTAAAACGTAAACCATAAATTACAATATTAAGGTCTCAATTTAAAAAAATCGACACGAAAATCGATACACTTATAACAGATAATCGATATAAAACTGCCCACCGGTACGGAATTCAAATTCCGAACAACTTTATTAAGGTGTGACAAAATAATACAGACGCGACGCGGTCGTAATATTTCAAAATCGATTCGAATCCCTTTAAATCTGAATCGATTACAGGTAGTTTCGAGTTGTAATTTAAATAAATAAGGGCTGGCGAGGCCTGCTCATAAATTTACGTCCGATTTAATGGCCCTTGTTACTACTGTGATCATCGACTTCGAAGGAATAACTTACTTTACCCCGACATTTTAGGGTTAACTTTAATAAGGTTCTTTATAATAATGAATTGCGAAATCCGATTTGAGTTTATAAAACTAGCTTACTCAGTGTTGATTGGCCGCTTATGGGGTTCGATTACCGGGATATGCAAGTCTTGTTAAAACTTTGCTGTAACAATTTTTAGCAGCAAAATAGTTCGAGAAAAATCCGTGGCAGCGTTAAAATGTGAACAGTGTGGTGTGTGGTTCATACACTTATATGGTAGTAAGTATTTATTATTATCTGTATTTAGACATATATCAAATGACATTACCAATTAAAATAAAACCACCTTTCAATGAATTCTATCGCAATTTATTTGGTGCCAGCTGTCAACCGCAGCTGTGCCAACGTGGACATCGATCATGGCGACCAAACATACCCTAAGTCTTTTCCTAAGGTCTAATCTATCTCTGTGCCAATTTTCATCTAAATCAGTTCAGTGGTTTAGGTGAGAAAGCGTAACAAACAGACAAAATAACTTTCACATTTATAAATATTAGTACAGATTCTTTTACTTATTTTTTTCACTTAACCCGACATTTTGGTTACTCTTCATTAGCAGCCACGGTCGTTGTTCAATGAGTGATATTCGCGTAAATTTTCGACAGTATTATGTAAAACATTTTCAAATATACAAATAGGTATTTGGTCAAAGCGCCAAACCAGCAATTCAAATACTTTCGAGAACATTCCCCATACCGATCGAGTTCCGATAGTAGTCAAACTACCCCAAACAATACCGTTTTATGTTATAATTTCGTCGTAAACAACCGCCGACAGGCCTATCATGGCCGAATCGTCCCATAGCGTTTATTATTAGATGGTGCTCAGATAAACCCCTTCAGATTTTATGGTTAACGATCATGGGGTTCAAGACTACGTTTTATGACAAAATTTTGTTACCGTTCGGGTTTAATTTTTATTGCATCGCATTTTAGGGTTGGGATGAATATGGCTTTATGTTCATTAGTGTTTTAAATTGTTATAGTAAGAAAGGGTTAATTACGTCAAAATATGATATATTGATACCTGCAGGGAAAAATATTGTAACATTAGTTTTAGAATTTGATGTTGAAAAACTTATTTGTTTTTGAACGGCTACTTATTTGTTTTTTGAACTAACGCGTGCTAAAAATGAGGTCAAACAAGGCCTTTTTCAGTAGATTTAATTCTTGGGGTCGAAGACGGACGTAAAATCAGGTCGTAGGAAGAATTTTTGGGTCGTACGAGAACGTAGCCAATTATAAGGAAATTAATTTTGGGCTCTGTAAAATAAAATCCGACCAAAAATCTTACATCAACGTTTGAAAATAGATGAGATATTTTAGGTCCGAGTTGACCCCTAAGCCTGGCTCCACCTTGAAGTCATTAAAAAATAGAGCTACAATGTTTTTCTATGCAGGTGTCGATATTTAGTTTGTTCGATTTACTCATAATCTTTCTAACTTCTTAGTTCAGTTTTAGTAAAAAGAGTTTTGAGTATTTTGTTTTGAAAAAAAAAAAAAACTTTTAAGAAAAAAATATTTTACTTCCTGATTACAACTCACAATACTCTGCTAACAGTAGCTCAGTTTTTGGGCTTGTCCCATAGATAAAATTCCGTGGGTGTAATCGCTGAGTTCGTACAGGAGAATTAGCCGAAGCAATCATACCGTACAATATTCAGCTGGTCGTGAATGAAACTTACCTGAAAAGATGAGAAAGTCGCATATTAGTACATAACAGTAAACGGTATAAAATATACATAAGTGGCTGTCTCTGTGGCGTAGCGGTAGTGAACGCGGCCGCTACGCAGGAGGCGCGGGTTCGATCCCCGCTCAGTGCAAATATTTGTATGCATGCATATGAATATTTGCATTGGTCTGGGTGTTTCTATGTATAATATGTATGCATCGCATAGGTTTAGGTATAAGTGCCCGGTTAATGGCAATAGGCTCGCCACCTATTACATTGGGACCTAAACATAAACGGCGAAATGTGGGTGCTAGCACCTCTGCCTACCCCTTCGGGGATATAGGCGTGAGTTTATGTTATGTATGTATTATTCACAAAAAATGTATCTAAGTATGTTTATCCGTATTCTAGAACCCATAACACAAGCTAGTGAAGCTATGCTAACTTTCGGTCTAGAAAGCGATGTGTAGAATTTAATACAATATTTATAAAAAAGAAGAAGTGGTATAAAAAATTGCAGAAGGTACCAAAACTAAGATAGATGAAAATATTTCACTTCTGTTTGTGACTCCAGTTATTAATGCGGGTTGGACCTCTGCAACTAACTTACTCTGTGACAATTTAACTTTTGCACTTTACGATCGTACCACCCGTTACTTATTAAGGTCAGAATACATTATTGGTAATTTCATTACAAGTGAGTTTTAATTTGATTTCAGTTACGTCCTATGTCCCTTTTAGTTGCTTTTTGTGTTGTTAGTGGGGTAGTTCGATAAATTAAGTTGACTTTATCTGTGAGATATTATTCGAACTTCAGTAGGAGTTACAGACGTGATTGTTTTGTGAATTGTATGGGGTTGATATGTTTGTTAGTGATACATTTCTTGTTAAGGGCTCTATAGACTTTTTTATACCACTTAGGTCGCAGACAAGCACACGGCCCACCTGTTAGAAAGTGGCCCATGGACGAATGCAACACCAAGGGAATCACACTCGTGCTGTCGACCATTTAAGAACCAAAAGATTCTGTACCGTCAACGAAGAAGTCAAACAGTACAAGTCTTTGGTCTTCCCACTGACATCACAAAATCTATCCAGTGAGCTCTAGGTACTCTACTCACCGCTGGAAACACAGCCGTATTCTGTAGGGCCGAGGTTCTTCAGTCTGACTGCTCGATTGAGACGGTAATACCGTCGTGTCCTACCTCCTGCAGACAGACTGCTCGACTATTCGTGTAGTAAAATATAGAAATTAAAGTCTGAATAATGTTCAACTATGATGTTAGAGCATGTGATTAGATAACCTGACAAAAATGATTGTTTCAAATTGGAACAACCCTAATGGAAGAGTAGATAACCAGTGGAAATCAGACCTTTGTTTCTCAGATCTACGCACGCCTATTATTGGCCCAGAAATGTAATATTCATCAAGTACTTTCTCTAATGGATTTAATGTTATAGTAGTAGAGACAATAGGTTGATGAGTACTTAGTGTAATGGTATCTATAGATAATAATATAATGTGTGATAACATCTACCCTAACTAACCTGTTTATTATATTACCTTACTAGCCTATGCTCTGTCCACGTAGACGTATCGCGACTTTTGGATATATCTACGGTTCTGCTCAACCGATTACGATAAGCAAGAAAAGTTTTGATCAGACTTTAAGTCTGATCATAACTTTTCGTACAAAATAAACCGCATATAAATCAGTTTGGTAGCTTTTTGCGTCCATCTCGAACAGACAGATATACAGACAAAAATGCGTACCAAAAAAATATTTTTTTATATAATTTTAATTAAACTACTATAGGCGGACCCTGAGCTTCGAGGTCATCTTGGCCACGGATGCAATCAGGATAATGTGTCTACATGTATGAGGATGATGAATTTTAATTAAACTAGTACGAAGTGTGTACCTCACGGGTTATAAAAAATACTATTTTTGTGTTTTTTAAAATATTTCCAATACGATCACTTCACAATATAGCATAGATAGATAGATATAATATTCCAAATTTTGATCAAATTAAGCTTAGTTCAGTATTTTATCCTATCATAATTAAGCTCAAATTCAATGGCGCCCAACGTGGGGCACACTTCGTATGAGTTCAGAAAAAGCTCAGAGGAGATAGCCAACTCACGCGATGTGACACATTTCACCTCTACAGCATATGTACTCTGTGTCAATACCCCACATTTTCTTATAACATTTTAATTATATTAAAACTTGTAACCACATATTGTTGGAAAGTAACTTCGCTGTGTTCGTGTATCCTCGGAATACTTCGGCTCTATTCGTCGAATTAAAGTTTAAATGAATATGTGATGGGATGAGTTTGTTTGTTAACATGCTCTTTGGGATAAGTTTTGGCGGTAAACTTTAGCATTATGACGTCATAATGTACTTAATTTTATAAGGATTTTACGACGTCTATGTTTGTTTTGTTTCATTTAATTAAATAAAGAGTGCCCTACCCACATAAAGGTTGCCTTTTTCCTGTAATATCGGTTTAAGCAGGGAGTTATTCAATCAATTAGCCTATCGTAGTCCACTGCTGGAGGCTTTGGTCTACTGTCTCCACGCTGCGCTGACCAGACGGGTTGGTACAGGGTTTTATTTCGAGATTTCCTTCTCTCGCAGTGATATCGTCTGCGTATTTTTCCTTTATTCGCCTCCTTCGATACTCTTCGGATGAGCTGGGGTGGTGATACTTGTATTCTTTCTCAATCACCACACGGATAAGTAGATAGTGACAAACTGCATGGAGGCCATTAAGGTATCGTTTTAGGATCGATAGCATCTGAAATGATTACCTATACTTTTTGGATTTTATTTTAGTGTTTTACCATCGTTCAGCGGCCTTACCATAAACCTTAAAACAGGTCAATAATTGAACTGCTGTCATTCTGCCAACTGCAAATGTCACTTTGTAATGTCATATAAACATATAGGATTACAAAGTGTCATTTGCAGTTGGTAGAATGACAGCAGTTCAATTATTGACCTGTTTTAAGAGTTCATGGTATGGGCCCTGATTGCTGGGATGAAAGTAATGTCGTAAAGAAGGCTTTAGCTATGGAAGTAGATGGCTACAAGGGGAGAGGAAGACCTACAAGGAGATGGATGGATTGTGTGAAAGATGATAATGGTTAGGAAGGGAGTGAATGTTGAGATGACTGCAATCTGAGATGAATGGAAAAAACATACATGTTGCGCCGACCAAAATAAACTTGAGATAAGGGCAGGAGGATGATGATGACCATCGTTCAGATTGCAGTCGATTGAAATAGGTTAATATATAAAAAAAACCTCCATAACCTTTACATTAAAATAAAATAATAAACATAAAAGAAATCAATAAACATATTTAAATTCTAAGCACAGTAAAAATATATTACCTTAACAATACAATACATTGCTCGAAATTACAGCATTGTATCGTAACAAACAATTATATTTACGAAATAAAGATACCATCACGGACTCTAAAAAGCTCACGCTGAGACAAGATGGCTGACAATAAGTAAATAAATATACGTAATGGTAATTTAAGTGGGTAATATCGGTTTTGAATAAAATCTCGTGGTAGAAAGAAATGTTTTAAAAATATTGTAAGAGCTTTCGCCGCGGGAGTCGGATCTTAAAGGTCAAGATATTGAATGAAATTAAGTTATATTGATGAGATTAGGGTATGCATATTCATGATGTACTGGATTTGATTCCCGTATTACACAAATATGAAAGGCATGAAAGGCACTTCATCCCACGCACACTCAAGCTGTGGAATGAACACCCTGCGGTGGTTTTCCCAAGCGACTACAATATGGGGTTCTTCAAGAAGGGCATTAGAAGGTTTCTTCAGGGTCGGCAGCGCGAGTGTGACGCCTCTGGTGTTGCATACGTCTATAGGCCACGGTAACCGCTTCCCATTAGGTGGGCCGTGTGCTTGTTTGCCACCTAAGTGGTATAAAAAAAAATATATTATGGCCATCAGATATCTTCCTGTGGGTGTCGTTGGAGACGACTAAGGGATAGGGCTGTAGTCTCCTCGACAGTAAACATACAACTCATGACTTAGTGCCTACTTGACAGCAATAGACTCGCTCCCTATTACGTAGTACCAAAAATCATAATTGGCATAATGTGGGTGTCCCATACACCTCTGCAATACCTTCGGGATTTAATTCCCGTTAAGCCCCCTAGACAAGTGGCAATTCGTTGCTCGGCGTATCATGGAATAGAATGACGAAAGTAATGATTTGAGGTTTTTGACATTCGTTGACGCCTGTCATATACGTCAAATCCCATACATTTGGCATTCTATTCTACGAAACGCCAACCGACGAATTGCCACTTATCTAGAGGGGCAGAGTAAGTATTTGTATGAATAATATGAATATTTCCTGGGTGTTTCTATGTATTCACAAAAACAATGTTTCTATAAAATGTATCCGCATTCTAGAACCCATAACACAAGCTAGTTAAACTATGTTTACTTTAGATTTAGATAGTGCTGTGTAGAATGTTCTACAATATTTATTCTACACTCAAAGCGAATGCGAGTTTGAACTCAAAGGCTTAAAATTTACGATTCAAAATTTCGTAAGTTACACTCAATACCATTTAAATTACACGACCGACCAGCAACGCATTTTTCATTCGATATCATAACACGGATTACATTGCACGCTTTACGCACGCAATATGCAAATGCACGGCGTGCAGCTCCCGTACAATGTTGTTACATGCCATGATGTTAATATATACAGTATTCCGGTAGCGTGGACACGCGAAACAAAAATTTCAGTTTTTGGGAAACTTAAATTGTTAAAATAAAAAGAAAAAAGCAATGTTTAAAAATGACTGACTCATTCATTGTTTCCGTTAGTACTTTCAATAGGATGGCCCCAAGCAGCGTAACCTCAAGACGTATAATTTCATTTACAAAACATCACTAAAAATCAATAGTGCGCCAAGCGCCATAATGAGAGATGTTTTTTTAAAATTAAATTAAGGTTTTATTTAGCTTTACTAACACGTTGGGGAGTGAATAGCGCTAATTAAACGGCATATCGGTAAATAAACCAAGTCGTAATTTTTTATGTCAATATGTAGTGTACCCGGAGTATTACGAAGTGCCTTCGGCTTCGGGAGCCTTCCCCTATCACTGTAGAATTCCGAATACCTAGGAAATTTCAACAAGCACAGTTGGTTAGAGTATTCCCTTTAGAAAAGAACTTTACCAGCTCACGTGTTTCCCTCCTCGTACAGTCCGGGGTCCTTTAAGCGGGGTGTGAAAAAGCATCTGATGAGGCCGTCAAGCTAAGTGCCACCATTGTAGCATGGAACGTGTCTATAATGGTGACCCTCTTTCCAAGACTATGCCCTTAGCTTACCATCAGGCAAGGCGAAGTCAAATTGACGTGTCCTATATAAAAAAAAACTTTTCACGGACTCATGCACTCATGTTGACTTTTTCCGCTTTTATCGGATTCAAAGCTTGAACGGATTTCGCGGGCCTTGTGTTATCTAGTCACGCAGTAGCAGTCAAACCAACATAAGGTGAACGTTTACTTACGTTCATCATTGTTGCATCCATCTTCTACCCTGAGTTTACTTTGCTAGTCCTATTGGGCGTATTTTGGCTTATTAAGGAACCGCCTGCCATATGACCCCCCAATCCACATAAAAAACAACATGCACACTTTGCAAGTTAAATAAAAAGTTTTAAAAAATTGCCCAAAAGATTTTCCTTCATTATTCAAAACAAATGATTATGAATTTCTAATACAGATGAACTTTGACGAGCAGGGGTCAGAGAACTATTGGTCAAAGTTAACCCTATCATTGCTTTCAGAATAATTAAATAGGTGAAATTAAAGGGCATGATACTAATAGTTTGTACTTTGTAAGGCACTTCCGGCTTTAGTACAGCTAAATGTTTACATTATAACGTTAATTTTTTTTTTAATAATAACTTCAATACTTCTGGGATGAAAACGGAATCGTTTTTGCAGTGAGATAAAAACGGAACTATTATTATTATTATTTTAACTCGTGGGTTGAAAACGGGGGTTGTTCCGTAAACGGACACAGTCGCAGTTTGTTTTATGTTATTTTATTAATTTGTATCATAGCAAAACGACTTCATCTATAAACTGTATAATTTGTAAGTCAGTTGTCTCAAGATTAGAGAAGTTTGAAAAATAGTTCTTGAATTATGTTATTAATAATTCCGAAACAAAATATGTTCTAAGATTAAAGTTATTTGTTTCTACAAACCTTATGCAAGAAAAATCATGATTATACCATTTACAAAATGCAATAAGTGCCTATTAAAAAACAGATAAACGTAATGCTCCAAACAAACTCAAATCAAAAGGCACATCTTCCACATCTTATTTGCCTAAAGACTTTAAAAAGGAAATCAATAAAATTTCAATTCAGCCCTAATGAGTCAATTGTGACTTTATTCCCCTTAATTTTCAATAAAAACGTCCGAATTTTCAATAAAAACGTCCGAATTTGCATAACACTTAAGGACGGTCGCAAGCTTGCGACTCTCAAGCCGTAACTATTGTAGCCTTAAATGATGTCACTCAGATTATAATTTTAAATTAGACGCTACTTTTAACGTGAACGAACACACTTTATATTATATTAAAAGCCTATGCTCAGCATTTCTAATTTATTGATAATGAATAATAATTAATTTAAAACATCAATAAAATGTTTCTAAGTAGTTTCATTTAAAAAAGCAACGTGGACAGCTTTCATAGATTTATTGTCATCATTATCATTGTAACGTTAGTATCATTTACATACAAAACTTGTACATTGGATTTTATTTACTTTATTTGCTAACTACACCATATCTTTTGTTTTTATCACATTTCTGTCCATCCCAAGGTTGCCGGAAAGAAATCGCTTCCAGCGATAAGGCTTCCCATTGTAGATTAAACTGTATACATGCTTCCTACTTGTCCTACTGTAAATTTATTGGTAATCTATCTAATAAAGAATTATCTTTTTATCTATCTTCGACCTCGGTGTTCCCCTACACTTTTCGTTGATTTGACATGTGTCTGAGCTTCGTCAAAATATTATCCCCCTACCTCCTCGGTAACACAGTATTATTAAGCACTAGCTTTTGCCCGCGGCTCCGCCCGCGTGGATGTCGGTTATCGCGACCAAACATAGCCTATGTCCTTTCTCAAGGTCTTATCTACCCCTATACCAAATTTCATCAAAATCGGTTCAGTGGTTTAGGCGTGAAAGCGTAACAGACAGACAGACAGACAGAGTTAATTTCGCATTTATAATATTAGTATGGATAAACCAGTTTATCAGGGTATGGATACTGGCATATTTCTTGACTAAAAGTTGCTAGAGAAAATGTGCGCGAATTTGTTTGATGTAATCTAAGATTGGTGGATTTGAGCTCCTTCGCCGTTAAAGACACCCAAAAAACGCGTACTGCGGCTAAAGAGTACATTTTACGACTTGATAGGGGTCTAAATATATGCCAGTAACTATCAATAATAAATTATATCTATAGTTCAGTGTATCCAAAGTAAGCATCAACAAGATGACAAAAATTCGGTCACCATGATGATATGCAAATCGTTAGCCAAAATATGTTACTCGCATTTACCTTGAAAATAATTCGTTCAGGGTATTTATTAACAGATTATTACACTGCTGTCATATTTACATATGCGTTCACAATTTAATCTAGACAGGACTTGAAAAATATGGCAAAAAACCAGCAGGTGAAATATAGCTTCAGATATATTAACGTGAAGAATTAGGTCATTTTTGGGTGGTTTAGTCATCATGGAATCGTTATAGTCAGTACCTATGTTCGTTGATCGGTCCCCCTATCTGTCTGTAGGTATGTCTGTAGGTGACATATGTGAATTATCACAGTCACAAATAGGTACTACTGGCCGCACAGAATTTTTCACACTCAAAATTTTCTACAAACAAAAATTCTCTACGAAAATTGCACAGCGCACCTATAGAATTTTTCATTCAAAAAATTCTGGCGTGTCTTGCGACAAGCTAGAGCAGGCTCTGACTCTCTAGAGATGTAGAATGATGTGTCCGTAAAAAGGTAATGAAGACACACTCCAAGTAGTCTCTTGTAGCACTCCCCTGAGAATAAATAGTAGGACGAACACGTAATGTGTGACTAAGTGGTAATTCTTGTTAGTGGTTCTTGCCGTGTTGGCTCCCGGTGGAGTAGAATGGGCCACCCCATCTCTTCCTGTGGGTGTTGTAAAATGCGACTAAGAGATAGGGTTGTTTTCCATACGACAGTAAACATACAGCCCATAACAAAGTGCCCGCTAGACGGTAATAGGCTCGCCCCCGTATAACGTGGGACCGAAAATCATTGTTGGCACAATGTGGGTGTTAATACACTTCTGTCTACCCGTACGGGGTATGTGTATGTCTTGCTTCGGTTGCAATCAGGAAAATACATCTCCATGAAGATGATAATTATGATTGTCGGGGTTGAGAGGTCAGTGGCAGTCGCACGGATAAAAGCCGGCATACCATGAGAATAATCAAGAATAATGAACGGACGGATATAATAACCGTATGGCAGAGAAAGGAATTAGTGAACCGTTTTGTTCGCACTAAGTATGTACATATATGTATAGGTTCCTGTGAGTTTTTTATCCCACATAACTGGGAGACAAGCACACGGCCCATCTGATGGAAAGTGGTCACTGTAGCCAATTGGATATGTGCAACACGAGGGGCATCATACTCGCGCTACCGATCCCGTAAGTACCTTTTTGGAGAACCCCATACTGTATCGTTTGGAAAAACCACGGCAGGGAGCTCATTCAAGCGGTTCGGCGACTCCTTCTTCTGTCGCACCATTAATACTTGGAATTCCTTACCAGTTCACGTGTTTGCGTCCTACAGTCCTTTAAGCGGGGCGTGAAAAAGCATCTGATGAGGCGGTCAAGCTGAGTGCTATCATTGTGATATGGTACGTGTCTTTATTGGTGACCCTCTTTTCAGAGACTTTGCCTTCAGCTTACCATCAGGCGAGGCGAAGACAATTTCACACCTGACTGTGCGTACTGTTTCCAGTCCAACTTGTGAGGATGGATTCCCTGCCTGTGGCGAGAGGTGCGATGAGAAAATGTTGCCGTGAGCATTATGTCGAACTATTCATCTGAACACACACCATTGTACAGGGGATAAAATACGCACAGCGATGCAAAGCATATTTCCTGCATAATGCACGGCATATTTCCTGATAAATTAAAAACAACTGTGATAAAACCTCTTTTTAAAAAAGGAGACAAGGAGGATCTTTCATGCTATAGACCAATTGCTTTAGTACCAATATTTTCTAAAATATTTGAGCGAGTCATTTATGATAATATAAATAATTATTTTGAAGTACATAATCTTTTTGCTGAACAACAGAAAGGTTTTAGAAAAAATAAATGTATTGATACAGCCATTTTTGATTTTTTACATATAATTATGTCTAGAGTTGATAGACGTTTGCCCGTGGCAGCTCTTTATATGGATATGACGAAGGCATTTGATTATGTCGACCACAAAATTCTCATTAATAAGTTAAATTCATACGGCATTAGGGGTAACTTATCTAGTCTGCTCGAGTCATATCTAACAAATCGTCAAGTGATAACTATAATTAATAGGATAAGTTGTAAAACTAACACTGAACACCATTACCAGTCAGATATGAGAAATATAACTTACGGTGTGCCGCAGGGCAGTACACTGGGGCCCCTGCTGTTTAATATCTACATCAATGACTTCCCGTCAGCAACAACATTTCCCATGGTAATGTTTGCTGACGATGCTACGGTTGTATTTGATAAACCTAATGTAAATCAGATTGAATCGGCAATGAATGACAGTATTGGCTCTCTTGTTGCTTGGCTTGAAGCACAAAACTTAAAAATTAATATTGGAAAAACAACTGTAATGAACTTTGGTAGAAACATAGACGAAGATCTACATCTAAATGTAAAATATAATGGTACAAAGGTTAATGAAAGTACAGTAACAAAATTTCTTGGGTTACAAATAGAAAGCACATTGCAATGGAAAGAACAGATCGGGAAAGTATGTGGAAAATTAAACCAACACGCATACGCCCTATACATGTTAAACAAATCTGCAAATCAAGACACTGTACTCACAGCATACCATGGGTTGGTTGCGTCCACTCTAAGGTATGGTATCATATTCTGGGGAAATGCAGTAGGCAAAGAATTGGTATTTAAGGCACAAAAACGTTGTATCAGAGCAATATGCAACTTACACACTACTGACACATGTAAGCCACATTTTATAAGATTAAAACTATTGACAATGCCATCTATGTACATTCTAGAAATGTGCATGTTTGTAAGACGGAACTGGTTAAAATTTTCACCAGTAAGTAGTAGCCGTAGAGCAGGTAAACTCCATGTGGTAGCGTCTAAAACAACCATGTATAGGAATAGTGTCTTCTGCATGGCACCTACAATTTATAATAAACTGCCTAAATCTGTAAGTTCCACCGAGGCTATACAAGATTTCAAAAATAAACTGCTCACATTATTGGTAGAGAAGGCATATTATTCAATCAATGAGTACCTGAACGAGAAATTTTAATGTTCGTATTGTTATTATGTTATTATTGTTTCATTTTTTTTTTTTTTACATTGACATCAATCAATCAATTAGCCCAGTCCACTGCTGAACATGGACATTGACTTGCAAAACTATTATTATTATATAAATATATGACATTAAAATGCATTATTATGAGCAGTATGACCTAATTCATAAATGATATTATCTACTAACCATAGCTTTAAGTCCTAATACTAACGATAATGATATTTAATTTTAATTTGTACGCCATGTAAGTGGTAGGACATAGTGTACTTCTATAATTATTTTAAGATCTCTGTAAAACCTATGTTCCACAATGTAATAAATAAAAAAAAAAAAAAAAAAAAAAAAAAGTCTCTCCTGAGTCAAACAATCTTGCATCAATATTTAATACCGACGGATCCGTGAGTTTCTGCTACTATATTGTATTAAATTACTCAGTAGGGATACACATACCATAAAAAGTTATACACTTAAACGTTTCTCCTTCAATTTTCTCAGAAAATCCTCAGCCCGACCGCCGAATAAACTTTAATTACGTAAGACAATACATTTTGCGGACGAATAATCGTAAATTTGTAACCGGCCTAATACCGTAGGAGGCCTTTAACCAAATTTTACGGCTTGTTGCCGCCGTAAAGAAAAACATAAAACGCCAAAGTAAATAAAATCATTATTTAAATAACAAAAATAAAAAAGTTAATTTATTGTAAGGGTTGTTGTAGATTATGCTGGTACGACCAAGACCATTAAGTTGGAGAGACTAGATAAAGATAAAACGTATCTATTGCACTCGGTATCTGATGTACGATAGCCATTACTGAAGTAGAAAGTGCTATAAATACAAAATTAAATATTTTAATTTATACTGTTTAATACAATAATTTTTAACGATTCAAAAACACAAAAACCTACTCAATACTAACGTGTTCCATGATATACAATAATGTTTACTGAGCTACTGCACCACGGATAGTGTAACCTGGTCGAAACGTAAAGCAATTAAAAAGTATGTTTACCTATACCATGATCGCGTTCATACCCGTTAACATTATTCTACTCAATAATACATGGTCACTGAATCGCTGGTCGTGTGGTCGGTGGTCGCGCCGATACAGTGTGTAATGAGCTTTATATTCAAATCGAACACGACAGGTGTTAGGATTGGACGATAGAGATAACAGTCGGCTCTAGTACCAAAGGAATGAAAATAGTTTAATTATGTATTCATGCGAGAATGAATAAGCAAGATTGTGTTGCCAGTGGTGCCAGTGTTGCCACACATCAGAATGTAATGATAAGTAGTATTGTGAAGCAAAGCGCAGGGGAGTTATGAATTTATTGATGGTGGACTTTTGTTTTAATGATGGCTCGATATAGAGGAATTTTGATAAACAATAGATATATTTGTATAGTCACGCATTCTTTTGTATTGTGGAATGGCAGAGGCAATAATTTTTAATTAGCTACGATCCTGGTATACGCTCTTTCACTTCTTCTACTGGAGTTTTTTTTCATATAGGTCACGTCAATTTGACTTCACCTCGCCTGATGGTAAGCTGAAGGCAGAGTCTTAGAAAATAAAGTCACCATTACAGACACGTACAATCTTACAATAGTGCACTCAGCTAGACGACCTCACAGACGCATTTTCACGCTCCACTTTTTGGTTCCGGGACTGTAGGAAGTAGGTATATTACGAGTATATACGTGAGATGGTAAAGAATTCCAGGTCTTAATGATGCGGCAAAAGAAATGAAAATATGATCGCTTTGATATTTCTTTAAATCTGATTTATAATAAGACTTTTTCGGTGGGATAATTTCTCTTCAAATAACCCATTCACGTGACATATAGTTTATTTGCACAGTATGACCCATGACCCCTGTCTTAATAATTTAACAAAATAATCTTCAACTCCTACTGATTGATTTTGTATTTTACACAAGCTATCCGTAAATTGAATTGTAAATTACTTGTTTTATATGATAAATACATCTCAAAAAACATATAATAAGCTACTTGATAATCATGAAAAATACCATGTTAGGTCTCCCGTTGACACAAACTCCCACCAAGATTCATATTTAGCACCATCTCTTCACAAATTCACATCATTCATAATGCATTATTGTACTGAGTTAGAATGGTCTGCTCACGCGCACAGCGTGCTTCTCAAGAACACAATAAACATGTGTTGTTATTATCAAATCTGGCCATATTTTGTGTTGTGTGTACTTGACAGGGCGAATAGGGTGACCATGTTTCTCGGATGACACAGGATATTTTTTTGGCGGGAACTGCCACGAATTTAATGGAATTGAAGTACTACTTCTTAGTTTCTAGTAGTTAGTGTACTACTTGATTGCTTTTTACCTCTGTCTGTGAGCCAAAGGAACTATTTCTGAAATTAAATAGCGTAAGTCCCATTTTCAAATTGTACTTTACCTGTGTGCAAAATCTATACCAAATCTATCCAGTATTTGTATATTACGCAATTGTGCTTTGAAAACGTGGCAAAATTAACAAATAAACAAATATAACTTTTAATTCCAGATTAAAATTACAAGCTTGTAAGCAAAATTCTCGGTAATTTAAATACTAATCCTATATTATTCAAATCATATGTACACCCTACAATTGATAATATTTGTCGTGTCTGACATATATTGTGCAATTTCCCGCTGTTTAGTGGACACGTGTGCGATGAGCCTTATTGTGAATCGGATAATGGCGCCCACACACGAATAGAACTTTGTTTCACACAGTTATTATAAACTTTTAAAACAATATTTACAGTAAACCAATGAGGGTATACAGTACACAAAATGAATGAGAAACCTACTAAGTCATCATCATCACCTTCAATACGCGAGTACCGGTCGCATCAGAGACTCACCTCGTAGCCCAGGGTTTGCTTTACTACTCTATCTGTTCATTTATTTTATCTTGGCCTTTATAAAAGTGACTGCCTTCCGACTCCCCAACAAAAAACAGCATCAGAGCCTCATCCATCAATTAGCAGGTATTGGAATACTGGTGAGATTTTCACAGGGCCCTGAAGTGTTTGGAGGTGCCCCTGTACACTTTTCTATACATTTTCTACGAAATATCATTAATAATGCGTTTTTCACATGTCTAAAACTTGTCTTTAACTTTATCCGAACGAAAAACGGAAAAACCGTGAGTAAAACCCCAACACGCAACTAGTATACACAAAAACAAAGCACTAATGAACCATCAATGTACTGCTGATGCCTTTATTAGCGGTATTGATGCGTTATGCATTAATTAAGCATCGAACCCACATCGTATTAATTTATACTCCATTCATTTGAACCGGTAATAAGTTCGCAATAATTTCACCCGACGCTTTATGATATTGAGCTTATAATAAAGCCGCGTGGTTCCCGGCAGAGTAGAATTTGGGCCACCCCTTCTCCTCCCATGCGGTGTCGCACAAGGTGACTAAGGGATAGGACTGTTTAACATCAGACAGATATATAACGCCCAGACTCAGTCTCAGATCCGTGGCCCGATTCAACAATAGTGCCCGGAATCACCCCTATTACGTGGGACCTAATACAATGGTTAGTGAAATGTGGGTGTTAATTCACCTCTGCCTAACTCTCCGGGATAAAAGCGTGATTGTATGTGTGTATGTATGTACATAATAATATTCCATACTATGCTTACAATAACTAGCTGTTGCCTTTGACTTCACGCGCGTTGAATTTTGATTTCGTTCCTATAACCCATGGGAATAGATCCCGGGTACCCTATGCGGTCTGGAATAGATGCGGTTTTTGAATGAATTTTGACACCAAAGGTAGATCCATATTTATAAGTATATTATAAATGCGAAAGTAACTCTGTCTATCTGTCGTTCTGTCTGTTTGTTACGCTTTCACGGCTAAACCACCACCTTGAGAAAGGACATAGGCTATGTTTGGTCGCGATAACCGACATCCACGCGGGCGGAGCCGCGGGCCAAAGCTAGTTACTATCCCTACTAATATTATAAATGCGAAAGTAACTCTGTCTGTCTGTCTGTCTGTCTGTCTCGCTTTCACGCCCAAACCACTGAACCGATTTTGATGAAATTTGGTATAGGGGTAGATTAGACCTCGAGAAAGGACATAGGCTATGTTTGGTCGCGATAACCGACATCCGCGCGGGCGGAGCCGCGGGCAAAACCTAGTTACTAATATAAAGAAAGAACAACCCCATTTCAATTCCGCGGCTATAATAACCTCGTGATGTGTTCCCGGGGGTGACTGCGGTGAGTAGGGTAGCCAGAGCTCACTGGAGAGGGTTTATGCTGTTAGTGGGAAGACCAAAAGTTGTCCTGCCTGTCTTCTGTGCTGACGGCACAGAATCTCTTTGTTCTTACAGGGTCGGCAGCACGAGTGTGACTCCCCTGGTGTTGCACTCGTCCATAGGCCACAGTAACCACTTTCTATAAGGTGGGCTATGTACTTATCTGCGGCTTAAGTAATATAAAAAAAAAATACCGGCAGGCTATTTCATCTTTAGCTTTTTAATTACTACGGCTATAACCTTTTTCACTTCAATAGCTTTGCGATGAGTCTTTTTTCGACATTCTCAATTCAAAAAAAGATTTTTTAATTTCGAATTTCGATTCCGTTGTGACATAAATGAAAAAAGTTTTTTGAATTCAGGACATTCTAAACGCTTGTTTCTTTTCCGGAATGTTGGTTGCCTGATATTTTAATTTATTTCATTTAATAACAAATACTCGTAAGTTATTCGGCTTTGTCTGTTCAATGTGACGTATTCGGATATCAAAGTCGAGAGCCAAGATTACGTATAACGCCTTTGAAAAACTCAATAGACTTTGTATTAAAGAAATTTCTAGCGAGTCTTCTGCTAAATGAAAACTATTTTTGCAAATTGATTTCATTAATGCAAAATATAGCTATTCATAGTTGAAGAATTAATATTAAAATAGTAGGTAGCAAGTTTCTTTCAATATGAATCGACATTTAAATATGAATATTGGGGATTAAAATGGCTTTTGTATTAAAAATAAGTAAGTAATTATGTAAAAATAAATAAAAAATCTAGGATATTCTGTACAGTGTTATTTAGGCCCAGGCGTAACTGTGTGGGTTCTAGAATGCACACAATTTGTAAATACATAAATATTATACACAGAAGTACCCAGACCGCCCAAATATTCATATTAAGCATACAAATATTTGCACTGAATGATAATCGAACCCGGGACCTCTGACTTTAAAACCGAACGGACATCGATACAGAAGGGTAGCAGCCCGTCCTGGCTTTGCACAAGAAAAAGTCGCGCAGAGACCTTTACAAGATGAAATTAAGCGTATTTTTTCTATAATGTTAATAAAAAAATCTTCGTCATCATAATTCTTTTGTAAGAACATGTTATTATCCAAAAGCTTGTATACCTTCTTGAAAACCAAAGTGCCAAACTTATTTATGTTAAGATACCCAATTAAGGTCTACTGGTCTTTCGAGACGTTACGAGCCTCAGGCATTTTCTTCACAGAATTAGCTGTCTAATTGGCTGGACTAAATTGTACTTCGCAATAGTCTACTTAAATGTTCAAAAGCCTATGTTAATGTAGGTAAATTCAATAAAGTTGTGTGTGGTACAAGTGATGAGTGGAAGAGGGAGGTACGTCTATTAAATTTATAATGATAATGCTAAAAAAATTATGATACTAATCTATACTGTTATAAATGATTTGTGTCTGTATGTAAGAAAGCAATATTAGAAAAATTTAAAAAGAGACTAAAGTAAGTCGGCACGTAAAAAACGTTTGCTATGTAGGCTAAAATGCAAATATTTTCCTTTTTCGAGTTCTTAATTGCACTGTTCTGTTCTTACCGTTCAGGAGAAACACGGGGGTTAACATCAATACTAAACAAAACGGTTTACATTTCGGTCATGTCAGGTATTTAAACAGAGAAATACAGTGTTTACTACTGTAACACAATTCCATTATAAATTGCAAACCAATTTCCGACTTCTCTCTTTTAAATCACCTCACGCTACAATAAATCGCTTATCGCTTCTGCTTTTAACATAACCGTCGTCCTACATACGAGACGCCGTAAATTAAAAATATAATTAACATCGTACGAGGACGGAATTTTCTACTCATTATAAGAAATTCTGTATGAAGAAGTATCTGTACTAGATAACGTAATTATATAGTTTATGTAGCGAAACATCCTCGCGAAAATGTAAACTTGAAATTAAATATAGGTAGGTATTAGCACGATCTTATCAGCGACAAAAGAAGTATGTATACATATACTCACGCTTGTAAATCCCCAAAGGGGTAGGCAGAGGTGTGTTAACACCCACATTTCGCCAAGTATGATTTTCCGGGGTCTGATATGTAGTTTCGAATGCCGTGCTTGCGACGCACGCTGTTCCGTCCCACGTAGGTAATAGTGGGTGAGCCTATTGCCGTCCATCGGACACTTTGTCATAGGCTGTATGTTTACTGTCGGATGGAGAACAGCCCTATCCCTTAGTCTTTTACGACTCCCATAGGAAGAGTTGGGGTGGCACTAATTCTACTCCACGGGGAACCAGCACTAGTTTAGTTAAGACCAAGTTATTATTGCAACAGAATACGCATCAATAACCCCTTTTTTACCTGCACTTGTTCTAGCTCTCAGTACGTACAAAACTGCATTTAAAACCTAACTGTGAACCCAGCAAAGCGACTCATGTTCCCAAGTTCCAATAGCCATTAATCTGCACTCCTAGATAACATTATTACCACTAGACAGAAATAAAATGGCGAATAACTACGATTCCTCGTTCCTATCAATTTGAAATCCAATTTACTCGCTCCAAGATCCGGTGAACTGAAAATTTATTTTTTACTAGCACCGTTCCGCGGTTTTGTCTGCGTAACTCCTGGTTCTGTGGGAATATTGGAATAAAAAGTAGCTTGTGTTACGTTGGAATATAGTAGCATTCTAATGGTGAAACAATTTTTGGAATCAGTCTAGTAGTTTCAGAGTTAAGGTCACAGATAAAGGCGACCACTGAGAAGCAGCACTGCAATTCACTAAGCGAGCACAACGATGCGACAACGATGCGAGGCGCAACGTAGATTTTCATTGGTCAGATTGTATCACGTCATTGGAAATCGACCAATGACAGTGTCTATCGCGCACATCGTTGCGACTCGCATCGTTGTCGCATCGTTGTGCTTGCTTAGTGAATTGCACAGCAGTAATGAATTACGAATGCGCAATGAACGCACCTGCTGCATGCGTTTGTCGTTGTCGTATGCGGTCGGCTTCAGAATCATACCTCTTTCGATTTCAACGAACCGACAAACAGACAAAAAATATATATTTGTGTTCAGAAATGTTTATCCAACACAACCCAAATATTTTCTTTTAAACATCAACAATTATTTCACTACATATTATAAAACAAAGTCGCTGTCGCTGTCTGTCCGTCCCTATGTATGCTTAAATCTTCGAAACCACGCAACGGATTTTAAAGCGGTTTTTTTTCAATAGATAGAGTGATTCAAGAGGAAGGTTTATATGTATAATACATGCAAATTTCAAAGCGACTAATGGACGCTTCCCGTGACCATAGGGCTGGCCTTTACCTCGCTCAGAGGATTGGCATCGCCATTCAGCGAGGTAATGCCGCCAGCCGTCTGGGCACGGTCCCAGTAGAGATCGATGGGGAGGAATTTTTCGATGCCTAAAGTTACGGTCACTTCTTTGTATATATAGCATAGTTTTGTATAGTTATGTATATTTTGCAAGTAATTGTATATATATATATTTTTTTTCCATATTTTCATAATAACCATGTAAAAATTGTTCTTTTATGATTAAGTAATATTATTCGTATGTTATTAATAATAAAAGTATTCGCATGATTATTCATACATACATAATATTGTAGAGAAACACTGATAAATTTAGAGATATGCAGCGGGAACGGGATCAAAAAATATGTCGGTACGAAGTTCGCCGGGTCAGCTAGTATTATTATAATATACTTAATATTGAATACTTTTGACGATAAAACCGTACTAATAATAGCGCCAATTAGGGAAAGGTAAATATTTATTTA
The DNA here is from genome assembly GCA_914767945.1 of Eilema depressum. NCBI lineage: Eukaryota > Metazoa > Arthropoda > Insecta > Lepidoptera > Erebidae > Eilema > Eilema depressum. The sequence goes on along the minus strand of OU612036.1, from coordinate 9,334,985 downwards.
AAAAAAAAAAAAACAAACTGGAGGCAAAACCGTGATCAAATTAAAAGCTAATTGAAGGTGCCCTTTATAATTAAAAGGCGTTACTTGAGGGTTTCCTCGAAAGGAAATGAGCTATAGAGGACCCACGGCAATAAGGCAAATATTCCTAAAAGGAGAGTCGTAAAAAGTCCGATTGTTTCAAATACGGAACTTCAATATTTTTATGTCAGTAGTACCATTGATCAGTACCATTGATGGTACTACTGACACACTATACGTTACTAGTACCATTAAAAAAAAAATACAATATATTCCATCCCGTATTTCCTGGCTGAAGTACCATTGGAAAAATAATAATGTCAAAAAATAATAATGAATTTTGGAATAAGATAATTTCCAAGAATTGTGATTTTAACCTAAAAAAAATTCCGATTTCATTTCTTAAAAACCATGTTGTGTCATGTCTTATTCGAATACCGTTTTGATATTTGAGAGATTTTGAATAAGACAATTTTCAAGAAATGACTTTTCTGATTGAGTGATTTTTTTATGTTAAAATCACGATATAATTTCTTGAAAATTGTCTACAGTTGCAGTTGATTTAAAGACTGAATTTTGAAGATATTTGTATACTTGTATATAGAGGTCGCTGGAGAGGTTTTGTGCTGTCAGTGGGAAGACCAAAGGCTTAGTTATCTTCTGCGCTGACGGCATAGAATCTCTCTGTTATTACAGGGTCGGCAGCACGAGTGTTACTCTCCTGGTGTTGCACTCGTCCATAGACCACGGTAACCACATTCCATCAGGTGGGCCGTATGCTTGTCTGCAACCTAAGTGGCATAAAAAACAGTTGAAAAACATGGCAGATTAAACAGGGACCAGATTACCTCACTTAACCTGTACCTGCCTTATTACTTGGGTGGTCAAAGTACAAGTCCAGTAAGTCTTGTAAGCACTATCTCTCAATCGACTTTATGATCTATGAATATTAATTCACTATTTATCTTTTTTTACAGGCCTGAACCTAGCTAAGCTGGTTTAGTAATTGCTCGTTAAGTGATAGAGTTATCTTAGATTTGCTTCTTAACAAGACTTCGAATGATTTAATTGGAGATAGAACGTAACGGGAGCTGACGTTGAGTATGAATTGGTTGGGCAACTATGTCTATTCTATAGAAGACTGCAGTTAAAAAGCATTTGAGTAGGTTTTTATTAGCAGTTGATCAGTCCGACTGGGGTTAATGGTTAATAACCTTGTATTGTATTTCCGGCGGTGAGTAATTAGGTAGCCAGAGCTCAATAGAGAGTTTTTTAAGCTGTCAGTGGAAGGGAAAACGCTTGTTTTCTGCACTAACCGCATAGAAAATCTATTCTGACAGGATCAGCAGAACGAGTACAACTCCTCCAGCGTTGCACACGTCTATAGGCAACGGTAAACACTTTCCATCAGGCGGGTCGTGTGCTTGTCTGCCACTTAAGTGGTGGTTTACTTGCGTTATTGTACGATCGTCTAAAGGTATATTTTTCTTCATCATCGTCATCCGAGTATTACTTCACTTTTGTAGAACATTATCTCGATCATTTGTATATAGCTGATATTTTTTTAGAGCAGCTAAAACTAAAGTCTGAATATTTAAAAAAATATAAACAGTTTTAACTACTCTAAAACTGTAAATCCAATATGCGATAGAGAGAACGCTGTACAAAACCGGAGAAAACCAATATTAATAAGACTATAACGACATTTTCCCGACATGGCAATTCAACAACCGCATAGTGTACAAGCATGAGACTTATTCCTTGTTTATTAATCAAACGCCGCAATCATACAAACAAAGATACATCATATCGAAACAAATGACTCACCCATCCAAAAATAATCTGTAACAGAGTATGAACTATTTAAAATACCAAAATGGCCGCCGTCACTCATCAATCAAACCGTGATTTATTTCCATACTTAACCTCAAAACGGTGTAGAGATTTATAACAATACTATTAAATTACAATACAAAATTGGATTTTATTGGAGTGCTGTAGAACTTAATATGTAAATTACGTTATAACTTTTATTATATTTTGAATATTTTTGTGGTCGGTTTTGACCCGGTGGAATTTAAAGGGTTAAGTCTTGACAGATGTTGTGTTGATGGTCGTATTACGGGCAGCTGTGTTTTAAGAAAATAAAGAATTGGAACGGGTTAAGAAATAAAAAGAAAAAATGTTTTTGTTTCATTGTAAGGGCGGTGTTCTTTGATCAAGGTTGACTTTTAGCTTAAGTTATAAGGGTTAAAAATAAGAGTATAAGTAGCCCCCCTTTTATTATTAATATACTAAATAATGATATAAAAAGAAAAATTATGAAAAAGTGAGTTTGTTTGTTACCCTATCTCGCAAGAAATACTAAATCGATTTCAAGGTTCTTTTTGTCCCTATAATACCTGTTTATTTGGGTGGAGCCACTGGTATAATCCTTATTTTAAATAATGCTATATCTTTTTCTTTGGTTGGGTACACCACCATTATTGTGGCCTTTAGTTCTTTGGATACGCAGATACCGGCAAACATCTTGAATAAAAGTTGCCATAATCGGACAATCTATATGTGTAGGGAATCAAACCTGCAACATTATGATATCGTATTCGGCGCTTCGTCATCTATACGTCATGCGTAATTAATTCATTGTCGTATTTCAAAGTAAATATAGATATAATAAATAATAATAAATAAATAAATATTGTAGGACATTCTACACAACGCTATCTAGACCCAAAGTAAGCATAGTTTAACTAGCTTGTGTTATGGGTCCTAGAATGCGGATAAACATACTTAGATACATTTTTTTTTTTTTGTAAATACATACATATTATACATAGAAACACCCAGACCAATGCAAATATTCATATTCATGCGCACAAATATTTGCACTGAGCGGGGATCGAACCCGCGCCTCCTGCGTAGCGGCCGCGTTCACTACCGCTACGCCACGTACCGTACGCTACGTATATGTTTTGTTAATGCTGTTTTGTAAGGTCAGCAACTTTTGTAGCTATCTGTACTTTGCCTAATTGGGTCTGAAGTTTAATTGTTTGATAGCTTGACCTACTAGTCTAGTAAGTTTTGTACCCATATAGTCTTTAACTACTGCAAAATTTTGGAATATTGCCAGTATAATATTCACTACTAACTTTCTTTACTATCAACCCCAGCGATTAACATCAAACTAAAGCCCTCATGTCATGTTCTAAAAGGAATAGGCAGAGACAGAAAAGAGCAACTTTAAATAAATCTATACTAATATTATAGATGCGAAAGTAACTGTCTGTCTGTCACGCTTTTACGCTAAACTACTGAACCGATTTTGATGAAATTTGGTATAGGCGTAGAGTAGACCTTGAGAAAGGACATAGGCTATGTTTGGTCGCGATAACCGACATCCACGCGGGCAGAGCCGCGGGAAACTGCTAGTCAAATATAAAAGAGAGAGAGAGAGAGAGAAAAAGGACCAAGACGGGCAAAGTCCCCATAAGGGCCGGCGCCCACTGCCGGCATGGCACGGCATGTAATTTATTACTAATCAAGTTATTTTCAACCTTATCTCATATGCTTTATAATTCATTTTACTTAACGTAAAAAACGATGCCGCGGCATGCCACAGCCTGCCGCGGCATCGTTTGACGAATAAAGTGTGGCAATGTGGCAAAGTTGAAATTATTATTTTGCGTGCAACCCTCAGTAGGTAAAACGTAATTCCCAATACAAAATTCACTATTAACACTATAATTACAAACCTACGCGATCGAGTCATAACTTACTAAGTCTGTAATCAGCTTCTTCTTTATCCTAGCGTTAATTCCCAGTCGCATCCGAAGCTTTTTCAACTCGGAGTCTAGGGTCCGCTTTACCAGTCTGTAATAAGCTTAACCCCCAATATTATCTATCTAAACGTGCCCTAGTACCCTCACATAAATCAGCCCAGAGACCCCAACTAAACCAATAAAATATAACACTGAGAGTCGTAAATTCTCATAGGATCCATTTTAATACCTTTTTATCAACTTTAGCTTATCCCTTGAAACTGACATAATTTAAAGTTCGCGCGCACTGTGACACTTTAGTTGCTCACCAAATTGATCATGTGAACATTTTAAAACAAATAGATTATCAACTTTGCCTATAAAATTAAATCGGGAAAAGTCAATATCCACAATTGATGCTCTACATTTTTTTCGTTTAATATCCCTGGATAATCTACAATGTTTAAAAATGATTATAAACGCCAAGATTATTATTTCCAGATTCACAATGCATTCTACGAAAACCCCTTGGGTTGCTTTTTATTGAAAATTAAATGAATAACAATCTTTTTGGTTTCATATTACTGTCAATCACAATCAAATTATTGGTTTTTACATTTCCTTTTCAATTCGCTGTACTTTGAAGCTTTTATTGTGACTCGAAAACCACATTAAGCCGTCGGAACCGGTTGGCATACAAACATCTTTGTCATCTACATTAATATTATAAAGAGGAAAGATTTGTACCTATTTTTGTATGTTTGTAATGAATAGGCTCCGGAACTACTGTACCGATTTCAATAATTCTTTCACCTATAGAAAGCTATACTATCTGGGAGTAGGTAACATAGGCTATATAACATCACGCTACTACTAAAGGGAGCGGAGCAGTGAGCATAAATGTCAATAAATCGGGCTGATTTCCATACATTAAAGTTGGAACGGAATCCGAATTCCACGCGGGCGGAGCCGCGGGCAACAGCTAGTCTTTCATATGTGTAGTTGAAGCCCTAAAAATACGACTCCATAATTTTACTACAAAACTTGGATATCGCCATTAGTTAGTGGACGTTAGATGGCAGTCGCTTTACGGAAAATATTGATTGTTTCGTATTTAGACTGAAATCCAGGCTCAACTGAGGTGGTAAAAGACTGAAAGAGCCTTGAAACTTTCACGCAAAGTGTTTCACAATGCACGCGAGACTTTATCGGGGTTACAAATAGTTAAACTCACATGACGAAGTTTTGAACGCAAAATCTCGATATCGGGTATCGATATGTTAAAACTTGGATTAATTAAGAGCTTTCGGATTCATATGCGATATGATTGAAGAGATGAGTTACTAGTGGAATTTCGAAAATTTAAATTTCAATTATTTTTTAAACGGGCAAAGTTATATGATATGGGCAAAGTTTTTATGACGTTATTGCAGTTTTAGTTTAGAACTATGATATTGAAATTGATAAGTTAGGTGTCATTTAGACGAGGAAAGTTTCTCGCCTGCATGGTATTATTTATCGAAAGGACATAAATTACATGCACTAACCAATGGTAATATTTGAGTGCCAATATCTTGATGCACTTTGACATAGCACCGTTTTAAATTGAGCGATGCGCTTAAGCAGCCAGTTACTGGTGAGTTTACCCTACCCATCATGACTGAAGTACAGTGATATTTTATATATCGTTATTTTTATACTAAGGTAATAAATTATCTTAGACTTTTTTAAATGTTGGCATTTTTATACTTAGGTAATAATCATCTTCGACTATTTTTTGATATCGACATTTTTAAACTTAGTTAATAATCCATCTCTCCAATTTTCCATCTTGCCAATATCACTTTCTAGTAATTTTTATACCTAGTAATTTTTCCTGATAGACTTAAGTCGCCAAAAGGACAGAAAAAAGTTGCTTCGTCTAAACATTAGCAGAAACAATTGTCGCTCGCTCGTCCACGCCTGCCGAGGATTGACATAGGCGATAAGTTACTTTCGAATCTCGAATTATACAATCGTAGACAAGAAATTAGTCAATTGTCGCTCGCTCGTCCATGCCTGCCGAGGATTGACATAGGCGATAAGTCACTTTCGAATCTCGAATGATACAATCGTAGACAAGAAATTAGTGTTTGCCTATGTGTTGACACTATGATACAATAATAGTATAGAGATTATTGCGAGTATAGTGATAGTCGCGTACGATTCTCGAACTGAAACGGGCGAGAAACTCCTCGTCTAAAGGAGCCTTTATTTTGTTTTCTTTTTCGGATATCAGGTGGACGAATCACGACCACATTCATCATCATTACCCAAGCGCCCATCCCACTTTTGATCCCTAGTCCTACTTCTCCTATGACAATTTGACTGCAGCTGACCCTGAATGACAAACCCAAACCAACTTTGCCTGTTAGCTGGAACCCCTACTGATCAACAAACGAGTCTCTGACGCGGGCTTTCCTCTCAGGGTTGTGACTGCCGTTTGACCTCCCAACCCCACGTTACCAGGTTCAAGCCTCGGAAGGACCTAACCGTGATCATCACTAACATGATGATGATATTAATTAACTACAAGACTGAATAATGTAAGGTATACCTTAATTAAAAGTAGGTGAATGTTTAATGATAATAGAAAATGGGTATACGGGAGCTTGATGTAGTTCCGAGTTTATATGGGTGAGTCCTCAGTGTAGACACACTTGAGCGATTAGCGATTTCTTTAATAAATTTTCTAGATTCGAGACGGTATTGTTTCCACCGTGTGTTAGAAAATTACGCCTACAAGAACGAAATGCGTTGTGTGAAACTTAAAAGACAAGCAGCTTATGCTGGGATTCATAGGAACTCACATTTTCGAGTTTACCTGAGGACCTCCGCAGTAGGCTTATATGATGAAACATATCTGCTATAATAATATAGTTTTAGTCAGTTCCATTCCGACACAATATTACCGCTAGTTCTAATGAATTCTTACCCATTTTTCTTTATAATTATTATTTATCTACTTAAATGCATATTTATTTACACCCGTCTCAGTGTAAATAATAAACACACTAAACAAATCACAATGGATAAGATGGTAATATGTATAGTCTTATTTTAATGTTAACAATATCATATTTACATCCTTTGCCGCTGCCAGACACACATCTCAGAATGTTCCAAGCTGACTGAATAAGTAAATCGAAGTCGCGATTTTTGTCACGATTCTTAGTTTTCTAGCATTAAATAATGAATAAAAAAATAGACGTGATTTTGGCTGAGGGGGGGGGGGGGGGTAGTCTAAAACCTCACCACGTATCACCATGGGGGAGTGGGGGTTAGAAAGTTGCTAAAAATGAACATCACGTGATTAATGGACAGTCCCTATCATACCTAGGTTGATAGTACACAATAGAAGATTTTTTGGCCAGGGTAAAATAAAGATTATAAAACACTGCATTAAAGCAGTGCCTGGTATTGCAAACGTCCATAAGCCATGGTAAGCACTTTCCATCAAGTGGACCGTGTCTGCCAGCACCTAGTGGTATAAGAAGCATTCACTATCGAGGCCATACATATTTCATGCATCATTTACCAGTTACGATAACAGCATTGGATGAATTCATCTCGTAAGTATTCTAACAGCATCTCGTTCTCGTCACAAGCCAATCCATTAACGCCGCCAATAAAATTGGAAGCAAACGGACCATTCAGTTTTATAACAAAAACGTGACTACAAACATAGAAACATAAACAATAGATATAAACTTTTAGAATTACTGCCGTCTAGATATATAAAATTTCAATATACAAGGTGTATTTTTGAAACGGGGCAGTAAGGGCAAGTACCTTAACCGTTGTAGTTACAGCAAAACGTTCTTAGGAGACCTTCCCTAACTTTTGAGATATTTTGAACTGCATTCACAGATTTTGCAATCGAAAAAATGCAAAAAGTCCAACTGTAAGACAGTTGGACTTTTTGCATTTTTTTTTTGCGAAATATCTCAAAAAGTTAGAGAAGGTCTCCTAAGAACGTTTTGCTGTTACTATAGCGGTTAAGGTACTTGCCCTTACTGCCCCGTTTCAAAAATACACCCTGTACATATATTACAAAATTGTAAATTGGTTGTGTCTGTGCATTGGAGATGTTTAGAAGACGACAGTTAAGTTTTGTTCAGACAGCCTCTGTGGTGTGGTAGAAAATGCTGCCATTACGTAGGAGGCACGGGTTCGATCCCCGCTCAGTGCAAATATTTGTATGTAAGAATATGGGTATTTGCATTAGTCTGGTCGTGCCTCGGAGAACACGTTAAGCCGTCGGTCCCGGTTGCCATACGGACATCGTGTCGCTCACGTCCAATAGGCCACGGTTACTACTTACCATCAGGTGGGCCGTGTGCTTGTCTGCTACCCAAGTGGTATAAAAAACGGATATGGTTATCACAAAGGTCTTGGTTGGACATAAAATCTGTGATACGTTTGATCGCTATTGGTTGATTAGAATCGGAGATTATGACCAAAAGCCGTGATAACTTACATCCATGTGGGCGAAACCGGGAGCAACAACACTAGTAAACAATAGATAATTATAAACTTTTAATATTACTACTGTATGTATAATTTTAATAAAATTTTATCTCAACAGATATTTCTCTTTTGGCGTAAATTTTGTTGGGGAAAATACTCCGGTTGATTTTATGTGACATGGATTGGCATATTCAATTGGTTTGAGATCGTTTTATTGGATGTTTTTGCAATAAAATATTTGCAATAAGGTTCTGCGTTTTATATGGTAAGCAAGATAGGCAATCTATGTAAATGGTGCGAAATGTTATTGTTCAAACTGTTTGATAACGAGTAGGTGGTTCATTTGAAAGGTTATTCACTTCACTTCTTTCAATAGTTATATAGTATCAAATTTGAGTTAAATATGCGAGATCGTTCATCATAACTATAGTTTGTGAGAATTACGGTAAATGGCGGTTCGGCGACTCCTTTTACCGCAACATTAAGGCCTGGACTTCCTTTCCAATACACGTGTTTCCCTCTACCTACAGTCCCAGGTCCTTTAACCGGGGCGTGAATAACCATCTGATGAGGCCATCAAGTAGGAACACATAGGAACGTGGACGACGTCAGAGCTTTATAAAAACGGATATGCCAACCCCCCTAGACAAGTGACAATTCGTTGCTCGGCGTATAATGGAATAGAATGACGAATGTATAGGATTTGACGTTTTTGACATTTCGGACGCCTGTCATATACGTCAAATCCCATACATTTGGCATTCTATTCTACAAAACGCCGGCTGACGGATTGCCACTTGTCTAGAGGGGCAGATGTAGACTAGAATTTTAGCTATCCAGGACAGGTAGAGGTAGCTCTGTTACCGAGGAGTTCCCCCTATAAAGGTGAACTAACTTGGGTTCCAGTTGCATCCGACACTTTTTCCTATTCATTTTTGTCTTCCCTATTTTAGTCTGCGGTTACAACATAAAATTCAATGTATTTACATGATTAACCATACTGAAAAGATCATTTATCATATGACCATATATTTCTGACATCTTTTATTATGTTAGTGAATGCCGAAAAAGGCGCCTCATGGTCCATAAAGGCGTGTTAGACGTTATTGTTTGGTGGTGAAAGTTGGGTATGACAGAAAAATCATGGAAATGGAGTGAACGCGATTAGGATGAGATCATTGCGTACGTTTGGAGAAAGCTGATTGATAAAGAATATAATATTGATATACAATAATGGAAGTGAAAGAGTTTTTAATAGTAAAAAGTTATAAAGTAGACGAATATCTTAATGATAAAAATGCATGGTCATCCTAATCTCTGGCTTGCCAGCACAATATAAATATATAAAAAACTATATTTTAGAAAAGGATAATCTAGTTCTTTGAGTTTCTTGCTAGTATCTTCTCAGCAGAACCAACTAACCGAACGGGCGAAAAAATCAATTTCAAATGATTTTATTTTACTTTGTATAATATTCTTTTTTAATTCTTGATTGAAAGAACATTAAATATATGAAAGCGTGTGACTTAAATGATGATGTAGTAGTGAAAATAATATTCTGTAGTGGTTTTGGTGAATCCCTACTAATATTATAAATGTGAAAGTAACTCTGTCTGTCTCGCTTTCACGCCCAAACCACTGAACCGATTTTGATGAAATTTGGTATAGGGGTAGATTAGACCTTGAGAAAGGACATAGGCTATATTTGGTCGCGATAACCGACATCCACGCGGGCGGAGCCGCGGGCAAAAGCTAGTAACGAATAAGTACCGAGCAAATGACTTGACGTATAGGGAACGATTCTGAAGTGGCTTGGTCACATAAAATGAATAAATGCTGAAGAAATGTAATTTTTTATACACCACTTAGGTGGCAGAAAAGTACAGGGCCCACTTGATGAAAGGTGGTTACATGGCTTATGGACGTATACAACACTAGGGGCGTTACACTTGTGCTGCTGACCCTGAAGAAACCTTCTAATGCCCTTCTTGAAGAACCCCATATTGTAGACGCTTGCGAAAACCACAGAATGGAGTTCATTCCACCACAACGACGAGGGCTGGTAGGGGTTTCATTGATGACAATGGTGACGCAGAGAATAAAGAGCAGAGCAGGACGAAAGCATCTAAAACCGGCAAGCTTGATATGATATTTTCTGACATAAGTATTTAATGACAAAAGCAGATTGGCTAGCTGTTTAGACTACCTACATCTTGTTTGGGCAACTTTCCAGGTAGATCAGAGACCGGAGCTTATCACTTTCGTACAAATTCCTAGTCGCATCGTTAAAATAACACAAAACTCAATACGCTCGAATAAAAACCTCACCTCTCTCAACAAACACAAACTTTAATTCCAAATCAAACTTCTGTAATATTCTCTCCCGCTCAAACCGAGGCCCAACCTTTATAAACAGCAGTATTGTACAAAAGTTAGGTCGATCCATAGATCGGAGTTTTAACACAGGATCGGAGTTTTAACACAGGATCGGAGTTTTAACATAGGATCGGAGTTTAACATGGTAAACTTCTAAGTTTGCCATGTTAAAACTGATAGCGCCGTAACCATTACCGGTATTGAAAGAGCTTATGTGCTTTTATGTGATGTTGGATCGCATGTAAAGTTTGGGAACAAAATGTTTGATTATAATGTTTTAGTCGGTATGCTTATGGAATTTGAAGCTAATAAGCCAGTACTTAAGGTTGTATTTCTATTAGAGGGTTTGAGTACAGTTTGTTCACTACAGAATTAGTAATATGGTATACATAGAAATGTTATGTGAGATATAATAAAGGGGATGTAGGGCGTAGGTACACCTAGACCTTTATGCCAGTTTTAATTGATCGGCCTACGTGGGTGCGGGTTTACCTTTGGAATGGAAAGGGGACTTTTTTATCCGCACTTAGCCTCTTTCTTGGGCCATTGTGCGTGGAGAGTGCTGGCTATAACAGCCAGCCATGGGTTTACCTTTAGGGATTGGGGAACCAGATGGCAATCGCTTCCGTACAAACTAACCAAACCAAATATTAGAAAGGAAGCGTTGCAGAACAGTCCCCAGATTTTGTATGTACTTGGGATTGACGCTCGGTTATAGAGGATGTAATACTGATGAAGTATAGGGTAACAGGTGGGGAAAACCCTGTAAATCCTGTCCTGTCCTACTTCCTACTAATATATTTTAAAGTAACTGATGCCCGCGTGACATTTTGACCACATTTTTATTACCCTTGGGAACCCATTCTAGAGACATATAGGAGCTTATGTGTTATTTCGGACTAGAATCTAATCTTGTACCAAATTTCAGCAAGATCCGTTCAGCCATTAGAGCGTGATTGAATAACAAACATCTAAATATGTTCACAAACTTTCACATTTAAATAAATTATACTGTAGTAGAGTAGATCCTACTTAATATTATAAATGTGAAAGTTTGTGAGAATGGATGTGCGGATGTGTGGATGTTTGTTACGGTTGTCTATTGTTTAACCGAAGATTATATGCCATAATCATCATATTCCCGAATTTCATTTACCCGAATTTCATTTGCCCGAATGTTTTGTTTGACCTAAAAGACATATGACATACTTTTAATTGCCCGAAACTTAGATACCATAACATACGAGTGCCATACGTATTGTTTTACATATTTTTATTTGCCATAATAATTATTAGACATAATAATTAAACGCCATAATGATTATTAGACATAATATTTATACGCCATAATGATTATTAGACATAATATTTAACACGTTGAACGCCACACGAAAAATCGAGGTTTTCCGTTCAGGCCACAGGACTCACCGGTGAGCCTTCCCTTACTGTTCCGTTCAAGCCACGTAGGTCACCCGTGAGCCTTTTGACAGGTCTAACGAAAACGCTTCCCACAATCCACAGATTGCAGTTATCAAACAAAACGTATGTAGGAATGAGCCGCGAGGCCCTGCAGCGTATTCGGACGGCGTGGTTTTGAAATCCGGTAAAAACTTGTAAGATTTTTTCGAGGTTCTTGTAAGATGCAAGGGTCGTCCTACGATTCAGTAGAAATTGTTATTTTGATTATGGAGTGTGAATCGAACTAATACATAATTGCGAATATTTTTATTCAAAATATAATAGAATATAATATTTTCTTCTTCACCAAATAAAATTCTCGCATTACGTTTTATATAAAATCTTGTTTACAACATTTTATATTAGAATATTCAAAAAGTCTTGGAATGGAATGGAAAGGGGACTTTTGTCCGCACTTAAACTCCTTTTTGAAGAGTGCAGGCTATAGTAGCCAGCCTAACACCGCCCAGAAGCGCAGAAGCTTACTGGGTGCTTCACAGGCTTCGCGGAGCGACCTCACTGTGCCGAGGATTCGAGAACGTTGGGGGGCTACTGCCTCGCATTCTAATACTACGTGGGCAGTCGTTTCCACGGCGATGAAGCACCCCCGACGTAGAGGGCTACCCGTGATCAGGATGGTGTAAAGGTGCTTGTTTAGGTGACAGTGACCTGTTATTGTCCCCAGAATTGTTTCGTTTCGTAAGCCGGTTGGTTCAATGATGGCAAGGCCACTTTTGACTGGCTGCAATCTGTGGTTTCTGCCCATCTTTGGATGTGTAGTTCGGCAAATCTCTCACGCAACCAGTTGCGGATCTGTGAGAAAGGTATCGGTAGTAATGGTAGTGGGCCATTCAACGACATGAGCCTCTTCACGCCAGTTAATTCGCGGCATCGTTGCCGTAGGACCCACTGTGCCCTTTTATCCACTGTAGCGTTACTACGTTGTTGGTGGATAGCTTGTGTAAAGCTGCCTGACACTCCGCTATTAGTATGCTGTTTGGTTATTTGGTGGTCTAGTGCTTTCAGGACAGCTGTGCTGTCGGTGAGGAGTCTTATATTTAAGCCCCTCACCTCCAGTCTGTTTCTTTCCGTCGCAGCTGTTGTTATGACGACAAATTCAAATTGGAAAATCGAGCTGTGTTTGCCCAGTGGTAAGTGGATGTTTAGGCCGAGGTCCAGGGAGTGTACGCCTGCTCCTGAAACATTTTCTATTTTGGAGCCGTCAGTGTACACGCGTACCTCTTCGAAACCGGAGTAGTCCTTATCCTCAAAAAGTCTCTAAAAATCACATTTATGACAGGAGTCCAGGCTGCCATTCACCGCATGAAGAACCAGAAAGCTGTGGGACCCGACGAAGTCCCCATCGAAGCTTGGAAGGCAATGGGTGCCCGTGGTGTGAGCATCTTCACAAACCTATACAACCGCATACTCTTCCCCGGTAAGATCCCGAGCCAGTGGAGACTGAGTATCATCACGCTAGTCTTCAAAGCTAAGGGATCGGTGCAGTTACCGCGCGCCGCGGTTTAAAGATAATCTCTCCCACCATGAAGCTCTACGAGCTGATAATCGAATCCCGGATCCGAAAGAAGAGTGCACTTTCGGAGTGTCAGTGTAGGATTCGCTCGGGGCACGGGACCGTGGATCCGGCGTTCGCCCCAAGGATTGTGCGGAGAAATACAGGGCCAAGAACACGCCCCTGCACTGCCTATTCCTAGACATACAGAAGGCCTTCGACTGTGTTCCTCGCGCGGTGATACGCGCAATACCCACCAGGGGTATTGCGGTCCAAAGATGTTCCAGAGGCTTACATTGACACTATCCAAGACATGTACCACGATTCCAATTCTGTGGTTTGGACCGCTGTTGGCGACATGAAAACCTTCCCCGTTACCGTCAGGATACACCAAGGATCCGATTATCTGAGCTCCGAGGTCATCTTGGCCTCTGATGCAATCAAGAAAATACGTCTCTATGAAGATGATGATGAATCACAACTATGGCAGTTTTTAATACTAATTCGACCAATCCAATGTTCCTTTGGCTTTGGAGGGCGGGTGAGCCGCGGGGTGACCCCGCGGCCCCCGGCAACGGAAAAATTGATATTCCTTCGTAGGAGGCCACGGGACCCTCATGTGAGCCTTTTGCTATATCACTGAAACTAGACGGTAGAAGTCGCTAATTTTTATTTTCTACACGTTTTATAGCATTTTATAGACTTTGGGATGAAAATCAGAAGTTGTAAAAAAATACGGTTTCGTGATTTTTGGCGTGGCTCAAACGGAAAAGTACGCTAGGCTCACCGGTGGGCCGCGTGGCGTTCAACGTGATTTAAACGCCATAATGATTATTAGACATAATATTTTCTTCTTGCTCTTTCTGGCTGTCAAAGTCGATGGGTGTGATGGGTTGGTGGGTTAATGGTCACAGTTCTAACCTAACGCAAATGGCACCTAACCAAACTACTTCTGGGTGGTTTATAAAAAAATAACCACGAAGGGGATAGCGGGGTCTATTCGCTCGCTTCGCTCGCTCAAACGACCCCGCCATCCCCTTCTAACCTAACCTATCCGAGTCGGGGTGCCCTAAAGTCCCGATTGCATCCAGTTTCACCTGATATAACCGTTACACACTGTCACTGTTACACAATGTCGATGGCAGTTGATGTTATGGAATATGATAATTATGGCATGTGATAATTATGGCATGTGAAAATTATGGCATGTGATAGTTAGGGCATGTGATAATTATGGCATGTGATAATTATGGCATGTGATAATTATGGCATGTGATAATTATGGCATGTGATAATTAGGGCTTACAATGATTCTGACAAATGATGTTATGGTAAGTGACTTTATGGGAAACAAAGATTCTAGCACGTGATTAATATAGCAAATTAGAGTAGGGCAAATGAATATTATGTCTGTTAATATTATGGCTGTTGACTATTATGGCAAATGATATTAGGGTAAATAAAATTCGGGCAAACGGCGGTATACCGTTTGTTACTCTTTCACGCATAAACGGCTGGACCGATTTGGTTGAAATTTGGTATGTATATAGGTTATACCCTGGATTAACATATAGGCTATATATCAGCGATGAACGGGATCAGAATTCCACGCGGGCGGAGCCGCGGGCAATAGCTAGTAAAACTATATTAATTTGGTTCGTGTGCCGCGTGGTTCCCGGCAGAGTAGAATTTGGGCCACCCCATCACTCTTCCCATGCGGTGTCGTACAAAGCGACTAAAGGATAGGGCTGTTCTTCATTAGACAGTAAACATACAGCCCGTGACAAAATGCCTGCTAGACGGCAATAGGCTTGACCCTATTACGTGGGTAATACAGCTCTGCCTACCCCTTCGGGGATTTACAGGCGTGAGTACTCGTACCTCGACATTCACATGGTGATGAAGTCTATTTTCGTGAGCTTCTGCATATTTTTGTATTACTCGGTCTACGACGTCCATGTTTAGGTCTCGATGTAGGTCACAGTTCCGAATGTACCAGGGTGCATTAACTATGTCCCTGAGTACTTTGTTTTGGAAACGTTGAATGATCTGGCGATTGGTCTTACTGGTACAGCCCCAGAGCTGGATACCATAAGTCCATACTGGCATCAATACCTGTTTGTATAATAGGACTTTGTTGTGTACTGATAGTGGGGAGTGTCTTCCAAGTATCCAGTACATTTTCTGGTAGCGTATTTTCAATTCAGATCTCTTTTTCTTGACGTGTTCTTTCCAGCGCAGCTTGGCGTCAAGATTCATACCAAGATATTTAGCTGTATTAGAGTATGGAACTTGTTGGCCATTAATAAATACAGGAAAATGTTGTGTTCTTTTATTGGTGAAGTCAACGTGCATCGACTTGCTTTCGTTAAGCTTAATTCGCCATTTTTTAGTCCAGGTTAGAACTTGATTAACCGCTTTTTGAACTTTTTCCACAGCTTCTTCATGATTATTACCTATCGCCATAATAGCAGTGTCATCGGCAAAAGTAGCAATAGGATTATTTTCTGTAACTGGGATATCACTGGTGTACAGTAGGTATAATATCGGACCTAATACACTTCCCTGTGGCACGCCAGAATTGATGGGCCTTGTTTCTGAGTAGGCGTCTTCATATCGAACGCGGAATGCTCTGTTTGATATGTATGATTCGAGAATGTCCGTAAACTGTCTCGGTAGCATACTATTTAGTTTGTGGATGAGACCTTCGTGCCATACTTTATCGAAAGCTTGTGCTACATCAAGGAATATAGTGGAACATACTTTCTTTTCTTCTAGCGCTGTTTCGATATAGTTGGTAATCCTGTGAACCTGGTCAATAGTTGAATGTTTGTCTCTGAAGCCAAACTGGTGATCCGGAATAAGATTGCTATTTTCTATAACTGGTTTGAGCCTTTTTAATAGTAGTTTCTCAAAAAGTTTCGCTATTATTGGTAGTAAAGATATTGGTCTATATGAAGTCGGTTCCTCTGGTGGTTTGCCAGGTTTTGCTATCATGATTATCTCAGCTACTTTCCACAGATCAGGTACATACTTTAATCGAAATGCAGCATTGATAAGAGTGGTCAGTTTTACAATCGCCTTACGATTCAAATTTTGAAGAATTTCACCTGTTATTAGATCGTAGCCGGGTGATTTTCTTGAGTTCATATGATATCTAATCGTATTTGATACTTCTTTTGGTGTAACGAGCTTTATTTCTGAGATGTCACTTTGTACTATTGGTGGGCAGTTCATAATTTCAGCGGAGTTCGAAGATTCCACGTTGGGTTGAAATATGAGCTCCAGGTACTGAGCAAATCTGTCAGCTTTTTGTTGATTGCTAATAGCCCATTTCCCATTTTCTTCCCTTATAGGAGGGATTTGTGTGATGGGTCTTTTTATGTTCTTTGTCACTTTCCATAATGAGTGATCTGACTTACAATCAGCAGTTAACTGGCGTAAATAGTTATTCGTTAACGAGTTATTATGACTTATTATTGCCCTTTTAAGGCGTTTAGTCAAGTTGTTAAGTTCAGTTTTATCTTGAGGGCTTCTGGTTAGATGCCATCTTCTTCGTTGCCTTCGTTTTAGCATAATAAGATTCATGATGTGTTCAGGGTACACAGTTCTATTTATGAGTTTTGGTTTCTCAGGTGTATTTTTCCAAGCTGACTGTTGTATATTTATGATAAATTTACTAACTTCTAAGTCTAATTGTTCAGGGGTTTTGAGCTGAACTCTTAATTCTATTCTATTGTCTAGGTCTAGTCTAAAACTATCCCAGTCTGTAAACTTGTTGACTAGTATGGGTTGTTTCTGATTATGCAGTATACGTCTACTTAATGTCAGCAGAATAGTAGAATGGTCCGAGTTCATGTCATGACCCTCTTCTATAATAAAGTCACCTCTAGATATATTCTTGCAGATGAAGAAATCGATCAGGTCTGGGATCCTGTTAGTGTCTGTGGGCCAGTAGGTCGGTTTCCCTGTAGATACAGCTTCACAGTTTAACTCTTGTATGGCTTTATATAATTCCCGGCCTTTGGTATTTATGAGTCGGGATCCCCAGTGCTTATGCTTGGCGTTGAAATCACCGCCCACAATGAATCTCTGCCCATGATGACTAAGGAAGTTTATGTATTCTTCTTGTTTTATGGAGTGTTTTGGAGGAGAATACAATGCAGCTATCGTGAGAGGGTAAAGGTCACATTTGACTCTTACTGATACTGCTTGTATTTCTGGATGTTCGTACTTCATTTCTTCGTGATGATGGAGATTTTCTTTTATTATTACTGCACTGCCACCACTGGCACAATTGCTAGGATGTAATGCATGGTACACTTTATATCCTCTGAAGGCAATGTGACATTGTCTGGTGAAGTGAGTTTCTGACACCAGACATATGTCAATATTTTCGATATTTAGGACTACCTGAAGTTCTTGTTGATGGTTAAGTAGTCCATTAGCATTCCATGCCATAATTTTAAGTGTAGTATTCATTTATTATTTGATTTATTAGCAAGGCCAGTCTTGGCTCCTTTTTCTAGTTTCTGCAGTCGGCCATCAAATGATGACATTATTTTAATAATTTCATCCAATTTTTCTGACAAGTTAGATGGTGTTTGGTGTGTATTATTCGTAGTGTTTATTGGGTGATCTGTTTTAGCAGTGGCTTGTGCGTAAGTAATTCCTTCACTACGAACACGTGCTGGTACTTTCTTTGTAACAATTTGCTGTTGTGTAGATGCTGATGAATTTTTGACAGTTTTATTTTTTATGTTTTGCATTTCTTTGGCAACTATGCATCCTCTGTAGTTAGCTGGATGTGCCTCACCACAGTGCACACATTTTGGCTTCTCTTCTGCAGGTTTATTGCAGTCTCGAGTGAGATGTTTTCCTGTACATTTCACGCATCGTGGTTCCTTAGAACAATATTTATGCGTGTGGCCATATGCCTGACACCTTTTACATTGTGGTACGAGCCTAGATATTTTGATAGGCTGGACTTCAACTTTACATCCTAGTATAGATTTTATACCGTAGATTTTACTAATATCCTCGTCATTGTTGAAAGTTAACATGAACATGTTGAGAGGCTCTTTCTTCTTCCAGCTGATTTTGTTAGCTGCATTTAATATTTTTAAAGACTTGTTTTGAAGGTCTTCAATGATCCTTTCGGGCTTACATGTGTAATGCAGATTTTTAACCATTACTCTTATAGGCCTTTCTTGTTTGTTTTCATATGAGTGCCACAAATGGCCACTCTGAGTTATTATATTTCTCAGCGATTTATAGGTGTCCTCATTGTGGGCATTGATTTTGACACATTTACCATTCATGATTTTAGTGGTAAATGCATCGTCTTGAAGATTAGTTGCTACGGTATCAAAGAATGTTTGGTAATCTTCAATACCATCCACTATTATAGGTGGAGGGGGTGGGACCTTCTTAGTTCTAACGTTCTTGGTGAGTACTGAGTCGGTTTTTTGAGGTTCTTCTGCTTGAGTAGGTGACGAGCTCATTTTCCTTTTCTTTCTACTTTTAACCCGTATCCACTCGGTTTCCTTTGCCAGATCTTCTTCATCTGTGCAGTATTCTGAGCATTGGGTCGAATGCTCTTTTGGGGTAGCTTGGATTTTACCGGATGTAGCTTCTCTTATATGAGTGAGACTCATAATTTGTTTTTGCAGTTCGTCAATTTGCGTCTGCATTTTTTCAATAATTTCACGAAGATTAGCATTTTCTTGTTTTTCTTCAGCGTAAGCTTTGAACAAAATATGTTCATTCTCCGTGTTGAGCTTGATTGGTGTGTTAGACGACATTTTAATGATAGTGGATAGCTTCGCCTTAACAATTGTTTACTTTACCTTGCCTTACAGCGACGAAGGTTGCATCATCGTGGCGGCGCGCGGCGTCCGGGCGAAGTGCAATGCTTCGCTGCGTTGACACTTTGCACTTTTTAATTAGAACATGCGTAACGCGACTGTTCTGAACGGTAGATCAAGCGGAATGACATAACATACATATAATCACGCCTTTATCCCCGGAGGGTTAGGCAGAGGTGATTTAAAACTCACATTTCGACAACTATGATTTTCGCTCCTACGTAATAGGGGGTGAGCCTATTGCCGTATTCCGCGCACTATTGTTGACTCGAGCCATGCATCTGAGGCTGAGTCTGGACTGTACAGTGTAAATATCTGTTTGATGTTAGCTCTATCCCTTAGTCGCTTTGTACGACACCGCAAGGGAGGAGATGGGGTGGCCCAAATTTTTACCCTACTGGGAACCACGCGGTGGTACATTTTATAGGAAGATTATTATATTCACAGATTGATACCCCCGGCTCCACCCACGTGAAACTTTGATCCCGTTCCTGCTATCCATAGGAACCTATACGGGATAAACAGTAGCCTATGTGTTATTCCAGACTAAATCTATCCCTGAACCTAAATTTCAGCCAGTGTCTAAACGTATTTTTCATAATTTTATTTTTACATAATAATTATGTATTATGTGTACCATAGTACGACATAACATACAAGTAGGTACCTAAACAAACATACAGCCTATGACAAAGCGAGACCGAAAATCAAAATTAACGAAATGTGGGTGTCAATACACCTCTGCTTACCCTTTCGGGGAGTTACAGATGCGATTAATAGGTATGTATGTACTATAATAAAGGCTTTTACAACGCCATGCATTTAAGTCTCAAATCGAGCCATAAGTGGACCTCTAGACGGTCACTAATGGTGCAACACGGTCACATTTGTCACCCGTTCCGTATATGTGTAAAAATAATTGTTGCCTGAATGCAACCTGAATAGGGGGTGAGTAATATCCCACTGGGCAGGTACCATTTGTACCGGCGGGTACGTTATTGTATGAATTATTTCGTGTAATGACTCCCTAAACGGTTTGTTTTATTTATGTTTTTGAATTATCAATTGGGGTTGTGAAATTTTTATTGAGTATTATTTTACGTTTATAGTAGCGGAGATGGTGAAGATCGAGTGAAATAGAACAGTGAAAGGAGGAGAGTAGACCCTGGCCTCTGAAGTGAAGGTCTCGAATGCCGTCTGCATTAATACAGATATATAACTCCGGACACGTGTCTTGGACCTAAATCGCAAGACAAACGAGGCTCTGGCGCCCGCGTACTGCTTTGTAACAATCTATACTTGAATTTGAGTTCGTCCACCGCAGTAGCACCCCGTGCTATCCCCGTGCTATCCCCGTGCTATATAATGTGTACCTACTGCGCTATTTACTTTAAAAATTAACAGCGATCTGCCTCATTCTGTACCAGTCACCCTAGCAGAAGCAGGCCAGAGTGGCGGCATGATAAGCGTCCTCGCTGTCAGGGGCAAGATATTGGGGCACCTCCACACCGGAGACTGCTTGGGTCAGTAGGGGTGCGAGGAACATGCCTGACAGGTTATCCTGCACCTCGGCATCTGAAGATCTATGACGGAATGCGGTTTTAGTCGATTCGAGTTTGACGTAACCATCCTCGCCAGCTTTTGTTTAAAAAATTAATTGATGAATGCAATGAGGTCTCATACCCTTAATAAATGTTTTATGTATCATACTTTTGTTATGCAATCTAGCTGGCTGAATTTTTTCTCACAGACAAGAGTATAGGTATGGCAATTTCTCATAATAGAATGTAGGTTACTTTCATCTCAGTTAAAGGTTTCTGTGCGACACGAGTACTACACCAGAATCTAAGTGTAAGTGTAATTCCACATAGGCAGAACCGCAGGCAATAGTTAGTAGTAACAAATGAGAGCTAAAACATTATCCCTTTCATATCAATTGACAGAACAATGATAAATAGCCGCGAAGTTTATTGTTCCGCGGGGAAATTATGCGGGAGCTGCAATTAATATTGCTGATAACACTACAAAGTATTGTGCAATTTCGCGTTGAAAATACTCGCCGTTGCATTGTGTTGATGTTGCGCTGTTTTCATAACATTAGTTTGCACTCGTGGAAGTTTAATGACGATAGAAGAAACTTTTTAACAGCCTCCGTGGCGTAGCGGTAGTGAACGCGGCCGCTACGCAGGAGGCGCGGGTTCGATCCCCGCTCAGTGCAAATATTTGTGTGAATGAAATATGAGTATTTGCATTGGTCTGGTCGTGCCTCGGAGAGCACGTTAAGCCGTCGGTCCCGGTTGCCATGAGAACATCTATGGCAGTCGTTACGGGTAGTTGGAGCCCTCAAAAATCCAAAAACAACGGTCTAACTGCAAAAACTTCGATATCGCCTAATGTTAACATTAGGTTGTGGAGGTCAGATGACAATCGCTTCACGGAAAATATCGAGGTCTAGTCAAATCCGTGGTTAAGACTGGTAAAAGCGGACCCCAGACTTCGATCTGAAAGCTTCGGATGCGACTGGGAAATAACGCTAAGAGGAAGAAGAAGAAGAAGAAACTTTTTTAAATTATTTGAAACGTCATTTGACTGTACGCCGCGCGCCGCTAGCTGGTAAGCTGAGTTGCAGTTCAGAAGATACGGATCATCATTTCTGATGCTATTGACCTTAAAATGGTGGACCATAACTTGAAGGCCTAGATAGTTAAAACCTCTCTGTCAGGAAATCCTCCGCTCTTGTGGTAACGTTCCCAAAAGACTGGTATACAACGTGGTAATGCTTATTCCCCCTGTAAGGAAAAGACCGCGGGTTCGAGTCCCGCGCGAGGTCGATTATCTTTTCTCTTTCTAAATCAATTTGAATGCATATGCTACACCTAAAAAGACTAGTCTTCTGGTTAAGAGAAGCGTGAACCATACGCTTCGCAATCGCGCCCAGATCCCATGACCTTAACGTTTGGACTCCAAACGGCTCAAATGAGAAATGTCCGATGAGATTGGAGTATTTGCGCCGTTTAAGAGCTTCTGCAGAAGCAGCAGCAGCACCAACACAGCGAACCAAATAACAAGAATTTGTAGAGATGATTAAAAAAGTACATTCCCTAATTGTGGGGTAACTAATGAGATTATATGACACAGTCTGAATAAATTACATAAATTCAAATTTTGACTCGTTATGTTAACTAAATCCAGATTAAAGTTGTTAATTCTAATGGATTTGCATTTACTTATCATATTTCAAAGTCAAAACAGATTTAGAACTAAATTCTAAGATATTTAGTTCAAGAGTTGTACGTAACTAAAACATTTGAGGTTGAAGAAATCTGAGCTTAAAGTATTATACGCTAGAAAGAGGTTCTATGAAGGGCACAAAAATATTTTGTGAAAGAATTGATGATTTTTAACACATACCAAAGTAAATTATAAACTTTTATCCATAACTAGCCAACCCGCCCCAGCTACGCTCGTGGCATCCTTCAAAACTCTACATCACCCTTTTAAAGCATAAATATGCCCTTTTTTTACTTTTCAAATAAAGTATGAAAATCTATCGAATTTGTTGATATTTATGACTAATAATACTCCGCTCCGGTTAGTATTAGCGTGATGATATAGTTTTGACAGCCTCTGTGACGTAGTGGTAGTCGGTACGCAGGAGGCGCGGGTTCGATCCCCGGGCAGTGCAAATATTTGTGTGCATGAATACGAATATTTGCATTGGTCTGGGTGTTTCTATGTATAATATGTATGTATTTACGAAAAAAATGTATATAAGTATGTTTATCCGCATTCTGGATTCCATAAAACATAACATAAACTCACGCCTATATCCCCGAAGGGGTAGGCAGAGGTGCTAGCATCCATAGCACAAGCTAGTAAAGCTATGCTTACTTTGGGTCTGGATAGCGTTGTGTAGAATGCCCTACAATATTTATTTATTTATTATTTACTAGCTTTTGCCCGCGGCTCCGCCCGCGTGGATGTCGGTTATCGCGCCCAAACATAGCCTATGTCCTTTCTCAAGGTCTAATCTACCCCTATACCAAATTTCATCAAAATCGGTTCAGTGGTTTAGGCGTGAAAGCGAACAGACAGACAGACAGACACAGTTACTTACGCATTTATAATATTAGTATGGATAACCTTCCTTAAGTATTTTTTAAATATCTCCAATGTACGGACACGATCACTTCACAATTTTATAATACTATAGGGCGAGAATTTACCAAAATTTCAGCTCGAAGTAAATCCTTTAACATAAATCCGTAACACGTTTCATTTTTATTCCGAAATCGCACGACCAAAAAAAAAACATAACATATCTTGTAAACAAAATAAATCAACACCTACGCCTACAATGCAGTAGGCACAAAAACGTATTGTTCTTTGCCTGCCTTTTTTTAAAAAGATAAACTCCACATTAGGGCTCGCGCACTTTATTATTGGGCCCGACCGCCCGTGGCGCCAACCTTTTGTATACGATATCAAATAAGTTTTTGAGGTTAGAATTTTTAAGTTACGTTGTTAGTTATGATTTTAATTCCATTATGTTAGTATACTATACACGGTCAAGGAGATAAGTTTTTAGAGGATACGTCAATATGACTTCACCTCGCCTGATGGTAAGCTGAAGGCAAAGTCTCAGGATTAGGGTTACTATTGTAGACACCAACAATGCCACAATGGTGGACCTCATCAGATGCTATAAGGTATCCATTAAGTTTCTTTTGGTTTGTGATTGGCAAATGGGTACCGCCTACTTGTTTTAATTTAATCAACAGCAGTCAGGTTTTTTATTTTTTAATAATTACGTGAAAGGGTGGGTTAGTCTCATAATGTAACATACATCCACACCCACACACACTATCCATTATATACCTAACCCATCCATCTTCACATACTTTAGCAGGATTATTACCTAGTACAGATTGCGGTTTCGGGCATCCAACCTAGAACCCAAGTAGTACAACTAATAAAGGATTTGACATAGGAAAAATTCCTAGTAGCAATTTTCTTTTAGGATTCGTTTACGGAGGTCACTAGTAGTCTTAATTTCGATTTGCGTGGTATTCGGTTCGTTGCGTTCTCCGCCATCTTGAATTAAAGGGTACAATATTGTTTACCGAATAAGTCGTTTACTTTTAATTTTACATGAAAAATTGTTACTACAAAGTAGTTTAGAATTAAATTTTCTACAATTTTGGTTTTTATCATTTTTTCGTAGGATCAGTATTTTTCGATTTATTCACCGAAAGATGGAGAATCTTTGTTTGATTTTTTTGTCGTAGGAAAAACTCCTAGTAGCTATTTTCTTTGGGAGTTCGTTAAATAAGGTCACTGGTAGTCTACATTTCGATTTGCGTGGTATTCGATTCATTGCATTCTCCGCCATCTTGAATTTAAGGGTGAAATGTTAGTTACTGAATAAGTTATCTTTTTTTTAATTTTACTCGAAAAATAATTACTACAAAGTTGTTAAGAATTAAATTTCCTACATTTTAGTATGAATAATTTTCCCCTAAAATCGATATTTTTCCATGTATACCCCAAAAAAGTTGGTGAAACTTTATTCGAATTTTTTGACAAAGAAAAACCTCGTTGGAGCTAGTTTCTTTGGGAATTCATTAAATAAGGTCACTGGCAGTCTACATTTCGATTGGCGTGGTATTTGGTTGATTGCATTCTCCCTTAAATTCAAGATGGCGGAGAATGCAATCAACCAAATACCACGCAAATCGAAATGTAGACTGCTAGTGACCTTATTTAACGAATTCCCAAAGAAAATAGCTACTAGAAATTTTTCCTATGTCAAAAAAATCGAACAAAGTTTCACCACTTTTTTGGGGTATACATCGAAAAATATTTATCCTAGGGAATAGTTATAATTTCTAAACTGTAGGAAATTTAATTCTTAATAACTTTGTAGTAAATATTTCTCGAGTAAAATAAAAATTAAACGACTTACTAGTTACTTGGTAAACAAAAATGTACCCTTAAATTCAAGATGGCGGAGAATGCAACCAACCAAATACCACGCAAATCGAAATATATACTACCAGTGACCTTATTTAATAAATTCCCAAAGAAAATAGCTACTAGGAGTTTATCCTAAGTCAAAAAAATCAAACAAAGATTCTCCATCTTTTGGTGAATAAATCGAAAAATACCGATCCTACGAAAAAATGATAAACACCAAAATTGTAGAAAATTTAATTCTAAACAACTTTGTAGTAACAATTTTTCATGTAAAATTAAAACTAAACGACTTATTCGGTAAACAAAAATGTACCCTTAACTTTAAGATGGCGGAGAACGCAACGAACCGAATACCACGCAAATCGAAATTAAGATTATTAGTGACCTCCCTCAACGAATTCCGAAAGAAAATTGCTACTAGGAATTTTTTCTATGTTTGCCTCTTAATTGAGCTAAATCAGTTGAAGTAAAGCATTATCAACTTAACCATGGTGGGTACAGTCGACAAAAGAGATACGGTTGCACCTTTACACATAAAGTTGTATGTAAAAGTGCAACCGTATTTCCTATATCGACTGTACAAGCAAGGAAGTAGAAATCCTTTGTATTTCTAAATAAAAAGTACTCGCAAACGTTTACAACGGACTTGTTTCCACTTTTTTATTCGTCCAGAATGTTTTCAGTATAACTGTGTACAAAACGAGAACGTTTTAAAAGTAGTTCTGCGGTTTTTATAGCAACGGTAGATTGTTAAACAAAATGGCGAGAGGATTGGGACACCAGGCACGTACTGTTACTTTAAAATACACAGCTATAATACCGGCGATATGTGTTGAAAGCCTCAGTGGCGTAGCGGTAGTGAACGCAGACGCTACGCAGGAGGCGCGAGTTCGATCCTCGCTTAGTGCAAATATTTGTATGCATGAATGTTGATATTTGCATTGGTCTGGTCGTTTTTCAGAGAACACGTTTAGCCGTCGGTCCCAGTTGCCGTACAAACATCTATGGCAGTCGTTACGGGTAGTTAGAGCCTTGATAAGTCCAACAACTGGTCAAGCTGCAATGCTTCAACCTCGCCATTTGGTTGTGGAGGTTAGAAACATATGGCATTCGTTTTTTCATATAACAACTCGTTCGAACAATAATTTGTTTTTTAAGGCGCGGCACAAATGGCAGGGCGGGCAGGATCGGTCAATTTCGCCGCGAACGATAGCGCAAAGAGAATCCTATACTATAGTACGCGCCAGTTAGTGTGGCAATACGAGTGGAACAAAGTCTTACGAATACGAAGTAACAAGATAGGTAAATCAAAAATATTAAGAATTAAGAATTGAAGACGTGAGTGGAAGAAGGAGGTAACTAACAATTTCTAAATATTGAGATAATCGGCTTCAAAGTTTGAACATTTCATTTGCAAATATTATGTTTTCTGGTTATTTATGTCAAAATATTAAGGTGTCAAATTATTGTAATTGTCCATATTTATTATTAGGGAAGCATAAAAATAAAAATGAGTGGATGGAAATTAATTTATTTGACAAAATGTGCATATACATTCTTCATCCACTGACAATGTAATATGATAATATGCATACTAAGCGTGGAAGAAGGGAGTATATAACATTATATATATAAAAAACTAGCTATTGCCCGTGGCACCACCGGCGTAGATGTCGGTTATCGCGACTAAGCATAGCCTATGATATTTTTTTATACAATTGAGGTCGCAGACAAGCACACGGTCCTCCTGGTGGTAAGTGGTTACCGCCTATGGCCTATGGGCGAGTGCAACACCAGTCACGCTCGTGCAGCCGACCCTGTAAGAACAGAGAGATTCTGTGCCGTCAGCGCAAGAGATAAGTAGGCCTTTAGTTATCCCACTGATAACACAAAACCTCTCCAGTGAGCTCTGGCTACCCTACTCACCGTCGGAAACAACACGAGGTTATTAAGCCGCGGTCTTTTGTAGAGCGGAGGTACTTCCCCAGTCGGATTGCTTGATTGGGACGGATATTCGTGTCCTATTCTTTTTTTTATACTACTTAAGTCGCAGACAAGCACACGGCCCTCCTGATGGAAAGAGGTTACCGTGGCCTATGGGCGAGTGCAACATCAGGGGAGTCACACTTGTGCTGCCGACCCTGTAAGAACAGAGAGATTCTGTGCCGTCAACACAAAAGATAACCTCCTATATTGGTAGCTATGTCCTTTCCTAAGGTCTAATCTATCTCTGTACCAGATATCATCAAAATTGGTTAGGTGGTTTAGGCGTGAAAGCGTAACAGACAGTTACTTTTTTATTTTTTCATACTACTTAGGTCGCAGACAAGCACACGGCCCTTCTGGCCCTAACTTTGGCATTTAATATAATATTAGTATGGATTAGAATGGATATACAGGGATTTGCAACTTTTTGTCATCGGCAATAATGTTATCAATATTGATATTCTGGTTTTAGGAATTTTATCTGTTTTTAATATTAACTTACGTTTTTACAGAAATAAATTAGTGAGTAGGTACTATATTGTCTTCCAACCTTAATGTCTGCTGCTCAAACTTTTAACATAATAGATATATCATCATCATCTCAGTGTTGAAGCCGTCACAGTTGAAACTTTTTTTTACTTTAAAACAGTCAAGACGGTCATTCATCATCATCTTTACAATAGTCCCGGTCGCATCCGAGACTTTCACCTCGGAGTCCGTAATCCGCTTTCCGGCTTTTACTTTTCCACCGCGCACGGTCTTGGACAGAGTTAGAGAGGAGTCGGTTTAAAGTGGGAGTGAAGAAAGAGAGACTGTTTGGAGTTGAAGTGGGAGTAGAGTTGGAGGGAGACAGAGTGGAATAGAAGGGAGTCGGTTTGGAGTCGAAGTTGAGTTGCTTGGCAACCAGAGTGGAGTCGGTTTGCAGTTGGAGGAAATCGGAGTGAAGTCTTTTCAAAGTTATAGTAAAGAAGTCGGTTTGAGTCGGATTGAAGTCGGTATGGGATCGAAGTGAAGTTGCTATGGAATTGGAGCAGAGTCAGAGTGGAGTCGTCCTGCCGACTCCACTCTGACTCTGCTCTCTGTCGGTTTAGAGTTGGAGTAAAGTCGGTTTGGAGTTGGAGTTGGAGGAAGTCGAAGTGAAGTTGGTTTGAAGTTAGAGTGTAGTCGGTGCAGATTCAGAGTGAAGTCGGAGTATCAGAGTGAAGTTGAAGTGAAGTCCGTTTGGAGTTGGACGGAGTCGGTTCGGAGTTGAAATAAAGAAGTCGGTTTGGAGTCGGAGTGAAGTCGGTATGGAGTCGGAGTGAAGTCGGTATGGAGCCGTAGGTTAGAGTGGATGCAGTTTCGAATCGGAATAGAGGTGTTTGGAGTCGGATTGAAGTCGGCATGGGTTCGAAGTGAGGTTGCTATGGAGTTGGAATGGAGTCAAAGTGGAGTGGAAGTGGAGTCGGCAGGAATCGGTTTAAAATTAAAATGAAGTCGGAGTTGTAGTGAAGTTGGAGTCGGAGGGAGTCGAAATGAAATCGGTTTGAAGTTGGCGGAAATCAGAGTGAAGTCAGTTCTGAGTCGGAGTGAAATCTAAGTAGGGTCTTTTAGCGTCCATAGGCCGCGGTAACCACTTCCCATCAGGCGGGCCGTGTGCTTGTCTGCCATATATGTGGTATAAAAACAAGATGAGCTAATGAATTTCGACATCATTCTGTATACAGTGCGCCTTTTTGTACTGTCATGTATGACGGCAACAAAAAGTTGCTCATTGTTGCTGGGTATGTAG
The DNA here is from genome assembly GCA_914767945.1 of Eilema depressum. Classification (NCBI taxonomy): domain Eukaryota; kingdom Metazoa; phylum Arthropoda; class Insecta; order Lepidoptera; family Erebidae; genus Eilema; species Eilema depressum. Next base: position 9,305,753 of record OU612036.1, on the reverse strand, counting down.
TGGTTTTCAATAATGTTACAATTTTTTTTGTTACATACAGCCACCCTAGTAATATACATAGAAGAGCAGGAATGAAAGAGCATGATCATGAATGAAATAAAGCATCGTGGCAGTACATTTTCTTGCACATAACACCTTCTTCCATTGAAGAAATACGTTTAATGGACCGATTTTCAATGGAAGAAGGCGTTAAGGCACATACCTCCTTCTTCCATGTAACTTTTGCTTTTTTTGTTGCAGTTATGCCCTTCATCTTCTGGTATTTTGGAAACTAAGCTTAAATTTCGGAATTTTTTGGTCTAATATAGTTTATATACACCTATAACCGTCATATAACGCAAAAAATCAAAAATTTCAAATATGTTAGTTACCCCCTTCATCCACTCACGTCTTTAATTATTACATTATCTTTTAACATTGAAACTGTCGTTTTTGCAAATTTCGTATACCTACACCACTGTATGGGGGAATGTAAATGACTCGTATTGCCACACTAACTGGCGCGTACTATACCAACGCACATGAAGGCAAAAAGACCGCGTCGCAGGTCGCAGGACGGGCGTCGCGTCGGGCGCTGGCGACGCGGCGCGCGGCGTGTCCGTGGGGGTTATGTTATGGCGCTTTGTGTTCGCGGCGAGGACAGTCGCGGGCATCGACGGGCAGACGCGTTCTTTATTACTTCGCGGTCAAAAAGACCGGCCCGCCCCGCTGTCTGCGTCGCGCCTAAACCTCTGCCTTGAGCTCTGGCTACGGTACTCACCGCAACACAACACGAGGTTATTATAACTCGCGATATTCTGTAGGGCGGAGGTACTTCCCCAGTCGGATAGCTCGATTGGAACGGAAATACCGAGTTATTCCGGTTGGATACCTCGTATTTGATACCCTGGGGGATCATTTTATTTTTATAATATTTTCTATTCCGCTTGGATCCACCGTGCAGGGTATCATAAATAAATTTAAATATTATATTCCGGTTGGATACCCCAGTTATCTATTAACATATTTTTGGAACAGTTAGCAACAAAACGTATTGTTGTAAATGAATCTATATTGTATAAAGTTTTAAATAAATAAATATAACGGAAACGTCAACGTCATGTCCCACCACAACCACAGGTAAACCTATTCGAATAATAATTGTGTTATACATTATTTCAAAACTGCCTGTCTTTTCAAATATAATTAGCAGTATCTAAAAACGGTTGAAGTAATTAAAAAGCAAAAAATAAATAGGAAATATGTTTGCGTTAAATATTTAAACATTAAATTATTACGATTCATCGATGTGAAGAAATATTCTAATTAAAATACTTCTTAGGTACAACAGGAATTTATCCTTAATACATATTTATAAGACACGTTCGTTGTGGTTGTGGTATGTTCATCATCATCATCTCTACGTTAGTCCCGATCGCATACGAAGCTTTCACGAGTCCGGGGTTTTACCTTTTTTTATCGTGCGAAAAATCCCCACGGATACAGCCTCCCCTTCCCCGCCGGAGCCGGTGGGTGGGAGGTTATGTCGTACTCGGACCGACTAAAACGCACGCCGTCTGTGGGCTGCCCGTTGCCGGAGGTGAGGTTATCTTAGGCATGTCCCTCGCACCCCGGCCAGCCCATGACCATGTTTCTCGATCTGGCCCTTTCCGGGTGTGGGGATCACGGAGTCCCCAACTCGCCCCCGGGTATGAGTCCCGGACGCATCCGTGGTTTTCAACTCGGTGTCCAGGGTTATGGTTCACCATTATCATCAGTCCCAGGATAGATATGTCGGCTTTTCCGGGAGCGATGTTTTTTAAAGAATATTAGTAATCGAAATTACTAATATTCCTTGTAACTCCTCCAGCTAAGCTAAATTACTTATGTGTAAGGAATGAGTTCAAGTTGGTAGTGTAATGATGACTCTCCGCGGTGGTTTTCCCAAGCGACTACATGATGGGGCACTTCAAGAAGGGCATTAGAAGGTTTCTTCAGGGTCGGCAGCACGAGTGTGACGCCCCTGGTGTTGCACGCGTCCATAGGCCACGGTAACCACTTCCCATCAGGTGGGCCGTGTGCTTGTCTGCCACCTAAAGAGGTATAAAAAAATGAGCAGGATTCGACCCGGGACCTCTCGATTGTAAAGCCGACTCCTTAACCACTTAGCCACGCTTATATCTAAAAACAACAAAATACAGATTTCTGAAATATCAGATGCCCTTTTGAATTATATACAGCATGCTTGCAAAACAGCCGCACTAACAATAATAGCAAATCTCTAAAGACTGACTGTGACAAGCAACCCTCGGCAAGATCTAAACATTCTTTACAACGTACTTTGAGCTACATGAAAAGTCACTCGCTATGTAATGGTCTATTATTATCGGCGTGTTATCTGTCGCATATATCAGCGGTGGGGTCGTCACGAGTGTGACTTGGAGGGGTAACCGCTTGAGGATTGGATGGATCTTCATATAAGGATGTGTTGCATATAAAAATATCTGTAGGTTTAATAATATTTAAATGGAAAAACCATGGTTGTGTATTACCGTGATACGTGATTATGGTTACTGATTTTTGGGTAACAATCAATGACTTTTATGCATAGGATATTTAGAATATCGATCGTGACGATCAGTCACATTATGTATTGTTTTGAGTTTTCGAAATTCCGGTTGTAGTAAGTAATATGTAGTTGCAGTTGTTCGGAATAAAAGAAATTGTATCGCAAAAGACCTATAATCCTATATACCACCAACTTCTTGTAGCTGTCATACGTATAACATTACAAAAAGGTACGATATACCTGCAGATAGGTGTCAAAATACATGTACTCACTGTATCCCGTTCTAAATTCAAAATCAAAATTTATTTCTACCTTAACGAGAGCATCTCCGTACATATAGTCACTGGTTTAATGCCTGGGTTAAGCTAAAATCAACGGTCTAACCGAAATTGGTTTGTTTTACTACATATAGTATCAAATCGCAGGTCTTCTTGACTCATAGTACTAACTTTTAGGACTTGTTGTCTCATGGTACCAAATTGTAGCGGTTGTTGATGTTAATACGTACCTGTAACAGAAAGAAAAATAAATTAATGTTTGATAGTTTGACAAAACTACTGTGATAAAACTAAATATTTAATATGGATACAAAATGAGCTTCGAGTGAATGAGTGTGGGTTATTCCAAAGTTTTTTAATTATATACAACACGCCAATTGACTACGCCCTCCTAGATTGTAAAAAGCTACTCGTAGAATGAGGTGTCCAGATGATATGGAGTACTATTTCAGATGTTGACAATCCCAAAATGATGGTCCCTGCCTTGACGACCTTGGCTGATGCTTTTCCACGCCCGCTTGAAGACCCCGGGATTGTAAGAAGAGGGCAACATGTATTGTGTCAGAGCATTCCACCTCTTCGTTTTGCGTAAGTAGGTTACATTGAGACTGCGTATATGTACGGGAGTTTCCGTACATTTAAAAATCTCAAATACAACTCGTTTGAAGTCCTTTTAGAGTAAAAGAATTTCTATTTTTACTGAAAAGCGAGGTCAAATACAGCCCACTTCAGTCTAAGATGATACTTCAGCGGAATGCACGCGAGCCACTTAAGAAAAAGAATTTCTGTGCGGGAGTTGCTTACCCATGAAAAAATTGCAAGAAATGTTACTTTATTTCATACTTTTGGGTTCAGCACCTCTTTTCTTAGCCCAGGTTAGATTTTTTTTACCAGTACACGTGTTTCCTTCTTTCTATAGTCCCAGGACCTTTAAGTGGGGTATGAAACAGTACCTGGTGAGATTGTCAAGCTACTTTAGACATTTAGATGTCTCATTCGGCCCTAAAACGGCTGATCCAGCTGAAATTGATACATGAAAAGGCTGGAATAACACATACCTATTTTATATTTTTATCTCTGGAATAGATTCCCATGGATTGTGAGAATAGGTTCAAAATTCCTCGCAAGCAAAACCGCGGGCAACAGCTAGTAGGCATATAAGACATTAAAATAAACATTCATTTTGATTACAGACATGTAGAAGTTAGTCGACAAACTTATATTTTTATTATACAACATCGAAAAGTTTTGCCGCCCTCTTAGCCTTCAGATGTCTCCACAAAAAGTATCACCCTATATAAGAAGCTCTCAAATTTGATTACCAAAACAGCCCCAAGTCGCTTCAAATTTCAAGCTCGCATATTCTTTTAATTTTTCTTTAAATGCATACATAGGTACTAATATTATTAATGCGAATGCCTGGCAATGGCGCCCCCGCCGGGTCCAGGTAAAAGGTAAGGCCCAAGAAGTCCTGGCTTGACGTCGTGGAGGGTGACATGCGTGTAAATGGTCTCACTACCATGGACGCCCAAGATCGTGCGAAGTGGAGGAGGAAGAGCCGGAAGGCGGACCCTGAGCTCCGAGGTCATCTTGGCCACGGATGCAATCAGGCCCTCGATTCTGCTAAAGCAAAATCACTGTCGTGCCACAGAATTTGCAGAAATTGGCTTTAAATTTTAGACTTTATTGCTATAAAATTAAAGTCCAAAATTAAATGACAATATTTTTATTACACGCTTTCGTTCACTCTACAAAATACCATTTAATTTCAAACTTTAATTGTATTTTTTAAAGGCTAAAATCAAATGGAATTTTCTCGCAGTCTCTGTGGTGTGACAGTGGTTGTGCTTTAGCAGAATCGAAGCCCAGGATAATGCGTCTACATGAGGATGATGATGATTATAAATGCGAAAGTAACTCTGTCCGCCTGTTACGCTTTCACGCCTAAACCACTGAGCCGATTATGATGAAAGATACAGATTTTTTGTTTTTTTTATACAACTTAGGTGGCAAACAAGCACACGGCCCATCTGATGGAAAGTGGTTACTGTAGCCTATGGACGTATGCAACACCAGGGGCTCACACTCGTGCTGCCGACCCCGAAAGAACCTTCTAATACCCATCTTGAAGATCCACATACTGTAGTCGCTTGGAAAAATGACGGCAGAGTTCATTCTACAGTTTAAACGTTTTTCTGATATCTGACCTCCTAATCCCGAGAGGAAAGCTTACGCCAGAGCCTAGTCCCTCATTCAGCAAGTGTTACGGCTTTCAGAAGTGGTTGGTTTAGTTTAGACCCACAGATGGCCCGAATGGAGCCCCGTACATAATGATGTTAATAGCAAAAAATACATAGTGACATACAGAAGCCAACTGGCTTTTTCACTGGAGTCATATATTAAAATTCATATCCAATGAAAATTCGCGGTATGAAGTTAAATTTGCATTTTAAATTAACGTTGTTTGCAACAACACCATACGTTTATCGAGTAGGTAGTTATATTTTTTTTAAATATGTATATATATCAGACCAATCTGATACGATTAAGTGGTGATAGGTACCTACGAGTAAATAATCTTCTTGTTGTACACCAAGTAATACATACTTTATTATTACTGGTATTGGTATATTGACCATATACCTATACCGTTTACCATCAGGTGATTGGTAAAAATTTCAGATTCTGCGGGTATTTTGAACAGATTATGAAATGTGTAGAAAGAAAGAAAGAAATTAAATACATTTATTACAAGCACAACGCACATTACACATTAGATACACATACATATATGGTGTTTTCAATACAAAAATATAATATAAAAAAATGTTCTGTAATATAAAATCGGTAGCGGAAGAGTCATGAAAATTTCACGCGTGCGGAGTCGCAGGTGAATAAAGTTCTTTATTTAAATGCATTGTTATCCACAGTCAATCCAATAAAGCATTGTCATAGAAGCAAAACCCCATTGTTTGATAAGTACATATCAATAGGTAGCAAATGAAAACCAACGCCCTTGAAGAACAAATAACGCCACATATAAAGTGCCACCCCAAATTGGCCGACTTCCATTTGTGTGTGACTAAGCAGAAAATAACTAAAATGAGTCCATATTGTTGTATTATTGTTATGTATTGCAGTCGCTATTGTTAAACATTCCGTAGGTAAGTTTTTCATTGCTTTTATTATGGTATTTCGACTTAAGTTGGACTATATTCGAATGCCAATCGCCTACGAGCCACAAGAACCTTTTTCAGGTATATAAAGTAGATCTATGTTATTAGTTAAACTATTTGACACCTATACTCACGGCTCTATAATCTCAAAAATGATAAGCAGAGGTGTAGTAACCTTTGTATTTCTGCAACTTCGTTTTTCAGTCCGTTATTATACAATGTGGAATCGTTGATAACGGATAAATATTGAGAAAATGTGTCTATTATTACATCTTTATACCACTTATATGGCAGATAAGCACAGGGCATAATTAGGTTTCGAAAATAAACAGTTAAATAGTTTTGCGATTGACCAGCAACTTGGTGAATACAATCGGTAGAAAGGAAGTCCTACGCCACAGTCGTCTTAGGAACAAAATGATACGAAGAGATAGATTCATCTTCATTCATGGTCTCACTATCATGGACGCCTAAGATCGTGGAAGGATAGAGAGAAGAACCGGAAGACGGACCCTGAGCTCCGAGTTCACCTCAGCAAAATACGTCTCTATAATACATCTTCATTTCGCCAAGCCTCATTATTTTGGGTGAAGAAATAAAGAAAAGTTTTTTATTTTGCAAAGAAATGCATGTTTGGTCGCGGGAGGAGCCGCGGGCAACAGCTAGCAATAAATAATAAATTAATATTATGATTCTTCCAAAACTATATTGTTATACATAGTTGAATTTCTTTATGATTGTTTATTGCTATAATTCTTACTTAGATGAGTTCCGAACTTAATAAAATACAATGACTCAGAACGAATTTACTTAAGGCAACACAAAAACTTAGCGAACTGTATTCTTTATACAGAAAACTAATGTATTGTATTACTTTTATGTTTTTTATGAAAGGAACAGTTTAGCAAAAAGTTGGAGAGAATTCATAAACGTGGCCTTCAACTTCAGAGGGTCTGAGAGATGTTTTGTTAATCAAATTTACCAGCCTTTTATACAGGGTTACACTTTGAGGAAACATTTGGCGTATGAAACGGGAGAGAATATATTTAGATGGTGTTTGACAAATGTAAGCTTTCTCGGCGGTAATATAAGTGTATGAGAGGGCAACGAGCCGAGATAAAACAGAAGAAGGAATGCTCTGAGATTCATGATATTTTTCTATTGAAAATGTCTGGCTACATACATGTTGATTTACTTAAACTTTTGTACCTACATATATTTGTATTTGGTTTGATAAGATTAGATTTTGATTGATTAAAAGTAAGGGTGTGATTTAGGGTTATTCCCAATTCCCCCTTTATTTTTTTTTGATAGGACACGTCAATTTAACTTCACATCGTTTGATGGTAAGCTGAAGGCAAATTTTCGGAAAAGAGGGTCACCATTATAGCGTACCATGTTACAATGGTGGTACTCAGCTTGACGATCTCATCATATAAGGGGGTAACAGTCAATGAGAAAAGTAAAACTTAAATTTTCATTTATTTTTTCTATAAAAAGCCCCTAAAAACGTTTTCACTTCAAAGAGATGTCTCATGTCAATTGTCACAATTTCTAAAATTGGTAGTAGATGCCGTATAGAATTTGAAAAAGTAACTTCTTAATTTGTAACTTGTATTTTCACTTCAATAATAACGGCAATAATTCCCTCATTACCATAATAGTACATAGTACAAGAAGTAACCATGTGAACCTGTCAGAGAAATTACATTACCGAGCTTTGAGCCATGTAATACCTAATGGCCTAATCCCAAGGACGATCAATCAGTGAGCTGTGGTTGGACCCTAAGTGACCGCTATTTACATTTCGTGGTCTACATGTGTCTCCGAGGGCGTAATCTATTGGTCTTACAAGCGAGGGAGGGTACACAGGATAAGATGGTTGCTAAGCTTTGCCGTTGTCTTAGCAATCATTAGGCTGGATTGATGGTAAGACTTTGTGAATTTAATACCTGCTACTAGATATAAAGGTACAAATAGATACTCGAGGTGATCATCTCGAGATCGGAGATGGCTCTAGGTCAGTTGGAGTTGCGAGCGATATATTTAAGGCAATCTTTAACTCGCGGTATCTGAAGATCCGAGACGGCGTGCGGTTTTAGTTAGTTCAAGTCCGACATACCTCCCAGCTTTGAGGGATTTCCAGGCGAAAAAAGGTAGATATGGGCAAATTATATCAGATTCAGACATCTAACTGCTTCGTCCATTTCGTAACAAATTTTTCCTATCCAGTTACGAACGCGGAATTTTTTTTCTTGCTTTCGTAACCAGTTACAAAAATACTTCTGAATAACGTATCGCATCACAAATGGCCTAGCTGTATATTACACATTTTGCCTACCGAAAAAAAGATATTGCATTCCTTTTATGGTCACTTTTTGTTGTAATGAATGCATTTTTTCATTAAAAAGTTTGGAATTTTTAATCTGCACGACTATGGCAACGCGCCTACGAAGTCAGAGTTCATTCCATGAGTAATAAATCTATGTTTTTTTGTGTGATGGATGTGTTTACAAACGGAAGAATTTATATGGTAAAAATCGTCAATTTTATCACTATTGGATTGATTTTATTTTGTCTATTTTACATGTACCTAATCTAAAATGAATACTATTGAATACATTATTATAAAAATAAAATCGGCCAAGTGCGAGTCGGACTCGCCCATGAAGGGTTCCGTAGTAGCAAAGGCGAAAATTGCGGTTTATGACGTATTAAAAAAAACTAGTGACTTTATCTCGTTCGAACCAATTTTTAGTGGAAGTTTGCATGGCAATTTACATCATATATTTTTTTTGGATTTATCATTCTCTTATTTTAGAAGTTAGAGGGGAGGGGGGAGCACACATTTTTCCACTTTGGAGGTGTCTCTCGCGCAAACTATTCAGTTAAGAAAAAAAATATGATAGAAACCTCAATAGCATTTTTAAAGACCTATCTATAGATAGCCCACACGTATGGGTTTGATGAAAAAAAAATTTGAGTTTCAGTTCTAAGTATGGGGACCCAAATTTAATGCTTTTTTTATTTTTGTATGAAATTCTTAATGCGGTTTACAGAATACATCTACTTACCAAGTTTCAACAGCATAGGCCTTATAGTTTCGGAGAAAAGTGGCTGTGACATACGGACGGACAGACAGACAGACAGACGGACGGACAGACATGACGAATCTATAAGGGTTCCGTTTTTTGCCATTTGGCTACGGAACCCTAAAAAGCACATCCATAACACTGGTGGAAAGGGGTTGAGGCAGGCTATGTTTTTTATATAGAAGTGCTATGGATGAAAAATGGATTCGAAGTTTAAATATTTGTAGGAAGATTCATAGCACATCTTACTCGCTACGCTACATAACATAGCACAATGGAAACGGCCCATAATTTCATAGTTTAGCTTTTACATTTTCGTAGCATAGCTGCATCATATCAAGGCAGCCTTATTCTTAAAAAGTGCTCCAACAACTGCGATGCTTACAGTTCCCGAAATTTCGTTGTCTACCCGCAAATAAAATGTTCTGTTATCATCCTTAATGTGCATATAAAAGACTAGAAATGGCGAATCGTAAACTTTATCATTCATTCCTCACTTGATATTACAGTCATGTTTGCTTGAATGGAATTTGGGTTTTGTTCATTTTTATCAGTATCAAGGCTTTTTAAGGAATGGTAGACCAGTGAAGTGTAAGGTAAAGAGTTTTTTTTTTAATATATAAGGTCCGTCAATTGACTGCACCCCGCTTGATGATAAAAACTCACTTTCCATCAGGTGGGCCGTGAACTTGTCTGCCGCCAAAGTGATAAAAAAAATCAAAGTTAGCAACTATCAGAGTTCGAGCTTTATTCATCACGGAGTAAAATGTTCACTGCCATTATTTATTCACCAACCATTAAACCAAGTCAAGTAAAAAACGTAATGTATTATGCTCCTATAACTTTTTATACACGATTCCCGAGTCGAACTTCTTCGCAAATATCTAAATGCTGGCGTAGAATATAAATATCGCATTATTATGATAGATACGATAGATACCCTCGTTTTTGTACGAAAGACTTACTTAGTAATATTTCTATGTATGTATGTTTATAGTAAAGAACTTGAGACGAAAACACATTAAACGTACACAGCACACACACGCACAAAAAAGTACACACAACACAGATTCATTTATTTTTGTTTGTAATCTTCTTCATTCTAGCTAGCGTTAATAGAAACAGTCAATACAGAAACAGCAACTGTCCTTACTGTGTCTAAAGAGATTGTAGATAATATTGATTTGTTAACCTCTTAGGTTGAATATCATTGAAAAGCCCGACATTTCAAAGAACAGAAAAGAAGACAAATCAAAGGCTCCTGTAAGTTTTGGAACTTACAGGAGTCAATTTAAACAAAATGAAATTAATCCTACTAATCCTTAATACGATTAATCAGGACGGTTAATTAATCGTTGCCAGTTAAATTACACTGAAGGAATTTAACCATTAAACCCATAGTTTCCAATCGCATTAATAATTCGGACTCCATTGAAACCCTAATAAGTAGTTTGAAACAGGTCAAAATATATCGGAAAGTCAGCATTACTTATGCAGAAAGCCAATTTGAACAGTAGAAAAGGATTTTTTTTTACCCGAATGCGCCAGCGAGGGTAATGTGTTTCGCGCGTATGTATGTATGTATGTGTCTATGTATGTATGTAGTTTTCTTTGTTCCCCTCTACAGGCCTAACGCCTGGACGGATTTTGATGAATAGGGTCTCAAATGAAAGGTATTCATCTCCCGAGTGTCATAGGGTACAGAAAACTCCAACAAAAACTATACGTTAGATTTTTGATGCTAAAATATGTGTTGGCAATTTTTTTTTTCATTCAAATTTATCGAGTAGGGTATCAAAATGAAGAGAATTAAAAGGAGATGACAAAAATATATAGATGTCATATCCTAACTAAAAAGGTTAAAATAAAATTAATTATTAAAAAATAAAAAAACCCGACTGCTGTCTAAAAGATTGAAACAAGCTTGATAGCTGCAGGCGGTACCCATTTGCCAATCATAAACCGAAAGAAATTTTTTGAAATTAGGTCGCCAAATGACTATACGCCACTACACTATAAGTACACTTCTTCTTTTGTCGAATTGACCACGGTTCTACTTTCAAATTCTGTTTGTACCAGTTCTAAGGGTTTGTGGCTTACGCCACCAGTGGTCGACGCCTCCGTGGACGAGGCCCCCGAAAACAAAGTACTGTTTCTACTTTTAGGTCAATGGCTGGGTCGGGTTTTGGATGGGTGACCGTTGTTTACATTACGAGTTTAAGCTTAATTGAGTGGGTCGGGTTTTGGATGGGTGACCGTTGTTTACATTACGAAGTTAAGCAAAATTGGCTGAGTCAGGATTTAGATGGGTGGCCGTTCTTTGCATTACGAGGTTAAGCTTAATTGAGTGGGTCGGGTTTTGGATGGGTGACCGCTCTTTACATTACGAGGTTAAGCTTAATTGAGTGGGTCGGGTTTTGGATGGGTGACCCAATTCTCTAGTACAGTCAGCGTCAGAGAAAACAGACCCCCTCAATACTTAAAGAATATCGCCGCCTGCGCCGGCCGCGTCACATGACTCACGAATGACGTCACGCGATGCGATCGTCGCTGAGCTGCAAACAGCTTCATCTGCCTTTTATTTGCATGTTCATATTTGTAATTTTCTGATATTTTTCGTCTTTCGGCTCAATTGTATACCAAGATACAACATACTCACAAAAAGATGCCACATTAATTTATGTGCCGTTTGAGGATTCGAACCCGCATCTCCAGCGCCAGCCGATTACTTAGACCGCGCCTTACTCCACTAGGCTACGGTTCACTTGATAATAATGGCGAAAATATAAATAACATTACCTAGTCCTATTATCGAACAAAGTTGATTACGGTGTTATTTTGTAGAACGTAAGGTTTAAATTTCAACTACACCATATGTGATAATAATAACTGCTCAATTGACTAAAAGATAAGGTTGAAATTAGTATAGATTTCTCGTTTAGTTCAATAGATTACGCTTGATATAGCTTATTGCACTACCGTCATTTTGTTTTTTACTTCAAAAACTTATCTGCTGTATGAGCTGCGGCTATAGTATTTTAATATCTGTGACAGCGCGCTAAGGTTGCAATTAGAATACTTCTTTGTCTTATTTACTAAACTGTGATTGAAGGTAACTTTATAATTCGTGGTAATTTGGATTGGTGTTAATCCTCCTCGTAATATTATTCAATTTATTAAGTTGTTGATCAGTTTTATGAGTAAATTGAAAGTATGGTTCGAATAACAATATTTTTGAAAGCTAAAATTGTTATTCTCTGGGAGCAAGAATAGAGGCATAACGGTAAGAGTTACGATAAAAATATATTATATACCTATTTATTGCTTAATCATGTTACATTTTCATTTACAAGTTAGATTTTTGGAGTTTCTTTTATTTATTATCATTTTCATTACAGAGAAATACAGTGCGTAGATGGATTCGAAGGTATCAAGCGACGGGTGATATAAAATGTGAACGCCAAGGACCTCGCCCAGTTGCTTACACTCATGAATAAGAACGGCGCCATGATATTGTGGAAGTTCACTCAGTGGCACCCTTCAAGCCTAAAAACGTATAAGACTTAAGAACAAGCGGGCGGTTAACATTAGGTAGGTAAGTAAATGATTATAATAATATTCTTTAAAATAAAATCACAAAAAAAAAAAACAGATTTGAAAAGGTTTATTATTTTAGGTTACTGGAGATGGATGTCCTCAATGGGCCCAGGCGAGCTAGTGGTAGTTGAAGTGTTGAAAGACGTAATGCTGCGAATAATCAGTGCGGGTCGCATATCCAGAAGGACAAATTTACCTGGTTCAGGATAACTCTTCAGTGCATCAGTCCCGAATTGTGCAAGACTGGCTAAATGCACAAGAAGATATAACGGTGTTTGAGTGGCCAGCTAAAAGCCCGGATCTTAATCCTATAAAAAACTTGTGGAGTCAGATGGTTTTAAACTGGAACTAAGGTAAACTGAACTTGGGAACTAATGCGAAATAGTGTCCTAACATTCATAATAATAATATTATATTATTATAATTACCTAATCCCATTACTCTTGTTTACAAGTTTAGTAATCTTCTAATGTGTTAACGATGCACCATCTGACCTCACATATTTTTCTAATGTTGTGTTAAAAGGGTTACTTATCAGAAAATGTGATCAAAGAGGAAGATGTATATTGCTATACTGTTATAGTTTAGCATGTTGGTTCTTTCTTTGTGATTCACAGGCATAAATAACATTTAATTTTTCAACCATTCTTTTATATTCAAAGATTATACAGAGTGTAAAAAATTAATGTTTGCAACTTTAAATAAATAAGTAAATAAATATTGTAGTTATGTTTCTAGAACTATGTATAATATTAACCATTTTATACTTCACTTAGACCCTAAGTGAAGTAAACATTTTATACTTAGGGTATTGTGTTTTGTCAATAAATTTACGTTCTAAAAATAAGTAAATCTAAAAATAAGTAACCCCAATTTAACTCAGATAGAAAAACTGTATACTCAACCAGTAAATGGACTCCATGTAGTCCTAGAAATGTAATTCGAGAAATAAATTAATATTGTTTATACAACAAGCCTATCTTTTCTTACAAACCTCATACCTACTATAAAATTTGATTCCTTAAATAATAATTAACAAAAGTGCTTATGAGAATAAAAAAATAATTATACGAAATAAAAAAAGAACTTTGTGTCTGAGGATTTGAACCCCCGGTTACCGTATTCACAAAGCATAGGTCATAACCACTAGACCAACATGACATTTACACAAAGTTTCAAAAAACTTCAATGCTTTCATGTCATTATCAAGGGGGGTCCCTTTTCTCTGAAGCTTACTGTACAACGTTGCGTTGCGACAGCATTGATATAGATTGTCATTGGTCGATCTCCAGTGACGTCACCCAGTCCGACTAATGACAATCTGTAACAAGGTTGTAGCAACGTTACGCTCGACGATGTGTCCTTAGAGAATTGCACAGCAGGATTTTGCGTTTTAGAAGGTGCTCAACATCATGCTGCGGTCCGTAAGGGTCGGGTAGTGAGAAAAGGAAAGACGTGGGCGGGTAAGATGCGTAGATACGCGGTGGAGTGGGCGACTGCTCGAATTAATCTAAGTATGGCAGGTGAAACCGAATAAAAATATAGGTATTGAATTACATCTTTTTTTTATATAGGACACGTCAATTTGACTTCGCCTCGCCTGATGGTAAGCTGAAGGCAAAGTCTCTGAAAAGAGGGTTACCGTTACAGACAAGTCTCATGTTACAATGGTGGCACTCAGCTTGACGGCCTCATCAGATGCTTTTTCATGCCCCGCTTAAAGGACCCGGGACTGTAGGAGGAGGGAAACACGTGAACTGGTAAGGAATTCCATGACTTAATGGTGCGGCAGAAGAAGGAGTCGCCGAACCGCTTGGTTCTTGATGAAATATTCTACTACAATGATTGGTGAATGTGGGTGTTAATTCACCTCTGCCTAACCCTCTGGGGATGAAGGCATGATTGTATGTATTCAACAAGAGAATACCAATTAAAATTGAAACAGAAACAAAACTGTGATTGCCCAATGAGTCATCGCCCTTACACAAGAGTCTTCCCGAAAGCGTTCCTCGAATCTCACACTTAGTAGTTTTCAAGATATCCTTACGCAATCCATCTCTTTCACTCATAAACAGATCAATATACGTATGAAAGAGAGTACAAGTTACATAAATCTAGTGTTGTCCGGCGGTTCGCATTTGTAATTCGATATCCGTGTGCGAGTAACGGGTGACGGATTATAGTGATGTCCCTATATCGATATATAGTATCGATGTAGATTAATTAGTCGTGGATTTGGTTTCCGTAACTTGAATTGATCTCAGATTAAGTTTGGAATGTAATTGGTTTGTTGTGATGTTTATTTTGGTTGGAAATTTATGGGTGGAGTTTGTAATGATGCATTTGGTTACATATTTGAATAATGTTGTGTTTTAGTCTAGTGAAACACAATCTTAGGGTTTAAATAACTCAAGATTGTTCTCCGTTTAAATTTACAGCCTATGATATAGTGCCCTCTTGACGGCAGTAGGCTTGCTCTCTATTACGTGGGACCGAAAATTATAGTTGACAAAATGTGGTCGTTAATAGGTACAGCTCGACCTACTCTTTTGGGAATTTACAGGATTATGTTTTTTTCATACAGGACGCGTCAATTTGACTTCACCTCGCCTGATGGTAAGGTGTAGGTATATGTATTTAGGCGATTATTAAGTTTTTATGATGTGTTGGTTTGGTACCTTCTATTTATTTAAATAAGACTTATAAAACTGACAGTGATGAAAAGTCAATGACGATTACTGCCTGATCTACATTACTAGTTTTCACCCTAACCTCTGCAGCTAAGCTAAATTGCTTATGAGGAGTAGGTTTCACGTTGGTAGTGTAATAACCAGGACTCTAATCTAAGACCTCTTAATCGTGAAGCCGACTCTTTACCCACTAAACTACCAATGCAAATGATAGAAGCGTAGGTTTCTTTCAAAATATTAATAAAAAATAGCAAGCAAAATTCTTGTTACCAATAAAAACAACGCAAAATGAACAGCTATTTGACAATACATCTCTAATACAGAGAATGTATCTGTAATAAAGATGTCACTGTTAGCATTTAATGTATTTCCGTCATTCGAGTAAGGGAAGAACAGGAGCTTAGCTGATATACCATAAATTAATAAAATAAGACGGACAAACGGAATGAAAAATCTGTCAACGTTATTTGAGTGTTTTCCTCTTGCTTTGAATTTAGTCGTTTTGATTGTAAATAACTGGCAAAATGGTAAAGGTTTTATTGAAAACAACTGTGTTTACTGTATTGAATAGAATATTCTAGATCTAGAGGTATTGCTCTGGTCATTGACATTGACATTTGACAGTCTCCGTGGCGTAGCGGTAGTGAACGCGGCCGCTACGCATGAGCGCGGGTTCGATCCCCGCTAAGTACAAATATTTGTGTGCATGAAATATGGGTATTTGTATTGGTCTGGTCGTGCCTCGGAGAGCACGTTAAGCCGTCGGTCCCGGTTGCTATAAGAACATCTATGGCAGTCGTTACGGGTAGTTGAAGCCCTAAAAAGTCCAAAAACATCGGTCTAGCTGCAAAAACTTCGATATCGCCTAATGTTAACATTGGGTTGTGGAGGTCAGATGGCAATTGCTTCACGGAAAATATCGAGGTCTGGCCAAATCTGTAGTTAAGACTGGTAAAGCAGACCCGAGACTTCGAGCTGAAAGCTTCGGATGCGACTGGGAATTAACGCTAGGAGGAAGAGGAGATTGCTCTGGACATATATCTTGGACCTAAAATGTGCTCAAAATGAGCACTATACGCGCAGTACACATTTCTTGGGTGTCTTTTGACGTTAGCAAGGGGTGCTACGGCCGTGGAAAAACCTAAATTCACCAAGCACAGATTAAATAATTTTAGCAAGTTATTAAACAGAAAGACACTAACATTATTTCAGTAATAGCATCCTAATATTTTACTTTAATGACTGTAATCTAGTAACCGAACTGTAAATAGTCTGCTCAATTACACAAATATCGTCAATTGGCGGAATTGTGGTCAGTTGTAAACAAAAGTGGTTAAATTTTCATAGGTAAACCACAGTTCGATTGTGGTCGCGTTCACAGTATTGGGTATATTATTTACGTTGCACATTTTGGTGTTATATTCAAAGTTAGTGATGTTATGATACGATGACTTTATTGTTATAGAAATCTCTTGAACTGCTGTTTAATTGCTACTTGAACAGGTGAGATAGTGGTCAAATGCGAGCCTATCAACCACAAAAAAAAATAGTGACAAAGAATTATAATTATTATACCGTATACGCAGCAGTTTTTTATACACCCTAAATCTCCCTATAAATTATTTCTATAGAGACACAACGACGTGATTTGTATTTATGTGTTTATTATATTTACAGATTCTAATAATTCAGATTATATTACAATTTCAATCAGTAGTTATTAAGTCATTGACAGACAAACAGAGTGACACTTATTTATATAATAAATCAAAGATATAAATATTTTTTTCCTATACATTTGACAACATTTACAACCACACAAAAATAATTCCAAACTCGGAACAACTATTTATGAACTCTTGACGAAGTAACAGATCCCTTGGTGAAAACTTATAATACAATAAAAGCGATTGGTACAAAACCAGAACTCGATTCAAGTCGAACAAAACTCGAAATCAAATTAAGCCGGAACAAAATCAACGTGACGACAAATCGCTGACAAGTTGTGACGTGCGAACGTCGACAGCGGATACTATCGACAAAAATCCAATCATTTCGCATCACTAGTAAGTGGAGTCTTAATCCCGTTAATTCAAACAACACTACTACATGTCAATTGTCGTGTATTTTTGACACGTGTGTTGTATTAGGGATGGCAGAAATTATTTAAGGAATTAAAAAAAAAGTTTATTTATAGTACATGTACAACTCTTTGTGTTGTCGTGTCGCGTAATTAATTATGTTCTAAACCTCCTTATTATCACCGCCGTCTAGCGAGGGCGATTATGTCGGATTCGAACCGACTAAACAGCACGCCGTTTTGGGTTTTTAGATGCCTCGTACTCTGGCTTGGGGTCTAAAGGAGGTGATAGAATCCTATATAGGTGATGATAGAATCCCATAGGTATATTATACTCTTTATCCACCGTAATGTCGTCTTTATTGATATTTCTACTCAATTAACATACATACATACTTATAATCACGCTTTTATCCACAGAGGGTTAGACAGAGGTGAATTAACACCCACATTTCACCAATCATTATATTAGGTCCCACTCCCACGTAATAGGGGGAGAGCCTATAGCCTTATTCAGGGCACTATTGTTGACTCGAGCCATGCATCTAAGGCTGAGTCTAGTCTGGTAACTGTCCACTCAATGAAACATGGACCATTTTTTTTATTTATTTATCTACATCTACACTAATATTATAAAGAGGAAAGATTTGTACCTATTTTTGTATGTTTGTATATTTATCTACACTAATATTATAAAGAGGAAAGATTTGTACCTATTTTTGTATGTTTGTATGTTTCTATGTTTGTAATGAATAGGCTCCGGAACTACTGTACCGATTTCAATAATTCTTTCACCTATAGAAAGCTACACTATCTGGGAGTAACATAGGCTATATAACATCACGCTACTACTAAAGGGAGCGGAGCAGTGAGCATAAATGTCAATAAATCGGGCAGATTTCCATACATTAAAGTTGGACCGGAATCCGAATTCCACGCGGGCGGAGCCGCGGGCAACAGCTAGTTTATTTATATACTTACAACCATCATTACAGGATATAGGTACCTAATGCAATGGTAGAAGGAAACGAAATAGAAATATATAGCTTACAATAACTATAACAACACTAATTTACTCTAATTAAATACACACAATTGAGTTAATATGACCTCTGTGAATTCTCTCCGCGAACTTGAAAATAAAAAATCTACCTTTAGGGATACCGCATTGAGCACACGTAACGCCAGCCGAAGGAGGACACCCATAACTTTTAATCTAGAATTAAATTCAAATTCCAAATATGGAACATCAAAACTTAAACAGTTGTGTGTATGACCGTAATAAAACTGTATAAGTGCCGGCAATAACCCGCATCAGCTCATCACAGACCCTAACCCAAATGAGATACAATCTAGGATGATGGATTTATTTACTTCATTTGCCTTACGCCCTTTTACTAACTTAAGTAAGTATGGAGATATATTTTTACGACAAACATAGTCAAATGTAGTTCGTGAACGTCAGACCTACGTCATAAGTCATAATATATGTCGTGAGTTATACAGAAAAGGCGAACATATAGAGGCACAAGCTGAACCACCCTGGCTTTGTCCGTGACATAATTCAAGGCAATAATTACTAATATGCCCGCAATTGTTTAATTTTCTAATAAAGTATGGTAATTTGATAGATTTGTTGACATTTGCTAGTGGTTACAGCTCCGCTCCCTTGAGATGCGACATGATATTTACACCCGTATTCACAAACAATACTGTGAGGTCTCATAGTGTGCTCGAGCGCATAGGGCTAGTAAAATTAATTCACAAACATCACGGAGCAGTATCTAACGCAGTGCGTTCCCTCAACGAAGTATTACTCATGTGTTATCAATGAATAAAAAGGCTTGCCAAAATGAACGCACTGAGAATTTGTCGTTCTTTGCACAGTTTTGGTGGTACGCATAGCGAAGTATTGTTTGTGAATACGGGTGTTAGCCTATATAGTTATAGGCTAACACCCGTATATATAATGACGTAGTCGTCATTGCTATTATTTATTCTGTGCTATTTCTTTCCTCGATAAACAGGCTATTTAAAACAAAGAGAATTTTGCAATTTGAACCAGTAGTTCCTGAGATTAGTTCAACCAAATAAATAAAAAAGCTCTGCAGCTTTATTATATAAGTATAGATAAGGTTTGTTAATTAGTTTGTAGTTTGCACATTGCTTCTTATTGCTCGAGACATAATATTATGCATTTTTGAGCACATTTTAGGTCCAAAATGTGCTTGTACTTAGTAGTTTTTTTATACTGCTTAGGTCGCAGACAAGCACACGGCCCTCCTGATGGTTGAGGTTACCGTGGCCTGTGTGCGAATGCAACACCAGGGGAGTCACACTCGTGCTGCCGACCCTGTAAGAACAGAGAGATTCTGTGACGTCAGCGCAAAAGATAAATAGGACAAAGCCTTTGGTTTTCCAACTGACAGCATAAAATCTCTCCAGTGAGCTCTGGCTACCCTACTCACCGTCGGAAACACAACACGAGGTTATTAAGCCGTGATCTTCTGTAGGCAGAGGTACTTCCCCAGTCGGACTGCTCGATTGGGACGGAATACCGTCGTGTCCTACCTCCTCAATATATTGTGTGTATATACCTAGTAGCAACTGCACTGTGTACAATACTAAATAAGAACATTTGTCTAGTATTTTTTTATATGCTAATTTTTACCTTCTACTCATAAAAAAACTAACTTGTAATATCTTGTAAATTAATTCTAGCATGCGGATAATACATGACACATACATATTTTAATTAATCATTGGTAACTTAAATGATTAATATGCTAGCTACCTAAAACAGTGTTAGCAAATGATTCACGTCAGTAAGTAAATGACCTACCTGCAGCCTTACCATAAACTCTTAAAACAGGTCAATAATGGAACTACTGTCCTTCTACCAACTGCAAATCTCACTTTGTAATCTCATATAAATATAATAGGATTACAAAGTGTCTTTTTTGCAGTTGGTAGAATGACAGCAGTGGGTGCGCCAAAGTTCACCTAAATTTTCAACTCCGAAAATTGGAACTCCGAAAATGTTCTTCCTAACATTTTTCATCCTAACAATCACAATTCCTAACTACTCTGTCTCTAATGTTTTAATTCCGAATCATTCAACTTCATAATGTCGGTAGCAATAAACATCTATTATACTATTATTTCTTTTCCTATATTTTGTCAACATAACCATCTTTTACACTATTATTGAAAGTCATACCTTTTTTGTTTAGATTTATTTTTATTAATAATAATCAGTATTATTTACATTAATTTTGCGTAACTTTTACAGTTTTATTTATTTACACATAACATGATAAGAAATAAGAATACCCCTGGTACAAGTTATTCTAATATTGAATAGCTATTGAATTAAAATATTGAAAATTGAAATAAAATTGGAAAAATATTGAATAACTTGATAAATATATCATTGTACAAAGTATTGTTTATATAAGGCTTCATTTCACAAATTAATTATTTTTAAACATTTTATTTGGCAAACAGACAGTTAGTAATAGATTCATTGAGAAAGCTGCTCATTCCGACTTTTTTTTATAACCATGCAGAACTATATTTAATCCAAAACTATATTTAATCCATGTACGTACGTAATGATAACAAAACACTGACATGAACTTAGCAATATACACAACTCAGTAAGTACGTTATTAAAGCATACCCCAAAATAAAAATCATACCCTCGAATTAAAACTATAAATAAAATATAATTCTACCGACATATATTTTTATTACATTTGGTAGATAAATGTTTCTTTCTAAGTATGAGTGACAATATTATGGTAATTATGTTTAGGGATAAAAACGTTAGGATAAAAAACAGTAGGAGCTTTAATATTGTATGTTAACGATTTTATTGATAACAATTTTCGGAAACATGAGTGTTATGAACATCGACGGTAGCACTACAAATAGTATGAATAAAAACTTTAGGATGAAAAATTTTAGGAGGAGTGATCATTCGGATTACAAATCGTTAGGAAGAACAATTTCGGATAAACAACTTTAGGTGAGTCAATATGGACCCGACAGCAGTTCCATTAGTGACCTGTTTTAAGAGTTCATGGTATGGGCCCAGCCCGAGTTCAAACCCATGACCTTTCGATCTAAAGTCGGACACAATAAGCTAGGGTACCTCCAGACCTCCAGTCTACGGTCACTGAACTTCCAAACAAAGAAATTTACTACAGTTACACACAATTGAGTTCACCCAAAATTCGTAATATCATAACATCAAGGATAATACGTCCCATGGGTAACACAAAGGTATATTGATCCAAAAAATAAATATAAATATAGATATATTTGATCATTTCAAGAAACGTGCCCTTTTGCCAGCCCTGGCTGTAATTCAATACGTGTTTGTACCATTTCTGATGCGTCCCAAATATGGAACGGAGATTGAATGGTAGTAACCGTAATCCGTATATAGTTTATTCTTTGTGCTTTTATACCAATAGTAATGGTGGTTAGAAGGGCAAGATGGTTCCTTTGTCGACTTATTTATACTACTGTTTTATTTATACTACTAAAAATGATGAACGAGCAAACGCATTGATGATGTATCATCATCAGCCTCTGTGGCGAGGCGTGGTTCGAGTCCCGCTTAGTGCAAATATTTGTATGCATGAATATGTTCAATTGCACTGGTTTGGTCATGTCTCGGACAGCATGTTAAGCCGTCGCGGTCCCAGTTGTGAAAAAATCGAAGCTCAGCCGCATCATAGTTAAACAAGAAGGTCGACCCCAACTGATTTGGGAAATGGCTCAGAGAATCATGAAGATGTATCATCATCATCATCATGGCATTTCCTTGTTGCTTCCAAAGTTTACAATTTGGAGAGTTTGTTTGTTTAAAACCTAAAAGAATTATTTCATACCACTATTACAAAAAAAATATTTTCCAAAAAAGCAATGCTTTCATCCAACTGAGAAAACAAACCCGACACCTAATTTACAGCAGCCGCAATCACTACAACCGCTGTACCATCATAAACTACGCAGAAACAAAAAGAAAAACCCCAAACAATTTACCTTTATGCGTTTTATCTAACCAACAAACCCTTTCATGCCGACCACATAAAAAACAAAACAGAAGTTCCAAATTTAACCCTAAAATAAAAAGGCACAATTTACCCAGTTCCCAGTGTTCCCACGTCAAAAAAACGCTTGTAAAAAACTCCTTAACTAAAGATACCAGCTTGATAAGCGTTTCAATAGTATATTTGCATTGTAAATACAACTCTAAAATGTTAACAAAACATTGGAAAGGAAATTACGACTAAGTGACAAGCAAAAATCAACATTATGTCTTTAGAGTTACAGTTCAAATTGTAGGTGGAAAGTTTGCGAATCTTAAACCCAGTTGTTCTGATATTTTATGTTAGTAATAAAATTACATGAATGATTCCCGCGTTTTGAGGTTGGTCGCCGAATCATTGTAAGGGTACAATAGCCGTGTTCTGATAAGGCACTGTCTTGATTGTAAGCGATGTGAGCGAGTAAGCGATTATTGTGAAAGAACTATGGTTTTATATGGATACAGACAATACACTTTACAGTGTTTTACTACTTAATGACTCTAGTCTAATTCTTGGGATGGCTCTTACAATTTCCAGCATTAAAATTTGTTCCACGAAACTAGTGAGATTTTTTTCCTCATTAGAACTAATGTAAGATTTAACATTAGACAGATATATACAGCCACGACTCAGTCAACAGCCGAGTCGAGCTAACAATAGTGCCCGGAAAACGGCTATAGGCTCACCCTCTATTAGGTGGAACCTAATACAATGATTGGTGAAGTGTGGGTGTTAATTTACCTCTGCCTAACCCTCCGGGGATAAAGGCGTGATTATTATGTATGTATGTATATGTATATAGAACTAATGAGAAAAAAAATCTCAAACTGAATGTAACTGAAGAGTTTAAGAAAAATGTTAAATTAAATTTGGTTTCATTTCAGACTGTCTAAAAATTACGCGATTATCATTACAATAATTAGCCCGACGTTTCACGTTAAATGTAAATAATAGAATCCGTTAATAAGTGATTTATTTCAATTAGTTTCAATTGTTCGATTTATGGAACTTGTTATATTATGTATGAATAATATGAAATGAAATTATATACGGCAGTAAATCGTAT
The DNA here is from genome assembly GCA_914767945.1 of Eilema depressum. NCBI lineage: Eukaryota > Metazoa > Arthropoda > Insecta > Lepidoptera > Erebidae > Eilema > Eilema depressum. Next base: position 9,282,124 of record OU612036.1, on the reverse strand, counting down.
CCGCTCTATCGCTTCTCGCTATTCGTTGCTAATGAAACATAGGCCTTACTGTAGGGTAGATACATCGGTTTAGGCAATGTTGTGGTCAGCCTATGTACATATTGAGACATTTTCGTACCTCACTGAATTTGGTTTGTCCTTGTTACTTGTTCAAACTTGTATCGCAATTCAGCTGAATTGGATAGCTTAGCTGAGTAGAGCGAAAACAGAACATAAACATGTTGGTTTATTTGGGTGAGCACCCACTGGTCCCCTGGAATTCGTCCCCAGTGCCCATTCGTCCTTTCTTAATTTTAAGGTGCCCATTCGTCCTTTCTTAATTTTAAGGTGCCCACTCGACCTCTGGTTTATTTTATAATTAAATTATTATTTATTTTTGTCATTTACTCTGGTCCCTGTGGTTATGGTACAATCGCGCAGTAAAGGCTTTTTTAGTGCATAGGTACCTGTACGGTCAGCATCAGATGGGCCATTTCCAATAACCTATCTATTGCCAGCTTTGACTTTAAAAAGGATAAAAACGTCATCAATCTATAAGGCAACGCAATTAATAGTAGCAAAATAACAATAGGATTTGACAAAGGAACTATCTCTACCTACAGGTATGTTATTGGGAACGGCCTTAACCAATTTTTTGACCATATTAGATACCTCGTGCGGTTTTAGTCGGTTCAAGTCCGAGATTACCGGGTGGAAATTAAGTCACTGTGATAAAACCCTCTAGCAACAGACACACCACCAAGCCTCCAAAAGAAACCAAAAAAATCAATTCTTTTTTAAATAAAACCACTTTTTAACGGATTCTATCGCGATTTGTAGCACTGAAGATTGCATAATCTAAAGGCTGCTGCACACGCAGTGCCGGCGGTAGTGCCGCTGGGTTTATGCCGAGCGGCTAAACCGCCGGCATTACAAGTCACCGGCATAAGCCGCGCATAGCCGCCAAGTAGCATTCCGGTTGTGACAGTCATGTAAGATGAAATGTTGTCAGCACCCCGCGCAATCCGCCGGCACACCCCGACGGCCATGCCGGCGGCTTATTAGTGCGGTGAAGCCGACGCGACGGCTTTGTAAGTCGCCGGGTCAGCGGCGGCTTGACCGGCGGCTTGCCTGGCGGTACTGCCGCCGGCACTGTGTGTAGCAGCCTTAAGACAGCACCTAAATATAAATTATTTCTGATGGCAATAAACTAACCTTTATCATTTATTTGTTATTTATAATAATAATGATAAGTTTTCATTGTTATAAATAACAAATAAATCGCGATAGAATCCGTTAAAAATTGGTTTTAATTTCAATGAGTGATATTCGCGTAAAGTTCAGTCAATTCTTTTGTCAATTTGCTATTCTGATAACAAGATCCGAGTCAACCACCCTTATCAACGTGCCCTTTATCAAAGGACCTTCAAGGTAATTCGTGTTATCAAAGGGTTGGACAAAACAAGGGCTCGTCCTTACCATGCAAATATTGACTCGGGATTCGGACCTTTACAAGGGCTCGAATAATGGCAAAAGGACACAGTGGCAAATGTATTTTATTTTTCAAATTTAAATTTGGTGGATTTAAATGTGTTTATTTTCTGTTTAGGTTGTATTGTTTTGTGTTTTTGTTTTTCTTAATAAACTTAATTTTAGTAGTAGGAATAGGAAGTACCCCCTTGACGGCAATAGGCTCGCCCGAGGACCGAAAATCATAGTTGGCTAAATGTGGGTGATAAAATAATTCACCTCTGCCTACCCCTTCGGGAATTTACAGGCGTGAGTATATGTCTCTATGAATAGGAAGTGAAACTTTGAATAGATGTTATGGATTTTCGTCATTCAATCACGCACAAACGGCTGAACGAATCTGAATTAAATTTAGCACAGAGATAGGTTATAATCTGGAATAGCATATTAACTACTTTTCATCCTGGGAATAGGTTCCTATAGGTAGCGAGAACGAGATCAGTGTTTCACGTATCTTGAACCTAAAATGTGCTCAAAATGTGCCCTATATGCGCAGTACACATTTCTTGGGTGTCTTTGGGGGGATAGCACGGGGTGCTACTGTGGTGGACGAACTCAAATTCACCAAGCATAGATTATTACAAAGCAATCCGCGGGCGCCAGAGCCTCCTTTGTCTTGAGATTTAGGTCCAAGATACGTCTCCGGAGTTATACAATTATTGGACTAGGTACCAAATTCCACTCTTTTGAAATCTTTCCCCACACGTTCACAAAAAGAAAATGTTGAAAAGGAAAATTTTGTCGATGTGACACTTACTCCTTTTTGAAGTCGGTTTAAACGACCTTAAGGGACCTCTAGACGAAATTGAGGTTCTTATAACTTAATCAGCTAAGAGTGAGCGGTCCTCTAATTTATTTGCGTTCGGCAGTGTCCTCCGAAATTCTCCAATTAATTATGATTAAAGCTCCAAATTATAATTTTAATAACTAATTGAGTGCAAGTTAAGTCTTGAAGATAATATTTAAAAATAGAATTTCATTTCAGTAAGTGGGATGGGCCATCTTGATATAAAAAAGTAAAGTGGATTTTTAGAGGTACCTAACTATTTTGTTAGATATGTAATGAAACTTCAGCGATCCAAGTGATTTGCCTAGCTTTTTTTTTATCGTGCGAAAAATCCCCACAGAATCCTCCCCCGCTGGAGCCGGTGGGGGGTTATGTAGAACTCGAACCGACTATAACGCACGCCGTCTGTGGGCCGTCGGCTGCCGGAGGTAAGATTATCGTAGACATACCCCTCGCAACCCGGCCGACCCAGGGCCATATCTCTCGATCTGGCCCTCTTCCGGTGTGGGGACCACAGAGTCCCCAACTAGTGATTTGCCCTAGCTGTTTGATCAAATGGCTGAATATAATTCAGGAAACTGGTTGAACTAGTTAGTTGCGACATATACATTAAGTTGTGAATGTATATTATGTCGCAGCAGGTCGCAGCCAACTATTCAAAGTTTACTAAAATGCTACTTGAAATAGACACCGTGTTGCCGTCATCATCATCATAATCATAAAGACGCTTTTTCCTGATTGCATCCGTGGCTAGGATAACCTCGGAGCTCAGGGTCCGCCTTCCGGCTCTTCCTCCTCCACTTCGCACGATCTTGGGCGTCCATGGCAGTGAACCCTGCGGGGGCGCCATTGCCAGGCATTTGCTTCCCACGTAGCCTGGCGGTTGCCGCAAGACGTGGCCGCACCAGCGAAGGCGGCTTTCTTGCATTCTATCTGCAATGTCACGGACATGGACGCTACCGCGGATGCGCGAGTTCCTCACGTGATTTTTACGCGTGACGCCGCATATCCACCGCAGCATTTCCATCTCCGTGACACGCAGCTTTAGCTTATGCAACACCAGAGGCGTCATACTCACGCTGTCGACCCTGAAGAAACCTTCTAATGCCCTTCTTGAAGAACCCCATATTGTAGTCGCCTGGGAAAACCACCGCGGAAAACATATTATCTAAATACCCCGTATTCAGCAATTGCATCGCTCCAAGGGCCGTGTGTGATAGAATATTTAATAACTCAACTCCTGCCGCCTAGCGTCGCCCGTAATTGAGAACCTTGAGTGCAAATTAATTTCAAAGTAATATTCGTGACACACGGAAAGGACGAATGGACATTAATTATCCTTCTTTTTTTTAGAAATTAGGTCGCAGACAAGCATACGGCCCTCTTGATGGTAAGAGGCTACCGTACCCTATGGGCGAGTGCAGCACCAGGGGAGTCACACTCATGCTGTCGACTCTTGATCCTTATTTATTTAATCCTCACTTTCATTTTTTATATTGCGGAAATCCCCATCGTATACCCCTATTCATCGCTGGATTGCATTACATTGACATTATCTCTCGCACCTCGATCGACCCAAATCTTTACATTCCTGATAATATAACACTACTATAACCAACATAGAGACTACAGTGGATTTTTGGGGTCCAAACCAAAATAAACGATACTCAGGAGCAGGCCTTCTGCTCCAGGTTGGGAGTCGCTCTCAGAAAAACTAAGAGAAAGAGGAGTAAGCGACCTGTACGCCTCTAATATGTAAAACCCGGATGCAACCAGGAATTACTCTAACATGATATCAATGATAATATATAGACTCGGTGACCTTCCATCAGGCAGGTCATATGAACTGTTTGACATGATGCCCACAGCTACATTCTATCATCGCACTTCTCGCCATAGGCGAGGAATTCATCCTCACACTTTGCGACCGGAAACGGTGCACACTGTGCGGTATGAAAGGAACTTCATCCCTCGCACACTCAAGCTGTGGAATGAACTCGCCGCGGTGGTTTTCCCAAGCGACTACAATATGGGGTTATTTAAGAAGGCCATTAGAAGGTTTCTTCAGGGTCAGCAGCACGAGTGTGACGCCCCTGGTGTTGCATACGTCCCTAAGCCACGGTAACCACTTTCCATCAGGTGGACCGTGTGCTTGCCTGCCACCTAAATGATATAAAAAAATGTTATTTTAGTGAAAGAAGTAATTCCCGGTTCCATTAAAGCGAAAGCTATTTTTCAATACTAACTACAGTATGTTTGCAAATACATCAATCTTGATCAATTTTCTGTACAAGCCTACAGATCTTCTGGGAGCACAGTCCTAATAGAATGTTTTTTTTTTCAGACAGAAATCTATTTCTTCACGTATAATATGTGAGCCGCCATTTGTCAGCCGGGCACGTTTGGGGCTGGAAATTATATTATATTATTTGCTTTTTACTGTCTAAAAGCTATTATATGATCAGAAAACGTGAGCGAATGTTGTTATTTATGAGGCTAAAATGTTGTTATTTTGTTGGTAGAAAATTTTGGCTGAGCAAAAATAGTGAGAAGCGCGTCATTGTACACTTCGTATAGTCATGCTGAAGTCACGACGTAAGTTACGTGTATTTTTTTTTTCAATTTTATACAGCGCGTTAAGCACTTTTTTGTCAAGTACCTAAATATTTTTACTTTTTATACAGACTGTTTTCACTTCTGTTTTTTTTTTAATTTTCATTGAGAATTAACAGTGACCTTGCGAGTAATTAACTACAAATTTCCTCTAAACACCTCTAGCTCAGCTATATCGCTTGCGTTAGGAGTAGGCTTACGTCGTCAGTGTAGAGAACAGGATTCGAACCCGGGACCTGATGGTAAAGCCGACTTGACTTAACCACTAAACTACCGCCACTTTATCATAACTATATTCGTGACAGTTAATTTGAATTAAGTATTTTTTTTTCATAATTTGCAGAACTATCCAACCGTGTGTCACAGTCTATAACACCAATACCTATATGTTATATACTCGTATCTGCCTGATTTATAACAAAGTTGAGAGGGTAAAGACAGACATCCTTACACACAAATCCCGTAATTATTAACCAGAGGGTCTTTGATTTAGACCATATTCTTGGGATAAGTTGGGTATTGATCTTAGACCGGGTAGGGATGGGATAAGTTGGCTGATTGGTAGAAACTATTAATACGACAAGCTATTTTATCTATTAAATCAGTAGTTACAAATATGGTTAGTAATTTATGTGTTTGTTTAGGAAACATAAATGGGGGATACAGGCTATGAGCAATTATTATGATCGGATTGCACCGATAATTTGATGTGTGTGTTTCAATACACAGACAACTAACAAATTTAAATAACGAGAATTCATTTGTAGTAAGCATTCTTGCGAACGTTACACTGACCTGAAATAGTTAGTACTTATTTCAGGTCAGTGGAACGTTACATTACCTAAAGGTTGATTTACACAGATGACCGAATGCTCAATCTATCCCTTTTATAACTCCGGACACGTATCTTGGACCTAAAACGCAAGACAAACGAGGCTCTAGCGCCCGCGGATTGCTTTGTAATAATCTATGCTTGGTGAATTTGGGTTCGTCCACCGCAGTAGCACCCCGTGCTATCCTCAAATGACACCCAAGAAACGTGTACTGCGCGTATAGAGCACAAGTTGAGCACATTTTAGGTCCAAGATCCGTGTCCGGCCGGAGTTACACATATATTAGTGTGAACAGTGACAGAAAATTCGTTCCTTGTTCGATTCGTCGGGTCTGAAGCAGATCGTCCCATTCGCAACTCGTCATACATTCTCAACTCGTCCCATTCGCATCTTGTCCCATTCTCAATTCGTCCCGTTCGCAACTTGTCCCGTTCGCAACTTGTCCCGTTTCGCAACTCGTCCTATTCGCAACTCATCTTATTCTTTTTTACACATCAATAAAGATTACCATGATTACCTATTAATTTGAACGAATGCCATAACCTAGGGGGTCAGTGAACCAATATTTGGGTTATAAAAAAATGGACACTGCCCACTCCGACTCGGATAGGTTAGGTTAGAAGGCTAAGGCGGGAGCGGAGCTCCGGCATTGCCCTTCGTGGTTATTTTTTTTATAACAACGCACAAGGATTCAGGATTTCAGTATAGTAAGGAAAACACAAAAGGACGTTAAATCATGTTTATTTACGTAATTAAGTTGAACTCAAAATGTGAATTAAAAAATATTATATTAACTAAATATTTGAAGCTATAAAATAAAATCCTTGTATGGGTGGTTATAAAAAAAATAACCACGAAGGCTAAGGCGGGAGCTCCGCTTCGCTCCACTCCCGCCTTAGCCTTCTAACCTAACCTATACAAGTCGGGACGGGCGGTGTCCACCCCGCGCAATTATGTGTCGTCCAATATACGAATCGTCCATTATATGAATCGTTCATTATAGAATCGTCCATTATATGAATGGACATTATAGCAATTAAACTTATTTCAATGAAACTTATGTGAATGAACCATCCTTATATGAGTCGACCTTATGCGAAATTAACTTAAGCGAATTGATACGTAACCCGAGCCAAGAACGCTACAATTAGCGAATGGGACGAGTTGCGAAAATAAACAGAGAATTGGACGAGTTGCGCATGGGACGAGTCGCAAACGGGACGATTTGAGAATGGGACAAGTTGCGAATGGGACAAACAGCTATTTGGACGAGTTGCGAATGGGACGATCTGCTTCAGACCCGATTCGTCGTCGTCGTTGATTCGTCATTCTATTCTACAATATAATAGGGGGGAGGGGGGAGGGGGGCAGGTGTACCGTCTTGTAGGTTACACCATCTTCCATCTTGATGGGCCCACTCCCACACACCTTTTCATTTATTTTAATATTCAATTACAACAACGAATACATGGTTAATATATTATTTACTCGCATCTCAAGGGAAGCAAGTCGCAAATAACGTGGGGGTGTATTTCGACGATGTATCCCTTAGGTAGGGGGGCGTATAGAACATTAGCTGTCAGTATAAGATCACGAAACTGTTTTCGCGTTGATGGAAAAATACGATGTACAGGGTGATATTTGGTAGGTATAATTTTCTTTTTGCTTCATTTTCAGTAAGGTGATAAAATAAGTGTTGATAACTCCTGGACATAGACGAGTCTTCTAATAAGATCTTCGGTCAAATCAACCCCACCTGTAAGCCGATTGAAGAACTGGTGCAGGCTTTTCTCTCAGTGTTGAGAGGCAGATCAGAACAACAAGTACGTACCTAACAAGTAATTTTAAAGGTCATTAAAGCACAGCACAGCTGCCATAAATTGCAAGTTACACCTTAATTTTAATTTTACCGTAATAAAATAATAAACAAAAATAAAAATAAAATGTTTAGTTTATCCTCTGAGGATTACAATAACATACCTACATTAATTTTATTTGTTGATTATTTCAACGTAAAAGTTGTTTGTTTCCATTATTACGACAAACATAGAAGAATTCCAAAATAAATATTTTCGTGTTTAGTATTGTAGGTGTTCAGCAATTTTTGAGGACGACTGTACCATTTTTGACATCTATAGCAGACGGGACTTTCATTGCAGAGACTTTTCACCCTTAACAATGAGCTAGGTGCAATCGCACTGACAAAACGGCACATGGCTCACATGAAAAAAAAAACAACACCCTATACATTTCAGTAATCCAACAACATAATATAGACAATATTTTTTTCTCTAATCCCAAGATCTGCATAAGGCAAACATACTGCAATACATTTTAATAATTCTGCCAAAGATTTATTGTTCCTTTCGGTACATTTGCGTAATATACGACTGTTTTACGCGTGTGGTTAGTGCTTAATAAATCAGTTATACGACTTTCCGGTCGCGCAGTGTGCTCGTGCCCTTAGAACCCGAGGGTGTGACGGTATTAAGAACAAAAAAAGGTTGTAAAATTGCTAACGGCATTCGGATGCGGAAAGGAAATTGTAAAATTTTGTGATGGCTATTTATTTTTTCAAATTATTTTTTTTGGTGTTTTCTTTTATTTAGATTGTCGAATTTATTGCACGGCTGAGTCTAGAATGACGGTCACTAGCTTTGGAATACGGTCGCTTCATCTCTTGACATGAGTTTAGTAGTAAAAGGCTTAGGGATTGAACTTTGCTAATTTTGCTGTTTTCCATTGTAAATAATCATGTAGGTATCAAATTCTTATGTTTATTTTCCCAAGTGATCAATAACTTAAATGTTTTGTCTCTTTTTAGCAGATACAACTGTATATTGGAAAAAATAATCACAGTGATATATCAACGTTAATTTCATGTTTGACTCATATTTGTTTAACTAGAATTTGTATATGCAGAACGGGAACTCCCTGTGCTCCATACAAACAGTCATCATCATCTCATTCAGGCTGCATCTAAATCTTTGAGAAAGTCAAGTTAGTATTTGACATATCGTGGCGCATAAAATACGAACAAACAAACAGATTTATTTACATATTAAAACCAATAAATTGATATTAAGTAATTTTTTTTTTTTCATAAATATCATAAAAAAGCATGACCATCTACTTATGGGGCAAGACGGTATAACCAAACATGACTCCGTATAGGGCACATATCAGTTTTACCAAAAAAAAAAACAATACTCTTCAATAATCTCACATCAAAAAACTATTAAATAAACTCAACCATATGGTAAGCGGTCACCACAATCAATAAACAAACCCAAACCCGGAAACGGAACCACCGTCCGTGTAGCAGAAAAAAACTTCAATGGGATCGTATCCCAATACTACAATTGCAACTTTTTCATAGAATTTTGGCTCCAAAGTCGAAAATAAACTTCTGAAGTGAATTGTCGGACTGACAATGAGGTTAATGCACCAATTACCGCTCGTTCGTAATTAGAAACTTTTCAGTGGACTGTTAACTTTTTAATAGTTCTCGCTGGCAACTCAAAGTTGGTTGTAACTGACGGTAATAGAACTTTTGTAGTAAAAAAAAGGATTTTTAAATCACTTTTTCAGTTTTTTTTTAGTGTAGTTTTCGTATTTATAACGAGTGTTTTGGTCTTTTAGGTAACTTTTTAGTTATATTTTCAACACAAACGGCCAATTTATAAAAAAATAAGCAACCTGAGTTCTAACTTCGCACGCGGGAATGAATTATTCATTATAATAAGTATATAACCCAATTGCAGAGCCATCTACCGACGCGAAAAAAATCATCTAAGAATTATTTTTTTGAGCTAATTCGATGGAAAACTGACGTTTGTGAAGCATGCCAAAATAATTTAACCTATGTTTTTATTTATCATTTATTAAGGAAGGGCGGGGCTATTCCATCACAAAAATGAAAGTCAAAATTTCACACGTCTGTAATTTTGTGTAGAATTAAGCTACAGTAAATTTAAGAAAGCTATCTAATGAAATAATTATCTGATATTCTATCTGTAATATCTGTATAGCAGAAAACGCGTGTCATAATTGAAAAAATAACTAACATGTTGAGAAAACTGAATACTGATGTAATAACCCCGCGGCGGGTTATTACGTCAAAGTATAATAAAAACGCCATCTATGTATAATTTGTGATAATACTTAGAGCTGGACACTACTGACGACTGAGAGTATTAGAATCTGCACTTTATACTGCAGTAATAAGGTCCAGTTCCGAGAAAATATAGTTTTAAATTTTCGTGGGGTTATTCCGCCAAGTTTCTATCATTTTAGGGATGTGCTGATAATTATCGATATGGGCTGATCGATCACGTCACTCCTACTGAGATAAATAAGATCAAAGAAGTACATAAAGGGTATAATTAATTATTGATTTATGAAATAAAAAATCTATTTTCGTACGTAAACAAGTTTATTAAAAAATCAAAAAATCAAAAAGTAGTAAGTAGTTAAACTAAAAAAATATTATTGCAAATCGCTGGGCCAGTTGGCGCATTACAATTCTAATATCTCAATTTTGCATGGAAATATATAATCTTTGCCCCTAATTTGAGGATGTGGAAGAAATTCAACAATATCTTCAAATTCTATTATATAAAAGTAAGAGACGATAATTGTATCGTCATCTGTATATCGACACTATGGACATCACTACTGTTTTGCAACTTCATACAAAAACGACGGGGTTATTACGTCTTTCAATCTGACTGAATTTCCCCGCCATTTCAAATTCAAGGGGCTATTACGTTAGAGTTAATAGCACAGTGAAATCAAAGCGTACAATAAAAGTAATTGTTTATAAATACTCTATAATATGTAGCAAACGTTCTTACCTTGCTCAAACTTCGCTAAATTCACAAACACTACTTTAGACAAAAAAAAACTTGCGGAGCGTCTACCCACTTGTATGCAGCCAAAATGGCGTCTATGCAATTATGCATGTCGATCGACCAGCATACACGCTAACAACACCATCTAGTTATTAAATTAAACATCTCTTTTTTTCCTACGAGTACATAGATGTCACTTTTGAGTAAGAGTTAAATTGCAGGCTAAAAACCATTTTGACGTAATATCCCCGTGATGTAATTGCCCCGCTCTTCCTTATATAAATGCTTGAAATAAATGATAAATAAATAAATAAAATAAAAATAGCCTTGCAATTTTACGAAGCAACCGAAGAGTAGATTGGAAGCGGCTCATGATGCGATTTGTTTTGTTGTGTGTCCATTGGTCCGAACATTCTCCTTAATTGGAAGGGTTAACAAGGACACAAATAAAATTCGTCCATAAGCATTCAAGCATTCAAAACTGCGAATGCGCAACAAGCTCCCGTTTGTACATTCGCAGTTTTGAATGTCTGTGGGGTTCTGTAATCTGGGACCTGATGCGGATACCTAAATTACATTTTTAAAATGTGTGATTTCAAGACTTACAAAAACTTATCATCAATAAAATATTTTTAAATGTTTTTTTTTAAATTCATTACTGACACTTGCCTTATGTTCAACGCCCAGCGCTCAAAATGCAACACTACTCGATATAAAGACTTTGCGTTTTATAAACACGTTAAATACGAATCAAACTATGAGTAATCATTTTGAAGGTTTATTAATCTTACAAAAACGTAGGCACGTTTTTCACATACAGAACAGAACACCAAAGCTACTTTACGTTTTTCTCTCTAATCGCATTGAAATCACGCGTATTGGGAACGTAGCGTTACTAATAGTGGAGACTGAAAAAAAAAAAAAACAAAAGTATTCATCCCAATCGGGATTCGGATTAAAAGTGATTAAATGAGATTTAAAGTCCACCGAAAGGGAAATCTGAAAAAAAAAAAATGCCATCGAAAAAGCGTAGTATATTTTTCCATTTATTAATCACTAGCAGGTGCAGTGCCCCAGCACGAAAAATATTCAAATTCGGAACGTAAGCGTATCGAAAGAACGGAGCATTGCGATTGGCAGGCTTCAGACACACACAGGTTCACAATAGGCAGGCGGCCAATCGTAATCATCCGTTCTGTCCATACGCTTACGTTACTTACTAATTTTTCGTGCTGGGAGCGCAGGTGGTTTCTTGTGTGGCATTCTTCATTTCGTTCCGTTATGTTTATCCAGAATAAAAAATCTATCCCTGGATTCAATTTCAGTCAAATCCGTTCAGCCGAATGAGTGTAATTGATTACCAAACATCCAAACATATTCACAAACTTTCACATATTATATCATCTCTCTAATAGGCTACATACATCCCATACATAAAGAATTAAGTTTCGCCGCATTCGGATAATAACTCCATGATATCTCTTCGAAACGTTTTTAAGGAAAAACGAGCCAAGTTATTCGAAAATACGGAATTCAATTAAAACTTTGAGCCGAACTAAAGAGAAACTATATAAGTTTAATCAAAGTTAAGTAAAAGTTCATGTCTATACAAAAATACGTACCTTACGCACGAGTACGAATTTTTGTGAAGAAAATTTCCTCTTCAGAGTTTTCTCTTGCTAATAGAGAGTTTGGATATCATTGTGATACGTTTTGTGTACTGAAATGGTATAAAATATTGAAGACATTGAAGGTACATTGGTACCGAAATTGTAAGATCTATGGCCAGCAGTGACCTGCATTGTAATGCCTTGGAGATATTTAAAACAAATACCTACTTGGGTTATGTTCTATTAACGATACGCAGTGATTTTTTTTTTTAATTTCGTTCTATTTGTCTTCTTGGGATGGATGGAAAAACTACTGAAAGGATTTTGATGCGGTTTTTAAAGGTCTTGGTTAGATTTAAAATCTTACGTAAGTTTGATAACAATCGGTCACGTAGAACCGGAGTTATGGCAAATAAATGGGCAAATCGACATCTATCAGGCTAGTGAAGACATATATTTGAAAAACACTGATTTAGTATCATCAATTAGAATCAAACAGAAAGCTGGCAAGCAGTTGATAACAAACCCTAGCCTTATTGATATACAATTCAAATTGGACATGTCACGAGAGTATTTTTTTTTTAGATTTTTTTTTTGTTGAATTGTTTACGTATTCGTGATTTATGACTTGTGTATTTTCGATTGACGATGATGTCAAAAAATAATGAAATCGCGATTCAGAGATTCAATTACGATTTTAAAGAGAATCGAATACGGTTAAAAAGTTACTGGCAGAAGTAATTACGACAAAAGTAGCAACGTTTGTCATTCAGTGCCCTAAGCGCGAAAAATATTCGTATATCGAGACGGTCGTTGAGGCTCGTCGGCAATCCCATACTCACAGGCGATGTGGAACCTCTCAGTCTCAGGAGAGACTTTGCTACACTGTGTGTGTTTTACCGCCTATACAATGGTTTGTGCTCAGATGAATTGTTTGACATGATGCCCACAGCTACATTCTATCATCGCACTTCTCGCCATAGGCGGGGAATTCATCCTCACACATTGCGACCGGAAATGGTGCGCACTGTGCGGTATGAAAGGAACTTCATCCCTCGCACACTCAAGCTGTGGAATGAACTACCCGCGATGGTTTTCCCAAGCGACTACAATATGGGGTTCTTCAAGAAGGGCATTAGAAGGTTTCTTCAGGGTCGGCAGCATGAGTGTGACGCCCCTGGTGTTGCATACGTCCATAGGCCACAGTAACCACTTTCCATCAGGTGGGCTGTGTGCTTGTCTGCCAACTAAGTGGTATAAAAAAAAGAGATAACGGATTATTGCGATTGGCCGCCTGCCTACTGTGAACCTGTGTGTGGGAAGCCTGCCAATCGCAATGCTCCGTTCCCTCGATGCGTTTTCGTTACGAATTCTAATACTTTTCGTACTCGGGACACTGACATGTTTTTTTTTTTTTTTACACATGTTTTGGCGATTCTAACGTAAACGTTTTTTCAGTGGCCCTACAATTAGGCGGGAGAGGAATAGAAGAAAAGCGCTATATTGGACGTATAGCTAACGCCCAATATAGAATATAGCGCCCTCCTTCTATATCAAAATCGCGGCCTAAAACACGAGCGCTAAGCCCTAGTGTCCAAGGGAGAAAATTTAGAATAGTGAAGCCTAGTAGTATTCCCACCTCCTTCCCTTGACTTTACTAACCATCTTGTTAATAACGGGCCGAATCTTGGGAAATGCACTCCCTACTGGCGTCTAGATAGATAGATAGATAGATAGATAATTCTTTATTGTACACCAATAGATTTACAGAGATGACAAGTAGGTAGCATGTATTACAGTTTAATGTACAATGGGCGGCCTTATCACTCTCTTTTAGACGCACATTTTTGCCTCCCAAAAAAATTGAAGGCGATGGGAAAAGAACTTATCTCTATCTAGTTTGTCATGCACCATGCGATTAGGAAACCGGCAAGAACCGGGTTATAGGGACCTCTAGCCACTGGCTAGGCCTATTGATTGCTTAATTACTTAGAGAGATCTGAAGTGCCAAATATGTTCTTTCGTAACGTATTCCGTATTTATGTATCTTCGCCAAATTTATATCTGTCGATCCATATATATCAAGTTTTGTACCATACAATTCTTAGACGGCTCAGCGCTTGGAACTTTGCCCACAAGCCTCTTATAAGTTTATCCCTATTCATACAAGAATATTCATAACCTAGCTGGTGAAATATTCGTAGGTACCGTAAAATGGAGTAAATAGAAATTAATGGGTGAATAGAAATTAAATAGCCGTTAGATTTAAAAAAATAATTTCTTTAACAAAATTTTAAGTAGGTATCTAACCAGACATTGAAAAAATCTGTTCACTATTACATTGCAAAATTCCATAGAAAGAAAATAACTACTAAATTTAGTAGACCATTTTATTTCTGTTCACCCATAAAGGTGAACGCAGACCTAGCCGCACCGCACTCACCACAATCGCCGCAGTCATCGCTTTTGTATTCGATAGCTTCGGGTGCTGCGGCGAATGCGGCGCGGCTAGGCTAAGGTGTGCGAGGTTGAATAGAACTTCATAATAAAGAATTCGGAATGCGGCGACTACGGTGAGCGCGGTGCGGCTAGTTCTGCGTTCACCTTTAATCTCTATTCACACGTTTACCCGGTACCTACTTAATAAGTATTGGAAGAAGTGTCCTTTATCGGTGGAGATTAAGGAGTCGGCCTTACGATCGGAAGGTCCCGGGTTTGAATCCTGGCCATGATACTACCGACGTGAACCCGCTCCTAAATCAGTAACAGGTCTTTAGCCGCGTGGCGATAGACTTTGGCGATGGTCTTTTTTTTTCTGTTTAAAAGTTTAAGCAGTCATGCACCTTACACCCTGGCATCTGAGACCAGACACGGCGTGCGTTTTTAGTCGGTTCGAGTTTGACATAACTACCCCCGTCGACCGGCGAAGGGGCATCCACACAAAAAAAAGTATGTATATGTTTAAATGATCATCAAAAATTCATAAGAAACTACCAATAAATAAATTATACAGTAATTTTATACAAATGTCAGTTTTTGTAACAAATGGTGCTATCAACAGAAGCCTTGCCGAAGAGCGATACCAATGCTCGGGCCCTCTCCGTGAGTAGCGGCACCGCCGTGAAACCAATTACTACACCACGATGGCAATCTAACGCCGTCGATTCGACAGAAGAAGAAGAACAGAATTAAAACTAAAATTATGTTACAATAAATTAACTAAGGTATGTGTTACAATAATTTTATTCTCATTTAAATATATTAACGGTTTACGCTTATAATAAGAACATAATAAAGAAACTGATAGACATAAAGACATAATATTTTATATGTATATATTGCTGCGGAACCAAACTTCTTTACGGTTATAATAAAATTTTGTACTTATAGATATTTTGAGAAAACAGCTTGAAATAAATAAATATTCTACAACATTCTACACAACGCTATCTGGCCCCATGGTAAGCATTACTTAACTGGTTTGTGTTATGAAATCTAGAATGCGGATAAATATACTTAGATACTTTTTTGAAAATACATACATACTATACGTAGGGTGTTTGCCAATGCAAATACCACATATTCATACATATAAATATCAGCAGGCACATGCTGTAAGAACATTTCGAACGATCGAACGAACTCGACAGCTCAATCCGCGGCGATATTTCCATTCTGCTTGCTGTAAATTTTGTGTCGTCACGTTCTTGAGCATGAGGGTGATGTATGTTTACGTGTTCGACAACGTGACATCTCCAAAACAGCATGCGATATTGAAATATCACTGCAGATTCAGCTTTCGAGTTCGTTCGATCGTTCGAAATGTTCTTACAGCATGTGCCTACTGGTCACTGAGCGGGGATCGAACCCACGCCTCCTGCGTAGCGGCCACGTTCACTACCACCACGATGCAGAGGCTGTCAAACAGAGGCGGATATTGGTTAAGAAGCAATACTTGGAATCTTCATTGAGATCAAAACGCTTTCTCCAACACTTTTATGTTATTGATTACGTTCAAAAGTTCAAAGCAAATGAATTGAGTACTCAAAATAAACAAAGCTCGTATAAGTTTCCTATATCACTGTATTTGAGGTCGAAAGCGCTGATGACGGAAGTGTAACCATTCGAATTCGGTTTGGGTTCGGAGTTCGGAGTGTGAGCTGGGGGCTGACGAAGAGGCTTTGTTCCGAACATAAGCAATTTAGATTGGTTGGATTTCCTGCTGATTAATGCAATCTGGAAAATGTGTCTTTATGATGATAATGAATGGAGAAATTTTGGGCTCGCCCCCTATTGGTTTGATATAATCTGTGATTGGTGGATTTGAGCTCGTCCACCGTAGCACTTGCTATCCTCAAAAGACACTTTTCAAAAACCACATATTTGGTCTAAGATATTTCTACAATCCAACATTTACAATCAAAAGATTTTTAAAATCAAAACAGAAGTGCGAAAATATTTCATTCTGCTAACGAAGCTTTATATCGTCGACAAATAAAACCCCATACAATTTGTGTTCGTCAGCGGCGCAGTTAGACTGACAGACGAATGGACATTTCTATTGGTAACTATTGTCGACCTGTCCTGTCGTCTGTCGACGAAAAAGGAAAAAGGACAATTCTAAAATTTATTTGCCCGAAATAAAAAATAACGGGGCATACAATTGGGGCTTTCACCATTGGGTGAAATTTTAAAAAATTATCTGCAACATGTTGACGTTGCAGATAATTTTTTAATATTTTTTTGGAATAATATAACATAGACATAAGTATTTTTCGGAGATGGCCGAAACAAACGAAAACAGCTTTTTTAAGAATTAAACTTAAATTCAGAAGCACTCATAAACATAGTTCTTTTTTTAAAAAGTCGTTGTTCATAAAAAAAAACAAAGCGTTTTCACAGAGTACAATAAATTGTCAGGCAAAGAAATCTCGTGAAAGGTCCTAGTGACCTACTTACTTTGCTTAGGCAGTCATGCGTAGGGGAAATCGTGAGAACAGTTTTCAGAACTATAATTAGCGAACTTTTTGTGTAACTTCGCTGGCATTATCAGTGCTAATGATCGGACGGAAACGTATCTTCACCGAGTATATCACTGTTGGCAGAAGTGTATATAATTCTACTATCTCTGTGTTTTTGAAGCTTAATACAGCTCATTCATTGAAACAAAACTACTTTGTAACGGATTTTTTTTAATAAATATTTTGTTACATATTATTTATCTTTTATCCCGATGTTTCGGTTAGATTAACTTTTCAGCAGTCGCGCAGTTTGACAGCCTCCGTGGCGTAGCGGTAGTGAACGCGGCCGCTACGCAGGAGGCGTGGGTTCGATCCCCGCTCAGTGCAAATATTTGTGTTCATAAAATATGGGTATTTGCATTGGTCTGGTCGTGCCTCGGAGAGTACGTTAAGCCGTCGGTCCCGGTTGCCATAAGAACATCTATGGCAGTCGTTACGGGTAGTTGGTTAAATCCAAAAACAACATTTACTTTTCATTACTTTTCAGCAGTCATAGTCGCGGGGTGACTAAAGATTCGCGTAATCTTCTGACAGTATCATTTAGCTCATTCAATCAATGAGCCTATCGCAGTAACCTGCTGGATATAGACCTTTTCCAGAATTGGGAGGCTATACCCCAAAGACATAATTATACAGCCCAGACTCAGCCTCAAATGCATGGCTCGATAAGAATTCAACAACTCTTCATCTGCTTCTGTCCTAATACACTTCACAAGCTACTTCAGCCGTCATTAATATTCTCTCATTTTTAGTCAGCACTTTTTACTTTTTTAATTTTAGCTCACTAAGTTTTACCATTCATAATTATTTTAGTCTTTATAATATTAATTTTAATTCAAAGTGGCCGTTACATTAAAATTGCAACCATACTTTAACCCCCATTATATTTGCCTAATGCATAAACGGCGCCATTTTGAAAAAGCGATGCTTGGCGGGCTTCCAACCTACATAACAAAATTAACGAATTGCTAACCTATTTTTAGTACAGTAAGGTCCATTTTTGATAAGCATCACCACAGATTTCTTAATTCACCTAGATAGCTTCCAGACTGTTGATTAAAAGAAAACTTTTTCGTAAATGGATTTTATGATCATAATGTCATTGATAAAAGTTATTAGGTACTCTGTGAAAGTTACGTTTTTATCCTAGCTTGGTTATTAGAGTGGACATGAAGATAACAGCATTTGGTTTCAGTTGTTAGATACTGTTGAAAGTCAAAAGGGGAATCTAAAAATGGATTCAAGATGATTCTAGAAAAGTCGGTCAAACTACTTGACCTAATGCAGTATTAATAGCGTCCCGATATTGTTTTGCAAGCTTTAAAAGCATGTTAACTGAAAATAACGCGGTTTTGGTATATCTTTTTTTTATACCACTTAGTTGGCAGACAATTACGTCGTTTAACGGTCTTTTAATACAAAAATGTCTGGTAGTTACGTCTTTATAATGAGACTTTTTAAATTCCTCTCTTTAAGACTATTTCAAGATTAGGATATTAATTTATCGTTACAAAGAATCTAGAACTTCTTTTTATCTTTACTTAGCAATTATTTAGATTAAATTCGTATTTGTGATTGTAATTTTTATTTTGCTTTTTTTGTTTGCAATTGCATTTCTTTTTTTTTATACCACTTAGGTGGCAGATGAGTACACGGCTCACCTGATGGAAAGTGGTTACCGTGACCTATGGACGTATGCAACACCAGGGACGTCACACTCGTGAAGCTTTTTAGATATATAGGAGTTGCAATGGTGGCACTCAGCTTGACGGCCACATCAGATGCTTTTACACACCCCGCTTAAAGGACCATGGACTATTGGAAGAAGGAAACATGTGAGCTGGTAAGTAATTCCAGGCCTTAATGGTGCGGCAAAGAAAGAATCACCGAGTGATGGAGTATTCTGGTACCGTATGCAGGTGATATCTAAGTCCTGCACGTGTTGTCCTGTGTAGGAAAAGAGAGGGTGGAACTAATTGAAAGAGCTCGTCAGAATATTCACCATTGTGGAGATGGTAAAATACTGCCAAGGTTTCTATGACGGTTTTTATGACGCGGCCTCAAAACTATTATAGCTAGTGATATATAGTAAACATTATAATATTGATTTTAGGGTTGTTTAAAATCAGACATATATAGAGACCAGACTCAGTCTCAGATGCGTGACTCAAATCAACAATAGTGCCCGGAATACGGCAATAGGCTCACCCCTTATTACGTGGGACCGAATGCAATGATTGGTGAAATATGGGTGTTAATTCACCTCTGCTCAACCCTTCGGGGATAAAGGTGTTATTATATTGTATGTATGTATGAAATATTTAAACTAAACCGTAGCTAGACTACGGGCTACCAAAAAATTCACGAGACAGACACAAATAGTGACACATAATATTAAGAATCAATATACAATATGGGGTTCTTCAAGAAGGTTTCTTCAGAGTCGGCAGCGCGAGTGTGACGCCCCTGGTGTTGCATACGTCCATAGGCCACGGTGACCACTTCCCATCAGGTGGGCCGTGTGCTCATCTGCCACCTAAGTGGTATAAAAAAAAAGAAATACAATTGCAAACAAAAAAAGCAAAATAAAAATTACAGTCACAAATACGAATTTAATTTAAATAATTGCTAAGTAAAGATAAAAAGAAGTTCTAGATTCTTTGTAACGATAAATTAATATCCTAATCTTTAAATAGTCTTTCAAGTACAAAGAGGTCTTTAAAAAGCCTCATTATAGAGACGTAACTACCAGACATGTTTGTATTAAAAGACCGTTAAACGACTTAATTAGATTACCATTTTGATCTTTAATTTGAAGGAATTTCTCATTACAAGACAATCTGTCTAGGATTTCAAAGGGAAATCAAATAGTATGTATACGTATTATTAGCTGTTTTTAGGCTTTAATTTATACGTTAAGACTTACTGATAAATACAGACAACTAGCTGTTGCCCGCGGCTCCGCCCGCATCGATGTCGGTTATCGCCACCAAACATAGTCTTACTTTCCTAAGGTCTCTCAGTACCAAATTTCATCAAAATCAGTTCAGTGGTTTGAGCGTGAAAACGTAACAGACAAACAGACAGAGTTGGTTTCGCATTTATTATTAGGAAGGTATGGATTTGCAAAGAAAAAAAGGGAAAACGGATAAAAACAGGAAAATGGGTAAAGAAAAGAGAAGAATTCGTAATTTGTTGGGAAGCTTGCGTTGATTTTCTCAATGAGCTTCGCAAAGTGAAGATTTTACTCAATAAAATTATTTAAAACAAAAAAATAAATAACTTATTTGATTTCTCTGCGCGTAGGATTAATCGTAAACTGTAATTAATAATTAAAAAGGTGCTTTCGGGCACATTTTGACAGTCGATTGGGCAGTACAGTTAATTACAGATAAAAAATGTGTTTTAATTAATTACAAAATAAATGAACGTGGCAATGTTATCGTGGGATTTTAGGCTTTTTGTAAATAACCTGGAGAAAGTTCGAACTGACCCTGCAACTTGTTATTTTTTATACTACTTAGGTCGCAGACAAGCACACGGCCCTCCTGATGGTAAGAGTTTACCGTGGCCTATGGGCGAGTGCAACACCAGGGGAGTCACAATCGTGCTGTCGACCTTGTAAGAACAGAGAGATTCTGTACCGTCAGCACAAAAGATAAGTAAGACAAAGCCTTTGGTTTTCCCAATGACAACACAAAATCTCTCCAGTGAGCTCTGGTTACCCTACTCACTGTCGGAAATTATATACCTATAATCTCAGTCATCCATTAGGACAAATATTTTTCAAAGTCTCAGGAAAGGGGGTTACCATTACAAACACCAATAATATTACACTGGTGGTCTTTAGCTTGACGGCGTCATCGGATACTTTTTCAGGTCTCGCTTAAAGGACCCGGGACTGTAGGAAGGAGGAAACACGTATGCTGGTAGAGAATTCCAAGGCTTTATGGTGTAGCAAAGTAATTATTAAGTACTAGCTTTTGCCCGCGGCTCCGCCCGCGTGGATGACGGTTATCACGACTAAACATAGCCTATGTCCTTTCCCAATGTCTAATCTATCTCTGTACCAAATTTCGTCAAAATCGGTTCAGTGGTTTAGGCGTGAAAGTGTAACAGACAGACAGACAGACAGACAGAAAGACAGACAGACAGACAGAAAGACAGACAGACAGAGTTACTTTCGCATTTATTAGTATGGAGTAAGTATGGAGTATGGATATGGATTTACCTACTTTTTTCAGAATCTGTACATGTGCAATATATCCTGTACTACTCTATCCAAGAGTTATAAATATTATTTCTATTTTTTTTTTCAATGTCATCTATCTATTGCAGTCACTAGGGTACTTTTTCATATACCTATTAGATATTTCCTGTCCGCCATATAGAAGAATATGTACCTACACATGACAGAATTTGCAACAATTACTACTCATTCCTACGAAGGGCTTATCATAATCTTTCACCAAACAAAATTACAAGATTAATTTTACACCAATGACTTTGCATTATAAGATAGACATCAAAACTCCCACATTTTAGGGTGCCCGCTTTGTTTAATTTCCGCTTGTGACGGTTGAAAATAGAACCTCTTCTGTTGAGATGTTATTATGTACAGGGGAAGGCAGTACAACACAGCAAAGTCCGCAAGGTAAAATGTCGCAAATATTTTCCTGTGGTTTATAATCCGCGTCAAGGGAAGAGACTGACCAGACGTCTTCGTCAACTGTCAAAACTGCAACTACGCACGGCTACACAGCTGTCATCACAGGACATGGCACCTTTCATTAACGCCTTTTTATATTAGGCATCACCGACAGCCCTTTTTGTAGAGCCTGCACCAGGGAGGAAGGAACGGCGGCACACGTGCTCCTACACTGCCCTGCAACCACAGCATACAGGACTAAGTACTTTCGAAACATAGGTACGCTGCGGAAAATTTGTCGCATTCTGTCAGTCTCTCTTAAGTAAACATCTTTATTAATATAGAGATCTCTATTAATGTGTGACAAATATTCACGTGCATTTAAATCGCACCGCTGCTGCGCAGGGATGTGGATGCTATGGTAAAATGCAGATTCCGTAGCGCGGATGAGCGCGCGGTTTTTTTTCCGCGAGTGCATTTCCATATAATTTCCATATGTCGCAGAATCCTGTGGGAATAATCGCGTGGCGAGGTTTCACATCCAGGTTTGTGTCCTACGATATTCACTTAATTTTATGAGAGATGTGAGATCTCTCAAAAGGCTTTCATATATTTTTTTATTCGTAATAAGCTTGCATTTGGAAATTAGCAGGCGACGTCCTTGAGTAGCTGTAATGGAGCCATAATGACGGCAAGGATTAAAATGTGATAATATAATATTATTATTGGGTAAATGATTATCTACATGACAAAAGCTTGGCTGGCTACTTGACATTGTTGCATTTAATTGAGAATCCATCCATATCCATACTAATATTATTAGTCTGTTACGCTTTCACGATTAAACCACTGAACCGATTTTGATGAAATTTGGCATAGGGGTAGATTAGACCTTGAAAAAGGACATAGGCTATGTTTGGTCGCGATAACCGACATCCACGCGGGCGGAGCCGTGGGCAAAAGCTAGTATTGTATAATTAACACGGTGAAAACATTCAAAATTATGCCAAAACCTTCTATCTCAAATAAACCCTTTTGTTATTAAAATTCATTTTCATTATTTCTCATTAAAATTTCATTCTCATTAAAATTAATTCATTCAAACCATCTCACGTGTACAGATCAACAAACCAAGTTTAACACGTGAAAATTTAACCCTAAAATAACATTTTTTACTCATATTATTATTATTAATAAAACAAAAAGCTATTATTTAATCTTAACTTTTGCCCGGAAGTACGCCCACGTGCCCACGTGTAATACCGAAGCTTTTCCCACGAGGAACTTATTCCCAGAATAAAAATTTGCCTATGTAGGTAAGTCATAATCTATTTCGGTACCAAATTTCAGCTAGATCCGTCTAGCTGTTTAAGCGCATGTATTTGAGTAGAAAACATGTGTTTTTTTACTACTTAGTTAGCCAAGCACACGGCCCACCTGATGGACGTGTGCAAAACCAGGGGAGTCACCCTCGTGCTGCTGACCCTATAGAGTACTTTATAAAATTCCATATTAAATTAGTAGGAAGTAAGATTGTAGATTCTTTCTTATAACAAGTAAACAAAATTATAACAGAAAAAAAAAGAAATATATATTCATGACTCGCTTTCCTTAATCCGGTCCATTTTAGTCCTAGGGGTCACTGTAATTTAATAATTCAATTTAGACGTAACTCCGCCATGACGGAAACTGCCGAAGTTGCCCGATTGTTTACGAACATTTACGAACGATGACGTGAAAGATTGCCGGGGTGTAATGGGGAAAATTGTGTAGCGACACTAAGCTCACACGCAAAAGTAAGACTGACGCATTTTTTAAGATGTGTAATATCAAAATTTATGAAAATGTAGGTACAGGTTATCAAAATATAATAGAGAACGAATCAAAATTGAGTGATTCTGACGATTTAACAGAACACGAGAAGTATTCTAAGCCTCTAGAACACCCCCGTGGTTACTGACAGTGACTGCAATCACCTAGTATACTCTCGGGGATACTTTGGCCGTCATGGTAACCGTGTTTTGTAATCAGTTACCTAAGAATTTAATCTTGTCTCGTAACCAGATTACAAAGGAATGTCTGTCTTTCTAAGCTTATAGTATCCATGGAATTACTATTCAAGTAGTCCATGAACTCGTTTGATACTTTAGCAGTATACAAAGAGTGCCAAAAAATACTTTTAATCATCCTTTCAACACTAACTGGCTGGCTCCTATTTCATTCGCGCACAACACTATTTCAAAACCAATACACCATTCATCACATACAGTCATAAATACTAGACACCCCATTTCACTCGAGCTAACACTAAAATGCTGATGTTATATCAAGCACGGATCTCGAGTTACGCGGTTTTGGCTTCGAGTTATCAATTTTTCAGAAAGATGATGAAGGTTGTATTGCTGTGATTGAATTCGATTTCCATCTCTGACTTTTGATTCGCTCTGAATCAGTAGTATAACCCGCGCCACGTATCTTGGACCTAAAATGTGCTCAAAATGTGCCTTATACGCGCAGTCGGCGCAGTACACATTTCTTGGGTGTCTTTTGAGGATAGCAGGGGATGCTACTGCGGTAGACGAACTCAAATTCACCAAGCATATACTATTACAAAGCACTTCGCGGGCGCCAGAGCCTCATTTATGTCTTACGATTCAGGTCCAAGATACGTGGCGCGGGTTATACTACTGAGTAGTTCAACTGGTAGTACAAATGATACATAGGTTGCTTGGAAGAAACTGCGTAAAGCGATAAGGCCGCCCTTTGTACTGCTCCTGTTTTCTTAATTTCGGTATCAGAATATTGTAATTTGGCGTAAAAAAATAAAAAAATTATCGTTTCTCTAGTAGATACTACTGATCCGGAGCGTTTTTATTCCTTCGTTTACATGACACAAGCAGTTCCCCACGCGGTGCCGTAAATCCTATTTCCAAGACTCACAGGAACTTATTCCCCAAGTAAAAGTTAAACGTTAGTCTATCCAGACCATTATCTATCTCTGTGCCAAATTTCATCCAGATTTATTCAGCCGTTTTTGCGTGAAAGAGTAACAAACATCCATTTATCCAAACAAAATCTAGCATTTCTAGTAATTATTAACTGCTTTTTTTTCGGAGTAGGTGTAATTACTTTCATAATCGAACGACTTCTATTTCAGACATTAACACCTTTTATGCATTGTCGTGCCCTCAGTGAGGTACGGATATACCATCTATATACACGTATCATAGTTCTAACGAACCAGTGTCAATTAATTAAGATTCTTCATATATGGCCTGGGAACGTTGTCGATCGCTAGTTCCTATCAATACGGATACCTCCCCCGACTCCGGCGGGGGAGGTATCCGTGGGGATTTTTCGAACGATAAAAAAAAAAAAAAAAAAAGTTCCTATCAATACGTGTTTGGTAACTTAGTAATGACTAGCACTATGAGTATTATCTGTTCTGTGGCAATGACTTGATTTAAATCGATAGCAATAAGGAGTGTAAATTGTATTCAGCTATTTTTTTTTTGCTGATTGTACCTTCGCTTTTCTGTAAAAGAATAAAATTAATGTCATCAGCATCTTAACGTACCCCTCGCACTCACCTTAGAGTTTGGGGTCCCCTTCTGGCCTTTGCTCCTCCACTTTGCGCGGTCTGCCATCCGTGGTAGTGATTGGTACCGGTACATGGTAGGGCGGAGGTGCTTCCCCAGCCAGACTGCTCGATTGGGGACGGAAATACCGTCTTGTCCTACCTCCTTCAATAACGGTTCTCTATTTTTATTCCTACAATTTTATGTCATAATTTAACATTGCATAATGTTACTTGTCCTAACATTATTTACGCATAATACTCATTTGCCATAACTTTTTAATCATATTTTTTTAAATCCTATTTGCTATAAGCATAATATTTTATAAGCATACTGTCCCAAAGCATAAGTTTACTTAAGCATAACGACGCGTAACCATAACTATTTCCACCATAACCATAAGTTCTACATGGTTATAAAAAAAAATAACCACGAAGGCCTAATCCGGGAGCTTCGCTCCGCTCCGCTCCCGCATTAGCCTTCTAACCTAATCTAAGTCGGAATCAGGGGCTTTCTCAATAAATCTATCACTGTCTGTTAAGAAATTATTATTTATTTTTGATCATTATGCCAAATAATGTAACGTATAAAAAAAAAGAATTAAAAAAAAAGACTCTGTCCCCGGGTTGTCAGGTCAGATGGCATCCAATCCCAAGAACAGAGTTGTTAAGTGTTGTTACAATGTTTTAGATGAAGATAAGGTTACCTGGATAAGGCTCTCGGAGATCACATCAGCCTATTATTTCAAGGACCTCGTATGATTACCAGCCTCTGGTTTGCTTTGGGAATCGACAATGAAACGATGGTATGATTTCATGCACAATTTGTAGCAGCTTCCGCAGCTTCGGCTTGCTGGTCGCCTCCGGCGACCAGCCTCAGCCGCTCCAGCTCGCCCGGGCGCCTGAGCTTCGTTACTGCGGGCGAGGACTGCCCTCCCTCCGCGCCTCCGGTTTTTAAATAACACTCTAGTGTAGGGCAAACAAGTACCACGGCAGTAGGACCACGGCAAGTCGGGTTTGGCTTAATTCTTATACGTAACAATAGGCGAGAAAATTAATTTATTATTATAAAAAATCAACTCTAAAATGCGCAACATGTCAAATCAATTTTAACTTTTACCTATTTTTGATACAAATTTTCAATTTGAGCAATGAATTTTCGGAAATTTGAAATTCGGAATAACGTTTTTCGGGCCAATAATACTACGGATTTTTAATTATTCGTAAAAATGAAATTCGGAAGAATGAACATTCGTATTTATAACTTTCGGATAAATAACTTTCGTGTTTTTGAATACTCGGAGTTTTGTTTCTTAGGAATTATAATATTCGGAATTTTGAAAATCGGAATATTGAAATTCGGAATTAAGTATTTCGGAATTGTTGGGTGTTCCCATATTCAACACTAGCCTTCCGTCCGCTTGGACTCTTATCTCCGGTTCCACTCAACCGATTGAAATCAAACAAACGTAAGGGGTCCATTACACGCTCATGCAAGCGTCATGCATCATGCCGTCAATCATGAATATTATTGGTCAATCGGTTATTAGACGTTATGTTATTGGTCAATCACGGCGTGATTGATGGTTAAACCATGGCAAAACCTAGCGTGTAATGGACCCCTAAGATTTTAAGTGTGATCAAGACCTTTCTAACAAACTACGGAACCCTAAAAAACCATATCAAAATAGTTAAACAGTTTCTGCGTCCATCGCGAACAAACATCTCCAATGTACAAATTATATTATCTATATATTAAAAATCAATGCCACTTTTCGTTGTTAGTTTGTAACTCAAGAACGGCTGAACCGATTTGGCTAATTTTAGTCTTGAAATATTCGTGGATGTCCAGAGAAGGTTTAAAGACCTATTGTGCTCGGGAACGGGATCAAAAATTCACGCGAGCTGAAAAAATATGGCGGTATGAAGTTCGCCGGGACAGCTAGTAGTAATATAGATAGAAGAGCATTGGCTGGCCACATCTGTCGAAGGACCTTTGGGCATTGGAGCAGACCAGTCCTAGAGACCGCCAGAAGGAAAACGGAAGGTGAGACGTGGGTAGCCAGATGGACTGACGACCTGAACAAGGTAGGTGGAATAGATTGGATGCGAAAGGCGGAGAATCGACAGACGTGGCGCATATTGTGAGAGGTCTATTGCCAGCAGTGGACTCGAGGCTAATTAATTGATTGAGATTGAAGGGACGCCACACCTGAATGTAAGCACCCGTACCATAACAATACAAATTCATTCATCATAAACTTTGCGATGAACCTCCTAAATTATAAACAAAATATTATTCAACCAAGTATTAATCAAAATTTACGACCAATAAAATGGAACACGTGTTTAATTAAATTCACTAAACTTATCCCGCAAGTAGCCATAGATACCCCCTCATTACGCCATAAAATAAAATAATCAACATCAACATTTTCAATGCAAAATCTACCATAACGTGATGAAATAAAGTTGTATTTCCTTTAACAGTTACGACCCGCATATTCCTAATTACGTAAAGACGGTGTCTGAACGAATTTTGACATAATCATGTTAAAGGTCTATTACGTGTTGATGCCTTGACGGTAGCTGGATTCAATTATATCGAGGAATTTGCTGGTTAGCGCGAGAAATGGATTAGTTATGGGATTTTTTTCCATATTAATGACAGACAAATTGATTATCTAGTGAAGCTAGACAAAGAAAGAGAAAGTTTGTTTATATTGGTGAAATCATATTGACGTTGCCTTTATAATAACTCAGTTCTTGTGTTTTATTTTTCACTAGCTGACCCGGCGAACTTCGTACCGCCATATTTTCCACCCGCGTGGTATTATCTCTCAATTTATCAGTGTTTCTCTACAATATTATACATGTATTATACATAATATGTAGGTTTATATTATAAACCTTCCTCTTGAATCATTCTATCTATTAAAAAAAACCACTTCAAAATCCGTTGCGTAGTTTTGAAGATTTAAGCATACATAGGGACGGACAGACAGCGACTTTGTTTTATACTCGTAATATGTAGTGATGATAGTGAAAAATAAATCTTTTTTTTTTACTTTTTTATTTTTCATTTTTTTATCAAACATATCAGATTTTAGTTTTGTACGCGACTGTATCTAAAAAACTAAAAATTAGGGACAAAAATCTACCAGTGCATTGGTAAAGAGTATGGTCACTTTACATAACGCTACGTGTTGAATGCCCGGACTGAGCTAAGTACATATTTCTTTTTTGTAAATAGTAGGTTTATTTATTCAGTAAATCTAAATAGCAGCACGAAGTATGTAAATATAAAAAAATTACGTCAATAGGTTCGCTGACTATTACGTGGGACTGATAAATTAGTAATGTCTACATTCTAGAATCCATATCACGAAGAATGCGTCGTTCAGGGTGGGATGACACTGTATCGAATGTCACATAATATTGATACCTATCAAATATTTATTAATATTTAAACAAGTTTACGTCCCACTTGGCGGTAATCGGCTAAAGGTCGTGACACAAGAAGTGTGTAGGTGGGAATGTCAACCGTTTCCCAATTCCCAGCGTGAATAGGGCGGTTCGACTCATTTGATATCAATATTCAGTAATAGAGTAGTACAGTCAGCGTCAGAGAAAACAGACCCCCTCATGCTTTCATATCATTAACAAGGTAGGTACTGTAAGCTTCAGAGAAAAGGGACCCCCCTTTTCTCTGAAGCTTACAGTACCTACCTAGTATATTATATTTTGTACTTTCACTTGTTGAATTAAAGTGATCATGGTATCCATATCCATATAATATTATAAATGCGAAATTAACTCTGTCGGTCTGTCTGTCTGTTACGCTTTCAGGCCTAAACTACTGAACTGATTTTGATGAAATTTGGTATAGGAGTAGGCTAGACTTTGCTCTCCGAGGCACGAAGTGGTCTTGATGTCTGTCTGAATGGTCTTAATAGATTGGTCAACTGGTCACCAATGTGGCAATTGTCAACGTATGTCGTGAACGTCAAAATCCAGGACTGACTGACTATCGCCTAACCTTGGCATATGTTAACCTATTCTTATTCGGTTACCATTTAACCACAAGCAACTTTAACCATAAGCCTTACCAAAAGAAGATGAAACCGTGTTTATTAGTAAAGAATTCTGTCTTTATAGTTCGCCATAAATACTTAGAAAGCGCAAGTCTCGATATTTGTTCTGGCAACACACCAAATCATGGTCAGCAGTAGCGCTTAAATCGTGTCCAAATTATATGCCACGTTGCGTATAGAGACTTCCCTCTGTAATTGAAGAGGTTAGGCATTTAAATACTTGCCTACTCTGGAAGCCATCAATTTTTCTATAAATGACACTATTTTTTATCTTACTTTCGTAATAAATATGTGATAGTTTGTGAAGTGGTTTGGTTTGCTCGATACACCTAAACGACTGAACGGATTAGGATGCAATTTGGTACCGGGATAGATTTTTTGTCTGGTAAGTGGTAACACGTAAGCTAATTTTTATAACTAGAATAAGAATCTATGAGTTGCGGGAATGGGTCGGAATTCCGAGCTAATTTCAGATAAATGTATGGATGTTTGCTACTCAATCACGTCAGACCGGCCGATCCGATTTGAATGAAATTTGGTGCAGAGATAGATTAAGTAATAAGCAGTAATAAGTAATCTGCAGTGTCATACAACAGGCTTGTGGATTGCGGAAATGGAATCAGTATTTCACGCAAACGGAGCTGCAGCTAACAGCTAGTTCCAAAATATGTTTCATTCATGTAAGTTATTTTTACATTTCAGGTAGTTAGAGGATACACAAACGAATAAATTATCACATGATTTTGACATATCGATAAAATTATACAATATCGATACTTCTAACACCCCATCACTACCGTTGGATGGATGGCATTTAAAAGTATCGATGGCACGATTTTAAATTCGATTCCGATTCTGTCTATTCGCAAATCCGGTATAGAGTAAATAAAGACTTGTCCATTAATCTTATGGGATTAATCAGCAAATACAATGGGGAAGTCCGAATGATGCCAAAAGTCTACGATTTACTATTAGCACTGGGGGAAGGGGGGGGGAGGGGGTATTAGTTGATTAGAATTTCCCGATTAATTCAGCGATCGTAAAAGTTATTTAAGACTGTATTTGTTTCATTATACTATTAATCGGAAGCTGTATTAATTATAATGTTTGAGTTAATTATTGAATAAAGCACTTGTACTTTTCCACAATAATTAATAATTGTGGAAAAGTACAAGTGCTTTAATCAATATGTGAAGCAAGTTCCACCAAGTGCTATCAATCTCCAGTATAAACAATTAGAGTTAATTAGTAAAAATAGCTTTCGAATCTCCTTTTAGAGGTTTTATTCATTTTTTGTGTAGCTTATTTAAACTATAAGCAGCAATAATGACTTGTGGCGAAATCGAAAGAATACACATCGATCCCTCCTACGTAGACTATGGTAACCCCAAAATGACAACTTTACAGGAGAGCTGTTTGAATGTACAAAGTTGTATAAAATTTTAGATTACGCAGTTATTTACTTAAAAATTGCTATGATGCCTAGATAAATAAAGTACTTTATAATAATATTAAACGATATGAAAATATTTTACCAGATTTTGAGATATTGATGGTACTACATTTTACACCGTATTCTAAAATAGTTAATTTATCGTAAGTATTACATACTATTTTATACGTCGAAAAATAACCTACTTTTAGTATTGTAAGTAACACTTACTATATTCTTCATCGTAACTTAACATTTGATTTAAATTATAATGCAGTACATACAATAATTTGCGTTGAGAAATTTGAGTGTTCTAAATATAATAAAATCTAGAATATAATATTAAATCAACTTTTATTAGAAATAAAGAGTTATGTTAGGAAACATACAAAATTAGCAAAATGAAACTTTGAGAAATTACTATAATTTTTAAGTCCCTTATTGGTTTTTTAATAATATTCACTATAAACCTTAAACTTTTTTTACTTTGTAAACTTTATAGCGTGGTATTTAGGTATATTAGTTTCCCACGGTACTGTGAGTTCTACAAGCACTGTACGTCTATGCGATCGTGAAAAAAGGAATATTATGCGGGTTTGTGGCTAATCCTTTTTTCGCTCTAGCTACCACCAAACTTACAGCCTCACGTATGATTTTTAATACCTTATCATGTCGGCGCGAGTAATGACCCTGTCTTATAGCGTCCTAAAACCCACTAGCATGAGTTCCATGTTTTATTTGTGGCTTTTCCCCACCTGACTAGATTGCTTTGGTCGGGGAGGGTCAACTGGAATACATTTAGGTAAAATTTAAGTAAGGCCGGTGACCAGTCGTATATTATGGTACGCCAATTCAAGGCTATGGGAATACTTGAAGAAAACATTTTGTTATTTCTTTATCTGTTTGCTTCTGAATATTACCTAGACCTACTCTACCAGTCTGCGAGCCTATCATGATTTTTTTATGGAACTGGAGGTGTGATTTGAGCTTCGATGCATTTTTATCTTTTGGGAGGACTTTTACTATTTCGTCTTTAGATTTCGATAAGACGTGCATTTTAGTTACTGATGATAGGTGTTTATAGAGTTCTGATGGCTTCTTTAATGTCATTCCAAAATTATTCACGGTTCTATATAGTGCCGACGTTACGGGTCGGCCAACTGAGCTAGCCCTGGCCACGACTTCAGTGTGTTTGTGACACTCGTATCTAGTTTTTTGAGATAGCTCTGCTTTATATCATATATAAGAAACGGTCAGTCAAGACGCGAGGTTAAATAGTTGTCATAGATCCAAGCTTTTTTAACATTACTTATTTGTTGTTGGTCTACCTTTTTTAAATCGATAATGAAAGTATCAATTAATTCGTCCAAAGCTGGAGTACAACCTCTGTTATCAATCTTTCTACCGTAGAATTTAAAAGGCACGGTTTCAGATATAGTTGAAACGTTTTCCCCGCCTATACTAAGCCCTGGGTCATATGAAGTATATCTGGTACCCCGCCTACCCAGACATAGACAGTAGCTTTGCTAGGTTTTGTTTTTATTCCATCTGTTCATGCACAGAAATCATCCACTCTACGCAGTAGGTCCTGGCACTGCTTTGGGTTGCGAATCAGTATTGCCAAATCATACGCGAATGCGAGGATGGACTCCGTATGGCATGGAGTATTCAAGGTACGATCTTCATTAAACGAAACGTCACTTTCCGAAGTTAGAATGTAGCGTTCTTGAATAGACCTTGCAGTGTAACCTGAAATAAAAGAAAATTAAGCATGCAAAGAAATTAGATTAACTTCTTATTGCACTCCTCCTTTTAACAGAGATGATACTTAAAAAGGGGTGCAGTAATGACAAGAATTAATTGTATAATCACCAGCCTTATCACTAGTAGCAATCTCATGCAAGTAACCATGGCCTAAAGGGCAAAATAAAAATAATATTAGATAAGAGCCCAAAATCCCAGTAATAAATAAGCACCCACATGATAAATATGGGAGTCGAATCCATTTGGTTGAAATTTCATATAAAAGAATAGATTCAGTAAAGCCACACCAATACACAATATTTTTCATAAAATGTTTTAAAACTTAAATCTATACATACTGTCAGGGTTTGATTCGTCAGAAGATTGGGCGGAAGTGTTAATTATCGTACTAGCGTAGACATGTTGTACTGTACTGTTAATTCCCTCAAAGTCACGAGCAGTGGGTGAAATGGCAGAGTCATCAAATATTTCCATTAAATTATTTATGGCCTCTATATCAGCACCCGGGGGTAACGTACCCGAGGGTAAAATCAACAAAAATTAATGTATTATACAAAGAATCTACGATTTAACGTCACGTAATGTATCGTATGTTTTTATCGATGCAACGTAAAATATGGTAAGTATAACATACTATTTTTTTTTATGTATGTTTCACGGCGTAAAATATAGTAAGTATTATTACAATATAAATATTACTTAACTATTCCCATGTAAAATGTAGCAAGTGTCACTTAAGACACAATAAATACACTGACCTACGATGTATATTATTGTAAGTATTCCTTACGATAAAACACGCCGGAGAAAATGAAATAACCAATTTATACGCGTAAATCTAGTTCTTTGTTCCTCATAAGAATAAAATAATGAAAAAATGTATTTACTAATCTAGTACTAAGGAACAATTCACATATATACATATTATTTATCAGGATTTTCTTCTTTCTCTTCATTGAGATCAGAACTTTCGACGGCTGAATTAAATATAGTTTTAGACCTTGAAGAAGTTTTTCTGAAATATTGCGAATTACTACCACTATTCATTGTTACCACAGAATTTTAAACTCAAATAATAACGGATATACGAAATCAGAACAAATACACTGCACGCGTGGCATCGACCGGCGTGAAAGATCGTTACTAACACATACGATGCCCGCGCCATCAGTGAGGAGCCCCCTGCGTCCCGCGTTAACTGTCGCTTCGGTTGTCGCGATACTTCACGACGGTTACATTCAGAAATTACTATATTATACGGCCCAAAAACTAGACTTACCTTAAGAATTTCTTTAAAATTATTTTTTGTGCTGATTCTATAATACTAAAATACATTATTTCTGAAATAAAACAAAAATCGACTTTTTGTGGGTTACCATAATATACGTAGGAGGGGTCGACATTTCACATGCCATAAGTTACTGATACTCAGAAATTTACAAACGATCTTTAAACAGTAATCTATTAATAAATTAATTGATTGATCAAAGTGTAGGGAAAAGAGTGTGTTTAAAAATTTAAAACACTTCGTCGAAGTTTGATTTGGGTAACTAGTATTTCTTACGTTTTTCTTTAGGTCTATCTGGTTCATCCTCTCTCCATTGAACTGTGGAATCATTTTCGTTACAAACTTTTTGTTATGTAGAAGTCTGAATTTGACAAGTAATTAATTAATTGTTATTTTTATAGTTCTCTTGTATCGCACTCGTTTATAACCCGCAGTAACCGCGTCCCATCAAGTGGGTTGTTGTGCTTGTCTACCAATTAAGTAGTATAGAATAAAGTACAATGATTGGTATGTGAGTGTTAATTCACCTCTGCCTAACCTTCCGGAGATTAAGGCGTGATTGTATGTATGTATGTATGTATGTATGTAGAATAAAGTACTTACCTTATTTTCAAAAAACGTTGATTTTGTTTTTGAACAAAAATGAGAACTCACGATCCCAAGTTATACTTTTCAGACATTTATCATCATTATTTCCATTTAAATCTTTTAATATTAATAAATTAATAATAACATATTTTTATTTTAATTACTCACATGACTCCTCAATAAGGTTCTCCTGCTGGCTCTCCACACAATACTGCAGCAGAATGCTGAAAAGCACTCCGGAGATCACATGCGATTTCGAGAACGCCATTGTCACAACACTACCGGTAATTATCGATATCACGCACTTTTCTATCGCACATCACTAGCACTTTTGTACACTGATACACTTAATTTGTTTATAAGATCCATTGAGTGCCTGTAACAAACAAAAAGTCAAATTAATTTATATTTTTTATAATTTCAAAATAATTCAAAACAAAAAAATAATCGAAATTGAGCAATCATAAAACATATTTTTCGATGTAATTTGTAATTATTATTTAAAAAATAAACAACATTTAAAAAAATACAAAAAAAAACAATACCTGAAAATTCATAACCTTTTTTTAAACAAACTAATATCTATCAAATCGACACTGTATCCATTCCATCCAGTATCCATTAAAAGTGGCAGATTAATGAGTTTGTAAACAAACAATAAGATTCATGTTTACATCTTAGCTTTTTCGTTCCTATTTCAAATTGTGTTTGTAAACAAAGTATAGAAACACTCGTGAGCGTTGACGCAGCGACGCGGCGCGGGCGCTGCCGATCAGAGATGGATCGGGAATGGCGAGTGCAGGCGGTGGGCGGATCACTTCCCGCTACCTGCTCTGATATGGTTAATTTAATACCTTTATGTGCATGGATTCTTTGGGATGTAAAGTACCTACTGCTCATGTTAACATGTAAGTCTCCTTGCTAAAGATGTAAGGTATAATTACGTGCTTTTTTAAAAAAAATATAGTTTATTGCCAACGCAAAAATTACTGAACGGATTTTGGTGAGATTTTTTAAAATTAGAAAGACAGACTTAAATTTTTACGTTAGTTTGATCGCAATTGGTTTAGCAGAACCAGAGATATGACCAAAAATCGCGATAACCGACATATACGCAGGCGGACCCGCGGCTATTAGCTAGTATAACATTATTTTAATACTTATTTAAAATTTTATATAAAATCAAATACCTTCACAGCACAACAATGCCTTTTAAATCCCCTTTTAGTCACGCAAACATTATCATACCTAAACGAACTTTGAGAAAAACTGCCAATTTTGAATGAAAATTAAAGCTAAAATACAGAAGCGAACTATTTTAAAAATATTACACATACTTTGGGCTAAAAACCTTAAAAAAGTTGTTTGTACAGCGAGATATATTTTGCACGGACCTTTTTAGTGAATTTTATACGAGCACTTTCGTGCAAAGTTTATAGAATGAGAGCCCACGGCAGACTTACGTTATTTTATAACCATTTTATAACAATGTGGTGAGAAAACAAATTATAATTTGGTAAATATTAATAAATGTATGAACTTACAATTTTTGAAAACAATAGAATCGTGGACCTCTGGGAATAAGCCTTTATTTATTGTCTCATTAAGGTAACTGTACCAATGCTCGACACTTTAAGGAAAAATAAAATTTCAATCTAAAAAATTTAACAAATTAATTACAGCATGGTCGTTACATTCTTTTTTAACTGTTACAGCAACAATTAGACATTAACTTTTGCCCATAAAATCTTTAAAATCTATCATACTTTTACTTTAAATTAAATTATTATGCACTTGGTCGAAAACACCAATGCTAGACATCATTGTCCCAATGGTCCAAGTATGTCAATAACTTCAATATTTATAACGTTTTTACTAAAATTAGTAATAATCATAACTTATAAACAAAAAAATCACACCTATAAAAATCAGTACCCTTGGCAAAAATCTTAAGAAATAACACGACCGTGTTCACGGAGTCACATTATTTGCTGTCAACAGTCTTTCTAAATTTACTTCGGATGGTGTTGCGAATATTTGAACATATCTTATAGATACCATAAGGCATCTTTTAAGTCAATAGTCTTATAAAATAAATGGATAATTTTCTCAAAATACTGGGTTTTGTTCGAAAGTGTCTAGCATTGGTACAGTGTCGAGCATTGGTACAGTTACCTTATTCATTTTAACATTCTTATAAATTCTATTTTTAAAATATAAAAAAAAAAAAAATGAAAATGTACGTCTCTATGGCATCGGGTACGTGGATCAAGCTAGGGTGGATAGGGTTACAGTGAGAGGGATCTCCTCACAATATGTGCCGTGTACAGGAGTAGGTAAAGCTTCTTAAGGTGTTGGACGAGGCTCTTAGCAATGAGTTCATGTGCCGATATTACTATCGGGACTATGATGGCCAAATCAACATTCCACCATGTCAACAACCTCATGAGCCAGCCTAAAACCTAAAAGTTTCTCAGAGCATCCCTAATCATAGGTAAGGACAATGAAGTGAGACAGGTACCACATACCTGCCAAAGTAACGTGAGGATGCTCTAGTAAAGCTTTAGGTTTTAAAAAAATACGCAGGTTTGGCTGTCGTGGGCTCTTAGACCATCAGCGTTTTATTCGCAATGTTTTATCCAAAAACTTACTGCATTTTTCATGGTAGTAACCTGTTAATTTTTTATACGGCTAGTTGAAGAGTTAGTAGTAAGTATCATAAGAGTAGCTTAAGCGGTGTAATAAAATTTGACTTAAGTGAATGTGATGTCAGAGGGAACAAATTTTGGTGATATTCTAAAATTTCTAAGTTTATATCAGCTGTCGGGTGTATATATGTAGTCAAGGAGTAGAGAATCATATTCTGTCCTCCGTGTAGGTAGTTCAAGAGTCAAAGATTTAATACAACTGATTTCTTCCCGGAGATTATACTGTATGGGCTAGATTCATAATCAAAGCAAAATCTTGGTTATTGACTCGATTTTTCTCTGCGATCGCTTTTGAATTTGTGTTATTTATTTAATAGGAAAAAAATACTAAAACAGATTTTGTGTACTTAGGTATACTACAGCAAGTTCCAAAAAAGATAAGTTTAAAAAACAGACAGTAGTTTTTCTTGTCTACTAATTACCAAAGGTCCTATGGAACGCCATAATAACTGAGGTTAATGCAGTTGGTGAAGCACCCGATATAACAACCATAACAGAAGCTTCCCTGCAATTACCTCAATTTTACCTTAAACTGTACAATTTGCCCATCCAGCTGTAAAAACCTTTGATTGAAGTTTTAATAAGAGGAGCGAATTAAGCCGTCAGTGTGACATGCTGGTATTGTTGTTAATGACAACGCATTCGACGTCTATTCACGTCACAGACGGGCAACTTTGTGTAGCGCGAACTTTGTAACGATTTGTCAACTTTTAATTTAGATTTGAAAGCTTTGGTCTATCAAAAGCGCATAATTTAACCCTAATTTTCAAAAGGTTTTGCAGTATGATCGTGTTTGTGGTACATGGTATTAGCTTGGTAACTGATAAGAAAAAAAAAATTGTTTTTGAGATAATTATGGATAAAAAATGCGAATGATGTGTTTGAAGAGCTTTGTCAGTAGGACAGACCCTGTACCTGCTTTTGTAGTAGTAAAGATTTCTATTCACTAAGAAGTAGACCATTCATTGTTAGTAACAGATTCTTTGGTTAGGACTTAAGACCACACCGACATCATATCAATAACTGAACGTCTTCTTTAATAACTACTTAATTATGCGCCAATCCACTAGCTACTCATGCCTGGATCATGGCA
This sequence comes from Eilema depressum, assembly GCA_914767945.1. Taxonomy (NCBI): domain Eukaryota; kingdom Metazoa; phylum Arthropoda; class Insecta; order Lepidoptera; family Erebidae; genus Eilema; species Eilema depressum. The sequence goes on along the minus strand of OU612036.1, from coordinate 9,243,706 downwards.
AGTATGGCAACTATAAATTGCTAGTTTGCAATACCACATTGGCTATTTAAATATAAGTGTGACTACTGAACAAGTCAATGACGACTATTTGTTCATTTGCTGTGACAGTTAATTTTAATTGGGTAGCTGTATAACGATATACATTGCTTTTACGTTACATTTCTGTTTTTATTGCTGAATTTCTCAATTCGAATCTTGTATTTTGTATATTTTGTAACTTAAATATTGATAGTAAAGTAATATTAATAGTAAAGTAGATTAGGTTTCACATTTATGATTTTAGTAGGATACTTTATTCATGTTACAATCTAGAATTCTAGGCTACTGATTAATAAGTAAATTAATTTCATCTAAACTACCACGTAAACATAAATCTATTTTATTACCTCTCAATTTTTTCTCTACAGTATCTAATGCAAAAATCCGAAACCCGAGAGCTCAAAATACAATAGCAAGATTAGTGAATTTATTGATCGAGTACCATTTAATTACTATGACAGCGTTGTGTATGGCAACAATGTAACTTGAACTTTAAAGACGCACCCTTCTCAAGTGGCTTACTAATTTATAAGAACGATTCGACTAAATGGTTTCCGAAGAATAAAGACGGTATTGTTTATTTAACTGTAGAATATTATGGGTTCTGAGAAAATTTTGTTATTTTGTTTACATCTCATTCCGGAGAGAATAGAATAGAAGAGTTCCTCCGTGGTCCTGGTGCTTGCAGCAGCGCCAAAATATCTATAAATATCTATAAATCTATAACTTCAAACAATATAAATGGTAAAATAGCTTTTTCCCTCAGCTACGCCGGCGTGGATGTCGGTTATTGCGACCAAACATAGCCTATGTCCTTTCTCAAGGTTTAATCTACCCCTATACTAAATTTCATCAATATCGGTTCAGTGGTTTAGGCGTGAAAGTGTGACAGGCAGACAGACAGTTACTTTCGCATTTATAATATTAGTATGGATATCCCGATGGCTCTAATAGGAATAGAAGAATGTCTTTGTAATTCTAATAGATCTTAAAATGGCAAAAAGTCAACTGGGATGCAAGGGAAATGCCTTAAAGGTCATCTTTCACACATCTTACATTTTGCTCTCAGGTATATGAAACCCCTGACACCGTGCGGTTTTTCTATACCATCTTAGGAGGTACCAAGCACAGAGCCCACCTGATGGAAAATGATTACCGTGGCCTATGGATGTGTGCAACACCAGAGGAGTCACACTCGTGCTACCGACACACCGACATGAGACAAAGCAGGACAAACCTTTGGTCTTGCCGTTGACAGCAAAGGGTGTAGTCGATTTGAGTCCAACATAAATCCTCCAAGGGGGGAGGGGGTCATCCGTAGGTACTATCGCGATCATAAGTGCAGTACCAATCTGACAATAGTCGTACTTATGACCTTATTCTTTGAAGACAATTCACACACACATACACGTCAACACTACGTCGTACAGTACTCTTACTAAACTTTTGAAGTTATGACCTTAATCTTTGAAGATAATTCACACACACACATACACACACATTAATATTGTTCACTCGTTGATTGATATTGTTAATTTCAATATCATACGTAAGCCGCCCCGTAGCTGAGTGGTTTAATGTGCGGCTTGATGAATAGTATGAAACCGGTCGGTGATGGTTCGAACCTACCGGAACTAATATAACTTTTTGTGTTTTATATTTAAAAGTTATGATATATAAATGTTGATACGAATATAAAAATGTTTCTTAGGTAGAATTTTAAACTTAGCGAGAAAATAATTATTTGAGGGTGCATTTGAAATAAAATGGATTCATTGGCTATGAGTGAAGTTGTTGGTTGGTGAAGTCAGTTACGACTACCCTATTTATATATTATATCATCTATGGTTACGACTGTTTGTGTTAATTACTGTTCGAGCGATTACATTTTCTTTTTTAATAAATCAATATGTCAAATATAAGTATTGAAGCAAAAGCTAATATTGTGGCCATATTCGAATGGTCTGAATATATCTCAAATTTCTAATGAGACGGGCTTATCTGTAAGTTAATTAATTAATTAATATTGTTGTAGTGCAATTTTGTTCATTGGTTGCAATTGTGTAATATTGTTGTTTTTTTTTTTAGAGAAATACTGGGAGTCGTTGCTTGAAACAATTTGAGGAAGAAGAGTTGCAGAGTTGGAGGAGAAGTGGAAGACCTGCTGAAGCGGCGTTATATGGTAGCAGAATATGAAACGAATAACGAAGAGTATTTACTTTAACTGGGAATCAACAATATTTTCTGATGAAAAAACGTTTAAATCATCTCAAAAAGGAAGATTACATTTATGGCAGTCGCAAGGTGGTGTCGGTTTTCTCGTTCACAGATCCCTCATTAACAACATCATTACCATCGAAAGTGTGTCGAGCAGGGTTGTATACCTAATACTCAGAATATCCAAGAGGTATTCGCTGAAGGTCATTCAGGTATACGCACCGACCTCGGCACGCCCAGATGATGAAGTGGAGACTATGTATGAGGACGTAAGTAGGGCCATACATACGTCTAAGACCCACTTCACAGTTGTTATGGGGGACTTCAACGCAAAGTTGGGTAAGAAAAGCGATGATGAGTTGAGAGTGGGGCAATTTGGACATGGACAACGGAACCCGCGGGGACAGAGGCTGGCTGACTTTCTGGAGAAAGAGGGACTCTTTATGATGAACTCTTTCTTTCAGAAGCCGCCGCACAGGAAATGGACCTGGATGAGCCCTGATGGTTCCACGAGGAATGAGATAGACTTCATCATGACCAACGAGAAACGAATATTCAGTGATGTCTCCGTGATCCACAGGGTGAAAACCGGTAGTGATCACAGAATCGTAAGAGGCACATTGGGTATTAATGTTAAACTCGAAAGGTCCCGCCTGATGAAGTCTACACTCCGACCTACTCGTGCCCAAATCCAAAACCCCGAGAACTTTCAACTTGAGCTTTCGAATCGCTTTGATTGCCTAGAAAACTTTGCGTCGGTGGACGAGATCAACAACGGGCTCGTAGAAACTGTCCAAACGGTGGGCTCTAAGCACTTCAGACCCCGCCGTTCAAATAGACCTCAGAAACTCTCCGATCACACCCAAAAACTCATGGCTAAACGACGCTCACTTCGACTGCAGTCTTCCGATGATGCAGAGTCATATAGGCAGCTCAACAGACAGATTTCCAAATCTCTGCGACACGACATACGTCTCTTTAATACTGAACATATTAAAGAGACAATCGAGCGGAACAAAGGCTCCAAAGTGTTCGCAAGAAATCTGTCTGTTGGGCAAAGCCAGTTGACTAAGCTGAAGAGAGAAGATGGCAGTATAGCGTCGACCAAGGCTGAGGTTTTGGAGGAGATCGAAAGGTTCTATGGACAGCTATACGCTTCGGTCGCTAATCCTGCTGGCAACATGGCGACCGACCCAAGAGCCAAGTTGACCCGACACTTCACCGAGGATATCCCAGACATCAGCCTGTACGAGATTAGAATGGCCCTGAATCAGCTTAAGAACAACAAAGCGCCGGGTGACGACGGAATCACTTCAGAGCTTCTGAAAGCGGGTGGAACACCGGTACTTAAAGTCCTTCAGAGGCTTTTTAACACCGTCGTCCTCGAGGGCATAACGCCAGAAGCGTGGAACAGAGGCGTGGTGGTGCTGTTCTTTAAGAAAGGTGACAATACCTTACTGAAGAATTACAGACCCATCTCGCTTCTGAGCCATGTTTACAAGCTGTTTTCAAGGGTCATTACGAACCGTCTCGAGCGCAGGCTTGATGACTTCCAGCCTTCCGAACAAGCCGGTTTCCGAAGAGGCTACAGTACCATAGACCACATCCATACGCTGCGGCAAGTTATACAGAAGACCGAAGAGTATAATTTGCCACTTTGCTTAGCGTTTGTGGACTATGAGAAAGCCTTTGATTCGGTCGAGACATGGGCTGTGCTTGAGTCTCTCCAGCGGTGCCGTATTGACTATCGGTACATCGAAGTGTTGAAGTGTTTGTATAATAACGCCACCATGTCGGTTCGAGTACAGGAACAGAGTTCGAGGGCGATCCCTTTGAAAAGAGGCGTAAGACAGGGAGACGTGATATCTCCGAAACTGTTTACGGCCACTTTGGAGAATGCCTTCAAGCTCCTGGAATGGAAAGGATTCGGCATCAATATTAATGGCGAATACATCACTCACCTCCGGTTTGCCGACGATATTGTAGTCATGGCAGAATCGATGGAAGATCTCAACACGATGCTCGAAGGCCTCAACCGAGTTTCTCAACAGGTGGGTCTTAAAATGAACATGGACAAGACAAAGGTGATGTGTAATGCCCATGTTGTACCTACCCCAATATCTGTTGAGAGCTCGGTTCTTGAAGTTGTTGACTCGTACGTCTACCTAGGACAAGTAGTCCAGTTAGGTAGGTCCAACTTCAAGAAAGAGGTCAATCGCCGAATCCAACTCGGCTGGGCAGCGTTCGGAAAATTGCGCAATGTCTTCTCGTCCGACATACCTCAGTGTCTCAAGTCGAAGGTTTTCGACCAGTGTGTGTTACCAGTGATGACTTATGGCACTGAAACGTGGTCCCTCACTATGGGCCTTATGAGTAAGCTCAAAGTAGCCCAACGAGCTATGGAGAGGGCTATGCTCGGAGTCTCTCTGCGAGATCGAATCAGAAACGAGGAGATCCGTAGAAGAACCAAGGTTACCGACATAGCCCAGAGGATTAGCAAGTTGAAATGGCAGTGGGCAGGGCACATAGCACGGAGGACTGATGACCGATGGGGTCGAAAAGTCCTCGAGTGGAGGCCACGTATCGGCAAGCGCAGCGTAGGACATCCACCCACAAGGTGGACAGACGACCTCATTAAGGCCGCGGGAACGCGCTGGATGCGAGCCGCTTCCAACCGGTCCTATTGGAGATCTATAGGGGAGGCCTATGTCCAGCAGTGGACTTCCTATGGCTGAAATGATGATGATGATGACATTTATGGCATAAGGATAAAACACGGTGGTGTGAAAAAAACATAGTACCGAACACTGAATCTAAGTGTAAATTATGTGGGGGTGGATTAGAGCGCAAGGGTCGGGTGAATTAGACCCAATATCTACGCGTGCAAATAGTGCAAATTATGTGGAAGTGTTAGAAGATATAATGTTGCCCACAGTGTGAAATGTCTATCCAGATATAAATGAAGGTTTAAGGGCATTAGAAGGTTTCTTCAGGGTCGGCAGCATGAGTGTGACGCCCTTGGTGTTGCATACGTCCAAAGGCCACGGTAATCACTTTCTATCAGGTGGGCCGTGTGCTTGTCTCCCACCTAAGTGGTATAAAAAAATGATATAAGTTTTGTGCACCATAATTGTCCCATTCATCGAGCCACCATACTTCGCGAATGGTTTAGTGAACGTAAAGTTATTCCTTGCTGTGGCGAAGGGTGAAAATGTTCAAAAGGGAAGCCGGTGGCAAATCCCAAAGAACAACCATGGCAATTTTGTATGAAATTCTCTCAAATTTTAGATAGGTACTGAATTTTAGGTGTAATACATGTAATAATGCATGAAACTTAAGCATCTCTACCATGACTTCCCTTTGCAGAGCAAGCCGGCAGGAATCGTGTTATGAGTACTCCTCGCCACTGAATTTCCTTGGCCAGCACGATCCCTTGATTTGAACCCGATTGAGAATATATGGGGTTTAATGGTGCAAAGAGAGATAAAAGTTATTGTTATTATATATTATATTTTATGTAAAATAGTTAGGCTCAATTTAAAGTGAAAGCTCTCGTGATATTGTTACTCCGTGCTAAGCTATTCTGTTTAAATATTTTTGTTATTTAATTTCAGTTGAGCCTATTGAGACTACTGAGCCTATCAAGGGACGTGCTGGCCTGTAATTATTATAAGACTGTATGGTTGAGGTTAAGTTTCAATCCTCTTTTCCGAAAAAAATCTTTCGAGAAAATGAATAATTAAGCTATAACCTCAATATGCAATATTAATTTTATTATAAAAGTATATTTTTTGGATGAAATTATTATAACCACAAATTAACATTGGATAATTCTTTTAATAAACTTTTTTTTTTAAACTATTGTTTTATTTATAATCTATTGTAAATTAAGTATAATATTTTTCTATTTGTAAATAATTATTTCTAATTCTGTTAACTTGTTCCTAAAATTTCATGAAAACAAAACAACAAAAAGTGGAAAAACTAAGATCCGAACCCACAACATCCGATTTCAACACTATCCATAGCAGCCTTGTTACCGACCAGGCTACGCACTGCCTTACGTAGAATAACGAATTTTTGCATTACTTTATATAGATGCATGCTTCGAACATAATAGTATGAAAAGGCGAGCATAACGTTTTCTTTGTTTCGCATCACACACATTTATATTTTCTCATATCGATACTGTGTGACGTATAAATGTATGCGTTAAACATTACATACACATAGATACGCGTTTAACCGGACAAGCGATTATAAACATTACGGTGCTAATGCACTTTTAATTACGATAGTACATTGACTGTAGTAACAAGCTGTGGAATGACCTCACTGATGTAGTTTTTCCGAATACTACAATATGGGGTACTTCAAGAAAAGGACATTAGAAATTTTTTACAGGGTATGCAGCGCGAGTATGATGCTCTGTTGGTACGCCGGCGTCAAAACGATATTGACTGCAAAGTACCAAATATCAGAACAATCAGTCAACAGAAAGGGGGGAAAACCAAGGCATTAAGATCTATTTTTATTATTATTATAATCTTTTATTCAATAATTAGATACATAGTATTTACAAAAATTTTCTTCGCCAAACTGCTAGAGCAGTTTGTAGGCGTTCGCTCATACAGTTATTATACTTATATCTACATTATATCTACCCATTCACCCAATTTATTTATATTTATTATATTATAATACATTAAACATTTATTATTTATAAATACTCATCATTAACATGACTATCTGCCTGATAGTCATGAATGCACTGTATGGATACCTATGCTGATTTATTATTTGCACTATACAAATAATAGTCAGCACAGGCCACATAATAATATTAATCTGTAGCAACTCAAAAAATAATAGTAGGTACATATACATATATATCAAGTTATGAATATATTTTTTAATTTCCTTTTGAATGCAGCTTTGTTTTTTATCTTTAAGTCATTTCTCAACATTATGTACTTGTTATAAACCCTTGGCACAATATATTTCCTTGTTCTTTCCCCATAGTAATTATTCACTTTATCTGTAACCAGTTTACCTATTTTACTTGACCTGACACTGTACTTGTAGATCTTCCTAATCTTAAATTCTTCTTTGTAATATGTTTCTATGGTAATTAAATATTTAACCTTTACATGGATTGGCATTAATTTTAATTCTGAAAATAATTTACTGTAATCATCTTTACATCTGTTCAGTATTTTCTTATTAGCAATGATTTTTAGAAATCTTATTTGCAATTTCTTTAGCTTTTCTAAATATGTTTTAAATGTTAAGCCATAGCAACTCAACCCATAGCCTATCAATGACTCTGCTAGCGCATAATAAACCATGAACAAGGTACGTGTGTCTACTGCTCTTCTAAGATGGTAGAATTGACTGAGCACTGTCCTTAATTTACTGCATACAGAATTGATATGTGGCTGCCAGTTAAAGGTACTGTCTATAATTAGGCCCAGGTACATAATAGTATTTACACATTCAGTTTTCTCACAGTGACAGTCTACTTTATTAGCATGTAGACATTCATAGGAGTGACCAGTTATGTATACACTGCTACTGCTGTAATGTACTTTTGGTTTACTGTAGGGTGAATATATACGCATGCACTTTGTTTTACAAGTGTTAATTATTATACCATTATCATGTGCCCATTTTGTGATGCTATCAAAGTCATGTTGCATCTGAGCTTCTAGTTGTTGAAGATTTCTACCAGCTACCAATAAACAAGTCGGCTGTGCAATTTTAAAACCTAGCAACTGACATTTTTTAAAAAATGGGTGTTTTTGCATAATATTGACTTGCTAGGTTTAACTCACACATTGTGCTTGTCAAAACGTTTAAAAAGCACTCGACAAAAAAGTTAAGACAACTGAAATTCCTAGCATCTACACATATATTTTTTCAAACGTTCAAAAAACTTATTCAAAACCTAGCATCTTACACTAAACAAAATTAAATCCTAGCAAGTGACTGCAGTTGCTAGGTTATGACGCTGTTCGCGCGAGTTGCTTGGTGTTTGAAATTGTAACTGATTTATATTTCGCGCGCTTCTTTTTAGTATGCGGCGAGCAGTCACCGCGCGCGCATTCATTTTGTTTTCGTGATAGTAGTGATAGCACGAAGCCAATCCAAATTCTTCTATACATCCGTCTTTAACTTCGGAGCCATCTACCGATACTCATACGAGCTATCGGAACCAATGAATGATTTTACAACCATTTATATTTGTTTATTTTTTTTTATTTTTTTACCACTTAGGTGGCAGACAAGCACACGGCCCACCTGATGAAAAGTGGCTACCGTGGCCCAAGGACGTATGCAACACCAGGGGCGTCACACTCGTGCTGCCGACCCTGAAGAAACCCTCTAATGCCCTTCTTGAAGAACCCCATATTGTAGTCGCTTGGGAAAACCATCGCGGGGAGTTCGTTCCACAGCTTGAGTGTGCGAGGGATGAAGTTCCTTTCATACCGCACAGTGCGCACCATTTCCGGTCGCAATGTGTGAGGATGAATTCCCCGCCTATGACGAGAAGTGCGATGATAGAATGTAGTTGTGGGCATCATGTCAAACAATTCATCTGAGCACAAACCATTGTATAGGCGGTAAAACACACACAGTGAAGCAAAGTCTCTCCTGAGACTGAGAGGTTCCACATCGCCTGTGAGTATGGGATTGCCGACGAGCCTCAACGCCCGTCTTTGTACCGAGTCGAAAGGGTCAAGCTGGCACGCAGGCGCTCCGGCAAAAAGGTGACAGCAGTACTCCATGTGGGGCCGAACCTGTGCCTTATAAAGGAGGAGTCGTTGCCCCGCAGTGAAGTACTGCTTCGCCCTGTTGAGCAACCCAAGTTTCTTGATGCCAACTTGACCTTGTCTTCCAGATGACTTCGGTATTGGACGTCGCTGGAGATATCGACACCAAGAATCCCGATACTTGTGGAGATGGTGAGCGGTGTGCCCAGGAATTGCGGCGCTACAACAAATGGAGCCTTCTTAGCGGTGAATACACATACTTGCGTCTTGGTGGGGTTGAATTGGACTAAATTTAGTCATCCCCAATCGGATACTCCAGAGAGAGTAGTCCGATTGGGGATGATATTTCGGACACAAGTTGTTCGCGACTCTCCTCCACTTCCGACCTAGGGATATTTGCACGGCCCGTGTAATACGTGTCACCGGTGCTGTCATCTGCATAGCAATGGATGGAGCCATCAGACAGCATGTCATTGATATGCAGCAGAAACAAGGTCGGGGACAACACGGAGCCTTGTGGAACACCAGCGTTTATGTCCATGCGGTCCGAGCAGCTGCCATCGACGACGGCTTGAATACTTCTGTTGGACAAAAAGCTGGCAATCCATGCGCACAATCACTCGAGTCCATAGCGTGGCAACTTCGCAAGAAGACCTCTGTGCCAGACCCGATCAAAGGCCTTCGTTATATCTAGGCTGACCGCTAAAGCCTCACCCCGACTCTCATGGCTTGCGCCCATCGGTTAGTGAGATACACTAGGAGGTCACCGGTAGAGCGACGGTGGCGAAAACCGTACTGTCGGTCGCTCAGTAGATCGCTTCCCTCAAGGTATCTCAGGAGCTGTGTGTTAATCACACGCTCCATCACCTTCGAGAGCAGCGAGGTGATAGCGATAGGCCTATAGTTGGACGGATCTGTCCTGTCGCCTTTCTTAAGCACAGGATGCACGAATGCAGTCTTCCACGAAGCCGGGACCTGTCTTGTGGAGTAGGAGAGCGCGAAAAGGCGTGTAAGCACTGGGCACAACTCGGGAGCACAGTGCTTAAGCACCATCGCTGGTATACCATCCGGCCTACTTGACTTTCGAACATCTAGGGATTTAAGTTCACGCCGGACCACCCGTTGCGTGATTTTCACTTCAGGCATGGAAGCACCACAGCTGGGAATAATAGGTGGCTCGGCGTTCCCGTCGTTCATAGTCGAGTTTGACGCAAAGAGACGACCCAAGAGATCGGCTTTCTCCTTAGCGCCATGGGCCAGACTACCGTCAGGTTTTTGCAGCGGCGGAAGGCAGGACTGGCAGAAGTTTCTCTCGGCAGCTTTGGCGAGCGACCAAAAAGCACGACTTCCGGATACCGCGCAAGCCGCTCGCCAATTCCGCCAACGAACTCGAACTTAGCCCTAGCTATTGCTTTTTTACTGGTATTGCTTTTAAACATTGATTTTTGATGACTCTGCCCACGAAAAAAAAGAACTTGACTGAGGATTTTTTATACCACTTAGATGGCAGACAAGCACACGGTACCGTGCCACGGTAACCACTTTCCATCAGGTGGGCCGCGTGCTTGTCTGCCACCTAAGTGGTATAAAAAAAAGCGTTACTAGGTTTATGAAATAGTTTTAGTTTATTTTATAATGAATTAAGAGCAGATAAAAACCTAGCAAAGTAGCTTACTAGGATTTAAATTTGCATTAGGAACTTACTTTTGCTTAAGGAAACAATTTATTCTTCAGTAAGTGCTCTGGTACTCACATTTTTTATGATAAAATTATGATTTATTATTGATTTTAAAGCTAAATATATATAGCATAATTAGGTATTACTCCCATGATTCTAGAACAAATCGTTTTGGAATGGCAAGACCTTAAAGTAGCAAAGTCGTTTTTCTGCTCTCCTGTAAAATTTGTTTTAAACCACTTGCTAGGTTTTGATATTTGACAGCCGAAGTGTCATCAGCGTACATGAACACCCTACTGTGCTCAACCACGTTCACCATGCTGTTGACATGCATTATGTAGCCAATCGGTCCATACACGGAGCCGGTCGGTACGCCTAATGTTATTGCAGACTCTACCCCGGTGGTGTTCTCAATAACAGTACATAGTGTTCGGTTTTTCAGATAGCTACAAAAGAACCTATTCATAGGGCCACTTATACCACACTCGTCCATGGCTTGTAATAGCTGATTATGTTCCAAAGTATCAAATGCTTTTTTAAAATCAATGAAAAGGGCCAAAATTTGGTTCTTTTCATTAAGCATACAATTAATGTAATCAGTAAATTGTGTGAGTGCTGTATTGGTGCTCCTATTCCTTCTAAAACCGTGTTGACAATCTGCTAAAATGTTATGTGTTTCCAAAAATGAACTTATTTGTGTTACTATAACTTTTTCAACAATTTTATTTATTACTGAAAGTATAGCAATTGGTCTGTAGTTAGTGTACTCCGTATGGCATCCCTGTTTATAAATAGGTCGAATTAGGGATTTTTTCAGATCTAGGGGATATGTTCCCTGCATAACACACATGTTTACAAATTTAGAAAGTATTAAACTTACATCTTTTTTAATGAATTTTAAGTCCTGTACCCTAATTTGGTCATATCCGGGAGATTTGTTATGATCTAGATTTTCTATTATTTTTATAATCTCTGTAGGTTCTACTTTTTTAAACCTAAATGACACTTCACTTTTTTTGACATAACTATCCCTATTTAAAAATTTAAAACTGCAAATGTGCTTTATTCTTTCTATTTCCCTTGTAAATGTGTTAGAGAATTTACTACAAATATTATACATAGTATCCGTTCTACCCAAATATTTTTTTATTACACTGTCAACAGACATACCTTTCCTGCCTATCCAATTATTTATACTAGACCACACTTTTTTCAAATCCCCTTTACAATTTCTTAGTTGCTCTCTTCTGTATTGGTTTTTCGCAGAATTTATTTCTTTATTGAGTTTATTTCGAAATTTCGTGTAATCTAATCTCAAACTCATATTGGTCGGATCCGCCTTCCACAATCTAAATAGTTCATTTTTTCTCGTTATGCTTTTTATTAATGTTTTACTCACCCATGGTTGAGGTTCCCTTCTATTGTAAAAAGTTTTTGTAATTAAACATTCTGAATAAATCCTTCGAAAAACCAGACACAGTTCACTATATAACAATAAGGGACAGTTTATATTTGCATAATCTCTCCATATTACATCCATGAGTTTTTTACCAATTAACTTATTATTTAACACTTGGCGTATCACTTTATTATTACTCAACTTGTTATTGTATACCTTAAAGTCACTGTCATTTTTTAACCTAATACCTGTCATACGATGATCGGATAGTCGACATGCAAATGTGTGCGTAGCACATCCAGTATCGTCGCCGTTTGCCCGCACCCACACATGGTCAATACATGACATCTGTAGTTGTCCCTCCACCACAGTTTCTCGCGTTATCTCGGTTGTCGGTATAACCATCTGCAGGCCGTGTTCACACAGGGCGTTTCTATATTCATTTTTAGCTGTGTTATTTTTTTTGTTCAGTAGGTCAATGTTCATATCACCTATAATGATTACCTTTTCTTTTTTCGGTATTTTTTCAGTAACTGGTTAATATATCTGATAAATTCATTTTTGTTTTTCTTTGGGGGTCTGTACAGGGCAATAAGGTTTAGAATGAGAGTTCCATCTACTCGGATTTTTCCGGAGACAACTTCCACTTCCGGGTTGTATGTCCTTTCCTGCTCGAAGTTGAGGTCCTGTTTCATGTAGACAATTATCCCTCCTCCTCTTTCCACCTCTCGAACATACTGACATGTATGGTAGCCATTTATCCTATACAATGACACTTCTTCCTTTTTAATGTTGATTTCTGATAAAATAATTATGTCTATATTTTGTTTCACTGCATCCAATAGTACCAATAGTTGATTAAAATATTTTCTTAATGAACAAATATTTACATGTACGATATCGAAGTCCTTTTTACTTTTTTTATTTATATATTTACTCCAGTCTTCCATGTCATAAAAACTTTGGAATTCCCAGTTTCGTTGCGTTATTGACTCGAATTTTGTATGTTTTATAAATCACGTAGTGTGGTCCGGCTCATTACTATTTATTGCTGTGGGTGCTATTCGCTAACACTTGCCATTAAGTGACGTATGTCATTTTCATTTCTTATGACATGAATTTTTTTATTGGTTTCGCTCTCCTTAGCCAAAATCCTCGAGTTTTGTATCCAGATAAATTTATACGAAGGTTTCAGTTCCCTTTTGGCCGACCAAAATAGTTGTCGTAGGTACTTCGAGAGGTTCTCATTTACATAAATATTAGTCTCACTTTTGTTTCCATATATCATATCATTGGTAATGCGTTGTTTTCGCAACTTAAGCCACTGGTCTCTTGCTGTTTTCGTGCGTAGTTTAATATAATGGGCTGTGGTCGAGTCTTGGCATCCGTTTTTTCCACTCCTACCCTCCTCACTTCTTCAATGTCGTTTGTATTTAAATCTAGTTTTTTTGCAATTTTGGATATAATCATATCTAAATTTTCCTTCTCTTGCTTCTCCACACCAACTATCTCAACACTCTTCTCTTTTTCTTTCTGTTCTATTACCATCACCCTTTCTTCCAGCGACTTGTTACATTTTTCCAAGAATATGTTGTGTTGTTCTACTTTGTTCGTCAAGATCGATCTGATGCTGGCTGTACCTTCTCCCTTCAAGTGGTTCGTGTGCTTTTCTGCCACCAAAGTTGTATAAAAAAAAAACAATTTAACACATGCTCGAAAGTTAAGGGTGCTGGCGGGTTTTCTTGGCCTGACCTTCCATTAATACTTCCTCAATCAGATCAAGATACGAGCCCGACCCTTACTCTTGCTTGCCCATCCACACTCGCCTCATAAATCTTAATAAAACACATTTATCTACAAAAGCCAGTAAAAACCAGAGCTGTTTTCTACAACAGAGGATACGAGACAGGGGGGGGGGGGGGGGGGGGTGTGACTGACTGTCCAGGCGACAGATTGGTTAAATAAGGTCAAAATAAAATACTCAAAAAACCCAAAATGGTGGAATTCGTTCCTGTTTTGTTTCATAATGTTATGGTATGAAAAAGTTTAATTTAATATGGAATTGTTCCATTTCTCACTATTTTTTCTTTGGATGCAGAGGGCACTTCCACAATATTAGCTGCCTGTCGTGCACTCGCTGAAGTTTTCTTCTAAGGGTTTTATCAGATGGATCCAGATAAGTCACTACTAATTGAATGAAATTTTGAAGCATTTATTATGCTAACTTTTCAAATCGATTTAGAAAGGAAAAAGAATTGACTTCGGGCGGGAGTCGAAACCGCGATCTTTCCCTTACAGGGAGAATGCTCTGACCGCTAAGCCACCGAAGCCCGCACGAAGCCGACTCAAATTCCTCTTTGGTACTACCGTCTTTGGGGCGACGACGGTGGAGCCATCTACCGAAACTCGTACGAACCGAAGCTATCTCGGAACCAATGAATGATGTCGATTCTTTTTCCTTTCAAAATCGAAACCACTACTAAGTTTCGAACACACTAACTGTAGATGTCCTACGGATAACCTTTCTGAGTAGGCTATTTAACCTATTTCCCTTAAATACCGACTGTCATACATGTTTGTATTGCAACAGGGACAGACGGTTTAACACGCTCGCCGAGGCACGACCAAACCAACGCAAAGCTCCATATTCATGCATACAAATATTTGCACTGAGCGGGGATCAAACCCGCCCTCTTGTGCAGCGGCCGCGTTCACTACCGCCACTCCCCAGAGGCTGTTTGTTTTGATCTTACGACTATTGACAACCGAGAGTGACTTTTGACGTATCCTCCAAAGCACGGAAGCCCTTAAATGAAATACTACTAAGGGGTCACCCATCCAAATAGCAATTTTTTTTATACCACTAAGGCGGCAGACAAGCACACGGCCCACCTGATGGAAAATGGTTACCGTGGCCTATGGACGTATGCAACACCAGGGACGTCACAATCGTGCTGCCGACCCTGAAGAAACCTTCTAATGCCTTGAAGAACCCCATATTGTAGTCGCTTGGGAAAACCATCGCGGGTAGTTCATTCCACAGCTTGAATGTGCGAGGGATGAAGTTCCTTTCATACCGCACAGTGCGCACCGTTTCCGGTCGCAATGTGTGAGGATGAATTCCTCGCCTATGGCGAGTAGTGTGATGATAGAATGTAGCTGTGGGCATCATGTCAAACAATTCATCTGAGCACAAACCATTGTATAGGCGGTAGAACACACACAGTGAGGCAAAGTCTCTCCTGAGACTGAGATGTTCCACATCGCCTGTGAATATGGGATTGCCGACGAGCCTCAACCATCGCAATCGCGCCTAGGTAGGTTATTCCATTGATCGTTTACTGAACAGTGAACGTATCTGGCTATATCGATTACACGTTTAGCACGTTGTACACGTGTGAACATCGTAACTCTCAACCATACCTGCATTTTGTATACGTCGGACAAAGAGTCCGTCCATTACAAGTGGTTTCATCAGTCCCTTATCCCATAGCCGTCAATGTGTGAACGACAATAGGTCCTATTCGAGTGACGTATTTGCTTTCAAATCACAATAGGGACCAGTTTTTGAAATCGTATGGACTCTGCTATTGTCGTGCTGAATGGGCAAGAAAGTTTTTGATGGAATATGGTTCGGTGGAGGTATAGTTTCGATTTGATTTTGATATATTTTAATAAATGCAATAGTGTTGGTTTACGTTTCATTAAATTCGAAAATTCTCGTGGTAGTAATGACCGTGACTGCTACGCAGTACAAATATTTGTATGCATGAATATAGGTAGCCACGTGGTTCCCGGCAGAGTAGAATTTGGGCCACCCCATCTCCTCACATGCGGTGTCGTACAAGGCGACTAAGTGATAGGGCTGTTTAACATCAGACAGATATATACAGTCCAGACTCAGCCTATAGATACATGGCTCGAGTCAACAATAGTGCCCGGAAAACGGCAATAAACTCACCCCCTATTACGTGGCACCTCATACAATGATTGGTGGAATGTGGGTGTTAATTCAGCTCTGCCTAACCCTCCAGGGATGGGGGCTTGATTGTATGTATGTATGTATGAATATGGCTATTTGTATTGATGTTGATGTGCCTCGGAGAATCCATCGGTCCCGGTTGCGAATAAAAGCCGACAACTGGTCTAACTGCATACTTCGATGTCGTCAATGAGTTGTAGGAGTCAGATAGTCGCTTCACGGAAAATATCTTTATCAGTCTAACCCGCAGTTAGACTGGAAAAAGCGTGTGTGTTCGCGCAGCGGAATGTTGTTGAATTTAAAGATTTTAATTATGCAGATATTTAGCACATGACGTCGTGTAAATGCTTATGGTAAAAAAAAATTTGTGCATGCAGCCATTGTGGAGAAATTCGCTAAAAACAGATTCCGCTGGGCGAACGTTGTCCTGGCGGCACTTTTTTTGAATTCATGGACTTAGAAGAAAAAAAATGTGTCCAAAAATTAGCGTGTATTTGCGTGTAATTGTGTATGTATGAATAAAATTAATGAATGCATAAACTTCGGAGAAATTCAAGTTTCCGCCACGCGAACGTTTGGCCATTAGCTAGTTTTCATATAAAGCGCTTATATAGAGAGCTGTAGATTTTTACATACGTTGTTTTGAATTTGCTTATATTTGTTTAATAAAAAGATTTAGAAAAAATCGAAGGGTTTAACAGATAAAAATATAAACGTAAAATACGCTTATTAGGTCTTAGTTCGTAAAGTATGCACTTTGGGGTCTAGATTTTTACGTTTATACAAACCTTGTAAGTGTCTGCAACATGTTGCCAAGTATCAATGATGTTCCGCTAGTAATTAAAGAGCAATAGGACAATTTACCATGTATAGACCACTGTTTACAAAGCAGTCAAATATCACGACGTTCTAAAGGAATTGCATAGTAAAATATATTCCAATAATTAGCTTACTGATTCAACTATTCACATGCAAAATTTCATCTCATTATATTCAGTAATTAAAGATAAACAATGAAAATACTGAAAAAGCATCGAAACCCTACATAACCCGACCAAGTTCGGATGGCTACAAAAAAGCGGCCGTGCAATATATTTAGGTAACATTCTAAAATTTACAGTATAATACCGGTATTGAATTGGTACAGGTGATAACACAATTGTTATTTCGATTTAATTTATAGATCATTTATTTTTTCTACACCTACTTTTTTAATTGTATTTGACTAAGATTAGTAAGTACTATTTACGTAGGCGGTAGGTACTTTATTTAAGTAAGCGCTTGAGACTTGCGTCAGTCTCAGTATATGATATTAGCGTTGTACCTACTGGTACGGCAGTGACTTATGTATGTGAGCGTGTTCCCGTGCACCCCACCAAAATATGCAGAATTATTTTGTTCGAAGCGGTACGCTTAAGGCTAGACCTTTGATTAAATAGTCTAAGTATAGTAGATATGAATTGATCAAAAATATTAAGCTAGAGAGAAAAAATAGATAATTTGCCAATTTTTGGGTTTCTACGTTTCTACGTTTCTACGTTTCCACATTTTGCCAATTTTTGGGTTTCTACGTAACAGGTGGCGAGAAATAAATTGTAGACGGATATTTAATTAGAGAAGTACCCACCTACTTGTTAATTGAAGATTTATTTTTATCGTAGATAGTGGCGTTATTAATAAAAAAATATTTTTCATTCAAGAAATGCAATTTGTTGTTTTATTTTTCCTAACGCTTGTGTACGCAACTGTACCATATTAATGAATACTATACTGGAAGGTTAAGAACGTTACTTAGATATATGGTACGGCCGCTTTTTTGTAGCCATCCGAACTTGGTCGGGTTATGTAGGGTTTCGATGCTTTGTCAGTATTTTCATTGTTTATCTTTAATTACTGAATATAATGAGATGAAATTTTGCATGTGAATAGTTGAATCAGTAAGCTAATTATTGGAATATATTTTACTATGCAATTCCTTTAGAACGTCGTGATATTTGACTGCTTTGTAAACAGTGGTCTATAGGTACATGGTAAATTGTCCTATTGCTCAGATTGCTCTTTAATTACTAGCGGAACATCATTGATACTTGGCAACATGTTGCAGACACTTACAAGGTTTGTATAAACGTAAAAATCTAGACCCCAAAGTGCATACTTTACGAACTAAGACCTAATAAGCGTATTTTACGTTTATATTTTTATCTGTTAAACCCTTCGATTTTTTCTAAATCTTTTTATTAAACAAATATAAGCAAATTCAAAACAACGTATGTAAAAATCTACAGCTCTCTATATAAGCGCTTTATATGAAAACTAGCTAATGGCCAAACGTTCGCGTGGCGGAAACTTAAATTTCTCCGAAGTTTATGCATTCATTAATTTTATTCATACATACACAATTACACGCAAATACACGCTAATTTTTGGACACATTTTTTTTCTTCTAAGTCCATGAATTCAAAAAAAGTGCCGCCAGGACAACGTTCGCCCAGCGGAATCTGTTTTTAGCGAATTTCTCCACAATGGCTGCATGCACAAATTTTTTTTTACCATAAGCATTTACACGACGTCATGTGCTAAATATCTGCATAATTAAAATCTTTAAATTCAACAACATTCCGCTGCGCGAACACACACGGAAAAAGCGGACCCCAGACTCCGAGGCGAAAGCTTTGTATGCGGCTGGGATTAACAATTAAGTCTTACTCCTACCGAAGGTCTGATTGTAAAGGATATATTCTCGGTAACATTCAGCAGGCATACCTGCTGATTGAATGACGACGCTCTGACACCGTCTTTCCTTAAGAGGTTGGAGAGGTCAGTCGGCAGTTACAAAAAAACATAGGAGAAGCAGAATTGACTCCAGACTTTGAGATGCAAGCATTGGATGCAATCGAAAATGGCACTTGGAAGTAGAAGTTTAGTCTTGTTATTTATTACTATAAGAGTAAATAAAATAAATACAAAAATCTTCAATCCACCCTATTCTATCCTAACCTGGATTTGTAACGGAAAGTTACATAATATTATAATTATAATAATTTGTATTACAAACACGTCTGTTTGTATCAAAGGGCGTGAGCTTAACCTTCTTAATGTTGATAACTTCGATAATATAAGCTAACATTCTGGTTCTTATAGTTAAAGGAAGTTGTGGAGGTTTAAGGTAAGGGCTATGCCAGACTTAATACAGGTAACTGTAGATACGTGCAAATTATATTCATCAAACGGCAAAAGCGATAATTAAAGCGTCGGATTTAATTTTGAAAGACTGCCAGGTCCAACCCGTATTCTGGGCGTTAATAACTCATTCATAATATTATAAGCATTACGTTAGTAGGAGTATGAGAAAAAATACTAAGAAACGTAAAATACCTACAGTACCCGGAGGATTAATTTTTTGCCAATAACTTAAAATTACGTCTTCTGTTTCTATAGTTCGCTCTTCGAGTTATCGTAGCGCCTATTTCCATAATTTTTCACACGTGTATTTCCGATAAGTTTCGATCGACATAAATTAACTATTTACAACAGCAAAATAATGATCTCACAATTTTACAGTGCAAAAGCAATTTACTGTGTTTGAACCCATCCATCCAAATGCGAAATTTAGAACGCGCAAGTTTTTTGCAAGTATTTTACATTCCAAATTCAATTTTTCTACCGATGGATACTTTTCCACATTCAACCGCTTTTTATGGCATATTCTAGTGGCAAGTTTAATAATTGTTTTGTCTGGTAGTTTAATATGTTTTTCAATACATACGCACTATATTTTCACGTTGGACGAATATTTTATGCTTTTTCTAAAGTACATACTCGTATATTATATAATTATTTATTTGATTATAAAGATTTTATTCAAGAAAAAATCTTTATAAATTTCACAATAAACTTATGAAGTAGTCTACTTACCGACCTGACTTATTAGCATATTTATAGGCTGTTGATTTAAATCGCACTGCGAATGTCTGGAGCTAGCCTTATAAAGGAGCGGATCTTAAGATTTTATGTTTATTATAATAGACTCAATATTGTGGTACGTGCTTCATACGATTGGACTATCAATAGATAGGGCCAAATGAGATTTTGTGAACCGCATCATATTAAAAGGATTCCGGGTTTGGGCCGAACAGCTGTCAAATGTATTTCTTAATAATATCGATTTCGGAAATAATGTTTCGAAACTAGCGGGTTTGTGTTCGATTAAGTAGAAGGAGCTCGTGAAATCTGTTGTCTTTTTATGGAAGAAAGGTTTATTTAGAATGATAAAGGTATGATTCTGAAACCGATCGCAAACGACGCATGCAGCAGATATAACGTACCCATTACTTGTTAAACTCCGTTACGGATAAAGGGGATCATTGAGAAGCCGCAATGAATTACGTGCATCTGTTGCGTGTGTCTGCAGTTGTCGTATGCGGTCACCTTCGGAATCATACCTACCTTTAATCAGAAATTGAGATGAGAATTTATAGCCAAGATACAAAAAAAATCGGCCAATTGCAAGTCGGACTCGCCCATGAAGGGTTCCGTAGTAGCAAAAAGATTGCGATTTATGACGTATTAAAAAAAAACTACTGACTGGATCTTGTTCGAACCAATTATTAGTGGAAGTTTGCATGGCAATTTACATCATATAGTTTTTTTAGATTTCAATCAATCAATCAATTAGCCTATCTAATTGCAGTCCACTGCTGGACATAGGCCTCCCCCAATGTGCGCCACGTTTGCCGATCCTCCGCCTTCCGCATCCAGTCCGTCCCAGCCACCTTTCGCAGGTCGTCGGTCCATCTGGCCAGGGGATGTCCTACCCTCCGTTTTCCTACGCGCGTTATTCGCGCGTATTCTCTTATTTTAGAAGTTAGAGGGGGGGGGGGGGGGGGGGACACATTTTTCCACTTTGGAAGTGTCTCTCGCGCAAACTATTCGGTTTAGAAAAAAATAATGTTAGAAACCTCAATAGCATTCTTAAAGACCTATCTATAGATACCCCACACGTATGGGTTTGATGAAAAAAAAAAAATTTTGAGTGTCAGTTCTAAGTATGGGGACCCCCAAAATTTAATGCTTTTTTTTATTTTTGTGTGAAATTCTTAATGCGGTTCACAGAATACATCTTCTTACAAATTTTCAACAGCATAGGCCTTATAGTTTCGGAGAAAAGTGGCTGTGACATACGGACGGACAGACAGACAGACGGACGGACAGACATGACGAATCTATAAGGGTTCCGTTTTTTGCCATTTGGCTACGGAACCCTAAAAATGATGTCATATCGTATATTACAGAAACAATAAATGCTACAAATATACGATGTAATAATATAATAATAAAATATTTATTTAATAGGTATATCGAATTAAATATCATTTGCGAAGTCACTTTGACGGGTACTATTTTGCTACTGATTGAGGTTGAACCAGGATCCTCGGTACTGTTCATACCCGTGCCACTGTTCGTACTTAGTAAGGCACACTCTATATTACACTCTAAGCTACCGACGCTTGCCAAAATTGTCATGCAGAAATATAATTTTCCTTTTGTTTAAAGTTCAATTTCGGTTGCATCTGTGCTAGTTTTACTTCGACATGCCAATATTGGCTGTATTTTTCACTGCAACCATACTGCAACTTCTCTGAAGCTATCCATAAAACATGAGTTATTCAGGCTTGGTCTCAGCTTTTTGGTACTCATACTGGCTAGGAAATAAATTGATGTTTGTTTGCAAAATATTGCTTTTCTTTTTCTTTCACATTTCTGTTTGGTATCTAATTGTATTTCTATCCTACAAATTATGCAATGGCAATCATGTACCTTACCAGATATTTGATAATTCAGTAAGTTCGTTATTTTATTTTTATATAATTAGTTTTGAAGAATAGGCCGGGGTCCCTAGTACATTGCCAAAACCTGACTACTATCAAGCTAATTTTCCGTGAGTAGCTTCGTTTTTATGAGACGCCCATTATTAGGTTGTACGCAAGTTTCGAATGTGGTAGCTAACAGAGATAGCATGGGTCAAATATGTCGATTTCATGATTCCAAAAAACTTATTACTAACCGGCTAGTTTTTCTTATATCTCAAGATAATTATCTAAGTTCTTTGAAAAAATATTTGTCCTACAAAATATATGGTTTTATTAAAGAGTCCCCCTCTTCGAACATGTATTGATATCGAGGTCATCTGAAATGATTACTAACCGGCTGATTTTTCTTATATTACTTGTTTAATGTTAATATAATTCAACAAACATATTGTCCTACAAAATGTGTGGTACGTTAGCCCAGTCCTACACTCAAAAGTAGTAGTACTTATCCTTGATATAAAAATTATTACTATCAAGCTGAATCTTCGTGAATAGCTTCGTTTTGATTAGACGCCCAATAATAGCTTGTAGGCAAGTTTCGAATGTGGTAGCTAACAGTGCTAGAATCGGTCAAATATGTCGATTTCATGATTCCAAAAAAATTATTACTAACCGGCTAGTTTTTGTTATATCTCAAGATAATTATCTAAGTCATTCGAAAAAATATTTGTCCTACAAAATGTATGGTTTGATTAAAGAGTCCCCCTCTTCCAACATGTATTGATATCGAGGTCATCAAAAGTGATTACTAATACTAACCGGCTGATTTTTCTTTTATTACTTGATTAATATTTGTATAATTGAACAAACATGTTGTCCTACAAATTGAGTGGTACGTTATCCCGGTCCTACGCTCAAAATAAAAATAATGTCTCTGCTCAAAATATAGCAATAACTTCATTTCGATGAGACGATGGGTTTATATCGAAAAATATCGATCCTAGGAAAAAATTATGGCATGGATGGATGGATCTGCATCCCATTCCGAATGGAATGACACCTCAATCATAATAATTTCTGAGGAATACCAAAAAAAATTGACCTAAAAAGTACTTGAAAAATAGACTATTAACGTCTTAATTAACGTATTAGACGAACATATAAGGCAATTCTCTCGTCATCTCCGTTGTCCAGGGTGCGATGCGGTGTACCACGCAGTGGTTTCCAAGTCCAACCTATACCTCGAGACACGTATCTTGGACCTAAATCGACATAATTGTAGCGTCGCCGTCGGTAGCTTTATGGTTAAGGAGTGGGCCTTACGATCAAGAGGTCCCGGGTTCGAATCCTGCCCATTACACTACAGACGTGAATCCACTCCTAGCACAAGCAATTTAGCTTACTTGGGGGTTAACAGGAATATTAGTAATTTCGGTTACTAATATTCTTTATAAAAAATAAAATCGGGAGACTTGACTATCTCATGCAGTCACACAATAACGTTACATTCTAAATCGGAATCGAAGTTCAGTTATTTACTTACTACTCATTTTATACTAAAAAAATGGCGTTATTGTTGATAAGGTATGTCAAGCAAAAGTACTGTGTCTGTTGGAATGAAATTTAATAAGTTAAGATTTTATGGACTTCCTTTCATTCAATTTACCATGTTTATTAGAGAGATTCGATCCTCATGATTGACACTATCGATTGAGACTATAAAAATACAGGATGTTATTTTTTTGAATTTTAGTCGGTTCGATTACCAGGCTTGGCAAGGGAATTTTCAAAAAACTATGAATGCAGTTTTGTTTCTTATAAAAAATAAAGGAATGTTTCCTTTGAGTGAAATTAGCTATCTCCAGTATTTAAAGCACTTTCCCTCCAGGTAAGGTTAAAATCTTCCACCCTGTATAATATACTATACTAATACTACATTATATTTTCGTACCTACCTAGTCTACTAAAAAATAAAGTTATTTGAATTAAAAAAAAAAGATTTATTCACAGCATGTTATGTTACAAATAGGAAAACGAAAAAATAACAATTCTTGTCGGACTAGTGATACATACCAGTTTCCTTGGTAGGACATTGTTACTTTTGGGCAGAGAACACACTTACCTATTATGTTATATTTTTGTCCTACAGTTAGTAATGAGAAAAAATATCTTGTGGTACTAACAACTTCTGATCGTAGGACCAGGATAACGTACCACTCAATTTGTAGGACAACATGTTTGTTATATTATATAAATATTAACCAAGTAATAAAAGAAAAATCAGCCGGTTAGTAATCACTTTTGATGACCTCGATATCAATACATATTCGAAGAGGGGGACTCTTTAATCAAACCATACTTTTTGTAGGACAAATATTTTTTTAAATAACTTAGATAATTATCTTGAGATATAAGAAAAACTAGCCGGTTAGTAATAAGTTTTTTGGAATCATGAAATCGACATACTTGACCCACTCTAGCTCTGTTAGCTACCAGATTCGAAAATTGCATACAAGCTTTTGTTGGGCGTCTCATCAAAACGAAGCTACTCACGGAAAATTAGCTTGATAGTAATCAAGTTTTGGAAATGTTCTAGGGAACCCGGTCTAGAACAGACTAATTATAAATTACAGTAACAACAATGTGCGTCAAATTAATTATAATACAAGCCTCCACGGCTAAGTAACAACAAAGTACATTAAAGTGGCCTACTTTATTAAGCTTAACTTAAAAGGAAAAAACTGCAAAATTTTGCTAACAATTTTATTCCTATTCACCCTTTTATCCCTATTCACCCTATTTCCCTCAGTACGAACTTTTTGTGCATTTGCTTACAGAAAATCCTCATTCTGAAGCATAGGTATAGCCGGTTTGCTACAATAAGTTTTGCTTGTTTAAGATGTTTCTGCGACCGTTGTCGCATGACAATCCTCACTTAGTTTCATTTGTACGTTATCTGCTCTGTATAAAGTGCTAGGTACTCCGTAATATAGCGTTAGTATCACTACACACGGAATGTTAAAATTGTGGGAAGTTTCCGAGAATATTACGCACTAGCTGACCCGGCGAACTTCGTCCCGCCATATTTTCTGATCCCGTTACCGCTACATATCTCTAAATTTATCAGTGTTTCTCTACAATATTATGCATGTATTATACATATAAACCTTCCTCTTGAATCACTCTATCTATTAAAAAAACAGCTTCAAAATCCGGTGCGTAGTTTTGAAGATTTAAGCATACATAGGGACGGACAGATAGCGACAGCGACTTTGTTTTATAATATGTAGTGATTATTATCCGATTTTATTGAATTCTTCTATTTTACGCCACGTGGTTGCCGGCAGAGTAGAATTTGGGCCACCCCATCTCTTCCTATGCGGTGTCGTACAAGGCGACTAAGGGATAGGGCTGTTTAACATCAGACAGATATATACAGCCCAGACGGGCACTTGTCCCACCGCCGGCGAGAAAACGAGTAACTATCGACTATTTTCTCGCTCTAGAAACGTACAATAGATATACATTCCGTGTAAACAAAAGAGATGCATATACAAATAGTTGATCGCTGACTGTTCACACTGCCGGCGAGTACTCGCTTTACTAGTTTGTCGCTGAGCGACAAGAGCTATGAAAAATAACACTCGCCCAGCGATACTCGCTAAGCGATTAGCGAATATTACTAATTTCGGTGTCAACTCATGGTAAAGCTAGGACTTTACGCTTGGCTGCTCGAAGTGTTGCGAGTAATCGCTCACCTCACTCGCACACTCGCTTATAGCCGAGCTACAGAACTATCGGAAATACGCACTCGCTCCTCGCTGCTCGCCAACTCGTTTGTAGCTCTAGCTTTACTCGTTACTCGTTCATCGTTCCCAGTGAGACAACTGCCTGGTCTCAGATGTAAGTATAGCGGGAGTCAACAATAGCGCCCGGACTACTGCAATAGGCTCACCCCTTATTTCGTGGGACCGAATACAATGATTGGTGAAATGTGGGTGTTAATTTACCTCTGTCTAACCCTCCAGGGATAAAGGCGTGATTATTATGTATGTATGTATATTTCACAAACTAATTTAACATTATGTGCGTCAGTTCTGCATGAAATAAATTATTTATCACTAGCTTTTGCCCGCGGCTCCACTCGCATGGATGTCGGTTATCGCGACCAAACATAGCCTATCTCCTTTTCCATGGTCTAATCTATCTTTGTACTAAATTCCATCAAAATCGGTTCAGTGGTTTGGGCGTGAAAGCGTAACAGACCGAGTTACTTTCGCATTTATAATATTAGTATGGAACGACAGTCGCTTTCGTAAAAGTCAACAAACCAATGCAAAGTGAACCCCGGGCTCCATCGCTGGGCTAATGAAGTAGGTGGTCTTCTGTAAACCGAGACCACATACGCGGTGTCATTTCATGACTTAATGGCCGTAAAGCATTATTGGTTCTCATAAAATGTAAGAAAGCTATATTTTTAACTTTTATTACAATGTTTAGGCTGAGCGCACATTTGAGACAAGACTGTCTTTAGACAGACTTGCTCTCTACTAAATGTATGGAGCTGCGCACACTGGAGACAAGACGTCTAACAGACAAAACTGTCTTTACCTACAACGCGACAAGTCTGTCTAACGACTGTCGGCTTCCCTTCTAGAGGTGTAATGAATATAGATACTCGTAACAAGTACCAGTAACATAATATCAGTGTTATATTCATATTATGTTACTGATGACTCTCATAACATGTCACTGAATAACAACGAAATAACAACGAAAGCCATAGGTATTATAGGTAACTATTACCCGAGCGATCTGATTATTCGTTTCTATGTTTTGATACGTAACGTACATCTAGTTAGGTACTGAGTACATCTTGTTAAAAAATATCTAAGTCCTTTTTTTTTTTTTTTTTTTTAAATATTCTACAACATTCTACACAACGCTATCTAGACCCATGGTAAGCTTAATTAGCTTGTGTTATGGAATCTAGAATGCGGATATACATACTTAAATACTTTTTTTATGTTTGTAAATACGTACATAATATACATAGAAACACCCAGACCAATGCAAATATTTATATTCATGCATACAAATATTGGCACTGAGCGGGGATCGAACCCGCGCCTCCTGCGTAGCAGCCGCGTTCACTACCGCTACGCCACAGAGGCAGTACCGGTACAGAGGTATATTGTTATTAGTTACAAGTAATAACAAGATATAATAACACTCTCGTATATATTATTTACATTACGAGGATGCAATTTGGCTGGATCAGGTTTTGGATGGGTGACCGTTCTTTACATTACGAGGTTGTGAAAACGCTTTTACTCTGCCGGTGTTATCTTGTTACAAACATTCGCAGTAACTAGATGTACGTATCGGAACATAGAGACGATCTATATTAATAGGAAGCAATAACATTCCTTTTAGTTGTTATTTCGTTGTTAGTGGGTAACATAATATTATCAAAGTAATATTATATTCAATTACATGAATATCAAAATCGTTACTTATTATAACATCTCTATTCCCTTCTGTAGGTATGCGGTCGCGCACATCAAAGACAAAACAGTCTTGCCACAGCATACATAATATTCAGCAGTACAAGTATTCTATTGAGTTGGGTGTCGCCATTTTATGTTTACCTACAGACAAAAAGACGTTTTATGGATTATGAATATTGTAAAGTTGGATGGAAATGTTTGATGATTTACAATAATTTATTAGTGTTAAGTAGTAAGATACCTAACAATTCATTAAAAAAATGTAAAAAGTAGTGCCCCACCGGCATCGGGTACAGGAACCAAGCTTAATATTTCGTCTCATTATTAAAAAATACAATATCAATTTTAGTAAGGAATCGGAGGCTAATGGAGTCCACTCGTTACGATAAATATGTGAGCGAGACAGGCATACGTCTCGTTCTCTTCTATGTCGAATCGACCGCCGAGTACTAACTCTCTCTCTCTCTCTCTCACATTCATTCATTTCATTCATCTTTATTTTACTAATATTATAAAGAGGACAGATTTGTTTGTTTGTTTGTTTGTTTGTTTTTTTGTTTGTAACGAATAGGCTCCGAAACTACTGGACCGATTTCAATAATTCTTTCACTTATAGAAAGCTACACTATCTGGGAGTAACATAGGCTATATAACATCACGCTACTACTAAAGGGAGCGGAGCAGTGAGCATAAATGTCAATAAATCGGGCAGATTTCCATACATTCTTTACTAATATTAGATTTGTATTTTTGTATTCGAGTAAACTCAAGAACTACTGAACCGATTTCAAAAATTCTTTTACCATTAGAAAGCTGCACTATCACTGACTAACATAGGCTATAATTAATTTTCAAAAAAATAGGAAACCTGGATAAAACTTCAATAATGTAACCCAAGGTGTAAAAAAAATGACCTAAAAAATTCCTTACATCGCGTACGCTGCGAAAACTATTGAAGATAGAACAAAATAATGTACTGTAGAAATGTATAACTTAAAAAGGTCTACATAAAAGTCCGCGACAGCATATGTCTATCTAATAAGGCTAGCTCACAATAACCATTGTTATCTTTTACAAATTATAAAAAAAATATGTGTCATTTTCGAAGCTATTTTTAACAATATAGTGTTAAGCCTTATCTGACTAAATACGTTAGGTACATTGTAAATTTAATGTAGATCAAAATTGCCCTTTACACTGTATAATTATAATGAATATTTTAGAATCTATTGCAGTATGAAAGTAACGCGCGACGATAAAAATTCAAGCCGAAATGCCGATCAAAGTCAGACCACGGAATCTATACCTTTATATTAATTCTTATCTAAATAAATCATTTGGTATTTAAGATTGTTTCAATACCTGTTGATTACTTTTTGAATTATTGAAATCGGACGTTCTATTCAAAAGATATTACGAAATTATAATGTCAATAAATCCGGTAAATTACCATACATTATTTGAAAACTAATTATTATTAAGGGCATGGGCTAAAAGGGTGCAACCACGGGTGTTCGAAGTATTTCACGAGCGAAGACAGGGAAGGTCAGCTGAACACAAAATGCAACGGTAACGGGATCCGAATGCGGGATTGGAACCTCCATGTGATGCATCCTGGGTAACGGAGGCATTAACGCCCCTCACCCAGGGGAGGCGCTACCGCCTACGGCAAATACATAAGTACAGCAACGGGAGCAGCTCTATAGAGGGCTGCTCAAAGGCTTCCCACATGTCCCTCTGACTACGAGGAGGCCCAGTAGAGAGCAGGAAAGGGAAGGGCTGGTCACCGAGCGCGGACGTGAGGATTATAGGTCCGGCCTCCTGTCATCCCTTCACGCCCGTCTCCTCCCTTTCCGGAATTCGATGGGACATCGTGCTTCCCACTTCTGAGAGGGCCATCTTAAAATTGTAGATGGCCCAGGGTCAGCCGGGGGGTGCGGAAAATGCCCTAGGCAATTTTACACTCCAGCAACTGAAGACCCGCGACGGCATGCTGTTTAGTGGGTCCGAATTCCACATGGCACTCCTGATGGCTGACGGGGATGGTATCCGAGGCAATTTTAGCACGAAAGAAAAGTTTGTACGGAATCCGAATTCCACGCGGGCGGAGCCGCGGGCAACAGCTAGTAACATATAATTCCATCACTACTGTTATATATACCTAACTCCAACAATAATACATAAACATTTATATAGAGAACCTATGCGGATTGTAACAAATGCCCATGGTGCTAAACAACTATTCTTTTCCTTTCTTCTTCAGTATGTATTGTGAAGAAAGTTAAGTCTGGGTTTACGTAGTCGTTATTCATACACCTAAAGATACTAAGTACAATATGTTTCGGTTCTGTTCGAAGTCGTGATTATCAAATGCAAACTGCGCGAAACAATGAAATAAAGTGCAACGCAGTGCACGTGCACGATCTCACTCACGACACAGCCCGCACTGACTCATCGGTGAGCATCTATAAATTAATCGAACACATTACATATTTTACCAGTGGCACACATTCAAACCGGCAACCACACATTTCTATGAAGACGGTGTACTGTTCAACTATACTATACTGTGGCGGTGTTCGTGCGATGCGTGTCGTAGACAAAACAGTTTTGTCTTAGGTGTGCGGTGCGTCGCAGACAAAACAGTCTTA
The DNA here is from genome assembly GCA_914767945.1 of Eilema depressum. Classification (NCBI taxonomy): domain Eukaryota; kingdom Metazoa; phylum Arthropoda; class Insecta; order Lepidoptera; family Erebidae; genus Eilema; species Eilema depressum. The sequence goes on along the minus strand of OU612036.1, from coordinate 9,213,647 downwards.
AGACAGTCTTAAGACTGTTTTGTCTGTGTCAGACAAAACAGTCTAAAGACAGTCTTGTCTCTAGTGTGCGGTCTCCCTTATTGGGCACGTTATTACGATATGTGCTTAGAAGGCCTAAAGTAATGATTAATGTACTGACTAGGACCTCCTTTAAATTTGTTTTTAAGCTATTGCATAGCCTGCTTCTATCGCGGGCCTTGAGCGTGGAGACCGAATCCAGAAATTCCATAACGACAAAAACCTAACACCCCGAAGCTCGCACGAATCGAGCCGAGCTGCTCCGAAGTAGCTCCGCTTAACGTAAGTAATTATAATTGCATAAGTTGATAAAAATGCTATGCAATAGCTTTACCGCGGCAGTCTCCGAGTGCCACACGTCTTTTTTTTTTTAAAGAATATTAGCAACCGAAATTACTAATATTCCCGTTAACCCCTCCAGCTAAGCTAAATTGCTTGTGTTAGGAGTGGGTTCACGTCGGTAGTGTAATGGCCAGGATTCGAACCCGGGACCTCTCGATCGTAAGGCCGACTCCTTAACCACTAAGCTACTGACGCTTTGAAATACCTGCCTAGCACAGCATAAGAAGGAAATACAAACAGCAAACATAATTTCAGGGTATCTAGCTAGCAGAAAGTCGTGATTTCTGCAAATGACAAATGTATAGGATTTGAAGTTTTTGACATTCGTTGACGCCTGTCATATACGTCAAATCACATACATTTGGCATTCTATTCCATCATACGCCGAGCAACGAATCGCCACTTGTCTAGAGGGGCAAATGGCTGTGTCCAGACGACGGCTGGCCTTAAGAGATAGGGCTTTACCCGTGTACACGGAGAAAAACCCTGTCATTTAGTCGTACGCACTAGAAGAGATGAAAATAGCTTTAGGTAGTCCGCGGCATTGAGCTGGAACACCAGCGGGCATGCATCCAGGTGCCGCGGAGAGCTATATAGCCACATATTATTATGAGGTATAGGCCTCTCCCAATGTGGGCCACGTCTGCCTATCCTCCGCCTTATCCCGTCTGTACCAGCTACCTTTTTCAGGGCGTCATTCACAATGGGATCTGTCACTCACACTATGTCCAGCAGTGGACTGCTATAGGCTAATTGATTGAATACTAATGTGATTTGTGAAGCACCACACGCGCGGCCTTCTGGGCCCATCATTCCATCGCATATAAAAACAAAAAAAAAATATGCAAGAAACGAACCCGCGATATTTCACACACTGACACACACTTAGATCAAATTAGTAGGACTTTACGAGATCATTAGGAAACAAATGTAGGCTCAGAATTCCCAAAGAATTCGATTGGATGTTCGTACGCTTTGTGATTTATAATAACAGTATTAATGAGCATAGCTCTGATTTTATCGCTGAATATCATTTGGAGGGTTAAGATGGAAGTTGAAAGCGTTTTATATATTTTACGGGATTTTGAAGGCACATTAATGACTTGACCCCATGTAGACATTCATCTCCTGATTGCTGGATGTAACTCTGGAGCAGGTTATCCTCCCGGGATTTGGACATCGGTAGTCGCTCCCATAAATGCCATATTGGCCAAATTATGACTAAGAAAGTGAGCGTATTTCTGGCTCTAAAGTACATACAACTTTTGTATGTAATCAGGACTAACACGTGATGATAATGAATTGATAATAGTTTATAGTCTGAAATAACACATTCAAATCAAGTATATTTGTTTAAAAACATGGTATAAAAGTGACAAATGTACAGTATGCGTGTTTTGTCAGTAGCGGACTAGCGCGCAAATATTATTTACTCTTCATCAACTTTGCCTTAAATCTCCGGAACAGGTTCACGGCAACAAAATCACTATTTCAAACGAACCAAGTCACAGTCAGCAGCTAGTCACTCACATTTCAGTGCACAGAGCGACACAACTTCCATAATATAATCTATAAGCACAGCGAAAATAGTCCCCTTGGGTAGACTTTTAGTTGGATGGAATAGAGTAAATGTCACAATATTTTGTCATTTCAGGGATAAGGGTCCCTCCCTAGAGGGAGAGGCTACTTTGGCAGACGGATTACAGTACTCCCAGTCTTATCATACATTATAAAGTAACTAAGTGGACATGTCTACTCGTTCCGAGAGATTACTTGTTAGTGCGTAGTGAAGCGTCTTTCTCGTAGCACTTTCATGTCCATTAATTTAATGTTGCAGTTAGCTTTATTTGAGAATGTAATTCAGATTTTGTTGGATATTGTGATACTGTGCAATCTGAGTCAGTTTTCTTGATATCTGTATTATATCTCCGTCTATTTTTAGGTTTCTATATCCTCAAAAGGAAAAAAAACTGAGTTCTTGTAGAATCACTTCGTTGTCCGTCTGTCTGTCTGTCTATCTGGCTCTCAAGACCTTTTTCTCAGGAATGCGTGGAGATATCAAATTAAAATTCATACCACATACTCAGCTCTGTAACGTCTTAAAACTGTGAAAAAATCTCTACCTTTTTTACATAGGACACGTCAATTTGACTTCTCCTCGCCTGATGGTTAGCTAAAGGCAAATTCTCAAGAAAAAGGGGCACCATTACAAACACGTACCATGTTATAATAATGGAATTCAGTTTGACGGACTCATCAGATGCTTTTTAGGCCCCGCTTAATGGACCCGGGACTGTAGGAAGGCCAAACCTGTCGATTTTTTTTTCTTTCTTTAACGATAGCGGGTCCACTTTACAGGGTAGTCGTAACTGCTTATAACTTGTACCATACCCAAAACCACGATTAGTCCCAGCACCGCTCGCTATTTGTTCTCCTAATTACAAAACACTTTGAATTAATAATGAAAGGGCAGCGCCATAACTTTTGTGTTTTTCATTAACTAAACATAGTTTCAATTCGAGTTGCCGACTTTTAAGGGCCCCGAGGTTTCAACATATATTTTTAATTTTTTTACCGTTATTAATTATGGTAGTCAAAAGTTTTGGGGTACCTAAGCTCCATTTTTGCGACCGACGACACGACTTCGAATGCGGAGTCGACTTACGCATTTTATACCGAGTTATTTGTATAGTTGCCGGCATATATGATGGCCCCAAGTTGCGAGAGAAATGGGACCGCGGCGTGTGCGAATTGGTTTGATTGGTGGCTTTGCGCTCCTCCGACGTCGTACCAACACTCCTACGAGTACTTTCTTCAAAAGAGACCCAAAACGCGTATTGCGCATATGGAGCACCTACTTCTTGTGATGAGACCGAGGTCAACGCCGGTAACAACACCATAGTTCGAATCGAACAGACATCTTTAAATTCGGTGTTTCTGATCATGGTATCGGTTCATACTACCAACTGCCATACACCAAATTCAAAACATTGATATTCATTTGTTTTTTTTTGCATTAGAATTTATTTTCCTTCGAGAGCTTCATAAACTTACTATTCATACAAAATATTCACACAAGTTATAATACCAAACCACAATTGGGTGGAGTAACTTCCCATCCAACTGAATGTACCTCTTGTATGAAGTTCTAGCAGTAGTAGTTCTAGAAGTATTTAATATTGTAATGCAAGAGAAACTTTTGCTGCTCGTTTGCTAAGTAATGTTAAGTTAAAAACCGCTACTTATCATTCATTTTAGTTTTTGGTTTAGTTTGTGCTGTAGTTTGAGGTAGTTTGGCTTCAGTGTGGCTTGTGTAGTGCGGAATATAATGTTATGCTCAAAGATAAAAAAAAAACGCTCATTGAGCAAAACAATTGCCCAGAGTGATAAGGCCGCCATCTGTACTTACCTCATAATTCAGTTCTCTATGTTATATTGTTCTATCTATGTTGTACAATAAAGACGTTTTTGAATGAATGAATGAATGATTTTTATTTCAGACCAACAATACAGTGTCCATATTAAAAACATAATTAATTATATACAAACGTTTTTACTTGCTTCACTTTACTTTATGCAAAATACCCACTTTTGGGAAATTTCTACAAGATAATAAAGAACCGGGCCTCGATTCTGCTAAAGCACAACCACTGTCACACTACAGTGACTGCGAGAAAATTCCATTAGATTTTAGCCTTTAAAGTAACGCAGTTAAAGTTTAAAATTAAATGGCTTTTTGTAGAGTGGACGAACGCGTGTAATGAAAATATTGTCATTTAATTTTGGACCTTAATTCTATAGATATAAAGTCTAAAATTTAATGCCAACTTTTGCAGTCTCTGTGGTGCGACAGTGGTTGTTTTAGCAGAATCAAGGGCCCGGTCAGGTGACTCTTTTCTTTGCCACACCATAAAGTCTTGGAATTCTTTACCAGCTCACGTGTTTCCTTCTCCCTACAGTCCCAAATTCCTTAAGTAGGGCCTAAAAAGCATCTGATGAGGCCGTCAAGCTGAGGGCCATCATCGTAACATCAGGTACTGGTCTCTTTTATGGTGACCCTCTTTCCTGAAACATAGCCTTCAGTCTACCATCAGGCGAGGGGAAGTCATATGACGTGTCTTTGTATATAGAAAAGATAATTTAGCATTATATATTGTTACTAAAATCTCAATGCAATTTACTATTTTTAAGACCGCAGGCAAAGTATATTGCCATAATGCCTCTTAACTTTTTTATATAATTTACATTTATCACAAACATATTATGTTTATGTTAGTTATTACCACAATAAACCCTTTAAATTAAAGTTTTATTCACAAATCAAATCACTTTGACATTCAACAGTATCAAATACGAATAGTTTTATACCCAACATGTTATCCCATTGAAGAGATCCTCCAAACGGATTGAACGATGCCACAAAAATGAAATTCGCGAAATAGATAGCTTAGGTTTGTCATATAAATCTATTGGTGTGAATACGAGCAGACAGGCGGAATAGACACGTAAAAGTAATAATAGAAAATATCTATACCTTTGTTTTATGTAATGCGAAATGAATATTACATAGGTAGGTATTGTTCGGAACTAAAATGTGCTCCAAATAAATGTGCTCTATAAGCGCAATAGGTATAAGTTTCTTGGGTGTCTTTTGAGGATAGCACGGGGTACTAAGGCGGTGGGCGAGTTCAAAAATTATTACAAAACAATCTGCGCGCACCAGAGCCTCATTTGTCTCGCGATTTAGGTCCAAGATACGTGTCCCGAGGTATACAAATCAACATCAAAATGAAATGAGCACGAAATGAACACGTTTCTATACATGACGTAACAAGGGAACCATATTTTTAATCCCTAAAGAATATCACATAAAAATTCTAATTTAAGTTCATAATCGAAGTTACCTTCAAAAACACCGCCGGCATAACGTCAAAGTGTTTACAACGTGCTAAATTCTAACCGAAGGAGATTTATGTCATTCTATTAGCGAAATCTCGAAAAATATCTAAGGGTCGAGCCGATTTCGCGCAGTCACGGCCAAATTAACTCGCAGAGAGGTTAAAAAAAAAGTTATTTGACATTATGGTCTTTGAAATGGCGATGTATAATCCGAGTTTACGCTGGTTCAAGCCGCTAAGCCATTGCATAGAAAAATACAGAAGTTTTACAAAGAAATTCGTTTTAAGTTTTTGTACTAATTAAAAGTTTTTATGATGAAAGAAATGTCGGTGGCGGTGGGATCCTTTCACTTGGCAATGACTTTTACGTGTACTACTAATATATTATACTACCAGACTGGCTTTTTTAGCTGTCTAACAAAACTTTTTGGGATGTCTTCTATTCCAAAAAGTTGTGCTACTCCCTATCAATATTATGTTAGAATTCATTACCTCAGTTGTCTAGTTTCTATGTCTCGCAACAAATTCAAAATTTCATTCCGTCTCACCTAGGAACCATGAACCAGCTCTTCTAATAGTATACATAGACTGGAGTCATTGGCAACAATGAACAATACCTAAATAATGGTCCTCAGCTTGACAGCTTCGATTTATGCTTTTTCATGCCCGCTTAAAGGATCTGGGGTTGTAGAAAGACAGAAAAGCATACAGGGTTGTTTAAAGTCTTTGGATGTTTGGACAAAAATGTCTATGCTAAGGTGGTTTAGGCACGTAGAGCGAATGACACACCAGATATGTAAGGCACAGGTGAATGGACAGACCAGCCGGGGTCGACCTCGCAGTACACACATTGGCCAAACGAAACCGGTGGGCTTGCATGAAACAATTAATGACAATTAGAGGAAGCTCGTGAAGTATGTAAGGATAGAATCAAATGGCGGGCTCTTGTCTCTGCCTACCCCGAAGGGAAATAGGCAAGAGCGTATGTATGTATGTATGTACAAAATTATCTTACTGTTTCACAGCTACTATGACACGAGTATTACGTCCGGTATTCCGTTAATTCTTATACGAAATGAATTTTATATTTTTCGCCCTGTGGTGTAAATTCATGAGAGCGACCCTTTTGATTATATTATATGAGAATAGGCTGATTTAGTACCACACTTTACGTTGAGGTTATAAAGATGGCTGACGTTACGGTGGAATTAAACTTGTTTTTTGGCGGGTAATCTGTAGAGATTTGGCGGTATTTTGAGGTTATGATGCCGTAAAATTGTTTTTGTGATGTTTTAGTGCAGACTTTGGCACATTTTGATGTTATAAGTGCATTGTTAAAAGAATATATTATAAATTCATGGTGACAAGCGCCGTATAATTTTTTTTACTTCGTATATTCTTGACTGTGGTTTTATTTCATTCCTTTGTTTCTTGGAATATTCCCGGGAGAATGAAATAAGCCTCGCGTTTTCCAAGGATTTATGATGTTCTGGGTAAATTAAAATAAATTGAAGTTCTAAGATATCCATTAGGTAATTAATTACTGATGTCTTTTTTGCTGTTCTCGTTCGAAGAAAAGAAGTGCAATAACGCATCGTAGCATTTATGTAGACAAAGGTTTTAGAGATATAAACTCTATCTATATTGTATTGTTATATTTCTGTCAATTTTATGGTACACTTACTCGCCTGGATGAAGTTTAATTTAACGGAAGTTTAATTTAATTTAACGGCATAACATGTCAAAGACCGTGCGAAATGAAGGTGTAAAAATCAGCAAGCGCACCCCAAGTACTGAGGAATCAACTGGAACTCAACGCTGAGATGATTAGTATTTATAACATTTTCGAGACAAGAAGAACGAAATTGCTTCACTTTCAATTCATCCTAGCGTTCCCAGTCGCATCCGAAGCTTTCACCCCGGAGTCTGCGGCCGGCTTTACCACTCTTTCAACTGCGGATTTGGCTGGACCTCGATATTTTCCGTGAAGCGACTGCCATCTGAACTCCGCAACCCAATGGTGACAATAAGCGATATCGAAGCATTGTAGCTAGACCGTTGTTGTTGAACTTTTTAGGGCTCCAACTACCCGTAACGACTGCCATAGATGTTCGTATGGCAACCGGGACCGACGGCTTAACGAAATTGCTTCACTAATTTGATTAAATTAATACATAAACTGTGTGTTTCCTCCAAATGAACGAATATTTTTTAAAGAAATAAACACTGAAAACTGTAAAACCGTATCTTTCCAGTTGTCAACTAAAATAAACTCAGCAATTCCTAATATCATCAAACAAATTTGAGTCGCTCTTTTGAAATGAAAGGAAATTATTCCCTCAAGTTTATTTTAATTGCTTTAACACGCATCGCGGAACACGACCGCGACCATTTTGTTGTGGCTATAAGGACTGATGCGATGCGGTCGTGCTGAGGTCTGTTGTAACGTTATTAAAACGTTTTATTTATCTAATTGGTATGAGAACACATTTTCTGGTGTTTTAAACATACCTAAACATAAATCGTGCCGCGTGGTTCCCGGCAAAGTAGAATTTGGGCCGCCCTCTCTCCTCCCATGCGGTGTCAAACAAGGCGACTAAGGGATAGGGCTGTGTGACATCAGACAGACGGAATACGGCAATGCTCAATGCTCACCCCCTATAAAATGGGACCTAATACAATGATTGGTTAAATGTGGGTGTTAATTCACCTCTGCCTATCCCTCCAAAGACAAAAGCGTGATTGCAGGAGCCTTTGGAGCTAAGCCCACCACCTGCAAGCTGGTATACCTGCAGATTGATAGATGAGACTCAGTTTTCTTTCAAGGTTGGGAGGACAGACGGCAGTCTCTTCCGTAAAAATCAAGCTAAGACAAATCAAAAAGAGAAGAAAGAGTATGTGATATGTGATATAAAAAAAAACTTGAGCGGTGACGCGCTCTGAGATGAAAACCACAGATGAAACCGGATGCAACGCTAAGATAGTAATGATGTTGGGCTATTCTCTGTCCTTGAAAATCAAAACAGAAGTGGCTCATGATCGGAGCTACTGCCATCTGACCTCTCAGCCTTAGTTAAAGTTAGTGGCCACTGACAGGACTGGGCCACCTGTCCCATAAAGGTAGAGACGCATCTTGAGCTAACGACGATTGACAGCCGGTACCAACTTCCAACGCAGGTACCCTGCAAAGCATGGAAGCGCTCAAATGAAAATCTCTTTTTAGAAGACTTTTCAATTTGACGTGTACAACTTATGGGGGAGGGAGTCATGTCCCCTGTGACTTCCCCTTCGGACCGCGCTTGACCCCCGAAACCATCCCACAATTTTTGTTCTATTTTAAACTAATTAGGTAGCAGACAACCTCACGGCCCACCTGATGGGAAGCAGTTACCGTGACCAATCGACGCCGACGTATACAACACCAGGGGTGTCACACTCGTACTGCCAACCCTGTTAGATCCCCCCCCCTTCCTTCTAAACAGTGTGTGTAGTATACCTACACAAAAGTCATTGACTCTTGACAAATTTTCGTCTCTTTTAACCTTAAACTCGCGAATTTCCAGGCCTCATTTGCACATATTTCATCAGACCTCTTCGGCACGTGTTAATTACAGTACAATTCTGAAACCAGCGCTAAACGTAATTAATGTTCGGAGTATATAGTTCCAATTCACGTTATGATCGCCCTTGTGGTTCTATCTGATCAAAGTTTAAACTATTCAGGGAGTTATAGAGACCTAGAATAGGTGATGTCAAAGACCTCAATGTGTGGGGATAATAACGCGGTTTAGGAAATACTTTCACGCTATGATCGCCTTTGAGGTTCTATCTGATCGAAGTTTAATCTATTCAGGGAATTATAGAGACCTAGGGCCCTAAAATAGGTGATATCAAAGACCTCAATGTGTGGGGATAATAACGCGGTTTAGGAAATACTTTCTAGACCTAAGGTAAATGGGGTGGATCACAGTCAATGACTTGTATTATATACTATTTGGAACTTAAATGGTGTCACTATTCGGGGGTGAGGTGTGAATGGAGGAGGGGAACGGAGAGTTAACGGAATATGAACCTTATCTTTTTGACAATAGCGTAGCTTTTTGTAGTGTCGTCTACAAAAAGATGCTCGTTAGTTGTAGGAAATAAGAATACATGGTAGCAGATTCAAGTCCTGTCCCGTCCAATCTTAATCGATTTGAATAGCTTTAAAATTGCTTTAAAATGGGAAATAAATTCTTTGCTGTACATCAACTCTAGCAGCATAAGTACATCTCTTACTTATATATCCTCTATAATTGTACTCTCAATAATGCTCCTACTGAGTTTTCCTCTGCACCACCTTTGGTTGACTGGTAGAGAATGCCTGTGGCATTAAGTCCGCCTATGTACATGTTTTTTTTTTTTTTTTTTTTTTTTTTTTATTTTTTTTATTTATTTAGAAACAAACAGTCATTCATAGTTACATTTAAAACAGATAACACTTTTACTATACAGACCTACAGTTTCCTACATTTTTAAAAACTACGTAGTTAAACAAGCTCAAGCATACATAAATAATATTTACATCCACCTATTCACCATAAAATCAAATCAACACACAATAATAATACCCACTTATTTACCATTAAATTAAATTGTGCATGAAGTTTAATAAATACAAGTCTGCCTTTGTATTATTTATTTATTGTTATCCAAAGGGATCAAAATGTATCCGCTCAGTGCCAATACAAACATTGCAGGCAAGTACTTGATAAGTCATACCTACCGATAGTTGCTAAATCAAAACTATCTTTTAAAACATTCTACTTGTTTTCTACTTACATTGTATACCTTTAAATTCGTTGTTCATTGCTGTTGTAATAAAAAGTACCTGTAACAGAAAAGAGAAAACTTATTAGTGTTTGTTTAGTATTTTTTTCAGTAACTGATAGAATAGCAGCATCTTCAATCTTAACGAACAAAGTACTGAAAATGATCTTAATACGTTGGTATTCCCCCCACCTGTTGACTGATTATACTGATATTTAGTATACACATTTAGTCGGATAATAGTGCCATTAAAATCAAACGAAAAAAAAAGAACATTTTGATTCGCCCTGAGTACCTTGGTTTTAAGAACATTTTGAGACTAAGCAGTCAGGATCGCTCTGGCGCTGACTGTACAATGATGTGTATAGGCATTATTGGGAATCCTGAGGTCACCAACACCCTCGAGCCTTAACAGTTGCGTAGAGATGTGGCATCTTTGGCTGTATTTTACCGTCTCTACCATGTTGAATGTTCTGATGAGCTCTTCCAAATAATCCCATCCTCTCCTTTCCTATACAGGACAACACGTGCAGGACTTAGATGCCACCCGCATACGGTGCAGCATATTCCATCAAGAACCAAGCGGTTCGGCGACTCTTTCTTCTGCCACACTATTAAAATTCCTTACCAGCTCACGTGTTTCCCTCCTCCTGCAGTCCCGGGTCCTTTAAGCGGGGTGTGAAACATTTTCATCTGAGTGCCACCTTTGTAACATGGTACGTGTCTGTAATGGTGACCCTCTTATCAGAGACTTTGCCTTCAGCTTACCATCAGGCGAGGCGAAGTCAAATTGACGTGTCCCATATATAAAAAAATGCAAAGAGATTCAATATAAATCAATGTTTGTATAGATGTAGAGCACTACAGAGGTAACATGAGTCGCGTATTTGAAATTCAGTGGGACAGTCTATGTAAATGACTGTAAGAAACGCAGAACGCTTACTATTGCTCTTTAACGAAAGATTTTATTCTGTCAAACCCGCTATATCGAGGAAATGCTATACGTTTCAAAGCTTAAATCTAACTAATACCTTGTTCTTCACATCAAACATACCTCACGTCAAAAAGTGTGATTCAAAGTAGAAATTAAGTGAATCATAAATTGAGATATTTAATTTACGATATCGACGCTATGGCATTCTATAGTGAGAGTTCTCCATAAAGATTAGGCCACACATACACAAAAGACACATAAACCCGAAATTTATAGTTTCAAGCGAAAGTCATAAATAAAACATTAAATCAATATCACATTGTTATACGATATTTAGTTAAAATAATACCTGGATGGCGCAAAAGTTGAAATGCAATCCAATCACAACTGAATTGAGCGGTTCAGGTTCGATTTTTAGAAATTACCAAGAGATCTTCATCCTAGCGTTAATCCCGGTCTCATCTAAGCTTTCACCTCGGAATCTGGGGTCCGCCTTTACCAGTCTAATTGCGGGTTTGGCTGATCTCCAATATTTTCGTGAAACGACTGCCATTTGACCTCTACAACCCATTGGTAATATTGAAGTATTGCAGTTACATCAGTTGCTAGATTTTTAGGGCTCCAACTACCCGTAACGAGTACTGTCATAGATGTTCAATCGAATCAATAATATGGCAGCAATTAAAATACGCCCGCTTAAGAGTCGTTAAAGTTTCATGCTAACCACGAGAGTCGCACACGAAGATCCTGTTGCAATGAGAATTTCCCTATGGGAAGAGAAAATTCCTTTCGTGTCCCTTATGTCCTATCTCCTGCACTTAATGCTTCGTTTACATACTCGCGGCAGAGCGAGGGAAGTGGCGAGAGAAGTGGGCAGAGACGTGGTGTGAATGGTATATTCGTCATGCTGCGAGTACTGCTGCGTATGTTGCTTCGAATGTCGGCTTGCGACGCGAGTCAAAGGAGCGGCAATACTAGCGCGAGGAACTATACGAGACCGCTAGATGGCGCTAATCAGTAAACACGGCTTTTGTTATTGCTCCTCGAATATTTACTTTTAAAAATATTTATATCGATCTACGGAAAGTGTATAGTAGTTGAAAGTGATAGTTTTTATTAATAATCTATTTAATTAATTCGCTATGCTGTAAAAGCATAATGCGTACACTGCTACAGCGTTGTCCTCCATACGTTTACGTCCGTCTCCGTTGCAGGGCGAATACTGTAATGCGGACCAACGCGATGATGGGAGTGTATGAACACTAGTGCATTAATCGCGCGAATATTTCTGGCAACACGATGAGCAATGCGAGCGGCAGTATGTAAACGCGGGGTAAGACAATCTAAAAGAGCCGGTCGAGATGGCAGAATTTTATTCTCGAATAATATAATTTAAAGCAATGAAATAGACGGTCATTGACACGAAAGAAGAAGAATTAAAATACGAAAAAAAGACACATTTATTTTATAAATTAGAAGACATTATTAGTAGGTAAAAAGTATATTAATAAACCGTACTCTACAGCTTCTCTTCATCGAAACTTGTTAGGTTTCCACCGAAAATCTAATCAACTGTTCGGTATAAAATTATGTTGGATTTACGGCTTCTCCTATATCGAGCGTCTCACAAGTTTGCTTTCATGAAAGTAAAGATATAAAGCTAGAACAAATAATATTCTTTTAATAAACAAGCTTTTATTGGCTTAGCTAATTTTAACAGATTCTAGAGCCCTGAGCAGGTAGATATTGTGCTTAATTTACACTGTTTGATGTTTCTGTTGCTTTTCAGTGATAATGGTCTCGCGGAGACTAGGATAGGGGTCCGGTAATTATCTGAACTTATTTTAATTTATTGGTGTTACGTACAGTCGCCTCACACACGAAGATTGCACTGATATTCAAATGAATAAGTTCATTTTAACAAAAAAGTTTAACCGACTTCAAAAAACGAAAAAGAGGCACTGAAAAGCGAAAAATAACTTAATTTTCAGACTTACTGATTTATTAGAAGTAGTAAGAAAAGAACACCGGAAATATAGCTGAATATTCTGAACACTTCTGCGTACCCCTTCAAAGGACTCAGGCGTGATGTTATGATGTGTAATGGCAGAAACATTGCAATAATATGCCAATGCAGCAATCGCGGCTGATTTCCTGGTACTTTTTGAAGAGTTCCTTGGTCTAATCTCGGAAACCCATCATCAGATCTTTACGAAATTTAAATGGGCCCACTTCGGAATAATCTACTTACGAACAGAAAAAGAATTTTTAAAATCCGTCTAGAATTGGCTTCACAATCGCGTAACAAACATACAAAAAAAAAATAAAAAAAATAAAAAAAATTGCATACGAATGGTGCGTACGAATGGTTCTCAACCTCCTTTTTTGAAGTCGGTTAAAAATCAAATTAATATTTTTATTATTAGCTGTTGCCCGCGGCTTCGCCAGTGTGAAAGTCGTTCTATCGCGTAGTGTTATTAGAGTTGAGACTCGAGGGTTGAACACTAAGTCGTCATTTTTGAGTGTCGAACGTTCAAGTGCACTCGAATCTCTACTTGACTCTCTGCTTGCCTCTATATTCGACTCTCTGCTTGACTCTCTACTCGGTTGGTGTCGGCGTTTATAATTTTCGTGAAGCACAACCAATTAGCGATATGAAAGTTCAGTAGCCAGACTAATCGGACTTTTGTGGGTTCCAACTACCCGTAAGGACTACCTACTATAGATGTTCGTATAGCAACCTGTATCCCTGGGATAGCAGTCGGGTTTACTACCGCCACGCCACATATCACTTAGCTACCTACCTACATACAAATACTTATTGCTCGGAACCTTAGAGTATACATTATAAATATAGAGCGCGCCTATCACTTAGTAACTATTTATTAATCTGTGCTATCACTCAGGTCTTTGGCGCCGAGTGTTAGCAGATACTTTGCGATGGTATAGCGCACCTATAGTGACGTTTCATGCATTACCGAAAGTATCAATAGATGCACTCATTAATGTAGTTTATTGTTATGAAGTTTTTTGTACGATTTGATATGTATGGATAAAATTAAAGCCAAAATACAAAAAAATGGCGTCATTTTACGGTATTTTTACGTCATTATTACTACAAATATACGATGTTGTATAAAATTTTGATTTAACATATCGAATTAAATATTATTTGCGAAGTCATTTTGATGGGTGTTGTTTTGCTACTGATTGAGGTTGAGCTAGGAGCCTCGGTACTGTTCATACCTGTGATAGCAGTACATACTTGTAAGGCGCGCTCTATAACAATGTATACTTTAAGCTTGGAACATATATACAGGGCGTCCCACGGCGATGCCACATGGAGGGAAAGTACCTTAAATCCTTAAGTTAGCTCATTTTACTTAAAGGAGACATCATTTTATTTTTAAAAAGAAACGAAACTGCATTTAAAGATTTTTAAAAATTCGCTTGCCACATCCGGTAATCGAACCGACTAAAATCCGAAAAAGTAACATCCTGTATTTTTATGGCATCAATCGATAGTGTCAATCATAAGGATCAAATCTCTCTAAGAAACATGGTAAATTAAATGAAAGGAAGTCCTTGAAATCTAAAATTATAAATTCAATTTGGCAAAATAAATCACTTTAACTCAAAGTTCATCCATCCATCTGATACCATTATTAACAATAAAATTCCATATTTAAATTACTTTTCTTTTTTTATCGTGCTGACACCGCTGCTGGTCAGCAGTAGTATTTAGGTATGTCGAACTCAAACCGACTAAAACCGCACGCCGTCTAAATTAACAGATTATAAGTTGATCCATAGGGCAATTCTCTTGCCATTTTCGTTGCACTGGGTACACCGCGTGCAGGTTTCTAATCAAGCACCCAAAAATAATTACCTACCCTACCTACACATACCTCATGCAGTTACCCAATAAAGTTACATTCTAAACAGGTAACAAAGTTCATTCATTTAGTACTCATTTTACTAAATAAATTTCATCAAAGATATCTCTAGTGTTGATACCTTGTGAGAAATTCTTACAAGGTATCAACACTAGAGATATCTTTGATGTGTTGATACCTTGTAAGAATTTCTTACAAGGTCACAAGTCACTAGAGATATCTTTGATTTGATTAGAAACCTGCACGCGGTGTACCCTGTGCAACGAAAATGGCAAGAGAATTGCCCTATGGATCAACTTATAACCTGTTAATTTAGATGGCGTGCGGTTTTAGTCGGTTTGAGTTTGACATACCTAAATACTACTACTGACCAGCAGCGGTGTCAGCACGATAAAAAAAGAAAAGTAGTTTAAATATGTAATTTTATTGTTAATATGGTATCAGATGGATGGATGAACTTTGAGTTAAAATGTTTTATTTTGCCAAATTGAATTTATAATTGTAGATTTCAAGGACTTCCTTTCGTTTAATTTACCATGTTTCTTAGAGAGATTTGATCCTTATGATTGACACTATCGATTGATGCCATAAAAATACAGGATGTTACTTTTTCGGCTTTTAGTCGGTTCGATTACCGGGTGTGGCAAGCGAATTTTTAAAAATCTTTGAATGCAGTTTTGTTTCTTTTTAAAAATAAAATGAAGTCTCCTTTAAACAAAATGAGCTAACTTAAGGATTTAAGGTACTTTCCCTCCATGTGGCATCGCCGTGGGACGCCCTGTATATCTTGGATCTATATGCTCAAAATGTACTCTATACAGTACACGTTTCTTGGGTGTCTTTTGAGGATAGCACGGGGTACTACAACTGTGGTGGACGAACTCAAATTCACCAAGCATACCTAGATTATACAACAAAACAACCAAGGCCACGTTTGTCTCTCTATTTAGGTCCAAGATACGTGTCCCGAGGTATACAATTACATCAGATTTAATTGAACTATACGCAGGAAGGTTCAAAACACAATTATAATATATTAAGGTCAGACATTTCGATGCGTAAATAAGCTTAGGTATTTAGTGTTGCCATATAAATTGTCTGTTGTCTGTGTAGTGTTGCCACAAACGGTACTAACTCATAGTTTATAATGGCAGTAGTATTTGTGAGGATTATTATGTTTGCTTTGAGAAAGGTTTTGGTCCCCAAAGACGTTTAATTATGATATATTTAGTCATTGTTCGTTTGAAATACGAGTTTGATATATAGATGCAATTTTTTAGATCGTAGACAAGCACACGGCCCTCCTGGTGGTAAGAGGTTACCGTGGCCTATGGGCGAGTGCAACACCAGGGGAGTCACACTCGTGCTGCCGACCCTGTAAAAACAGAAAGATTCTGTGCCGTCAGCGCAAAAGATAAGTAGAACAAAGCCTTTGGTTTTCCAACTGACAGCACAAAATCTCTCCAGTGAGCTCTGGCTACCCTACACACCGACAGAAACACAACACGAGGTTATTAAGCCGCGGTCTTCCGTAGGGCATTGTTTTAAAGTATTCTTATTAAAGGCCCAAGAAGTCCTGGCTTGACGTCGTGGTGGGTGACATGCGATGGTCTTACTACTATGGAAGCCCAAGAAGTGGAGGAGGAAGAGTCGGAAGGCGGACCCTGAGCTCTGAGTTCACCTTGGCCTGGGATGCAATCAGGAAAATACAACTCTTTGAAGACGATGATAATTTCGGGCATGTCATTATGACTTCACCGTTCTAATGAGCTTATTCAATTAGTCCCATTTTCTCCCTTCTACAGGACAACACGTGCAGGGTTCAGAAGTCACACGTATACGGTGCAGAATATTCCATCAAGAACCACGCGGTTCGATGTCTCTTTCCTTTGCTGAACCATTAAGACCTGGAATTCCTTACCAGTTCACGTATTTCCCTCTTCCTACAGTCCCGGGTCCTTTAAGCGGGGCGTGAAAAAGCATCTGATGAGGCCCTCAAGCTAAGTGCCACCATTGTAACATGGTACATGTTGTCTGCAATGGTGACCCTTTCACCTGAGACTTCAGCTTATCAACAGGCGAGGTGAAGTCAAATTGATGTAGGCTACATAAAAAAAACCTCCGAATGCCTTGAATCATAATTTATATTCAGGCATAATAAAAGCCCGAGAATCAGTGTAAGAGTTTTCCTTATAACTCAGGCGCCATAACGACCGCTCGTAACTCAGTTTCATTAGCAGGTAAATCATGAATCATGATTCGATCACAGTTACGATTCGGCTCAGATTTTATGAATTTCTTTTTGATACTAAAGTGATATGACAGGCTCTGTGGCGTGGTGGTAGTGAACGCGACCGTTATGCAAGAGGTGGGGGTTCAATCCCCGTTTAGGGTAAATATTTGTATGCATATGGGTATTTGCATTGGTTTGGTCGTGCCTCGGAGAGCACGTTTAGCTGTCGGTCCTAGTTGCCATACGAACATCTTTGGCAGTCGTTGCACTGCCCTTTTCATGATTTGGTTTGACGAACGCGACTGCCATCTGACTTCCTAATCCCGAGAAGGAAGCCTGCGTGAGAACTCGGACACTAGGTGCCAAAATTCAAGCTTTGAATGCCATCGGGAATAATTCCCCTGACCCGGGAATGAAACCCAGAACTACATTATCCAATAGTTGCACTCTTCACCACTGCGCTATAAAGGTAATCTGAGATGACAGTTATATTATTATATCAATATTAAACGACACATACTAAAAAAACCAACCGGAATTTATCTAAACTAGTTCCCAAACGAAACCATAAATAATCATATATGTTTTTTTATTAAGACATTTCGGCTTTATTGAGTGTGGGAGTAAAAGTTACACCCACAGACAAACTTACAATGGAAGTAAAATTGGCTTATCTTGGTAATAAAGATATTTGTATGTATGTTTGTGCATAACTAGAATTGATGGCTCGAATTAGAGCGATACCATTTAAATAAATATAGTAGGTCAGCTTCACAGAATAAAGTCAAGAGAAAAATGGTTAGATATTAATTTCACTTTAATGCGTGTTTCTGCAAAGAAAAAAATACTTGCAATACAGAAGACCGTGGCTTAATAACCTCGTGTTGTGTTTCCAACGGTGAGTAGGGTAGCCAGAGCTCACTGGACAAGTTTTGTGCTGTCAGTGGGAAAACCAAAGGCTTTGACCTACTGATATTTTGCGCTGACAGTACAGATTCTCTCTGTTCTTAAAGGGTCGGCAGCACGAGTGTGAGTCTCCTGTTGTTGCACTCGCCCATAGGCCACGGTATCCACTTACCGTCAAGAGGGCCGTGTGTTTGACTGCGACCTAATGTCATCATTATTAAATCTAAAATCGAAGCCATGGTTCCTAAGAACAAATCTTGCTATCTCTCATAGTTTCTGACTTCTCCCTATTGACCCATTTGGGTATATCTGTCTAATGTTAAACAGCCTTATCCCTTAGTCGCCTTGTACGACACCGCAAGGGAGGAGATGGGGTGGCCCAAATTCTACTCTGCCGGGAACCACGCGGCTATGTCTTTTATAAAAATCGGTTTAGGGGTTTGATATTGAAGATTTAATTAAGTAATATGAATTCATCTCAACTTAAAACTTTTTATTAGATAAACAACTTTTGCCAGAGCGACTTATTGTTCATACAACATTAATTGATATAGACAATGAAACTACAGACTAAATTTAGCTCAATTCAATTTGTAGAAACTAAGTGAGTTATGGTCTGAGTCTGAGTAATTCAATCTGTTTGACGTAAAGAACTGTTTCGAAATAGTTTTAGTATTTTCAGTTTTATTGACTCAATACTGAATTCCTTTCAAAACTATTATAAGATTGTAAATTGCTAGACAGATTTGTTTCAGACCAAAGGACGCGCCCCACTCCCTTACTCACACAAGGAAATTATTCACGACGATTGTTTTACGAGTTGCACTAAGCGTCCACCTTAAGGCATCGTACGCATCGCATCGAACCGATCATAGTATTCTTTGTATAGAAAGTCAAAGAAGTGCATCCGTCAATCCGCATCATACGGATCGCACGCATTAATTGCTCATCGGCAATGCTGAAGCCGTTGCTCCGAGAGGCAACTATTGATATAGTGCCGATGACGTCATTCATAGTGCCTAGGTGGAAAAACCCCGCGCGCTCGATCCGTCACTGAAACATTGCAGGTGCAGCGACCGTCTGGATACGTGGGTCAAAAAAAACTGAAAAGTGAACAGCTATACGAATTCGCTATTCACACTTGTGCGTTATGAGTGCGAATAAAGCAAAAGACCAATCCACCTTCCACATTTAATCGTATGCGAACGAATAAGACGAATAACACATAGCGAAGTATTGTTCCACCTTTATGTTGTATGACACACCTTTATACAACTTTCATGTTGTATAACGCAATGTATAACTGTTTTGTGTTCCAATAAAAGAAAATAAAAATAAATTAAACTGAAACCTTGTATGTACTCATTTATCTTCTCAACTAAAAACAGTGAAATTGTATGATGACATTTTATAGCAGTATTTTGTACGAAATGCCGGCGAAAACAACGGGAGCTTTATGGTTAATGATTATAGCCACATCACGTTGCTGTTTTAATAATATTATTAACACTAGATGCTGTGTGAAACGCGAGTGCGAAATTATGAAAAGTTATGTTTTGCTCGTTTATAGCGGAGCGGATAGATGGTACAGTCGACGACCTCATACTCGTATATAAATAGACCTTAATTGAAATCATTAAGACTCATTTACAGATGTGGTCTAAACTTTGAGGTTGAAAGAAGAGACCTACCTAACGCTATTTTTTAAGTTTAAAGAGCGCAATTGAGATAAATGACAAGACTGAAGATCTAAAATGACTACAGATTCTTTTATTACGAGTACCACTTTGCCATTAAAAAATTGTATAATTTAAAATATTTTACATGACACGACATAAGTCATGGTTGCTGAACAACTTAAATCTTGAGATCAGTGTAAATTTATAAAATAACACCAAATAAATCGCAATATAATATAAATAGTAGCCTTTTCTTTTAATAAGAGTATTCCTACCTAACTAAAATTACTATACTAACCCTAACCTATGCACGTGTGTAATGGTCAGGATACGACCCCAAGACTCTCGATCGTAGGTTTTACCCTACTATTCAACCACCAAGCTGCAGAAGTCACTCATAAAATGACAAGACAAACGATATCCCCTTGCCAAAGACCCAGACGAAACTTAATATTAAATAATACCACAATCTAGATTAATCCTAGAACAAAGCATCAAAAACAATATCTTCCCATACATTATTCATGTTGATATAATATTAAAATGTCCTCTACATTTGCTAGTTCATATTCATTTGCAGTTGCCTTGCTTGCTTACTTACGCTGCGGAAACACACGACACTAAATCATGTGCGGGGACGCTCGTATATTTAGTTTGAAAATGTTTATTTATTATTGTGAAAAACAACAGTGATGCAGTGAGTAAATGGATGGCTTTAAAGCAAACAGTAGGTAAATATTGCTGGGTAAAGGAACAAGTAGCATGTCTTCGTTATTTTTTATTGAATTTTCGCATTAATGTGTATCGCGGTGTCAAACATTCGAAATTATAAATATCGAAAGTATTCCAACTTTCGCATTAGTGCAGCGCGGTGACAAACATTTTAAAAACTTTTGAAATTCAGTAGGACAGTTCTAAGTGCTCTTTTCGCTTGGAGGCGATGTCCATAGGAAATGTAGTGTAACATGTGCGCTGGATTGTACAGAAAGTGCTGGTTTGCTAGAAGCAGAGAAATCATGTCTATTGCAATTGAAGTATTTATCGATATTAGACATATTATTACAAATAAAGAAACAAAGAAACAGAGAAGAAAAAAGACACAAATATTGAAAAAAAAAAAGCAAACCATCTTGTGGCGATGACGAACGACGTTATGCTCCATCACGTTGCTTCATACCAATTTCAAATCTAATCAATTCTGATCTTTCATGGTCCGATTCCGACCCCATTTCCATTTCACAATTCAATTCATAACTTGCACATTACTGTACTCATCCTAACAGAATAGTTCAACTGTTCGACATAACATCATAAACTTGGAGCAATATCCTTGAGCGTAAACAACAAGTGTACAACTTCCTTCAGTATTAAACAAATAAATTTTCCTGGAAGTATTAAAACGCTTTAGCCTCTGAAGTGAATTTTCCACAAACTTCCAGAATACCATCGAAGTATCACAACAGCGAAGTATCGGATTCTTGCGAAATATACGTAAACATTTTTAAAGTACCGCCGAATAGAAATACGATACTCTGTAGTATCCGGTGTACAAGCAACGCTCGCGTTTCTTTCACGAACTTTTGAATGCGAAAAAAATTGAGGGTTTTAACAAGAACAATGGGATTATATTTCTGATACAGGATGTTCAGGCACAAATAATGGGACATAGATATATATATGTACTCAAGTCCGTTTACCCCTGTGTATTAACAGTCATATTTTGTTGTTGTTCAGTAATTTTGGTACCTTTTGACAGCCTCCGTGGCGTAGCGGTAGTGAACGCGGCCGCTACGCAGGAGGCGCGGGTTCGATCCCCGCTCAGTGCAAATATTTGTGTTCATGAAATATGGGTATTAGCATTGGTCTGGTCGTGCATCGGAGAGCACGTTAAGCCGTCGGTCCCGGTTGCCACAAGAACATCTATGGCAGTCGTTACGGGTAGTTGGAGCCCTAAAAATCCAAAAAAAAAAAAACAACGGTCTAGCTGCAAAGCTTCGATATCGCCTAATGTTATCATTGGGCTGTGGAGGTCAGATGGCAATCGCTTCACGAAAAAATATCGAGGTCTAGCCAAATCTGTAGTTAAGACGGTAAAAGCGGACCCCAGACTCCGAGCTGAAAAAGCTTCAGATGCGACTGGGAATTAACGCTAGGATGAGAGAGAGTAATTTTGGTACCTTTTCATCGATGGTGTGATGAAAACAGTAATAATATTCGAGTCGATATAATGAAATTTTGAAGCAATTTATTTTCAGTAAATGGTTTCAGCGTCTCTCGAGAGGTATAACAGAGTTGCTTAGATGACCCAAGGTCAGTCGGAGCATACCCCGACTGACCTTGGGTCATAAGATAAATGCTTTATTGAGTAATTTTACACCTCAGTAATTGAGACCCGCGACGGCATGCCGTTTAGTTGATCCAAGTCTGATATAATCACCCCAACGCACAGTGGTCCCGGCTCTTAAGAAGGGCGGTCATAGGAGTTGTAAGTCGGATTAAAAATTAAATAATGACTTTTTCACCTAAGAAATGATTGTTTTGAGGTTTTATGAGTTATAACAAGTAAAAAAAGTGTATTTTTTAGATGCAAGTTAGATATAATATTCCCAAAAAAACATTTTGTCGTCTAAAAAGCAGGTAGGTAACATTAAAACTAATTTTACTTCTACTTTTGAACATAGCTGGATTGGTATATAAAATAAGAAAACTTACTAAATTAAATCTCTGAAGTAATCGGTTTCGATATTTTTTGCACCTGGCCAATTGTCTGCTAGCATTTCAAACACTTCACGAGAGGTATCTTGCCACATTATTTTTAGTTTTTGTGGATGAACATGCGTGTAGAACATGTATACGACGAAAAGAGCACTTTATAGTGGTCCCTGCTGAATAATAAAATAAAAAATGACCTGAGGTATCCAATTTCCCTACATATTACCTAGTACTTTCAATGACCTATATTCAATCCTCGGAGCAGTTTGGAGCACCTAAACGTTACAGTTTTTAAAACTAGAAAAACTAGAGATTATTTTGATATATGTTTCATCTTTGGCGATTCGTTCCTTCCTAAGTAAAAGTCAACTTGAATATAGGAGAGCGGCAAAAAACAAAGAAACTCGGAACTCTCTCTTTGACGGTGCTTATTATCAATAATAACAGGTTTAAAGTAAACGTAATAGGACTTAAAATGTCGTACATACCTTCTATTTGAATATGCATAGCAAATTAATATCACAAACAATCACGTCCGATAGTAATAATACTTTGAACATAACAGAATTTTCAGTGAAAAAATAACGTTAATGAGCACTATTGAAGTGTTACCACTTTAGGTGCAAAAATTATTTGTTCTACATATTTTATTGCAATTTATTTTATACCTAGGGGTAAAAGGGTTATTTGTCTTCCCTCTAACAATAATTAAAGTCATAAATTCACCATCGACATTTTCGCCCTATGACCTATGGGCGAGACCACTGTGCAACGGTCGACGGGTGTGGTATCCGTGGGGATTTCCGCATGAGAAAAGGTACCTAAGTTAGTCAGAGTATTTCCCATAGTAAGGGAATGGTTACGAGTTGTAATTATGCGGCAGTCACTCCATTACAAATCTCGATAGGCAATAACTGCAGAGAAAGCGTAGAAGAGCAAACTACAGGTACTAAAGTACAACTTTTGGATATAACCTTGATACCCGTTGGAACAAAACATCGATGACCATTTGCCACGATGACCAGCAGAGGTTTTCAAATTAATATGGAACCTCTCAGCCTTAGGAAAGATTTTGCCTCGCTATGTGTTTTACTACCTGAACAATAGTTTGCGTTCAGAAGAATTGTACCACAGGATGACCTTCTTTCGTCGCACCGCTCGCCACAGGCAGGGAATTCATCCTTCTAAGCACGCTTAAGCTATGGAATGATCTCCCTGCTGTGGTTTCTCCAAGCGACTATAATATGGGGTTCTTCAAGAAGGAAATTAGAAGGTTCCTACAGGGGCGGCAGCACTCGCATGATGCCCCTGGTGTTGCACACATTCATAGGCCACGATAACCACGGTGCTTGTTTTCTACATAACTGGCATATAAAAATTGTTAAAAATATAGTAACAATAGCTAATAGGAAAAGCGGAGCAGAAGGTAAAGCGGATCCCAGACTCCGAAGTGAAAGCTTCGGATGCGACTGGGATTAACGCTAGAATGAAGAATGAAGAAGATAGTAAAAATATTGTATGCCTTCAGGCGGAGAATGGAGAAACTTTATAGGTATATAATATATGTATTTACTACTTCACATTGTAACCCATTTTCACAATAAAATGATTTGATTTGAATAGTTAATACGGGTAAATTCGTCAACTCGCTAAAAAAAACTCGCCAAATTCCGCGGGTTGGCACAAAAATAATTTTAATAGTTTAATAACGCAATTTACGTCCGTATATTCGCATTTGCACAAAGTCACATGCATTTGTGATTGTCTTGAAGCGTTTTGTACTCGCAAGATATATGGCAGCACGCGGCGCCGCTTACATACGTAGTACTTACATAAGTACCGTCGACAGCGCATAATTTATGCTCCGAGTTCGCCTTAAATATTATTATAATACGCTAGCTTCCTAGTCGAGGGAACAAGCGTTAATCTTTCAGTAGGAGAAAATACTATCCATCATTTAGGTTCTTTCAGTAGCTACAGGGTAGTTTTTTAGGTTTTGTTTAGTTCCATTTGGCCGTCTACAGAACCGGAGTTTTCAGTCACGCCTTTAAATCCCCAAAGGGGTAGGCACAGGTGTATTAACACTATCATTTCAATAACTATGATTTATGGTCCCACGTAATAGGGGGCGAGCCTAGCGAGTCCAGCGGGCACTTTGTCGTGGGTTGTATGTTTACTATCGGATAACAGCCCTTTTACGACATCCACAGAAAGAGACCCTATTCTACTCCACCGGGAGCCAACACGGCATTGGATAGGTACTCGTATATGCGTGGGCCGCCGGCGCCTCCTTCCGCGAGCAAGTAATGCTCGTAAAGGAGGCGGCGGAGCGGGAGCGAAGGATTCCGTGCCTCCCTATACCCGGAGGCGAGTTGGGGACTCTGTGGTCCCCACACCGGAAGAGGGCCAGATCGAGAGATATGGCCCTGGGTCGGCCGGGGTGCGAGGGATATGGCTACGACAATCTCACCTCCGGCAACTGACGGCCCACAGACGGTGTGCGTTTTAGTCGGTTCGAGTCCGACATAACCTCCTCCTCCAGCTCCGGCGGGGGAGGTATCCGTGGGGATTTTTCGCACGATAAAAAAAAAGGTACTCGTATATGCAATCTTTTAATCTTTATGACTCTCCTGGTATTGCACTCGCCCATAGGCCACTGTAACCACTTACCATCAGGAGGGTCGAGTACTTTTCTGAGACCTAAGTAGTAAAAAAAAATGCTATGAAAATAGTTGTACAATAACGATCGTGTTCAAAAACTTTAATGTTTTGTTATTCCTAGGTCGCAACTTGCCTCAAAAGAAGACAATATACGGTTAGAACGTCACAATCTCACTAAGTTAGTGACGTCATACGTTCATTATTCATAACAGAGACTCGGGGCAGCAATATTATGCTAAGTAAGCGGTAGACAAACTGACTTGCACTGCGTCTGGTAACTTTATTTAGTACCCTACTGGGGTAGAAGACTTACAAACGGCAGGAGAAAAGTATATTAGAATTCCTTATAGTTCACGTGTTTCCCTCTTCCTACAGTCCCGGGTCCTTTAAGGGGGGCGTGAAAAGCATCTGATGAGGCCGTCAAGCTGGATTATTCCCGTTGGCCACCACATAGTTGGCCACCACTGGTGGACATTGGGAAGTTTTATCACTTTTTATCCCAATGGAGTGCCACCACTGTAACATGGTACATGTCTGTAATGGTGACCCTATTTTCAGAGACTTTGCGAGGCTATTAATTACTGTCTCAGTCGAGCCGTCCCGGACATACCTACAAAAACATATAGGTACACACATTACAGATCCTTTTCCTAGAACCAATAGTGTACAGGAGATACAGTAGTAGAATTGTGGGTGAAATTACTCCCAATTAGAAAACAAATACGCAATTTCTTGTTAGGTATATCATGTGAACCGTTACGATGAACGAACGAGAACATGTGTAGCGTTAGCAGGGTTACGGAATTATTTCTCAGGAGACATACGACGTTGTGGATTTAGCAGCTCAAAGTGTCAATAGTAGTTAACCCTCTAATTACGTATGGTCAAATATCTACCAACGTTGTTGGTATATTTTATCTTCTCGTTTATACGACTGGGGTATTATACCACTTTTACCACTAATACGTGTGTACACGTTTGCCGTGTTGGTTCCCGGTGGAGTAAAATAGGGCAACCCCATCTCTTCCTGTGGGTGTTGTAAAAGGCGACTAAGGGCTATCCCTTACCTGCAGTTAAAGTACTATCACATAGAGATTAATGATGTTTTTGATCTTTCGAATGTCAAAACTGGCCGTAGATAGGTTATTGGGAACGGCTCTTAGCCTTCAGTCTGGTAGGCAAAAGTGTACTTACTAACACCCACATTTCGCCAACTTAAATTTTCGGTCCCACGTAATAGGGGGCGAGCCTATTGCCGTCTAGCGGGTACTTTGTCATGGGCTGTATGTTTACTGTCGGATGGATAACAGGCTCAGGCGTGGTGGCTCAGTGGTCAAAGCATTCCCCCTGTAAGGGAAAGATCGTAGGTTCGTGTCCCGCCTGAGCTGTTTCGCTTTTTCCTATCTTAATGTGAACGGTTTTGATTTTCTGTATTACTAAGATAGCTGACAATTAAGCGTTCCGGTTGTCGGTAATCGGTTCCTAAGGCCTATTCACAACACCGGAAGTATCATTCGTATTACCAATTACCACCAACGAGGCGACGGAAACAGGAAAAGAGGAGTGTGGGGAAAAACGAATAAAGGGTGGTAAAAACGTGGGGACTCTCAAAAACAGTACGGTGTGCAGTATATTGCTATTTTAAGTCCAAATAAAAGTCAAGCCGGCCCATTTGTGCTCCGAAAATCATGGGAATACCACCTGCTACGCGTAAAAACACAGAATATAATGCTGTATAATAAATATATGTATAGGTATTACTGTTTGTTTGTGTGTTAAAAAAGTGGAAAAATATCTTTGTGTTTTTTCTCCTATAGGATCTTGTGTGTGAGGATGTATGGATACATGGATAGTCAGATAAATGTATATAGGTATACAGGACAGATTGAAACAATACATGGTACATATCCCGATGTCTCAAATAATAATGTTCGTATGAATGTTTGTATTCTTTCACCCAAAAATGACTTAACGGATCTGAAAGAAATTTGAGGCAGATTATAGTTTGAAATAACACAGAGACTGCTTTTATTCCTAGGAATAGTGTAGATATTTGCTATCTATATTAAGATAGCTTAGTGGTCAGAGCATTCCCCCTGTAAGGGAAAGATCGCGGGTTCGAGTCCCGCCCGAGGTCGTTCTCTTTTCTCTTTCTTAATCGATTTGAATAGTTAGCATAATGAATGCTTCAAAATATTCAAAAATATTGTAGATAATTCTTCTTCATGTAGATAATTGGAAAGGGGATTAATAAAACACGCGGACACAACCGCGTGCAACAGCTATGCAGATTCAACAAACTCTTTATTTTTATATCCTAAAAAAGTAAGAAAAATAATTTCATACCTATATTTTTCGCAAATATTACATAAATTAGGAAAGCATCTCAACAAAAAACTTCCATCGTTATAAGCAACATTATTTGACAAGTACACGTCCCAAAAATATTTTACCAAAACTCGTAGTCAAAACCTAGCACTGTTCATGACAGCCACTGTAAGCAACAAAAACAAAATTCGACCTTATCTTCAGTTATTAGAACTCATATTTGTATCGATCATAAAAACCATAAACCGTTAAGTTAATAGTACAACATTTTCTGCCCGTTTTCCTCTTAGTCAAGGAGTCAGACATTGTAATACTCGCAATATCTAAAGAGCCGGTTGTTTGTCTCTCGAATAAATATTTTATTGTAGCCAAAAGTCGTTTGTTATGTGCCATGTAAAATATGTCGCGAATTTTGTATGCTGCGATATATTCGGTCATTAAGGAAATGGGGATGTTATTGTGATAGTGCTCTATTGTAAGTATTGTTGGTGCAAGTTTAAGATGAAAAATAATGAAGTACGAGTATTAAAAGACTTCAAATAGTTATTATTTATTCAATTTGAACGTTTCGCACAAAAATTTATTAAAATACCGATGTTATTGGAACGTGAGAAAGTAAATAATAATGGCAAGCATAATAACTAGGCAAGATAAAATTATTTTTACACACACTGCATAAGAGTAAATAATAATATAATAATAACAATAAAAGAGCCAAAATAATCTGTATTTTTAGGATAATTAAATTTAATTTCATATTTCTTTTTCGTAATCTAAAATATAGATACTTGTATATACAGGGTGCGGTAAAGATATGCTTCAGTTTTGAAGGTCTACAAAAAGGCCGATTTGAATGTAAATGTGTGGCAACACTACGGCTAACATCTGATTGCATTTCGTCCCGTATTTATTTAAATTTTTAATTAATAATTTCCATAATCAGGGCTTTAATTCGTCACGAAACACATTACTACAATAATAAAAGTATAATTAGGTAAAAAAGTGTGTGTAAAGTGTAATAAATCAGTGAAAATAGCGTCCAGCTGATTTTGCTAACCGGCTAAATGTCAATGACATCGCGTACATATATTTGTTTTAATTTGTGATCTTTGTCGTCACTTTTATTACAGTTTACAGTGATTTTTAAACAGGTAATCGCACCAATTACCACTAATTATCGTATTAGTTTACATTAGTAGCGTATTCAATCCATTTCGTTTTGAGGTTACATATTTATTTGTGTAGGGTACATATTGATAAAACTGCTTTTTGGTATTTAATCCACTATAAATACATAAATCTATTAAATCATAATGCCAGTCACACGTAGCATGTCTTCTGCGCGCCGTGATCAGGCTAAATTAGATAATATATTGAAAAAACTTGACCTTACATTGAAAGAATTGGATGCATCCAAAACGCTGATTGAACAGTTGCATAAGGAAAGGGACGACAATGAAAAGGAACTACTGGATAACTTAAATAAATATGACTTAATAAAAAAGCAGATGGCTGAGCTGCATACAGAGCATAGGTTAGTGTTAGATGAGCGGGATAGATTGCACAACATTGTGGCTGGGTTTAGGGAGTGCAGCGACGAGTACGAGCAGGGCCTCAAGCGCATGTCGGTCTTAGAGCAGGAACTGCAAGAAGCCCACCACCACATTACTCACCTTGAGGCCGAGAAACGTGACACCATAGTATCCCATACCCATAGCTTGTTTGAGGAGTTAGTCGGTAGTGTGCCCAGCCTTGTTTCTACTGAACCTAGCTTAGAACCCACATTTACTATAGACTTAACAAAGGATGATACCTTAATAGCTCATACTCCCAATCCCAAGATGGGCATAGTTGAGTGCAGTAGAAACAAACTTAAGAAATATATAAAAATTAATAAATACATAAGAAAAACTCAAAAACTTATTAAAAGACAAAAATGTATATACACCAAAGTCAAATATATTAATGAGAGAAGGCAATTAGGCGATGAACTTGATATGTACTCATTATTAGTTGAAAAAAACATCTCTGAACATAATAATAATGTATTAAAGCTAGAAACAGAAATTAAAAACTTACAAAAATCACTAGACATAATGACCAACAAGTATTGTAATGTTAAAAGTGAGTATCAGGAATACATTCTGGCCATGAGGGATCTGATGAGACCAAATTCTGCATTAACATCTAAAGACAATTCACTCAGTCTTCACCCAGTCTGTAAGTCCTCACTGACTTCACATATAAGCCCTTCACTTAAGGTAAATGATAAACCCAGTAGTTCCTTCACCGAACATAATAATGGAAGTTCTGAAGTAATGATGTTTTGTGATGAATTGGGGAAATCAATGGGCCAGTTACTAAGTTCACACTTAGGACAAAATGTTACTAATTATTGTATGCCAGGTTTAACTTATTGTAACATTGTTAAAAAAATTAAAAATTATAGCTTAAACAGCAACAATACAATTGTAATTTTAGTGGGAGACAGGGGAAATGCGGACAGAAATGCAATTATGAACTGTTTTGAATTGCTTAGCTCGTTAGATGTAAAAAATATAATTTTATTCACACTCCCATATAGCCGTAGCTTGTCACAGGCAGAGAATAATATTATACACAAACTTAATCAGACAATACATACATTAATATTTCATAATTCTAGTAAATTCCATTTAATTGATATAAATTTGTATGTAGAAAATAAAATACTATTGACTAAAGACAAATTCTATTTAAATAGATTTTTTAAAAGACAGATATTTTTGTATTAAACAATCAGCCAAGAACTTGGCCAAACAAACTGCTTTTTTTGAGCAGAATAATGACAATGTTTGTGTTGCGACCTTGGAATATGTTCCAAATAATAGTGACAATCATTTAAATTTAATTCTAGGACAATAGAGGAAATCTCTAGCAAATTAATTTTAGGGACTAAGGAAAAGCCTGCTCTCATGAATATTATTCATCAAAATATTCAGGGTATTTCTGGCAAAGAGCTGCAACTAGAATTATTTTTGAATGAAAAGCATATTCATGTACTCTGTGTTACTGAACACTGGTTAAAAAAACATGAACTATTAATTAGTATTGATAATTATAAAATAATTAGTTCGTTTACTAGAGATTCCGCTACGAGAGGTGGGTCACTCATCTTAATTAATAACAAATTAAAATCTAAAGACAGAAAAGATATAGTAGCACTCTCTAGTGAGCGAAATATTGAACTATCATGTGCGGAGCTTGAGCAATTTATTATTATTAGCGTTTATAGACCTCCTTCTGGAGATTACAACCTGTTTGAGTCTATTATGGAAGAAACCTTAAAAAAGATATATAAATGTAAGAAGACGGTAGTTGTATGTGGCGATTTTAATATTGATATTTTAGAAAACTCACAGAAAGCGGTAAGGTTCCTTAATCTTTTTAAATCTTTTAATTTACAAAATATTTTCTGTGAACCAACTCGCATCACACCCACAACAGCCACCTGCTTGGATAATTTTTTTTCTGACATTGATGTAAAAGATAAATCTATAATAAATTTTGTAAAGTCAGATCATACAGGTCAGTTAGCTAGATTTGGGCACCAACATGTTCCATTGCCAAAAAATATTGTGTGTAGACCAATCACAACATACAGATTAGAAAAATTTAAAGAAAACATTAACAATAAAATACCTCTTCTGGAGTTGAACCGCGATGAAAGCCCGAATGATCTTTACAGAGATTTGTTCGGAGTAATAAACTACGAATTTAATAACATTTTCACAAAAAAAACAATAAACGTAAATCGACTCAAAATTAAATTTAGTGATTGGGCTACACCTGGAATCCATAAAAGTAGAAAGAAACTGTATGAATTATACGAGATAAAGGCATCTACAAATGAGCCACAAATAATTGAACAAATTAAAAGGTATTCAAAGCTGTTCAAGAGAGTCTGTTCAGTAGCCAAATCTAATTATATTCGGGCTAAAATAGAAAAATCTGATAATAAAATAAAGGCAACATGGAACATTATTAACAAGGAAACCTGTAAGACAAGGTCACGTGATCGATCCTTCGAGTTGGAAGTGGATGGTGAGCACATTAATACTGATGCTGCAGTGGCCAACGCATTCGAATCTTTTTTCACAAATGTTGCAACTACAACTACAAGTAAATTAAATTCTTCACAAAATGCAGCTGCTTCTCTTCTTAAATCTAGTGTTGATATTAATGTAGTGTTAACTTTAATTTTCAGTATATT
Organism: Eilema depressum; assembly: GCA_914767945.1. Classification (NCBI taxonomy): domain Eukaryota; kingdom Metazoa; phylum Arthropoda; class Insecta; order Lepidoptera; family Erebidae; genus Eilema; species Eilema depressum. Next base: position 9,181,979 of record OU612036.1, on the reverse strand, counting down.
GACTCTGAAACCATATTTAAAACATTTAAGCAACTGAATATAAAAAAGACTGAGGATCTTTGGGGCATTTCAACCAATGTAATAAAACCAATAATGCCCGCTATTGCGCCTTATCTTGCAATCATATTCAATAAATGTATAGATGAAAACCTGTTTCCTACTCTTATGAAGTACAGTAAAATCATTCCGTTATTCAAAGCAGGGGAAAAAAGTGATCCATCCAATTTTCGACCCATCTCTATACTCCCAGCCCTTAGTAAAATTTTTGAAAAAATAATTTTTAATCAACTGCTTTCACATTTTACATTTAATAAATTACTTCATGAGAAACAGTTTGGGTTCACTAAAGGCAGAAACACGACGGATGCAGGAGTTGCACTCGTCAAACATATATTTGATGCATGGGAGAAGAAGCAGGATGCCATTGGTATTTTTTGTGATTTATCAAAAGCTTTTGATTGTGTTGATCATGAGACTTTGTTATTGAAATTAGGTTATTATGGTGTTTCTAATGGCTCACTTAGCTTAATAAAGTCTTACCTCAATGGCAGAGTACAAAAAGTCAACATTAATGGCACCGACTCTTCTGGCGCCCCTTTAGTTATGGGAGTACCCCAGGGCTCGATATTAGGACCCCTTTTATTCTTGATATATGTAAATGATCTTCCTTACTTCACTAAAAATCTTTGTGAAATAGTATTATTTGCAGATGACACATCATTAATTTTTAAAACTGATAGACAAAAAGTAGTACTTGACGATGTGAATAATACCCTTTCCGAAATATTGCATTGGTTCACAAGTAACAACTTGTTACTCAATGCAAAAAAAAACAAAATGTGTAAAGTTTACTATGCCCAATGTAAGACAGATAGATACTCATATTGTAATGAACAATGAATCAATTCAAGTAGTTAATACCACAGTTTTTCTGGGAATAACTCTAGATAGTAAACTGCAATGGGGTTCTCATATCACAGCCTTGGCAGGAAAACTTAGCTCAGCTGCCTATGCGGTTAGAAAGATAAGGTCACTAACTGATGAGGAAACGGCACGATTAGTTTATTTTAGCTACTTTCATAGCGTTATGTCATATGGTCTGTTGCTGTGGGGCTCAGCTGCCGATATTGAGACTGTTTTCATATTACAGAAACGCGCGATACGAGCAATCTACGGCCTCAGACCCCGTGACTCGCTGAGAGAAACATTTAAAGAAATTAATATATTAACGGTTGCTTGTCAATATATTTACGATAATATTTTATACATACGGAAGAACTTAAATCTTTTAAAAAAGAACTCGGACACACATGATTATATACGAGAAATAAAGATAAACTAGCAGTGCCAATACTCAGGCTTCATAAGGTTGGTAATTCATTTGTAGGCAACAGTATAAAAATATTCAATAAAATTCCTCAGGATTTGGTTGACATGCCACTTAATATTTTTAAAATAAACGTGAAAAAAAGTCTAATGGAAAAAGCTTATTATAAAGTAGAAGAATATCTTAATGATAAAAATGCATGGTCAACCTAATCACTTTCTTGCCCGCACATTGTAAATTGTATAAAAACCGTATTAAAAAATAAATAAATAAATAAAAAGGATAATTGAGTTCTCTGAGTTTCTTGCTGGTATCTTCTCAGTAGAACCAACTACCGAACCAGCGAAAGAATCATTTTCAAATGGTTTACTTTAATTTATTTAATATTTTATTTTTTGTTCACATACTTCTTGACACAATTGTAATATTTTGACGTTCATATGTGCTCTATATGTGCCTAAATTGAATAAACGAAATTGATTCTTTGATTCTTTGATTGATATCACAGATGAAGGCAATTTCTGGTTTTTCCAAGATTTTTTACAAGTGTTTTTTTATAAAATGCGTACATTATGCAGTGATATCAGTAATATTTTAAAGAAATATTAGGTCAAGAGTATCCGCCAACTGTTGAGCATTTACGAAAACAATTATGAAAATAAAAGTGAAAGATGTATGCCAAGAGCGTATCAAAAATAAACATATGATCTCTGCCTACCCATTGGTAAATAGGCATGACTGTATTATGTAACGTACTTTATTTTTGTACTAAAATGTATTTCCTTAGTAACTTTATGGGAATAATTTTAGTACGCGTTTTATATGGCCAAGTGTGCACTAAAACACACAAAATGATATGAATCTGAATTTATGTCTTGTGATATTGTAATATAATGCGATTGATATAGTGAACTATTCATGAAATAGCAAGAAAGGGTTTAATATGCTAATCAATTTATTTGTCTGAGTATTTTATTAAGTGTTGTGTGCAATATAAAAAATTCTATGTATGTAAATTCATCATCATCATCATTTCCTTATTTCTTTGATTGGTATTTGAATCTTAACATTTATGGGAACGATTGCCGTATCATTGAAATGAGCCCATTTTTGTCTCACCCAGCGTGACACAATTTTATTTTCAACACCATGTTTAGTATACATGAAAGTCAATATTTATATAGAGCTCCACCCGGGTAGAATTATGATCCCGTTCATCGCTGATAGTAGCGTGATGCTATAAATACTACGGTGGTGCCTAATAATGTAGGTTTATAATGGCGAAAGAATCTATTCGTTAAATAGGTACAACAACATTTCATACTTTTTGAGTTTATTCGTTTCTTACAATAATACAAACCTTTCCTCTTTATAATATTCGTATACATAAATATTATACCACCTACAACACAACACTACATTTGATCTCAAAAGCCCCTTCGAGAGAAGACATTCGGCGTTGCATTTGAGTTGTAATGTCGTTTTACAAGAGTGCTGTCTCCTAAACTATTATGCTATGTCATTCGCAGTACTACCCGACATTTGTATGTAAATGCGTGTCTATAGAATATACCCTTGCGTAAACTTTCACTAGTGTTGCGACAAGAAAACAATCGATATCGATATTTTGATCGGATTATTAGACTGCAAAAAATATTGTATTTATTCGTTTTCCCTATTATCCATGCTAATATTATAAATGCGAAAGTAGCCCTGTCTGCTTTGATATGCTCTCATGCCTAAACCACAGAATGCAAATTGATGAACTTTGATATAAAGATAGATTAGAGCTTGGAAGAGGACATAGGCTAGGTTTGGTACCGATAACGAATATCCACACGGGTGGGCGGCGCCACGGGCAAAAGCTAGTTAATGTATATTTTATCAGATATTCACGACTCTGCCTCCTATTATATACGTGAATATCTGATACCAAACCTTAGATAAATTTTAGCATAGGTATAATAAAAACTAGAAAAATATTTAGAAATCGTAAATTAATGGATTCAAAACCTAACTAGATTATGAACCCACTGCTAAATAAGTATTTTATATAATAGAAGTTAAAATCATGTGGGTAGTACAGGCTACATCTCATTATACATTATAATTATGATGCTAACGTACTTATAACAAAATTCAGAGAGAAAATCTATTATAAGACTGATTGTATTCATAACATTTCTAACTAAGATGATACTAAGAAAATACTTGCAAACTAAATAACCACTATACTTTTCAATATTTTTTCTTAGAATTGTTATAATATTCGTAGCTTAAAACAATTACTATAAAACGATGTTATACCTAGAATTAATTTGGCATTGCCAAAGCAATTTACAAAATTCTAATTTCAAGCAAATACTTTTATAAAACCGACTGCTCTATTTACTTTTCATAAATTACTGAGAATTGTATGGTCACAGAAAAACTATGTTTCAAGTTTACCTCAGTTTAGTCTCTGTATTAATTTAAATAAATTAAAAGTCTAGCTTAATACAGTACCTGAAGAGAATATCTTAAAATAATTCTTCAAGTACAGTAAAAAAAAACTTTGAAAAAGGACTTTTGCTATTTAAAGTAATGGACTAATTTGCTTGAATATCAAATGTTAGTAACTGTATTGAAGTTTCTTCAAAGGCCTGAGGGTAATATTGGGATAGATGTCCCATTTGGATAGTTGCCCCAGTTGGATAGTTGCTCCGGTTTTTAATACTATATATTAAGGACTTATGTGAATAACAAACATCCAAACATCTTCACAAATTTTCACATTTCTAATATTAGTAAGATAGTATTATTAGGATAATATTAGTACGATAATATTAGTAGGATATTATTAGTAGGATAATATTAGTAGGACAATATTAGTAGGATTATTGTGCAATGTGAGCTTAATATTACTATCGATATCCACATAAGCCACATCACTAGAGAGTGACAAACGAATTACGCGGCGAAAGGCGGCGGTGGACACACGCCAGGCACACCCATAAAAAAGGTGCCCATAAAACAAAGATTCCTGAATTTTGCCATGAGATGGGGCCACATTAATGCTGTTTATGTTCGAAGGCGGTAGCGTTATTTATTGTACTACCTAAACTAGAATATTTACGAGCTAGCCTGTGTAAACGTAAACGTAAAATAAACACTATCGACTGTGAAGTTAGCAATTGAATTCAATTGATTTATTTGCTTCGAATAGGAAGGAGGTAGGACACGACGATATTCCGTCCCAATCGAGCAGTCCGACTGGGGAAGTACCTCCACCTCACAGAATACCGCGACTGTAATAGCCTCGTGTTGTGTTATTGGCGGTGGGTAGGGTAGCCAGAGCTCACTGGAGAGGTTTTGTGCTGTCAGTGGAAAGACCAAAGGCTCGTCCTGCTTATCTTCTGCGCTAACGGCCCGTATTCTAGAATGGTACTCAGTTCTGAATCTACATTTATCTGAGGAAATTGTGAAGACAATATGTCAAATCAGCTTTTCATCCCACCATCTCGGAAAGACTATTTTTGCTCTTCGATAACTGAGCGTAAAAGTCGTTTTTATCCTCTAGAGAGGTAAAGTAAATTTGAATTTAGAACATCGTGTGTACTAGGTTTGTGGACTCAAAACATCATTAAACCTATTTACTTCTACCTCTATGGTGCCGAATTTATCATACAACTTTTTTTTAATTCATGAAAAACTCAGACTCGTAACCTCCTTGGTGTACTTTCTTTTTAATTTGCTTTGCGCGCATCAATTTTTTTCACGTCATATTGTTGACATTGTTGTTGAATTTTTATTTTGTTGTATTTTATTATTAGTATTAATACACATATTATACAGCCTCCATGGCGTAGTGGTATTGAACGCGGCCGCTACGCAGGAGGCACGGGTTCGATCCCCGCTCAGTGCAAATATTTTTTATTCATGAAAATGGGTATTTGCATTGGTCTGGTCGTGCCTTGGAGAGCACGTTAAGCCGTCGGTCACGGATGCCATACGAACATCTATGGCAGTCGTTACGGGTAGTTGGAGCCCTAAAAAGTTCAACAACAACGGTCTGGCTGCAATGCTTCGATATCGCCTAATGTCATCATTGGGTTGTGGAGGTCAGATGGCAGTCGCTTCACGGCAAATATCGAGGTCCAGCCAAATCCGCAGTTAAGACTGGTAAAGCGGACCCCGGACTCCGAGGTGAAAGCTTCGGATGCTGATTGGGAATTAACGCTAGGAAGGAGAAGCATTTCATTATTTCCTCGCTGAGGTGGGATGAAAAGTTACGTGTTGCACTCGAGTGCAAAGATTTTTCACCTTGTGCTCTTTTGATTCCCTCGCTAACGCTCAAGATTCTAATTTGTGAATCACTCGCTACGCTCGTGATTCAAATTTAGAATCTTTCGCTTGCTCGGTCATCAAAAATGAGCACGCGGTTAAAAAGCAACTTTGCACTCTTGTATAACAAATAACTATTAAGCATGACGGGCTTACGGCGTAGACATATTTATTCGCTCTCTTCGGCAAATAAACTTGATGACATGTATGTGTAAGAACCTTTCCTAAGCGATTTAATTAGTCAAAGAGAGAAGCCCCGAGGTCGATTCTCTTTTCTATATCTTAATAAACTCTTTTAGATTTATAATATTAGTATAGTATAGATACATCTTTTCCATTTTATTTCCAACTTATATTCACCAAACAAAATGCATTTGCGTCTACCTGCCTATATGTCGCCGCATCTTATACAACCTCTATACAGCTTCCCAGACGCTCAGGTGCCCTGTAGTGCACTTAACACGCTCCCGTGACGTCATTAGTACACCGTGTATGTATGAATGTTGTGTGGAAACATGGAAGAGTGTCCTTTTGAGTGGTGTCTAGCGGGTAAACCTGTGGTATGTTATATGTATGTGTAAGGACTTTGCATGTATATTGTGTGATTGTTCCATTCAAATTGGTTTTATGGGTAATCGGCTTGTTTGAACTGACAGAGTGCAATTTGTGTATTAAAGTATGATTCCGTAGCCGACCGCATAAGACTACTGCCGACGCACGCGGCAGATGCGCGTAGTTCATTGCGGCTTCTCAATGATCCCCTTTACATGTATCGGAGTTTAACAAGTAATGGATACGCTGTATCTGCTGCATGCGTCTGCAGTTGCCGTATGCGGTCGACTTCGAACTCATACCTTAATAGGTAGCATGGCTGCAATACGATTGAAACTTTGAGAAATACGTACAATAAGTCATCGTGATTTACAGTAAAAGTTCTGATTTATTTTAATTAATGCGTTTTAATCACACTCGTGTTGCCGACCCTTTAAAAACAGAGAGATTTTGTGCCGTCAGCGAAGAAGACAAGCAGAACAAGCCTTTGGTCTTCCCACTGACAGCACAAAACCTCTCCAGTGAGCTCTGGCTACCCTACTCACCGCCGTGAACACAACACTATTCTGTAGAGTAAAGGCACTTTCCCAGTCGGATAGCTCGATTGCAACGGAAATACCGTCGAATCCTGCATCCTTCACCTATTATTATTTATTTTATTAATAATTTAGAAAACCAACAGTCAAATTATAATAAAAAAAACATTCATTTTTAAGCGCGTTTAAAATCATCAACACTAAAAAAACGTTGAAATATATATCACACATTCACACCCGCCATTACCACTAAGCACTGGTAATGAAAAGGAATGAAAGTGAAATGTACAAAAACCTTCATTCATGTTATGTGCTAATCAAGTGCAGAACGAAGCAATTTATTCGAAAATCCCTCGGGACTGGGACGGTGATACATTATTTTTTGTTCGAGCTCGTTAATCTAACAGTATCCAATTATGTCGCCAAAAATAAAAATGAAAAGTGCAGCCAAGTTCGGAAATTTCTATTTATATGTATACTAATAGGTATTATAAAGTCTGTTTGTTTGCTTATAATCTTCGTTTATCGAGGAAGGTTATTGCTAAACATCATCACACTACTCCCCAAGGAGCGGAGCAGTAATGATAAATGTCAACAAATCTGACAGATTCCCATACATTTTATTTGAAAATTAATAAAATGCGGACATAATATGTCCGCATTTTATTAATTTTATGTGGCTTGTGATGATACGAGGTCTCGAAAAATGCCAAGGACAAAGCCGGGGCTGATCGTCTAGATAGATAGATAGATAGATAATTCTTTATTGTACACCAATAGATTTACAGTAGTACTAGTAGGTAGCATGTTACAGTTCAATGTACAATGGGCGGCCTTATCGCTGGAAGCGATCTCTTCCAGGCAACCTTGAGATATATATATAGTATAATCAATCACGGATTTTGTTATATTCTTTTATTATTTGAAAAGTGATGATGCGGTTATAAATGTCTTGATCAGACTTAAAGCCTTACGTTTGTTTGATCGCAATCAATAGAACCGGCAAAAATCGCGATAACCGAAATTTATATGGGCAGAACTGTGAGTGGGCATCAGCTAGTTGAATATACGAACAGTGAAAATCTTGCCGGTTGATAGCAATATATAATATATTATCTTCTTACATATCTGCCTATCCCTGTATATATATACAAAATATAATATATTAATATTTTCGTGCCGAGAAAAGATTTTCAACTTATTTACATTCTTTGAACTACTATTTTGCAGTATCGTAGCACGCACCCATTTTTTCCGCTATTTAGACAATTTTCTGTAACGAAAAATATTTTGTTCTCCGGAAATGGGATAAAATACTATGTAAGATCCCCAGAATTCTATCGCAAGGGTATAAAATGATTTTCCCCGAGATGGCAAAAATGTCTAAATAATGAGGATAAGTAAATACTTCGAATAAATAGGTTTTTCTTAAAAAATCTTCTTTGAATAAATGCATAAAATTATAAAGGAAAATTTCAGTTTCTCACTTTTGATATGAATATTTCTCCTTCTTCATCCTAGCGCTAATTCCAGTCGCATTCGAAACTTTCGCCTCGTAGTCTGGAGTACGCTTTTCCAGTCTAACTGCAGGATTGGCTCAACTTAGATATTTTCCATGAAGTGATTGCCATCTGACCTCCACTACCCACTGCAGTTAGACCAGTTATTGAACTTTTATGGCTCCAACTACCCGTAAAGATTACCGTAGATGTTCGTTTCCGACGACGCGACGGCTTATTGTACTCTCCGATGCTTACTACCTCCTATGTAGCGATCGCGTTCACTACCGCTACGCTGCAAGCTATGGGGTGAGTACGAACTACTATCGTAATCGTATCGTGAACGTAACGATAGCACGGAGCATTGCTATTGGTAGGCTTCAGGCAGGCGGCCTATCGCAATGCTCCGTGCTCTCGTTACGTTCACGATACGATTACGATAGTTGTTCGTGCTCACCCCACTGTTTACTTTTTGGGTATGAATATTTCTGCTGAAAATTAATTCTTGTATTAAAAGAGTTTTGTTGCTTGTTTTCTACATATTCCTTCAAAATAATATGCTTTAAGAGCAAGTACGAAGAATTGATTTTCGTTGAGCCTTAAATGTCTACGTCTAATGGTAAGCAGATCTCCTCAAAGCGTTCTAAAAACTCTACTGTCTTTTAAGAATTTAGTGGTTAGTAATGTGGAAGATATTACTCCAGTTTTACGTACCTTTTATACCAAGAAATTCTCGCAGTAAATTAAATTACCAGGATGTAAAACCAAGGTTTATGATGGAGACACTATACCTATAAACAAAGCCTGTAAATATATTATGGTCTGGTGGTGTATTTTTTTTCTGGATATTGCCTAATACACTACCGTGCACCTACACTACAATTTTGATATTAAAAAAATTACAACGACCAAAAAATTAAAAAGGTCATTTTAGTTGCAAATAATAAAGAAATACATATTCTGAGACATTCAACGTAGCGCTATTAAGACAGCGCAATTAGTTTGTAATATGTGTTCTAGAATGCGGATAAATTACGGTGGCCTATGGACGTGGGCAAGACTCGCGTCGTCACACACGCGCTGCCGATATAAGTTTAATATATCTTGGAAGTCGAAATTAATCAACTTAAAATTTTTGCCGTACACATAATACACTATTATCTATTATGTATAATACATATTTTCTCCAAAACTTTTTCGATTCCTCCTTCAGAATTCCTTCAATCAATACAAGACGCTAAAACTTAAGCAATAAAATATATAATCCTACACACTCACTGTTGTCATCATAACTATATGGTCCACATCACTCCTCTATGTTCAATGAGGGTACTCGTAAATTGCCGACTCATTCTATAGATTGGTTTGGAAACACACGGGTGCATAATGCATCTAACATGTTTAATCCAAGTGCTTAAATACATAGCCGTCTTGGTTCCCGATGGAGTAGAATAAGGCCGCCCCATCTCTTCCTGTGGGTGGGTGTCGTAAACGGCGACTAAGTGATAGGGCTGTTCTCCATCTGACAGTAAACAACTATGACCCATCTGCTAACGTGCGCTGCCTGCCCAAGTACGTGTATACCGGAGGAACTCGTGAGTGCCTCTGTGAACGCTATCAAAGTGGCTGCACTGCGCAAACAAAATATGACACGAATCACGATATGCCGTCCACTCCACTCCACGGAAGAATGCAGCGAGTTCATATTATTATCTTTTATTAGTAACACTGCGCTCAGGGTCTGCTTTCCTATAACTTCATAACTTGTTTATTTTGGTCGTCAAAAAAGCAGGTATCCGGGCCTATCCAGGCTTGTAAGTAAAGCTAGGTTGAACCTCAAAGCCTCATATACCTATCTGACCCACCCTCCACTACGTATGAAAATCCGAATATTTCTACTTATATTCTGCTCTTCAATAACTCAGCAATTGTAAGAGTATTTCGATTTTACAAACCAAAGTAGGTATAAAACTTGTATTTGCAGTGGACTGCAATAGGCTAATTAATTGATTGATTGATTGTATCAAACAAAGATTTAAAACATATTCATTACTTATGCCAATTCTCCGAATACCGTATCACGCAGGAAGACGCAAGTTACGTATAACCTAAAAGTTTAAGATTTTGTGTAAAACTAACCCCCAATATAAATTTAAGGTCGCCATTTTATTGTACAGCTCAAAATACAGTAAAAAGTAAATAAAACTTCACGAAATATAAACTTTAGACGCTCTTCTTTAGTTTTATGATAGTTCTAGTACAATAAAACTTAACTGTTCTTCATGGTCCGATTAAACGGTATTCGCTTTATATTTCAAGTAGAATTTACAAGATTCCTTGGTGTAACAATCGACAGTAAAATAACATGGAAGCAACATATAGAGCAGTTGTGTAAGAGGGTCAGTAGATCAGTATACGCACTTCATGAACTGTCACAAATAATTCATACTGAAGCACTCTTAACCGCATACCATGGCATGGTGGCGTCGGTTCTTAGATTTGGAATAATTTTTTGGGGTAACTCTGTTCATAAAGATAGGATATTTAAGGTACAGAAACGTTGTATAAGAGCAATGTTCTCATTAAAAACAACTGACAGTTGCTTACCCTACTTTAAAAAATATAATATACTAGCTTTTGCCCGCGGCTCCGCCCGCGTGGATGTCGGTTATCGCGACCAAACATAGCCTATGTCCTTTCTCAAGGTCTAATCTACCCCTATTCCAAATTTCATCAAAATCGGTTCAGCGGTTTAGTCGTAAAAGCGAGACAGACAGACAGACAGACAGGCAGACAGACAGACAGAGTTACTTTCGCATTTATAATATTAGTAGGGATTAACATTGCCCTCCCTGTATATTCTCGAAGTAGCACTATTTGTTAAATTCAACCTTCATTTATTTGTTTTGGCCTCTGACGCATCTGGACGAATGCAAAGAGACAAAAGTCGGTTACGCTTGTATCCGGCAAACACCACTTTAATGCATGATAGTGTCTTTGCCATGGCTCCAAAAATTTACAACAAATTACCCAAAAACATAAAAGAGGCAAATGTAACTACTTTTAAACAGGCACTCAGAAAGCTACTGAACGAAAAATGTTATTATGACGTTAAAGACTTCCTGCAAGAAAAATTATAAATTTATTAATTCAATGGAACTATTTCTTATTTTCTTTTTACATTATATTAATTATTATTATTTTTTTTTAATTTTTATTTTTTTGACATTAGCTGATATATTTATTGTAATTGTTATTTTTGACATGGTGAAATTTCTGACATTTCTTTATATACCTATTGTTATGAATGCTTTCTGATTAATATTATGACTTTGCATGTACCTATACCTAAATATTTGCACACCTTAAAGAGGTCGTAATACAGCGCACTTATACACTTGATGAATGTGTCCTCTAACAGCTTTTTGTAACCTGTGTTATGCAAATAAATAATTTGACTTTGACTTTGACTTTGACTATGAAATGTTCCTCCGTATGTTTACACACGGAATGAAATCTCTGCGGTTCAGAGCTCATTTTATTGAATTTGTGTTTTTGGCATACTCCTATCCCAAAGTCCTTACGGTATTTTGCCATAAGTAACTGCCTATATTAGATAGCTGGGTAGCCGGTTCAATCCCTACGGTATAAAAAAGGATTGGGTAAAATGGAGTTTAGAGTTCATTAGACAAACAAAATGTATTCCACTATCGCAGAGAGGCGGCCATTTTGAATGCGGAGGCTTTTTCTAAATGTTTTCATAATATGATTACTGTGTATGCGTATATTTCGTGTCAGCAATTTTTGTATGTAACTATCTGTAGTTTTTATAAACAAAGTTTAGTTGATGATATGAGTAGATCAGTATCTGGGTTTCCGAAGTAGATTTTGAGAGAAAACTTTTGACAATTTTTTTGACAAAATTTAAATAAGTAATGCTTAGAATGCCTGAATAATTATTGAAGTATTAGTTCATACAAGACTGACATAGGGGAAAGTCGACTAAATTGTACCGTCTTTTAAATCGTACCGCCTCTAGATTTCTCAATGACTCTTTTTTCTACACTAGTAACACCAAACGATACCTTAGTGTAGCCGTCAACTACCCGCCATTTTGAGTTGACGTGACGTTGACGCTAATTATCCAAGTCCAAGTCAAAAGTGGTACAATTATAATCGACTTTCTCATAATATAGCTCACTCTCATCCGGTCCGGTTTGTTTCCTTCACACCTTCTTCCTTTGTCCTTCTTCCGAACCGTTAAGGCTCGGGACTTGGCTCGAGTTTGCATTCCATTCCAATTTTCCATAACCGTTACTCATTTGTACTGAGTACCAGACGATACGTGTCAGTATATTTTTAGTGACCTGTTTAAATGTCTACAATTCTTCTTTCATCCAACCTAAAAATATAACTTCTAACGCGAGTACAAACATAAATTTTCTATTGAAGTTGACACATACGTCTACAATAGTTCCACGAACCAGTTCTCTCGGTACGTTAGGCCAACTATAGTAACTATATCGTCAGCCTTTACAAATCAGAAACAAAATGTCGATACAACAAAAGGATCCCTTTCTTCTGCCAGCAACTTCGTCTATACCATAAAAGTTACATTCCTATAACACAATACGACCAGCTCACAATCCCCTTGCCAATCTTGAAGGATTTTTTTCTCGAAGATTCGGTACATAGTCATTAAGCGTAACAAAAACTAAAGTAGGCCGAACTTTGCCGAACTTACCCGAAGTTTGGCGAACCGTGGTCCAACTGCTGAAGTTTGAGGCAAAAAACGACCGAATTCAGTATATGTACGATCATATGCTGTACAATGCAGGACACAAAATAAAGACACAGCATTGAAAATTGCATAAGGGAGTAGATAAAAGTGACTTCTCTATCTTTTTTAAATCTTGTCCTTTACTTCCCTCAGTCCTTATTTAGTTGGCAATACGTGATAGACATTTCTAATAAATGCATAGGCTACGATAACCACTTACCATTGTTTTTTTCCTAAGAGTAGTAACTATAAAAGTACAAGTTTGAACAAAGGATTATTCTTCAATCAAGAAGATTTCTACAATTTTGAAAATGATAAGATGTGAGGTACATATAATTATTGCTGCTCAATATTAATGCTGCTCATAAACTGTGAAGTGCCGTAACAAAATGTTCGATTTCTAACATTTTGTTACGGCACTCAGACTACAACCTGCTAGATGGTAAGATGCTAGGGTAAAGTCTAGATGATGTAGATTACCATTCCAGATGCTGACAACAAAAAAAGGGTGGTAGGTGATATCGGTACAAAACTCTGTTTAAAAAATCAAGTACTTATATCATTATTTTCCTGGTGAACCTTATTTGTGCACTACAGTGTACAGGTGAACAGGGTAAACGCATAGTGAATAAGCAAGGCGAGTCATAAAACTACACGACCCTGATTCGATACGCACTTACGATGCTTACGCACTTGTGTAAGTAAGGACTTATACTTATGTACTTATAGATAAGGCTACGTTCATACGAGTTGGAATAACATCAGTGATTTGATATAATGATGAAGAGTGTGGATAGAATGCGGAAACTTGCCTGTATGTATGTACTTTTAAATTCCTCAAATTAGAACTAACTAAGGTTATGGTTATTTGTGAAATATGTACACTAAAATATCTCTGGATTTTATTTTATTGTCCCCAAAAGAGGCTTTACGACCGTGTACACTGGAAAAATAGTCATAATATCCAAAATATAATAGTGTGTGAACCGCAACCCCCCCCCCCCCCCCCCCCCCTCCAACTCTAGGCTGCAGCCGCACCTGATGAGCAGTCATAAGCAAATACGTACCTTTCACTAACTCATCATCATCATCATCATAGCGTTGTACCGGTTGAATCTAAGGTTTTCAGCCTGGAGTGTGGTGGTCCGCTTATTCTTTCTTGGTGCAAGTTAGTAAAGCCAACGATGTTTTGTACTAACCAAATAAAGAAAGAAGAAAAGAATATTTTCAAAAAACACATAAAAAACAAATTCATTAGTGATTGTTAGTTCAAAACAAAGTTTTTGTCGTTGAAACTTTGACAAAAGTAGCAGCGCGTCAACGCTTTTGTACTAACTCAGCACGCTCTCTGCGAAAGCTGTTGAAAGCGTGCTGAGTTTGTAGTTTCTTGTGTAACTAGATGTGTTCTGCTTGTTACGGGCTCGTACAAGTACAGTACTCTATGTTTGTATGTTTTTGTGATCTATGTTTGATTCTGTCAGTTAGTGCGGTTTATATGTGAGTGTGAACAAGCGCTATAATATGATAACAGCTTTATTTACAAGGTGTCATACTGCGAGATAAAATCCTCCTCTTTATATAAGGTCATAATCTACCTCTGACCTAGTGATAAGTAGATAGATTTTGGACGATGGTGATAATCTCCGGATCCACCTATTCATTTTCCTTCTTTGGGTTTGATTTGATTTATTATACTTAGTGGAACAAATGAACACAATCAAATCATTGCTATTTGTCACTTGTGAAGATTTTGCAAGTGAAGTTCTGGAAGTGTAAAGTGGCAAATATGTGATTCTGCTCTTACAATTTTTTAATATAAAAGTTGCAAAAATCTCGTTTAGTCCAGTCAAAACTACATAAATCATAAAGTTTATAATTAATCCAACGGCGAATCGAGTTAATTTATCGAAGTTCAAATAAAAATATTTAAAGATAGTTAAGTGACATTACATTGCATTAGTGCATCTCAGTCTGCATTAGTGACAAAAAGTTCGAGTCGGACTTACTGTTCGCAGTTCGATTTATTTCAATACGGACCAGCTGACTAAGTCCTTTAAATGAATTCTGCAATCTGTCTGATCTCGAGCAATCATAAAACTAATTTCAATGTTTTCTTGCAGAGAATTTAATAATCCATTTTTCTATCAGCAAAATTTTATCTGAACTAGTTTGCAGTAGGTTCAGTAATCCCTTTAATAATCACTTCTTAATCGGCTGCTCTCTTCACGTCCGCATAATTTTCATATTATGCAACTATCTTGGTTACTTATAAAACTTGCAACCTGCAACACGCTCAAAAAGTCTCTCCTCCTGATGTGGCTTATGTTAGCTGTTACAGGAGCCACAGTTGTTAACCTCAAGAGGAAAGCCAGAGTAATCCTGGCCTGTCAGCACCTGCTGATTGTACCAATTAGTGGGTGAGGTTGGCATTTTAGAAAGGGGACTCTTTTGTCCGCACTTAGCCTCCTTGTTGGGCCATTGTGCGTGAAAGTTAACATTTTTTTTTAACGTGCGTAAAGTCCCCACGGATACCCCTCTGCCGGAGCCGGTGGAGGAGGTTATGTCGGACTTGAACCGACTAAAACGCACGCCGTCTGTGGGCCGTCGGTTGCCGGAGGTGAAGTAATCGTAAGGGTGAGGTTGACACTGGCACCAATAGATCTTAAAAGGGCTTTATACACTTAATTAGCTTGGTGCGTCTGCACCAATATCTGTAAATTCCTTACTGTCCTTACATTTTCCAGAGTATTTTTTTCTTTTTATTTTGCGTTTTCTTCTTTTGTTCCTCACTAGTCGTACTTTATGTCCGCGCCCTTACATCCAGTACTATTTTACTTACATAAGTACAGGTCATATACTTTGATTTTATGTTCCGATTTCAGGAAAAAATCGTTTACAAGTAGTGATAGGGGAACTATTTTATGTGCGTCACTTGATTTTTATGGGGCAAGTTGAATTGCAGCTCTCGAAGAGATGTGAAGATGATAAGACACGGGTACATAGTAACTTTTGTATGTATACAGAAATGTAGAAATGATTTTCGCTTTTATATATTTTTGGTGTTGGCACGTAGAATGAATATTTATACTTTGATATATTATATTTTGATTAGTTATCACGTTTAATTAACCAATAGTAGTAAAATACAACTTATAACTGAAGGTCAATTATTTATCTTATACAAAAATTTCCAAGTTCAGTTTTGATCTACTGTCAAGAAAATCGAGCCAACTCTGGTAAGAAAATGTATTCATTAATTTTACCTTGTTCAAAACAATCATGAGGTCAATGTCTTTTCTTGAAAATGGTTTAACGAGAGTGCCGTTTTTAGGGTTCCGTAGCCAAATAGCAAAAAACGGAACTTATAAGGGTTTACATCTTTACATGTAATTAGATTTTGACTGATCTAGACTGAATTCAAAACATGTTTTCATTAGGATCTTTTAGAGCCTTCTAACATTGTTTTTGTATCTCTTTCTTTTGCTAACCAATCCTAATCATAGTAAAAATAAAAGATGAGACGTAATATTTTTTTTCTTAAAGACGTTTACTTACTCAAAATTATACGCTTTACGATCACGGTGACCTGCTGCTAGCATCCAGCCAAGGGTCACCGAGACCTTGTCCAGTGTAGGTGCCCTTTGGAAATATACTTTTACTGTCCTTATTAGACCTTGGCCGTAAATCTCTAAATATACATATACATGTACTCACGCCTGTAAATGCCCCGGAGGCGCGGGTTCGATCCCCGCTCAGTGCAAATATTTGTGTGAATTAAATATGAGTATTTGCATTGGTCTGGTCGTGCCTCGGAAAGCACGTTAAGCCGTCGGTCCCGGTTGCCATGAGAACATCTATGGCAGTCGTTACGGGGTAGTTGGAGCCCTAAAAAATCCAAAAACAACGGTCTAACTGCAAAGCTTCGATATCGCCTAATGTTAACATTGGGTTGTGGAGGTCAGATGACAATCGCTTCACGGAAAATACCGAGGTCTAGTCAAATCCGTGGTTAAGACTGGTAAAAGCGGACCCCAGACTCCGAGCTGAAAGCTTCGGATGCGACTGGGAATTAACGCTAAGAGGATAGTATAGTACTCACGCCTGTAAATTCCCGAAGGGGTAGGCAAAGGTGTATTAACACCCACATTTCGTGAAGTATGATTTTCAGTCCCACGTATTATGGGGCGATAAAAAAAATAGAAAGTGGATATTAAAAAATAAGTTTGTGGGTATGACATTTTCGTTTACAGTTGATGATGGAGTATAGTTTTAATTTTTTTATACCCTTAAGTGGCAGACAAGCACAAGGCCCATAATTTTTAGATCTTGTTACCTCTTCATTATCATAGCGTTAGCCTCAATTGCCTCCAAAGCTTGAAGAAAGAAAGAAAGAAAGAAAAATCGTTTTTTGCGGATCACGCATAGGTGTACACATCCATATCCATCCATACTAATATTATAAATGCGAAAGTAACTCTGTCTGTCTGTCTGTCACGCGTTCACGCATAAACCACTGAACCGATTTTGATGAAATTTGGTATAGGGGTAGATTAGACCTTGAGAAAGGACATAGGTTATATTTGGTCGCGATAACCGACATCCACGCGGGCGGAGCCGCAGGCAAAAGCTAGTATGATATAAAAAACAAAATTGCTTGCACTTTGATCTCTTACAAAAAATAAAAAAATACAGTTGCACTCCGCGAGTGCCGACAGAGGTGAAAACATGGCCAATTTGTGGGATACATATAGATACTACTAGAGGTGTCGGTAATAGTAACAGTGTTGTAACTTCAATTGTTTTCAATTTACTAAGCATGTCACTGGATTACAACGCAGCCCCGTACTGAAAAGAACTCTAGCAACGAACTCAGCGGGCTTGTTTTCTTTGCGACCCATTTACAAACATAATATTTACTTCATCTAATTGCGTACAATGTTTCATTCGAGTAGCCTCGTATAGTAAACAAAGCTTATTTGTCGTCTAAATATCCTTAAATTAAAGTAAAATACTATAAAAAACGACAAATATTAAATCTCTTCAAAAACTCTTGAAATCAAAACATCTAAGTTTTAAAATATAAGCCTGTTAGTAGAAAAATATGAATCAGTGATCAAAAGAAACACAAAATACTTGAGGAATCGTGAATCAACTGAAGCAAATAGTAACTTGAATCGTTTCAAATATTTTTACACGAATTCGATAAGTATGATATTACAGTGGCGCCCAACGTGGGACTCGTATTCATCTACTGTAATACTTGTTCCGTCATACCTAAGTAATAATTTATTATCTCCTGTTCAAATTCATGCCGTTAAGAAACTCCTCACCGTACCTCGTATCCGCACTTCAATTACAAGAGCCCTTATCAATTCATGTCCCAATTCACCTATCTTGAACTCGGTCTCCGAAGATTGGCGAACACAACCGAACCATATAAAAAGTTGGTATATTGACATACTTAGTTATTCTAAAAGCGGCTTTCCACGGTGTGTGGGTCTACAGATTTTGCCATGCACTTCACATAGACATGACCACGGATGGCTACGTGCCAAACACCAATTTCCTATGTACGGTGAGTGTTAGCCACTACAAGGTTAATTTGGATGTGTCATGTGTGTTTTTTACTATTTCTTATAGCTTTTTAGTTTTTTTTTTCTATGTATATTTTTTCAAGTTTATCTATTTGGTGATATGCTGTTTTACATCTGTGGGTTACTAAGGGACCGGTTAAAAATCACACACATGCCGAAACAGGTTCTATTAAGGATGCCTGCAAGGTACCTAGGTACATGCCATCATGATGTGTAGTAGTTTCATTCTTAATTAATTTTGTATTTTTTTTGTATTTGCGTTTTGAAGACATTATGAATGAAGAAATTCTTTCTTTGTTCATTTGAAAATCATGGCTCCGATCGCTACGGATTTACCGAAATTTTACAGGTGACAGATTCCATGGTAAGTCGTCATATCAGTACCGAATGATCCGTGTCCGCAGAACCACGCACCGTGGAAAGTCGCCTTAAGGTAAAAGCTCAATTATTTTTCAGATTCAGTGGTACGAGTATTTTTTGTTGAAAAGTAATTAACAGACCGACGAGTTCTTTAGACGGAGAAGACAAACTAAAGTACGCACGGATATATAAATGTACGAGCTACAGCTCTCGACGACGGATTCTATTAGCATTCAATTAATTAAACGTAGAAAAGAAATCCAAAGTTTATTTATCGACTTCAGAACCTTTGAAGTCGGTTAATATATTCGATCCGTATGTACGTAGGTATATGTAGGACTGCCTCCGTGGCGTAGCGGTAGTGAACGCGGCCGCTACGCAGGAGGCGCGGGTTCGATCCCCGCTCAGTGCAAATATTTGTGTGAATGAAATATGAGTATTTGCATTGGTCTGGTCGTGCCTCGGAGAGCACGTTAAGCCGTCGGTCCCGGTTGCCATGAGAACATCTATGGCAGTCGTTACGGGTAGTTGGGGCCCTCAAAAATCCAAAAACAACGGTCTAACTGCAAAACTTCGATATCGCCTAATGTTAACATTGGGTTGTGGAGGTCAGATGACAATCGCTTCACGGAAAATATCGAAGTCTAGTCAAATCCGTGGTTAAGACTGGTAAAAGCGGACCCCAGACTTCGAGCTGAAAGCTTCGGATGCGACTGGGAAATAACGCTAAGAGGAATAAGAAGTACGTATATGTAGGTATGTACTGTACACACGGCCAAAGTATCTAGTAGCCTTGTGAAAATACATGGTATTTTTTTGATAGTGACCCTGCGCAGGTATATTAGCTGATGCACGTAGCTTCGCTTGCATGAAACACTGTAGGTACCAGTTCCTGCATCCCACAAGAACTTATTCTCAGGATAAAAAGAAGGCTGTAGAATTCTGGACGGTAACAAGCTTGGGCAAAGACATACTTAAGCTTATAGTTTTTCGCTTAAATAGACTTGAAGGGTTTTAAATAATTCGAGGAAAGTTAATAAATAGAATCGATCTTGAGAATGGACATGAGTTACAATAACCGACTAGTTCTATTGTGTGTATAAATCATAAGGTTATAATATAAATCTACCACAAATATGACGAAATTTGATTTATGTATTCTATGATAACGAGGGCCCGCCCTCTGGCTCAGTGACCGAACCTTACCAGGGGTTATCCGTGATAAGTTTTGATATTGCTAGTGTAACATAATTCAATTCTTTTATCAGTTTTTTTATTTTGGAATTAATTTTAAAGCATTTAGTATGCTAACGTAAACAAATTGTTTAAAATCGGAAAAAGCGAAATCAAGCTCATGCGGGACTCGATCCCGCGATCTTTCCCTTACAGGGGGAATGCTCTGACCACTGAGCCATCGAGCTTCGTCCGAGGTTGATCCAAATCTTCAGTTCCATCCCTCTTAGGGCGACGGTGGGAGCAATCTACCGATATTCGTACGAACTATCGTTTTTTTCTGTTCTGTTCCTAAAAATAAAGCTCTTCTAGTAGGTAGGTGGTATTAAATATGAAGTGAAAATAGATCTTAGAGTACCTATTTTTACCGTACGAGCCTTTATCATCGTGATTTCGTATTTTTTTTTCAGTGAACAAAAAAAATTACCGTCGTTTATTGATGTATAGGTTAGATCTATAAATATGAAGTTTCGCAGTTCAGAGGACATTCTATTCTACATTTTGTAATTACATTCGATTTTCCCCCTGTAAGGAAAAGATCGCGGGTTCGAGTCCCGTCCGAGGTCGATTCTTTTTCCCTTTCTTAATCGATTTGAACATTCGATTTTATTTTATAATTTACAGAAAAATGTTTGTAACCATAGCTAGTCTCTATATTAATTAATTCTTTATTTATGTACTTATTGCTCGGGTGATATATCTTGGGTCTTCTTCCTCTTAGCGTTAATTCCCAGTCGCATCCTAAGCTTTCAGCTCGGAGTCTGGGTCCGCTTTACCAGTCTTAACTGCGGATTTGGCTAGACCTCGATATTTTCCGTGAAGCGATTGACATCTGACCTCCACAACCCAATGTTAACATTAGGCGATATCGAAGCTTAGCAGTTAGACCATTGTTTTTGGATTTTTTAGGGCTCCAACTACCCGTAACGACTGCCATAGATGTTCTTATGGCAACCGGGACCGACGGCTTAACGTGCTCTCCGAGGCACGATCAGACCAATGCAAATACTCATATTTCATTCAGACAAATATTTGCACTGAGTGGGGATCGAACCTGCCGGGCCGCGTTCACTACCGCTACGCCACGAAACTGTCTGGGTCTAAATGTGCTCAAAATATGCTCTACATTTTAGGTACAAGATATATGTCGGGCAGTAGGTACACGTTTCTTGGGTGTCTTTTGAGGATAGCACGGGGTGCTACTGAGGTGCACGAACTCAAATTCACCAAGCACAGATTATTACAAAACAAACAGGCGCCGGACCTCGCTTGTCTCCCGATTTAGGTCCAAGATACGTGTCACAAGTTTTTGTCAAGAAGGGCATAAGTTTCTACCTAGTCGGTAGTACGAGTGTGATGCCCTTAGTATTGCGTGAAAATGAGATTGTAGATATAGTCATCATCATCACCATCTTTATGCTAGTCCCGGCCACATCCGGGGCTTTGACCTCGGAGTCCGGAGTCCACTTTTCAGCTTTTACTTCTCCACTTCGCATTGTATTTATAGTACCAGCCTCATAAACGTACAGTTCCCCAAAGGCAACTCCGCGTTAGAGAAAAGCTAATTACGTATTTATTTAATTCCCGAGTCAGGTAGTTCAAATAAATCCTTTACCTGGCAACCCTAATATGGTTTGTATTTGAATTTGAACTATCTATTTTCCGCGTCTCTATTCGTACAGTCCATCTTGTTACCAAATTTTATCATAATTGATTCGGAGGCGTCAAAGGGTAACAGACAGAATTACTTTCGCATTTATATGTATGGATTTCCAAACATCATTCAGAAAATATTTAACGCAACTGGAACTAATCATACTTTGACATTTCATTGACATTGGCTTAACTGTTTTGGAGATTCACGTATACAATCATAGTTTTAGATGGTTTCCATACTTAACCCCGCGTTTGCACTCTGCCGCTCGCATTGCGGAAATATTCGCGCGATTAATGCCCTAGCATTCACACACGCGCATCATCGCGTTGGTCTGCATTACAGTATTCGCCCTGCAATGGAGACGAACGTAAACGTATGGAGGACAACGCTGTAGCAGTGTACATTATGCTTTTACAGCATAGCGAATTAATTAAATAGATTATTAATAAAAACTATAATATATTTATAATAATAAAATATACGTTTTATATTTTTAAAGCCACGAGCGCTCGATGCAAAGTGCGTTTCTCGCGAGCACATCGCGAGTGTGTGAATAGTTCATCGCGCTAGTATTGCCGCTCCTTTGACTCGCGCCGCCAAGCCGACATTCGCAGCAACATACGCGGCAGTACTACGAATATACCATTCACACCACGTCTCTGCCCACTTCTCTCGCCACTTCCCTCGCTCTGCCGCGAGTATGTAAACGCAGCTTAATGTTATAAACGCGAAAGTAACTCTAACTGTTAAATTTTCACTACTTAACCACCGACCTAATTTTGATGAAATTTAGAACAGCTATAAGACTAGTGCTTGGGCATGGACAAAATTTATCTTAGGCCGCAATAACCGACACAGCCGGAGTCACAGGTAACAGCTAGTTAAGATATATAACGGAAATAGGACGCATCCAATTACAAGCCTTTTGCCCTCACCTTCCTCTCAAGGTAATGGCGCGTGTAATTAACATTCAGTACCCGAGGTCTCTCAAAGGGTTGTTCTTATTGAGTGACTGCGAGTGTCAATTCTATTTCAGCCACTCAATTGGTGTTGGCAGCTTGAGTGTGACGACCCTGTCCAGACACGTCTATTGGTCACGATAACCGCATTCCATCAGGTGCGCTGTGTGTTTATCTCTCGCCTAAGTGGTATAAAAAAATGCCTTATACAAGTGGCAATTCGTTGCTCGGCGTATGATGGAATAGAATGACAAATGTATAGGATTTGACGTCTTTGACATTCGTTGACGCCTGTCATATACGTCAAATCCCATACATTCGTCATTTTATTCCATCATACGCCGAGCAACGAATTGCCACTTGTCTAGAGGGGCTGAACGACAAAAATGATCCATTCGATTTACTATCGGATTATTAAACATACACAATACTGACAAAGTGTCCGCTTGACGGTAATGGGCTCGCTTCCTTATTCTGCTTACCCCTCAGGGATTTACAGGTGGAAACATAATATTTTTATGAAATTCAAATACCTCATAAACTAAAACTTATTAATGATCGATATTCTAAAATTCGAATTAAAACAACGTGTGCCGTGTAAAGGAACCCAATTTCCCGCCAATTTAAACTTGTACCGCCATCTTTGTGACGTCAGAGGTTTCAGTTAATCCAATTTGATGGCGGGATGCGAATATTTCTCGAAGTTGTCCACTTTGATCTTTGAACTATGCTGGCACGGTCCAATACGGACTCTTTTACCCTTTATAAACATCTAATTTAGTTTTAACTATTTGAAGCCAGCGGTTTCACCCGCGACTATGTTGGTTGGATTAGAAATAAAATGTCGCATCAAAATTTGTTGAGTAATTTTTGCGTCTATCGCGGAACAAAACAGTGTATGTAATTCCCAAAAATTTTAACAATATATTTTCACATTTATAATATTAGTAGGATACGTAGGGTAGTTGTGTTAATGATCAAAAAAATTAAACGTTTTGTTGACTAACCGAACCTATGTGTTATCCCAGATTATAATCTGTCCTTGATTTTAATGTTTTTTTTATGGTTTTCGTGCATGTCTGTGCAAAATTAAAAAAAATCTTTCTTGTTCGTTTCAGCCGTTAGTGTGTGAAACAACTAAACATCCAAATATCTTCACAAACTTTCACATTTATAATATTATTAAGATAAGTTGGATAGTTGTATCACAAACGTGTCTAAAAAATGAAACGTTTTATTGTTTAACCTAACCTATGTGTTATTCCAGACTATAATCTACCCTTGTTTCAAATTTCAGCCAGATCGTTTCAGCTGTTAGAGCGTGATTGAATTACAAACAACACAAACATCTTTACGAACTATCACATTTAGGTGAACTGTCCCGTGGCACTACCCCATGGCACTACCTGTAGTACCAAGAGTACAAATTATTACCCATGACACCACCAGAAGTGTCAAATACAATTGACACTACTGGTAGTGTCACGGGGAATAACTTTTCCCTTTCATAGTTGTGAAGTAATGTAATGAAATAAAAATCTTTTAACCTATAACATTAGTATGATTGAGTCACAATCGTGTCTGAAAAATGGAACATTTTGTTGACTCTAAAATCGGACCGCGCCTCAACTACCTATTACATTATATTACACTACCCTCACAACTTGTAAGAAATGATAAGGCCTTGTAAGCTCTATTCAAATGTGACCCAAGTTACCAACACCCTGAGAGGTCTCAAGTGTTAGCAGGTTCAGTAAACAGGCTGGTTTATCTACGACTGCCGATAAACCACGATATCTAAGTTTATATGGGTAGCTGTGATCTAGGGATTGGCATATCTCCGCCGGTCGTTCGAACAACCTTGGAATCCAGACAAAGTGACATTCTATTGTGGTAATAACGCCAGTGGAATCGCTTAGTTATATATGGGATTGACCATTGACAGCCTCCGTGGCGAAGCGGTAGTGAACGCGGCCGCTACGCAGGAGGCGCGGGTTCGATCCCCGCTCAGTGCAAATATTTGTGTTCATGAAATATGGGTATTTGCATTGGTCTGGTCGTGCCTCGGAGAGCACGTTAAGCCGTCGGTCCCGGATCATCTATGGCAGTCGTTACGGGTAGTTGGAGCCCTAAAAAATCCAAAAACAACGGTCTAGCTGCAAAGCTTCGATATCGCCTATTGTTATCATTGGGCTGTGGAGGTCAGATGGCAATCGCTTCACGAAAAAATATCGAGGTCTAGTCAAATCTGTAGTCAAGACTGGTAAAAGCGGACCCCAGACTCCGAGTTGAAAAGCTTCGGATGCGACTGGGAATTAACGCTAGGATGAGAGATATATGGGATTGACCATCATGATCATTCCTGTCCTTATCTCATATTTATTTGGGGTCGGCGTAACATGTTGTGTGCTTTTTTAATTAATCTCTGGTTGCATTCATTCCCTTCTCAGCCATATCATCTTTCACATAGACTATTCATCTCCTCTTAGGCCTTTCTGTATCCTTGTAGCCATCCATTTCCATAGTTAATAACTTCCTTATGACATTAATTTCAAACCTACGCATTACATGTCCGAGTCTTGTCTTGTGTTCTTGTCTTCTCTTTGCTAATGGCACAGAATCTCTGTTCTTAGTTACGAAAATGGGATTTTTGTTCTTATTTTGATAACCAGTTACAAAAATAGAAAAAAAAATCTTCTTTCGTAACTGGTTATGACAGTTGGTTATGAAAACGACAATTTAATTCTATTTTCGTAACTGGTTATGAAAGCAAGAAAAAAATTCCACGTTCGTAGCTGGTTATCACAATGACAGTTACGAAAATGGACGAAGCCTATGGAACGGGGTATGGACGGGACGGGGTAACCACTTCCATCAGGTGGGCCATGTGCTTGTCTGCGACTTAAGCAGTAGAAAAAAAATCAATTTGTCACCAATGTTTGAGGTTGACATAGTTACTCATTAATGTGACCACAAAAATTTTATGAAATTTAAGTGAGATGACGTTTTGAAACTCTGACCTTTTGAAACTCTGACATTCTGGGATAAATTCCATTAGGTATAGTCTTTCCTCCCCATACACGCGTGAAACAAATATGGCCTAAACGCATCCGATATTATCGCCCTATAATAACGAGCCTATGTGAGAAAGCCTTTATCGTTCGAGCTAAAATTGTACCTTATTTTGTAGAGAATAAAGCCGTTATTAATTCTTATCTCTAGTCTAAAGCCCTACATAAATAAACAAAATTTATTCTGCAATAATTATAACACGTCGCGGTTATAACAATACCTTCCACTAATTCATATAAGAAGATTATAATTCTGCATAAAGACCTTACAAATCAGCTGTTTATTATAAATAAACACACTTTGTTCTGACCTTTATCTGATAAGACCCTTATTTTATTCACATTAATCCCAATTTTGGACCTCAATAGAAAGAGGCGTATGTCCCTAATAAAGATAATCTTAATTACACATAAGGTCCAATAAAATAAGACCCTTATTTGATTACAAGTGATTCGTATACATGAGACGGTGGAACGAAATGAGGGATCAGAATTAAGTGGTTCGTGTAGACTTGTAACAGATGCTATGAAAGCGATATTATTTGTTCTGTTAATAAATGTAATAATAGTGATTGAGCATCGTATTGATATCCTAATACTTACCGATATTGGTTCTTGGGGTATCGGTAAATTGGAAGGAATCGTATAAGTGTTTTACTTCGTTAAGTTGGTTGTAATTTTAGGCTTTTATTCTAAGATATTTAGTAATGGATCTCGACTTGAAACTAGTTTTACGTATAGCCAGCATCAGAACAATCTTGACTAGCAAAGTACTGAAAATGATTCTAATACCTTGGTATACCCCCTTCCTGTTCACTGATATTTAATACACGCCTTTAGTTCGGACGATAATACAATTTAAATCAATAAAACAGTTTGGTATTTAACATCATTATAATGATATTATAAAGAGGAAAGATTTGTATTTTTGTATGTACGAATAAACTCAAAAACTACAGGACTGATTTCCAAAAATGCTTCACGCTACTATCAGCGATGAATTGAACCAGAATTCCACGCGGTCGGAGCCGCGAGCAACAACGAGTGTATTATATGACCGAACAAATTTAGCACAATAGTAAAGAGCCAATGCCCTTAAATGGCCAGAGCAAATCGCCCAATATATTAGTCTGGGCTAGCAGCAATACTAGCGCAATCGCCCACAAAATTAATCCATTATTACCTACTTTAACCTATAAGTAATAATATAGGTTTTACAAACACTGGCAAATAATACTGACAGTTTTACTTAGGCCCGAATCCTAGTATGACACTCAGTTCTGAATATCGATTTGTCTGAGGACAGATTGTATCGATAATATAATTTGACAAATCTGTCAATACAGAAATGATCGAAAGGTATATAATTTGACAAATCTGTCAATACAGAAATGATCGAAAGGTCCCGGGTACGAATCCTGGCCATGACGCTACCGACGTGAACCCACTCCTATCACAAGCAATTTAGCTTGGCTTATGGACGAGTGCAACAACAGGGGAGTCACACTCGTACTGCCGACTTGTAAGGACAGAGAGATTCTGTGCCATCAGCGCAGAAGACAAGCAGGACAAGCCTTTAGTCTTCCCACTGACAGCACAAAACCTCTCCAGTGAGCTCTGGCTACCCTACTCACCGCCGGAAACAGAACACAAGATTATTATACCCACGGTATTCTGTAAGGTGGAAGTACTTTCCCGGACTGCTCGATTGCGAAGAAAATACCGTCGTTCCACCTCCTCTGTATCCGAATGTACCCAAAACTATTTGTAAAAACCGGATATTAATACACCTCTGCTTACACCTTTGTGGATATACAGCGTGTATGTAGGTAACCCTGAAGCAACGATTACCAAACATCGGGAAAAATATAAAGTGAAAAATCCCGGGATAATGTTTGCTAGGCCCGTTAAATGAACTCAGTAGCTCATTGTAATGGCCTCGCTGTACAAACGAGATAACACAAGATATTTTATATTATACCCAACCATTAATACATTTATTATGAAATTCCTTGACATGTTTTCATAAACGGTGTGAACACAGAAGTATAACGCCGGACACGTATCTTGGACCTAAATCGCAAGACAAATGAGGCTCTGGCACCCGCGGATTACTTTGCTATGCTTGATGAATTTGAGTTCGTCCACCGCAGTAGCACCCGTGGTTTCCTTTAAAGACACCCAAGAAATGTGTACTGCGCGTATAGGGCAAATTTTGAGCACATTTTGGGTTCAAGATACGTGCCCGGAGTTATAATATAAGGATAGAACGGTCATAAGCAGTGTTCACTTGCATGTCGCGCGTGGCGACTCTTTCACTGTAAATAAATAGTCAAGAGAGATAAGAAATGCCTGTATTTTTCTGATATATTTCTCCATTTTTATTCTACAGTTGGAAATAGCACAATATGGCATTTTCACTGTATTTTTATGTTGTTATTACAAGCCAGTTTTAACAGTACTGAGTAAGCGTTCGAAAGTTCCTGCCTCATAGGACCGTTCTGTCCTAATATATTTCTGTGGGTTACCTATCTTAATCCCGAATTTTAATATTCCGAATATCATAATCCCGAAAACGTTTGGCCATTTTTTCATAATCCCATTTTTTCAAATTCCGAATTTCATTTGCCCAATTATTCATTTGTACGACGTTTTATAATCCAGACGAACGAGTTCCAGACACACGAAATCTAAATGCACAAAATCCAGATGACCGTAATCCATATGCATGAATGCCCAAATTTTAAAACACAATTTTTTGAAATGCATTTAATTGATAACCAGACAAACAATATCCAGATTATCCAGAGACAAGTAAGCATCAGGAATTTAGCATGCAGCAAGCATCAGGCATGCAACATGCAGCAAGCATCAAGCATTTAGCATGCAGCAAGCATCAGGCATGCAGCATGCATCAGGCATGCAGCATGCATCAGGCATGCAGCATGCATCAGGCATGCAGCATGCATAATGCATGTAGCATGCAGCAAGCATCAGGCATTTACCATGCAGCAAGCATCAGGCATTTAGCATGCAGCAAGCATCAGGCATTTAGCATGCAGCAAACATCAGACATTTACCATGCAGCAAGTATCAGGCATGCAGCATGCAGCAAGCATCGTTTCTGTCACAGCTCCGGCGCTGCGGGGCTCCAGCGGCCCCACACGAGCTTATCGTCGCAGATGGTTGTAACGCCCACCACCGCAGCTTCGGCTTGCTGGCCGGCTATGCCGGCCAGCCTCAGCCGCGGCGGCGGCCATTGTAACCACCTGCTCCTCAGCTCGTGGGCCGCCTCGCCCCTCCGCGCCTACGCGGGCTTAAATAACACTCTAGGGGTAGGGCAAACAAGACTACGTGAAGTCGGATTTGCGGCAATTCATTTCTTTCACTAACTTTTTTGTGACAATTTTTGACCTTTCAAACCAATAATTTAAGGGTTAAACTGTTAATTTTTCCGTATAAAATTCCGTACAGGGATAAATAAAAAATAAAAAAAAAACCTAACCTATCCGAATCGGATTGCACTGAGTCGGAGTGTTAACGATAATTTTAATAATTTCGACATTGAAATTTCTAAATTAATGTACCTTAATTTCTAAATTACTTACTGTACCTATTGAATCATATAAATTTACTGAATTTTACTATACTTGTATATAGTTTAGCTGGAATACGATTGTATGGGAACCAAATAAAACGATTATGAAAATTTGGTAAATGGTACGATGGGAAACAAAAAAAAATATTTTGAGAATCTGGTATAACTATATTTGGATTATGACAATATGGGAAACAAAAAAAAGCTATTTGAAAATTTGGTTTTAGTGCACCTGGTAATTGATTTATCTGGGAAGTGAAAAACGGAATTATAGAAAGTTGTCATTCATTACATCTGTCTTTTAAAAGTTCTACCAACCGTTTTCGGGGTTTTAAGATTCGGGTAACAGAAATTCGATATTTCAATAGGTTACCATTTCTGTGGGTGTGAAAATGGGTTATATCCTACTAATAATATAATGTGAAAGTTTGTGAAGATGTTTGTTATTCAAACACGCTTAAACGGATTGGTTGAAATTTTGTACAGCGGATAGATTATACTAGAATAAAAATAGGCTACTTTCTATATCTGGATTAGGTTCCTTGGGTTGCAGGAACCTAGCAGCTGGAACCACCACAATTAGTCATTTAATAAGAAACAATGTTTGTTACTTAATCACACCTAAACTATTGACACATTTCAACGAATATTATCTAAAATATAGAACATTTCCTGAAGTACAGTCGATACTTTTCATCCTACGAACAGATCGAGAAAACTGCCAAAAATGTGGGTGAAGCCGCGTTTATCATCTACTAATCTATAAAACGAGTAGATTATCTGTAACCTGCCTAACAAAAGACAAAGTTCTCCAGACAGAAGTACAGCCAGAAAAATGCGAGCAAAGAGAAAACGCCAGCAAAGAGAAAATGCTAGCAATCGATCAACATAAGTAGCGAGGTCTCGTTTATTGCCTTTTTATTGCTATTGTAACTTATAATTTATTGGTATTAGTTTAGTACTGGAAGAATAAACTGTACAAATAAAGTTTATGTTACGGTTAAAAAATATTCTCTTGCGCGTAATTAACTAACACGTTATACACTGAGCATTCGAGTTATCCGAGAGATTGCGATTTCGATTACTGCTTAGAGTAAATATGTGTTGTATGCATAAATAAGTCGCTCATAAGCTGAATCAAGTGACAGAAGTTCGCTTCTAAGCTTTGGATGCAACCGGGGCCAACGTTGTGATAGTGATGATGATGATGATGTTACTCTCGTTATTATTTGATTAGTTTATCATCGTGTTATGTTCCCGACAGTAAGTAGGGTAGACATACCTTATTGGAGAGGTTTTGTGCTGTCAATAGGAAGATCAAAGGCTTGTCCTGCTTGTCTTCCGCGCTGACGGCACATTATTTACGTTCTTACAGGGTCGGCAGCACGAGTGTGTCTCCCCTGGTGTTGCACTCGCCCATAAGCCTCGACAACCACTTTCCATCAAGTGGGCCGTGTGCTTGTCTGCGACCTAAGCGGTATAAAAAAAATCGTTAGACTTCCTTATATACGATGATTGGAGCAAGCCGAATGCGACACTAGCGGTCCAGCAGAAACTGGCTCAAGGTAAATTTTGATCTAAAATTAACTCCGAAAATTTGATCCATACTGATAAGGCTGGCAACTTAAATAAAACTTAAGTAAACATTAGCAAAAAAAAAAAACATTAAAATTATTTAACCTAATTACCGCCGAGTACTTTCCAGAAATCTTAACTTTATCATAAAATTACCGCTAAAACGTCTTATTCTTGGAAAAACCTCCGTCAGATTACCAAAGTACTTTTCTTTGTAAACACGACTTAATAACCCCTTACCTTTTAGTATTAAAAGTCTTTTAATGTCCCTTTCCTGTAGGGTGGCTATGCATCTCAATTTGTGCGGACAAGTCTTGATTAGTATCTTGTACGTTTCCGTCTTCAGGTTAGATACAGGGTATGTTCAAAGTCGTGTAATTCTTTTAAATCGTCCGATCTGTCGTTGATACGAAAGTGTCCTGAAATATATTTTTATCAGATTAAAAAAATATAGGTAGCAATGCAGTCTTTTTATCTGCGTGCGGAAACCACCGTCGGTTTATTCTAATCGGAGTCATCATCTTCATTGAAGAGGAGGAGGGGTGAAACTGGAAACCATAAGAAAGTACTTTTTTTAAGGTATTTTGCGCCATTTTTATTAAGATGTAAGAGGATTTTTGGACGAAAAAGAAAGAACCGGATACTATGATAAATAAATACACTGTCCTATGAAATAGCACATATTGGGTGAATCCTATGTCCAGCTATGAACTGCAGTAGGCAAATTTATTAGTTATTTGTGTACAGTCAATGAATCAATTAGTCCACTGCTGGATATAGGTCAATGTGTGCCATTTATCCAAGTGTATACGTGGTAGCTCACCCCCTATTACGTGGGACCTAATACAATGATTGGCGAAATGTGGGTGTTAATTCACCTCTGCCTAACCCTCCGGGGAAAAGGCGTGATTGTATGTATGTATGCATGTATGTATACGTGGTAGTTAAAAATAAAATCAAGTACTAATTACTGATAATATTATCTCTAAAAATTCTAAAAGATGGTAACACTACACCAGGGTTCCTTGATTATTACGATCTGAGTGCCAGTAATCACGTGGACTCGAGTTCCGCATAATTATGTAAAAACAGCCCTTAAAGTGGTCCCGGGACCTGTTGGATTAATTCATGATTTTTGAGCCCAGGGTCTGTATTTAACGGAAACCTTTCAAATTTTACGTTTTTGAATGTTAATGGGATTCAAATATCTTGTAAAAGTCCATTAGTATGACATCATAACATTTCTGTACTTTACTTTTCAATTACCGAGTATTTTATACTAATATCCCTACTAATATTATAAATGCGAAAGTAACTCTGTCTGTCTGTCTGTCTGTCTGTCTGTCTGTCTGTCTCACTTTTACGACTAAACCGCTGAACCGATTTTGATGAAATTTGGTATAGAGGTAGGTTAGACCTTGAGAAAGGACATAGGCTATGTTTGGTCGCGATAACCGACATCCACGCGGGCGGAGCCGCGGGCAAAAGCTAGTTTGTAAATAAAGAATTTGTTTGTTTGAACGCGCGTATCTCTGAAACTATCTGTGCGATTGGAAATGTTTTTTTTTTCTAATTGAGAGCCTAGTTTTTGAGGAAGGTTAAAAGCTTTTTAACATCACGCTATCGTAGCGTGATGTTAAAAAGCTTAGGAGCTGAACAATGAGAAATAATACATCAGTGAAAGCGCGGGCGGGAGATGCAACGACACGCAGTGAGTCAATTCGGACAATGGCAATCGGAGTACAACGGATGAAACCATGAGACATAACTAGTAGACTAACACCCGTATTCACAAACAATACTTCGCTATGCGTACTACCAAAACTGTGCAAAGAACGGCAATTTCTCCGTGCGTTCGTTTTGGCAAGCCTTTTTATTCATTGATAACACTTAAGTAATACTTCGTTGAGGGAACGCACTGCGTTAGATACTGCTCCGTGATGTTTGTGAATTAATTTTACCAGCCCTATGCGCTCGAGCACACTATGAGACCTCACAGTATTGTTTGTGAATACGGGTGTAAAATAAACACATGTTCTTTTGGAAGTTCATTTATTATGTACAAATCAATGTTTGTTCGTTTATTTGCATTTTATGCGCTGCCATAAGTACATCTGATTGCGATGAAACTTTGCCACTGTGCTAGCGTGCAAATAGTCACAGTAAATTTTTTAAGCCCACCGGGTCGCCTAACTTTCAACAATACCAAATTAAAACAAAATGTAAAAGTTCAAGTACCTTTTCCCTACTTTACCTTTATAATGACTGGGAACCAACAACCTCTCACAAAATAAATTGAATTTAAACAATAAACCCGGGTACAGACCTCGAAAAAAGTAGCAAGCATCCGTCCGCAGCCACCCGTTAACCGTATTTGTGTATTTGTCACTCAGGTCATTTAACAAAAGTGTTTCGTTCATGTATTTTTTTACAAGCTGCGATTTTCTTTATATCTCTCTTCATGCTACGATTGATACACTAGTGATGTGCAACCATGCACGGAATCTATACCTACTATTATACGAGTATAATTAAATTGGAAATGTTTGTTCGCGATGAACGCAAAAACTACTGAACGGATTTTGATGCAGTTTTTTCTGTTAGAAAGGTTTTCGTTAGATTTTAAATATTACATTTGTTTGATTGCAATCGGTTAAGTAGAACCGGAAATAAAACATCCACGTAGGCGGAGCCGGAGCGATTTTAAGTAAAAGAGAAAACGAAAAACCTTGACACTTTTTTTTTCCACAGTGGCAGACAAGCACATGGCCCACCTGATAGAAAGAGGTTACCGTAGCCTATAAATGTGTGCTGTGCAATACCAGGGGCATCACACTCGCGCTGCCGACCCTGTAGGAATTTTCTGCCCTTCTTGAAGAATACTTTTTCAAATTGAAAAGTGGAACCTTATTTTTTTTTTTTGAATATAGGTAGACATTCTGACATCCCAACTCTGAGAGGTAAGCTTGTGCAATATTGCTGTCTGTATAGCAGGTGTTTCAATTTGCAGCTGAGGTCCCAGGACCTTTATTAAAAAGAAAACAATATAGGGTCCAGACCCTAAAGGTATGATTCCGAAGCCGACCGCATATGACAACTGCCAACGCATGCAGCAGATACAGCGTACCCATTACTTGTTAAACTCCGCTAAGAGTAAAGTGGAACATTGAGAAGCCGCATTGAACTACGGGCATCTGCTGCGTGCGTCGGCAGTTGTCGTATGAGGTCGGCTACGGAATCATATCTTAAGATTGTATGTAAGGCCCAATACAACCGAAATTGCCCGTGGCTCCACTCGTGAGGAATTTCGATACCTTTCTCGTAACCCATATGCATTATTTACGTAAACTTTCCTCTTGTATCACTCTATCTATGGAAGAAAATTGCATTTAAATCCGTTAAATAGTTTAAAGATCTAAGCGAACAGACAGCGGGCGCGATTTCATTTTGTATATGTAAATGTGACACAGCACTTTGTCTCAAACGCTTTTAGTTTTATTAAGAACTAGCTGTTGCTCGCGGCTCCGCCCGCGTGGAATTCTGATCCCGTTCATCGCTGATATATAGCCTATATGTTAATCCAGGGTATAACGTATATACATACCAAATTTCAACCAAATCGGTCCAGCCGTTTATGCGTGAAAGAGTAACAAACATCCACACATCCATTCTCACAAACTTTCACATTTATAATATTAGTAGGAAGTAGGACAAAGAAATTCAACCAACGTACTCTAAAAGTTTATAGAACTAAAATATTTTGCACATAACATAAACCAAATATAGTTTTATACACGGAGGACAGAATATGATTCTTCTCCATGGTTTTATATCACAGCACTTGAGTGCCAACTGTCAAAAAGAATCCCATTTTTTTTTTCCAAGATTTATACGATTCCCGATGCCAGTACTCACGGAGCTGGAACCCCGGGACTGGGGACAGCTGCCAACACTAGCCGTGCCTGATTTATTCGGAACGGAGCATTTAAATTAAAGTACATTCCGTGTATGGCATAGATATGTGTGGTTCATACAAATGGATGTATTTTATATCTTGTGTGTTCAAGACATATGAAAGATTGTGTCTACGTAAACGTTTACGTTGTATTATTTTTGGCGATTTCTTACGTGTGGGTAAAATACATCTGTATCTACTAATAATATAAATGCGATTGAAACTCTGTGTGTCTTTTGTAACGTTCTCACGCCTAAACCAATGAACCGATTTGGATTAAATTCGGTACTGAGATAGAGTAGACCTAAGAAAAGGACATGTTTGGTCGCGATAACCGACATCTACGCGGGCAGAGCCGCAGGTGAGTGTATATAAAATTATTTCAAATATGGTGATTAAAAAAATATTCATAGCCACACTAGTGTGACTACGGTTAAATAAAAATGATCCATAGTCACAC